>OW240913.1:218885564-218911224 GCA_933207985.1 Pelobates cultripes | reverse complement strand
TACGATTCGTATTGTGATATGAATGATGAAAACCCACAATCTCAATGTGTTCTGATTTATCCTTACATACAAAATGAGGAATAATTTCTATGCATTTATTGTTTTGTTTTTTTATATTTTCATTTTCCTATTTTTTAATTTTTAAAAAGAATGTTTTTAAAAAAAAACAAATTCTTATTCCTATAATTTTTTTGTATACTTGTTTGGTATTCTTTATCTTTTTATTTCCTTTTTTTATTTATCATTTCTATTTTTCTTTTCACTTTTATATTTTTCTTTTTTTTCACCATCTATATCTTTTTACTTTTTTATTCATTTTTGTATTATATATATATATATATATATATATATATATATATATATAATGTCTTGTTTTATTTATGTAGATTTCTTTAATTCTATTTATTTTTTCGGGTCTACTGTTTTTATTTTGCCTTTAAAATTTTATTATTTTTTTGCATTTTTTATATTTTTTATTTTCTTTTTCCTTCATATCTTCTCTTTTTTTTTTTTTTAATAAATATTTTTAGGCTATCCCCATTATGTGACAGACATACAATAATTTGAACTATTTTTGATATAGGAGCAACCTGTCTCTAAAGCTCTTCCAATATGGTTGATCTGTTTAAATTTCATATGTAGTAATTTCTGGGTTTTGTGTTGGAACCCTCTCTTATAATTGTGCTAGCATGTCAGCTGCACCCGCTCCAGCTACCGAAACTTAGGGTGGGAGCTGTGTAACTTTGACCAAACTTGCGTGATTGTTATCTTTTTAGCACATCTCGGTTCCCCTTATGAACTATGGGTTATACACTGTAGGCTTTCTGGCCATTTCAGAAATCTGGAAGGAAAATGAAGGGGCTGTTATCTCAGGCCTTAACCCAAATACAGCCTAGGAAAGGTTTGCTATGGTATTTTCTGGGTTTATATTTTTCATTGTCTATAGATGGTAACTCCTTTTGCTGAACTTTAACTGACTTTGAGCATATTAGTGTTATTTTTTCATTATATGATATGCACATATCTGGTGTTGTTGGTTGCTAAGGAAACCAGACACTGTAGCGGATCCAGGGTAACCTGACTGGTTACCTCCGCTTATTCCCTTCTTTCAGCCAGTCAGGAACCAGTTAGAGAATAAGGAGACCAATTTCCCCCCAGTAACCGGACGACACAGTGTCTCTGGAGGTACAACACAAATGACTGTTTATTATGTTACACATGGTTTTACAGACACAAACTCCTACACAAAACAACAGGGATTTAAATCCCAAGAAGCTGAAGAGGGAGGAAGGACAAACTTCGGGTTAAACTGGGCTGGTAGTGTTTCTGTGGCAACATCCTGCTGTGACAGGAAAAGGGAGGGTGAGGGAAGGGGGTAGGGGTACAGGCAGACACTACATTCACAAAAGGAAGGGAGAGGGGAGAGGCACAGCGAAATACATTTCACCCCCCTTTTTTGACCCACAGCTGCATGTACAGGCACAATACACAAAATACATAGAAATACAAGTGCCATGCTTGTTCAATTAACGACCACTGGTTCCATTCAGATGGGAAGTACTCATCCCACCAGTTGTAGGTATGACCGACTGGTAACCTCCACTAATTCCCTTCCTTCAACCGGTCGGGAACCAGTTAGAGAATAAGGAGACCCATTTCCCCCCACTAACTGGATCAAACACAGTCCTAGAGGTACAACAGAAATGACTATTTTGTTACACATGGTTTTACAGACACAGAAACCTACATGGGGTCTCCAACAAAAAACAAAAGGGATTTAAATCCCAAGAAGCTGAAGGGGGAGGGAGGACAAAGCGTATAGGTTAAAATAGGCTGACAGTGTCTCTATGTCCTGCTGTGACAGGGAAAGGGAGGGGTACAGGCAGACAGTACATTTACAAAAGGAAGGGGGAGGGGGAGAGGCACATAGCAATACATTTCACCCCCCTTTGTTGACCCACAGCTGCATGTAAAGACACAATACTCGAAATACATAGAAATACAAGTGGGAACACCTAATACAAGGGGAAAACACACAAATATGGTAGTGGGCAGTGGGTATAGTACTCAGTGACGGCGGTCCGTCACAGCCACCATGCTTAATTTCTTTTTTTCTCATTGTTGTTTGATTGTGATCACCATGGTTACCCAGGTGTCTGTGGTTGGGGCTGGTATTACATTGCACCCTTAAGGAAAAGAAAAGTGAGTGCTGTTTCATACAATTGTTTTTTATTTACACCTACTTACTAGTGGCATAGACTAACCCTTGATAAAGGCCACTTGTGCCAAATTTTGGGTGGTGTTTCTCATGTACAGCAATTATCTGTTTCTTTTGTATATTTTTTATATTCTTTGTTATTTTCTAATTATCATTATTTTACTTGTATATTATCTAAATGAAATACCTATATTGCTAGAGCTATCTTTGTGTAAAATATATGAATTGCATATGTACTATGTGTCCATATAACCTGTACATAATTTGGTGTATATAGGTTAATTTGATATTTCATTTTTTGTCACTAAATAAAGATATTTGTTTATACATTGGATATTAGGTGTGTGGTTGATTTATATTGTAATATTTAAAGGCTCAACAACTTACCTGAGGTTTATGAGGCAGCAAATCACCATCTCTACGTGCACCAGAAGCTCTGTACATTGACAAAGCCCATTGACAAATGTTAAATCATTATCAAGTGGAAGCACCAGGGCACTCCTAGTACTATAACTACTATAACAGTATGTAGTGGTTATGGTGCTCAGAGTGTTTCATTAATCTCAATAACATGTTTAAAGGAGATTAGAAAATAAATAGCAATGTCCACTGAGAACATTTTAAAATGAATCACTACATGTATATATTGTCTGTGCTTACATTAATACGAAAAAAAAGCTTAAAACTATTTCGTGAGTGCAAAAAAAGATACACATTTGGTTTATGTGAATACATTTTTTTCTGTCTATACATATTTAAGAAGCAACAACCAGAGCAGTATGGTGGGTGGTTCACTGGCTTTGCATCTTTTCCTAAGTTGTGTTTCAAAGCTGTTGTATACAGCAAACACAGACTCAAAGGAATCCATGTTTAAAATGGAATGAGGCAAAAATGTGATTCTTTGTTGAACAAATTTGTGATTTCTGTGGGAAAAGCAAGTCTTATGGCTTGACCGGTGTGCAGATTTTTGTTTAACATTGTATTAAGTATATATACATACATTACATATATATAATCTCTCTCTCTCTCTATATATATATATATAGCTCTCTCTCTCTCTCTCTCTCTATATATATATATATATAGAGAGAGAGAGAGAGAGAGAGAGAGAGAGAGAGAGAAAGCTATATATATATATATATATATATATATTTCTACTTTTGTAACTCCTTCATGTATTACATATTAAATCCTCACATACATATACATGAGCTTACACTTCTTGACATTATGCCTCTCCATCAATTCCCAAAAGCAATAAAGTGCCACTGCTATTTTTCCTCCATTAGCAAATCTTTTAGTTTACTATACCTCCGGCCAAGAATCTAAGCTGCTAAGTAGCACATAAATTTGCATGTGATGACTGATTCTGCTAATGGGTTTGGTTCCATTGACTACACAAATCATTTCATTAGAAAATGAGTGTGTTTTGTAACCTGAACAATCCGGAAGGTAATGTGCAAAATGCTGCAATATCTATCATAGTATTAATGATTTGTATCCAATGTCCCAAAGTCCTTCTTTTAATCTCAAACACTACCAAGGAACACAATCCTAAATGCCAAATGTGTTTTGTCAGTCTAACGAGCAATAGTTCATTTTCCTTCATGGCTTTTCAATGTCGTGAAGCCTAATAATGTAATTTGAAGCAGACGTTTGTGCAATTCAGTCAAACATAGAGCATATTTAGGCTGTAGCAAGGATATTCAAAAAGATAAAACTAAATCTGAGAGAAACAACTCATCCCATTTCTCCCCAGGGTTCATTTCCTTTTTTGTTGAGTATCTGCAGAGAAAATCATCAGGAGACTTATTCAATACAAGAGTAAAAAAGCTTTAAATAAACTAGACTGTTAAGGAATGAGGTATAGCTCAAAAGTAATATAGACTACACATATTTAGTCTATATTTTTTAAAACCACATTACCACATAATTTTTTATAAATAATTATATCAGTGTTCAAACAAACACCACATAGCGCTCATTGCCTCTAAAAAGCTGTTTTGCACCATGATTTGAAAAAAGAAGTTCTGGCTACCACGTGAATTTTGGCGTGTACATTACTTTACCCCTAGATCATCACTGTTCAACATCATGATAATAGCTGATAATGCACAAATGTAAAATGATGACATATATTGTAAAGCTAATTAACAGATTTTAATTCTTCTTATATAATATGCCCTATATAATAAGGTACCAAGTAATACTAAGATAAGTGTTCCAGTGTGTTCACAATGCCAAAAGTGTTAGTCAAAGGAGAGTCCCAATGTCCAAAACAATGTCTTCTTTAAGCAGAGAGTGCAGGTTATGGCCAGTCACTCTACTCCCAATATGCCCAAGTATACAGGACCATAGAATGACCATTTCTGTTGAGAATAATGCATGCTCTTTTACATAAAGGCATAGTAAGTTGTATCAAATTGTAGTCAATGTAATTAAATATGTAAACATTTACATTTTATGAACCTCACTTATATTGTTTTTAATTTTACTGACCAGAGAAATTCTAGACATTATCCTTTCTTTGCTCATCCATCTTTTCTCTCTTTCCTGCTCAAAATACCCACATATTATATATATTTTTGAAGGACAACTAGAGAGATCATGTGATAATGCAACTAAAGGAGCCTGGGATGGATGGCCTGGGAGAGGGACCTGGGACCCCCAGATGACTGGCATCACTCCATCTTCATATGCGTCAACCACATGGAGCAGGCCTGTAAAATCCTGCTTCAGTGGTACTTTTTTTTCGGATACGACCTTTGTTGGAAGGGGTGCGGCCAGAGAGGAACATGTATACACCATTAGTGGCAAAGCCCAAAGGTACAACCACGAGGGAGAGAGGTAACAGAGCTGACCTCTGAACTCCTCCAAGCCATTGCCCCCCTAGACCCATGGATCTGGCTGCTGTCCAAGCCCTGGGAACCCATCACCAGAGCCCGAAACAAAATGATCAATAGAATAGCACTAGTGACTAGACAATCCAAAGCCGAAAACTGGGGAGCTCGAGAATTACCAACGCTCAGCACAGTCATACTTAAAACAAAAAAAGCCTTACAAATAGATAGGCTAGCAGACAAAATTTATAAACGTCCAAACACTTCTATAAGATCTGTGACCCATGGCTCCAAAACTCACGACTCGCAAGTAGCCCACAAACCATGTACAATCAAAACAGATTCCCAAGCCATTCATAAAATGACAAAGCATGACCCCTACTGATAGGAATAGTAGAGATGGAGAGAACACCAGTTACAAATAAGTTTTCATTAATTTATTTATTGTCTCGTCTTTAAAAGTTTCCTTTTTTTATTTTTTTCGTAGTACCTAAAGGCCAGGATATCCAATCAAAAACGCCCAACCCACAACATACATCACAACACTAAAAAATGCTAAGAACCTACCACATACCTGAATGTGAATGTAGACAGGACAGGACACAGAGAAAAGCAAGCTCCGATGAGCATAACAATAGGGACATGAATCAATGGACCCGACTTGACATCACAACCCAAATAGGACCCGAGTCTGTGACCCATAACACTACAAACTCCATGGTTAAGGTCAGATTGACCACACATTGAAGATGCCCTGACACATGGGAACAGGGCCAGCACTTCCTATAGGCCAATTAGGTGGACACCTAGGGCACTTGTTAAGGGGGCGCCGGGTCAAAATGTGTGCCACAGGTCATGGCACTGGGCACTAGGGTGCACTTACATATCTACAGACTAGCGCCTGGTGCCATCAACCTCAGCATGCAAAGATCAGAGAGCTGCCCCCCCCCCCCACACCTCTCATTTGCTGGCAGCGCACGGGCGCATCTTGTGATCGCTCCAGCCCCTTCCCCTGTACTCGAGGGCAAGTGGGCGGGAAGAAAGTGAGGGGCGGAGCTGAGAGGGAGTCAAAGAAGCCACACGCAGTCTTCAATCCTGTGGCCCACGGAGAGCTAACATCAAATGAAGGCAAGAGGGGGACTTAATAGTGTGTGTATGTCTGATTGGATCAGTGTGTGTGTGTCTTATTGGATCACTGTGTGTGTGTGTGTGTCTGCTTGGGCCAGTGTGTGTGTCTGCTTCAGTCACTGCATTGTGTGTGCATTGGTCACTGATTGTGATTGTGTGGACCATTGAGTGTGATTGAGTGTGTTATAGGCAAATGCAAATATTGTATTCCTTAAACTGTGTACTTTGACTTTAAGAGATATTGCAAACTGACAAGGTGTTAGAAATGGAACACATTGTTTTTCATACAGCTAATTTGGGGGTGGTTGGGCGCACTGAATTCCCAAAGTAACCATGCTGAGGTTAAATGACTATTAACCAAGTTACTTGTTGCTTTCCCCCACACAGTGGTATCTACTTATTCCTGTGATACAGATAGCATTAACAACATACCTGATGATACAAATGGTGAGACACCATATGATATGTTACACATTTTTCACTGACAATATATTTTGGCACCAGGGAGAGCTTAGAACCATTGGTTCCATCAGAGAAATTTAGGGAATTTTTTTTTTGCAGCCCACCTCACCATGCACCACCCCCTATTTCCTACTGTTGGACAGTTTGTCCTAGAGAGGGTGACTCCAAGAACTTTTACTACAGAGAACAATCAGAGCCAACAGAGAACAGCAAGTTTTGATATTTTACAACCTGCTAAATACTTCCAAGATGTTCACAGAACCACTGACTGACTGAATGGATGCTGTTAAAGAAGGCAAGATAAAACAAACAGAGGAACCATAGCCAACTAACAGACTGAATCATGATCTAACATCTGAACCTGCAAATGCGAAGGAGAAGGGTGAACAGACATCCGTGATACATTCACAGTTAACATGGAATATATGAAAAATGAAGCATCAACATCATTATCAGAAAGACTCTGGAGAAAACAGACTGTACCTGATTTATCTTATACAGTCAGAAAGAAATGCAAAGATGGAAGCAAAAGGATGCTAGAAAATTGGTTATGCTGTCTCCTTCTTACAATCTGCAGCATTATCATATCATTAACCCTAGCTGTCATTTTAAAACTGCATCGGTATTATGTTAACACAAGAAGCACCTGAACTGAATTAGACTGCACATAATACATGTTCTATGATCGTGAGGACAACCTCCAAGAACCATCTCAAAAGGAGAGACACAGCTCACAGTGAAATGATTGCTAATGTGACCTACACTGGTATTTCACAAGGAACCTATTGAAGATCATTCCAAAAACTGATTATACATGAGAAAGATGTGATTGGACTATTTCAAATCATAATTATGGACTCAACAATGATGGCAAAGCATGCTGGAATCAGAAAAAAAGACAGGACAGATGCTTGTGAAAGACTTTGGATGCACCTATGAAGGTGATGCAAGAAAAGACTTTGCCATATAGTTTATCATTGAATAACTAACAGCCTTCTTATGCTGAAAAGAAGTGCTATGCTAATTCTGGACATTGCTATTATGTTTCCAGACAGAAGATAACCAGGAAAAAAAAAAAAACTAAAGGTTCATAACTGTCAACACCCAGCTATTTCTCAAGATTGAACATAGTACTGAGAATACCTGATTGACTGTAAAGGTATGCAACTTGATTCCAAGGGTCAAGTTTGTAGGCCCCATAAGTGTTGTCCTATATTAAAATTGGCTAACTTGGAATAATGGATTACCCTGTGCTTAAAGTGAATTAGAGCTTAGAGTGAAAAACCATACTGGAACCATATTCTGTAATAATGAACTGTGCAATCACATTTGGTGGCATGTGAATTTGAATTCGGAAGAAACACTTTAACGAAAGAAACCTTGATGCAATTAATAAATAACAACAAGACAGGCCTACTAAGAGAAGACATCCTGCCAAGATAATGGAATAAAGAAAGCCAGGAAAACCTTTCAGAAACTTGACATCATGGGACACTTGTACTAAGCACGATTTGCAGCTTTTCTTAAACTCTACATGTACATACCTGCAAAGCAAGGAACTTCTGTAAACATAAACACAGAGACATTGATACAACAAGCAATCTAATGGTTCTATTGCAGATGGGATCTACCAATGTACTCCTTGTTCTTTTGGTAAAACTATACCAATCAAACATTAAATGGCTCCCGAGAACAATAAACAAAGGATTCTTACTATATTCTGGACTTCCAGGAATGTGGTGCATGGACAGAAAAATTATAATTACTAAAGCAATCATGCTATTTTTTTTTCCTGCATCAGAAATGTGTCAGTGACAATATGTAATATAATACAGATACTATAATTAATGGTATAAAATAAACACATATTGTGTAAATTGCAAAGGTGGATAGACTTTGTAAATATCTAAAATGTAATTGAAAATGTATTGCTAAAATGCCATATGCAGCTGCGGTCTGGCCTACAAACAAATATATTAGACATAAAGCATAACAGCCGATTATCCAGATGAATGTACATTAATGCCTGTGTCTTGCAGCAAATAGGAAATAGCTAAACAATGCAGATTCCTTTATATCTACTGGACATTTACTTGTAGATTAATTCCAAGCAGTGGCCAGATTATCTGATTTTAACAATGTATCTTTACAGAACTGAATCATGATAGTTAATGATCAAATTGTTACAGTAACAACTGCAATAATGAATAATGTTTAAACTTAAGACGAAAATGTAAAATGTTTTTATTAAAGGAGCACTATAGGGTAAGGAACACAAACATGTATTCCTGACCTTATAGGGTTAAAACCACCATCTAGCCACCCTGGTCCCCTCTTGCCTCCCTAAAAATAGTAAAATCTTACTTTTATTCAAGCCTGAAGCTGCTGGCTCTATCCCTGTCCCTGTTTCCTTTAAACCTGCCCACTGCCTGTTGACATCAGCAGAAGTGGTAGCCTCGTCCAATCACAATGCTTCCCCACAGGATTGACTGAGACTGATAAAGAGGCAGATCAGGGGCAGAGCCAGCATGATTCAAACACAGCTCTGGCCAATCAGCATATCCTCATAGAGATGAATTGAATCAATGAATCTCTATGAGGAAAGTTCAGTGTCTGCATGCAGAGGGAGGAGATACTGAATGTTTGGATGCATTTTAGGCAGCCGTGACCAAGGAAGGATCTCTAACAGCTATCTGAGGAGTGGCCAGTGAAGTTATGACTAGGCTGTAATATAAACCTTACATTTTCTCTGAAAAGACAGTGTTTAAAGCAAAAAGCCTGAAGGTAATGATTCTACTCACCAGAACAAATTCAATACACTGTAGTTGTTTTGGTGACTCTAGTGTGATCCTTTAAATCAGAAACTACTCAATATTCGTTTATGTTTGCAGAGTGGTATGATTAATATAATATAATTATTATAAGTGAAGTACTTAACTGAAAGACAGGCAGAAACTTTACTTCACTTGTTACAAACCTTTATTTATAATGATAAACATGTTCAGTCTGCCAGAGCTAAGTCAATGGAAGGTAAGAGTATTATGGATTAACCCTTCCAGGTGATATACATGATGCATTTGGAAATTGATAACTTAGGTCACCTATTGCAAACAGGTTAAAAGATGTCAAAGATATAAATTCAACATCCATACCACTATATGTGTGTGTATATATATATATATATATATATATATATATAGTAAAAAAACATGTGATCAAATATTTTATTTATTTGTTTTTCAAATACCAAGAAAATTTTATTTGGTTTGTGATGATTAACCCCTTAAGGACGGAGCCAAATGTACACGTTGTGAACGAAACAAAATGTAAACAAAACCTGGCATTTGCGCTACATGTCTGTCCAACCGTAATTCACCTCTTTCATAGTAAATACACCCACCCTTATTATATATCATTTTATTCAGGGAAAACAGGGCTTTCATTTAATATCAAATATTTAGCTATGAAAAATAATTTAATATGAAAAAAATTGGAGAAAATAAGATTTTATTTGATTTTTTTAGATCTACCTGCCATTTTAAATGTCAATATCTTAATACTGTTTGCTTTTACTGCAATAAAATACACATATTTGTATTCAGCAAAGTCTCACATGTAAAACAGTACCCCCTAAGTACAGGTTTTATGGCATTTTGGGAAGTTACAGGGTCAAATATAGCACGTTACATTTGAAATTGAAATTTGCCAGATTGGTTACGTTGCCTTTGGGACTTTATAGTAGCCCAGGAATGAAATTTACACCCATAATAGCATACCATTTGCAATAGTAGACAACCCAAGGTATTGCAAATGGGGTATTGTCCAGTCTTTTATAGTAGCCATTTGGTCACAAACACTGGCCAAAGTTAGTGTTAGTATTTGTTTGTATGCAAAATGCAAAAAAACGCCAATTTTGGCCAGTGTTTGTGACTAAGTGGCTACTAAAAAAGACTGGACATACCCCGTTTGCAATAATTTGGGTTGTCTACTATTGCAAATGGTATGCCATCATAGGAGTAATTTTCATTCTTGGGCTACAATAGGGTCTCAAAGGCACCGTAACCAATCTGGCGAATTTTAATGTGAAAAAAATGAAACGCAAGCCTTATATTTGACACTGTAACTTTTGAAAACACCATAAAACCTGTACATGATGGGTACTGTTGTACTTGGAAGACTTTGCTGAACATAAATATTTGTGTTTCAAAACAGCAAAAAGTATCACAGCAATAATATCGTCCGTGTAAGTGCTGTTTGTGCATGAAAAATGCAAAAAACTGCACTTTTACTGGCGATATCATCGTTGTAATACATTTTACTGTTTTGAAACACTAATATTTGTGTTCAGCGAAGTCTCCCAAGTAGAACAGTACCCCCCATGTACAGGTTTTATGGTGTCTTGGAAAGTTATAGGGTTAAATATAGTGCTAGCAAATTAAATTCCCTTTACTTTCGGCATGGGTTGTCAGGCAGGTCCAGCTAATTGTAATTAATTAAGATACCTAATTATGTAAAAATATTACATAAATATATATATATATATATTTTTAAATATTTTTATTTATATATAGGTATATATATATAGTGATATATACATATATATTTATATATGTAGATATATATATTATTTTGTTCTACATGTATTTTGATATAAATATATATATATATATATATATATATATATATATATATATATATATATAAATATCACAATACAGTTAGAATGAAATAACACACATCTATATATTTTTTAATAATTTTTTTAAAATAATTTTTTTAATTCAATTTTTTAACGTATTTACATATTTAATTTTTTTATATTATATTTAATCAGTATCAGTCTACGTGTAATTTGATATTAATATATATATATATATATATTAATAGTAAAATACACCTAGACAGTGTATGTGTGTGTATGTATATGTGTATATATATACTTAGATCATATATATATATATATATATATATATATATATAATATATATATGATCTAAGTATATATATATATATTTTTTACACTTAATTAATTTATTTTATTTTTATTTTCAGCCAGCAGGGGGACCACCTGTCATTACAGGCAGCCCCCCTGCTGGCAATGCAGCAGGCAGCCTACCCGGCCATGTGATTGTGGGGTCCTCGCAAGGACATCACTCTCACATGGCCAGGGGGCTTCCAGGGGGTCGGACATGCCGTGGGGGGCTCCCTGGGAGTCCCCCGAACCGCGATCGCCTGGCGTGGGATTGCCGGTGACCGGGTAAGTACAGAAAGACCGGAGGGCGTACAATTACGCCCGGCGGCGTTTAGAGCCACCTAAAATAGGGTGTAATTGTACGCCCTCCGGTCTTAAGGGGTTAAAGGTACATATACATTGTGGCAATGATCCTGCCACATCTATTGAATGTTTAATCAATACATCATAAATATGATTATTTATTCATATTCTGATTGTTACATACCTCTACTTCAACCATTTATAGTTACGATAGACTCTGATATATATTATAAAAAAAAATGTGTTAAAACCACTTATACAAAGGTAGAGGTAAAATATAAATACCTTCAAAATTGTATCTGAGTGCTTTCTTAACTCACTTTTAGAAATAATAAAAAAATTCAAATCATTACTCTGGAAAGTGATGTTCTTTTCAATTCTTTCCGAGACAAAAGCTTTCCTCATTTTAATCAACCACTACGGATGTTTTACCATTACAACAATGATCAAAGAGCATAAAAAAGAGCTGGGAGCATGAAAACCTAAATACTGTTGGAGAACTTTGGTTTACTAATTTAAGGAAGAAATGTTCTACAATGCCCACAGTTTAATGGAGAGGGTGTTATGGGCAAATGCAAATATTGTATACTTAAATTGTGTACTTTGACTTTAAGAGATATTGCAAACTGACATGGTGTTAGAAATGGAACATAATGTTTTTTTCTTTAAGCAATAACCTTTTATCTAATTTCAGTGCATAATATGTTTATGCCATTTTGTCCCAGATGAAATACATGTGTGCGCGTGTATGCATCAGTTATTCCTTTGGTGCAAAAATGAGCATTATAATAATAAAAAAAAGAGATCAATACTTTTAAAATAACACTATAGTGTTAGGAATATAAACCTGTATTCCAAACACTATAGTCTCTCTGTCCCTACATTAATTTAACCAATCCTCCCTAACTCCATCTGCACTGATTGCCTCTATACCTCGCTCAATGTCACTGATAGGGCAATGCTGGTCCTATCCAATGTTCCTCATACTGGAGCATTGGGGACCTGATGTGAATAAATGGCAAGCACTATGCACTTCCAATGCTTCTCATAGTTAAACATGGCATTGTAGCGGAGGCGCTTCTACTGGCTGTCAGTGTGACAACTACTAGAGGCTTTTTTAACCCTTCAAGGTAAGGCAATGTTTTATCTTGTGGGGTTAAACACACAGGACCCCTGTGGAGCGAATGGTGCATGAATTTTTTTTTTTAAGGTGGTAGGTTTTTTACCACCTATCATTCACGGTTGATGTGGGTGATCATAGTTTTTGTGTTTGTTTTCTAATTGTCTCATTAAACTTGCATTCAAAATTCCTCGGACATATCTATACATCTGATCAGAATTTCTACAACATAACTGGTAATTATGCTGGTTTTATTTAATTAAATTAAATTAATACATTTTACTAAAAGGCAGAATATACTTGGATAAAAGCTGGTGATTCCAACATTTAAGGAGTCATGATTCGTTAATATTATATAGAATTCGTAATTCCATTCCTGCAGGTGGACCAATGAACTCATCATCGAAACACGTATTTGGATGGTTTATATTTACTTTTACTACTGAATAAAGGAATTCTTTTGGACAAATAGACCTGGTTTGTGCCAATTTCCTTTAAATTTTATATACCATTTTTAAATATATTTGATAATAGTTTGCTACTTGGCTTTTTACTACTAATCAAAATAAATTCGAGGTAGGGATTATACCACCAACGCTATATCAATAGAGCAGTGTTTCTGCTCTACACTTGTGAGTATTACTCTTATCACTCTTTTATACTCTATTTTATCACAATTGAGAGCACTATTGTTGCCTTTTATCTTCCCTTTGGAGCTTTGGATTACCAGACGGTGCTGACGGATACATCGTTCCACATCCCATAAGCGGGGATTATACTGCTGTATGCTCCTCACACCAGAGCTGGCCATAGCTCTTTTAAATGTGAGTTCTCTACCTCTTGTTACTTACTGCACCTTTGGACTCTAGGTGTACTGCACTATTGGTTGCTTTCTGCCTCTTCTCTGTTTCATATATACGAACAAACATCCTGAGACGTATTCACTCCCATTGAAGAGAATACATCTTATCAAGTTTCCCTGATTATCTACTGCTACTCTAGCAAGACCTCCTACCCTCTCTAAGACTATTTTATTCGTATTGGCGCAGCCCTACTCTATCTTTTTTGTGTCATAACTGGTAATTATGTTGGTTTTATTTAATTTAATTAACTTAATTGATTTTATTAAAAGGCAGAATATATTTGGACAAAAGCTGGTGATTCCAACATTTAAGGAGTCATGATTTGTTAATATATAGAATTCGTAATTCCATTCCTGCAGGTGGACCAATTAACTCTATATTACTTTTAACTTTAAAATAGAATACCAGACAATTATCCAGATATATTAGCTTATTTAATTTAGAAATAGTGAATCTGAATTAGGAAAGTTAAAATTCTGCAAACGTAAAATCTGATTAGAATTATTCTTATTGTATGGACATAGGAATGGTAAATTATCTGGTATGTGAAATATTGTATTTGTAAAATTGCAATATAATAGGATATCTTGCCTATGAAAATTGTAGCCAACAGTGAAAGAGTTAATTCAGTGTGATTTGACGGTCAGCCAAAGTTTTTATTGCTTTATGCTGTGCTGCTGTGAGATGCTGTGTTCTGTGTTAAGTTAATATCAAAGTAGTGTCCTGTCGTAAATTTAGTTTGAAAACTATATAACATGCTATTTAGCTGTCTGTAATTCTGTTAAACCACTGCCATATTGTATACTAATGTTATACCTAAATATTCACTGATATTATCACACATGTCACATATTATTATTAGTCACAATAAATTATATTTTTATAATTAATTTGTGACTAATGTGTGAAGTAAAATCCTAATAATGAAATAAGACGTACTCCAGGATCTATGAGAATTAAAATAGTGGCTAATTAATAAATCTTAAAAATATTTTCATAACAATTATCAAAAATTAATTACATTTTTATTATATAAAAAATGAATATTTTGGCACGGTTTACCTGATTAATTATTTAAAGCTGAGGCTTTCATTGATACTGTGACATACTGAAGCCGAGCATGATCCACTCCCTTTGGAGACTGGGCCACAGGACAGTATTCCAACATGATAATGACCTCAAACACCTCCAAGACGAACACTGCCTTGTTAAAAAAGCTGAAGGTAAAGGTGAGGGACTGGTCAAGCATGTCTCCAGACCTAAACCCTATTGAGCTTCTGTTGGGCATCCTCAAACGGAAGGTGGGGGAGCGCAAGGTCTCCAACATCCACCAGCTCCGTGATGTCGTCATGGAAGAGGACTCCAGTGGCAACCTGCCAATGACCTCAGCTAGGCAAAAAATTATGTTTAGTTACATTATATGATCATACATTGCATAAGCCTGCCAAATACGTCAAAGTACCCCATATTCGGCAGGTCGTATCCTAGCACCTAATGATATATATATATATACATATATATATATACACAGAAAGAAATTAGGACGCACACTCATGTCTTCAAAAATAGTGCAATGTGATTTAATTAATAATCAGGCATACAGCAAATAAAATCGAAGTTTCGACCCCAGTGGGTCTTTTTCAAGATTGCTGCCTATGTATAAATAATTGGAGTGCTGTCCCTATCTGTTTCTATTTGGTACAGTGTATAACCTATACCTGTTTCTGTTTTGAATAGCGAGACATCCAAGAATTGTATTTGGTTCAAATCATATGTCAGTGTTAGCTTAATTGATGATGGTAAGGTATTAACTTCATGAACCATTTCTAGTAATTCTGTTGTTGTGCCCTTCCATATTAATAAGATGTCATCCACAAATCTAAAATATTTCAAAAGTTTAGTGTTATATGTGGAGAGTATGTACTTCTGTTCAAACCAGGCCATGTATAAATTGGCAAATGAGGGTGCCATGGTTGCCCCCATAGCTGTTCTGAAGGTTTGTAGATAGAAATTCTCCTTTTGGCTAACAGATAGGAACACTCCTTTTGACTACCAGTTTTCATCCCCAACATCTTTTAAAATCTCTCCCTATCTCAGAATTTACTCGTGTTCTCAGATACAATAATGATCCAGAACTAAGGAAGGTACAACTACTACATATGCTGCAAAGGTTCCTGGAAAGAAGATATACATTGCGAACACTTATTGAGGAGGAACATAAAGCTAAAGATCAGGTGTTGAATTACGTCAAGAAAACCAACGATATACATGAACAACGGCTATTTCTTCCATTAACATATCATACTGGCACCTTACAAATTAAGGATACCATATATAAATATTGGGATATACTTAAAGCAGATACCCACCTGTCACCAGTTTTTCAAAATGTTTCCATTTTCAGCTATAAACGTAATAGAAATTTACGTGATATGTTAGTCCGGAATGACCCTACACATTGTTACCAGAATACTAAATCAATAAAGAAAAAAGGCTGCTATCAATGTACAGGCTGCACAACATGCAGCCATATGTTGCAAGGTACATCATTTGTACATCCTCGTACAGGCAAATGCATCCCAATTGATCACTACATCACCTGCACTACAGATCATGTAGTGTACATGATCACCTGTCCTTGCGGTCTATCATATATCGACAAGACTGATTTAACTTTGCGGGATAGGATCAGAGGACACCGGTCAGGAATTAGGACCGCATTCCGTGACCAACATACGGAGAAACCGGTAGCCAAGCATTTTCTCACTCTCCAACATCGGCTACCCACTTTGAGGTTTACAGCTATCGATCATGTGCCACCATTACTCCGTGGAGGGGATAGATCCAAAAAGCTCTTACAGTGGGAAGCATACTGGATCTACCAATTGGACACAGTAGCCCCCTAGGGCCTGAACGAAAATGTTATATACTTCATGTTCCTATAATCCATAGCCTAAGAGACTGATGCCTTCTGTCCTCTTCAATACTGTGAATAGTGTGAATAATGTGTATGATTGTTAGATGTTTATTCATGAATAGATTCCCTCTTTTGCTGAGAGATTTCTATATGTTTCACTATGCTTTAATAGGCTATAATTGTCTTTCTTTTCTCTATTTTAATTTATTTTATTTGTTTAACATTGTGACAGCATTGCCACTATTAGTTTGATTTACATTTTTTCTTTTTTTTTGGCCAGTGCACATGTAGCTGACATGCTACTATGATTTTCCAGTATTTGGGTTTCACCTTTATTCATAGAGTATCCATACCCTTTTTGGTGGTCCCTTTTACTAACATATACAAATTTACATTTATTAGAGCTTCGGCTCTCTATATATATCCTGGCATTCTTTAATATAGATTTCCCTTGTAGGTCATTTAACATCTCATTCTGTATACAGCCCTCACATGCTTTATTTATGTAAATGTTTATACTAAGCAGTTCCTGATCTGACCAGATTAATGTCTATTGTTTCCTTATAATTATCTTTATTTGTAGATCTTGTATATCAAGTATATAATTATTGTTCTTTTATAATGCATATAGTTGCCATCTCAGGTATTTGTTTTTGCACTTGGATTGTTTCACACAAGTTTACATGTTTGCATGCTGCACTTTCTTTACTGAATAAGTTGGCTAAACTACATGCCAGATTTGAAGTATCCTCCTGCTGTTCTTGATCCTTATTCTGCACGGTTGTTTGTTCACCAATTATATTAATACAGGACTTTTGTCCGACACTGTGGCGTCTTTGGTATCCATGGTAACCACATTTTCTTCCGTCGAACGTCATGACGTTATGACTTTATCGACGGCTTCCACACACTTCCAGGTTGTATCGGGGAGAGGGACGGCACTGCAATTATTGGTAAGCTAATTGTTTAATGTTTTTTGTTGTATATACACATCGTTTATACATAGGCAGTAATCTTGAAAAAGACCTGCTGAGGTCGAAACGTTGATTTTATTTGCTGTATGCCTGATTATTAATTAAATCATATTGCACTATTTTTGAAGACCTGAGTGTGCATCCTGATTTCTTTCTGTTTGTATATTGGATGCCTTTGGATTGCACCCAGGCTAAAGTACTTATTTATCTCGGTAAGGTGAGTGCCAAGCCATCACCTATCTATCTATCTATTTATCTATCTATCTATCTATCTATCTATACACACACATATACATACACACACACACACAAATATATATATATATATATATATATATATATATATATATTTTTGCATTTTTTCCCAGGTGTTATTTTTACATTTTTCACGCAAAAACTTTATGTATATATATATATTTACGTATTTATGTATATAAAAACTTTATGTATATGTATATATATATATATATATATACACACACACATATACATATACACACACACAGAAAATACAAGCAGTCTTGCACTCCTACTTATGGTTACTTTCACCCAGTGCTTGATAGCACAAACATATACAGAGCCAAAGGAGGGCGATATCAGCACTCCAGGGATTTCCAAAGTTTCTTTTATTGAAAGTGTCTCAACATATATCAATGTTTCAGTACAAGATCTGAACTTTCTTCAGGTGTTTGTCCTGAAGAAAGTTCAGATCTTAAGCTGAAACGTCGACCTATGTTGAGACACTTTCAATAAAATTAATTTTGGAAATCCCTGAAATGCTGATATCCCCCTCCTTTGTCTGTGTGTGTGTATATATATATATAAAAATTTCTAGTCGTGGACAATAAGCCGAGTTATAGTAGTTGTGGTATAAGTTGGTTGTTGTGTGCCGAAACGTTCCGGTAGGCCTGTTAATGAGGGCCCACTAAGTGAATGCTTAATAAAGGGAGCGGTGGGTGGGCTGAAGCAGGAAGTCTCAGCCCAAAGGAAGGGGAGGCCTTTGAATTTATAGGCCGGGTAAATCCCTCCCACAACTACAGGCTTCGCCTTTCCATTTGTAGCTGGGGACAATACGCAGATTTAAAGTAGTGGTGGTATAAGTCGGTTGTGGTGTGCTGAAACCGACGTTCGGGTAAGCCTGTAAAAGAGGGAAAAAAGATAACAGTTTAATCTTTAATATGTGTTGACATTACATAACCAGTACTTTAAATGCTTGCCTCAGTTCCCTCTCCGTTTGAGGGATATCTGGTGTTTGCAGACGATTCCAATGTCCCAGTTCATGATGTGCGCTGGGATGTTTACTAAAGGCTGTAAAAGCAGTGCTTATTCTAAAAGGATGTCCTGAATATGATGAAGGGTAGTATAATTTTTTTTTTAATCGTATCCTGACATACACGATGAATTTGATGTAGTGAGTGGCTACTGTGTAACCTTAAAAGAGAGCGTAGGCCTGTGTAGTCCTGCAAGGAGTCATACAATTTGTCTAGTATGTTAACTTGGCATCATTTTTTGTTGATAGTATGTAGGTATATGTCTACCGGTGGGTATGAGATAAGTTTAAGTGTTTGCAAGCCAATTTAAGGTTGAGGTGATCCTGATCGATTATAAAATTACAATTCTGTTTTGGGGGTTCGTCAAGTGATTTTTTAAAGAAGACCCTTTTCAGGCTTAACTTCCTAACACATTTTTGCATATCAGTGTAGACCTGAAAGGAATTTGGAGGGACATTGGGGGTATATTTTAAACCTTTCTTGAATGTGGATTTTGATTTAATTTGTTTTCTTTAATTTTTATTGATTCATTTTTTTTTATTATTATTTTTAGTATTGATTTCATCCATTTTCCACATTGATAAATTTTTTTGATGGCTTATGGATTCCAGCATCGTCCCCTTTTATGAGAACAATCTATAAGTGAAGCACACTGTCCTTCATATGTCATTATATGGAACACAGACTATTTATTATTCATTTATTATTAATTTGTTCACTTACTGTTACTTAAACTTTAAATACAGCATATATATACCGGGTAATAATACTACTGAAGCATGTTTGAGAGTACTGTGTATATTGTGTATAACAATATTTAATTACATTGGGAGTATTGTATAATTTTGGTTTTTGATACACATATATCTTTTTTCCATCTTTTCATCTGTTCTTTGCTGGCATGTGAAGCCGACCGAGTGGAGTGCAAATGCATTCAAGCCGTAGTCCGATGAAAGGAGGGTCGTTTCCTGAACGGTGGAACGCATGTGCATTCCACAAAGGCTCAGCACAAGTCCATATATGGGCTGGGACTCTGGTGGAGGATGATCTTGAATGCACCAATTGGCGGATTATACTCTGAATACGGCGAGAGGAACATTTAAAAAGAAACCGAGGACATAGGACTTTCATCATTGTTTTAACTTGATTGTAATATTTGTTTTTATTGATTTGCTCCTAATGAAGTCTATCTTATAGGCGAAACGTGTTGAGCTGCTTTTTAACTATTGCCTGCCATTTCTGTTACCTGCTTCTACCATTTACCATTTTGGATAGAGGGATACAGGTATCTGATGGGTGTTTTTACTCTTCACTTCTTGTAAGTGTATTGAATTAAAGCGTGTCTTTTTATACTATATACATTGCCACACTACGTCTAGTTCTTTTTTTCTTTGCATGCACCCTTGGGAACTAAGAACCTTCACTGCAGAACCTTAAAGAAACTTAGATGGGCTTGAATTATTTGCATACTCCATGAGTGCAATATTACTAGTAGGGGCAATCCAGCTAATTGGTGTTTCCCTATGAGTGTTCTCTGTTTTTGTTACTTTAGGTGTATCGTGTATTCTGTATTTGTATTTAAGGATTTGAGGAATCCTTTTGTTACTACCTAGAGCATAAGAGAAGTAATTACCTTTATTTTAATTGTACACTGCTGCACCTGGGTGATCTATTGGTGTGTATATATATATATATATATATATATATATATATGTGTGGCGAAACCAACCTCACCACTGTACACTGGAGAAGCCTGGTTGCTCGTCTGCTGCCTTTGGACTATGGCCCCATGTTAAAAGACATCTTTTTTCCCTGCAGAAAAGACTTATTGGTGCTTTTCTGCCGGGTATTGGGTAGATTCAATCTACCGAACAACCACACGAATGAATAGACCACCTGGGAACTGGAGTGTGCCGGCAATTAACCTCCCTGAAGCTGCGGTTAACCGCAGCTTAATTGACGAATGCTGGGTGGCCGCCATTTATATCACGAACACGAGGTTGCGGCCATTTTAAACATGCGAATGCACAGCGGTGTTCGACGCTTAATTCATGGAACTGAAATTGGACACAGTTTTGCGCGAACACCGCAGAAGCCGCCAACCTCCCTTCTTGTTCAGTGAAAGTGCACGAATGGCCGGTGTTCGGTAGTTTTGTTTGAGTGTGTTGTGCCCCAGATAGGAATCCCATGGAGCCCATTCGCATGAAACTGACTGTGTAAAGACTTTGGCTCCATGGCGATTAAACTGTATTCGTGTGGTCTGAGCGCCATTCGCTTAATAATGTGCGCTCAGACCTGAGCTATCTGGATATGTAGAACGTATATGTTTTATGTACTGAATGTAACTGTAGGTAATTTTATGTCTTTTACTGTTTGTTTTCTGCCATGTGGTTAATGGAGTTTTGCCTCTGTCTTTGTAGATAATTGAATTACTTCCCAAATTATCTCCAGGGCAGAGAGGAGGGATTGTGACTCATTGTGGGATGGTTGAAATGTGTAAGTCTGTGATTGGTCCTTTTACCCTTTGTGTCCCAGTCTCCCATTTGGTCCCCTAGGGGAGTGTCCACCAGGTGGGAGACCTGCATAAAAGCTGGGCAGTTAGCCCCAGTAAATCAGTTCCTGCTTAACCCTCAAAGTGAAGTGTCGTCTCATTATTGAGGGAGGATTTACTGTATGCTGTTAGAGACTGATTGCCAGGAGTGTAAGCCGCTTGGGGGCTTTTCCTGTTCGTCTGCTAGCAGGAGTTTCGAGTATTCCATTGGTATTCAGTTCGGGAGTTTCGAGTATTCCCTTGGTTGCAGTTCGGGAGTAGTGATGTCGCGAACCCGAAATTTTCGGTTCGCGAACGGCGAACGCGAACTTCCGCAAATGTTCGCGAACCGGCGAACCGCCCGAAACGCCATTGACTTCAATGGGGAGGCGAATTTTAAAACACACAGGGACTCTTTCTGGCCACAATAGGGATGGAAAAGTTGTTTCAAGGGGACTAACACCTGGACTGTGGCATGCCGGAGGGGGATCCATGGCAAAACTCCCATGGAAAATTACACAGTTGATACAGAGTCTGGTTTTAATCCATAAAGGGCAGAAATCACCTAACATTCCTAAATCACAATCAATATGGATTGACACCTGACATATGACATATTGACACCTTGACATATGGATTGACACCTGTCCTCAGAGCCCCTGATGCACACGGACACAGAGCAGAATAGAGACTGGTCCCCCTACATAGGGTCACTTGGCAGATATGGATTGACACCTGTCCTAGGACCCTGATACACACTGACACAGAGCAGAATAGGGACTGTTCCCCCTACATCGGGTCACTTGGCAGATATGGATTGACACCTTGTTACAAACTGCTATTTGTAACGGGCCCTTTAAATGGCAAATTGCCCTGCTTCCCTGGGTTGTGGAGAAGCCTATTTGCCAGCCTCCTCCCGCATGACTATGGCCCCTGGGAGATTGTGAAAATGTATGCACTTTTATTTGGTGTGTATGGCCCTTTAAGACTGTCGGTGGGCATATTGGGGCTTATGGACTCTTTATGTGACTGATGCTGGCCCTTTAAACACCTTTTTTGGGACATCAGGAAGATTGGGACACTGCCCCTTTAAGGCCGTGTCCCCAGACTTGTTGGGGACACGGCCCCTTTAAGGCGGTGTCCCCTGTGTCCCCAGACCTGGTGCAAACCCTTTGTGCCTGCCTTGCTATTTCCCACTTGGTTCAGTAAATGGGAAATTATTTCAGCTGCAGAGACTAAGTCCCATTCGGCGATGGGACTTAGTCTTTTTTTCAGCCGTTTTTTTCAGCCTTATTTCAGCTGCAGAGACTAAGTCCCATTCGCGATGGGACTTAGTCGTTTTTTCAGCCTGAAATAGACCGACCTCACAGCCCAAATCTATGGAACTGTTTTGGGCAGGAAAATGTGCTTGCGGTCGGTCATAAAGGGACCTCCAGCTAACTTTTTAACCCCTGGATGGATTTGGCTGATTTTTGGTCATGTTTATGTTTTAAGTGTGCTGATTCCAAATATGTAATTATGAAGATGGGATGTGTAGTTTTAAAGTTACAGGGTATGGCTAAAAACTGTATTTTTACTGCCTGTGTTTAATTATGTTAATCTCTTCCCAAACGTCATTTCGTTCAAAGTGGAGAGAATGTTAAAAAAATATATTTTTGTTCGGAGTGTGAGAAATGCTTTTCAGCCGCTTCTAATCTTAAGCATCATTTGAGGAGCCATACAGGAGAGAAACCTTATTTGTGGTGTGTTTAGTATTGTTCTGATCAGTTTAATACCTTCCGCGTCTCCTATCAGTGGACGTGTATATGGCAGCCATTTTAGGAACCGTACACCTGGGACCCGAGCAAGGTCACCTCGTTCAACAGGCTTGCAGCGTATCCTCCAGGAAGAAGAGCCTGAACCCTTACCGGCTGCACGTGTCTTACCTGTACATGGAAAACTGCTGTGGTTCCTTGATGAGCCAGCTGCCCGTGAGTTAACATGTCCCGTGGAGAAGCACTCTGTCCTGTAAAGCCTCACCAAAAAAAAGGAGTGGTGTGTTTAGTATTGTTCTGATCAGTTTAATACCTTCCGCGTCTCCTATCAGTGGACGTGTACACGGCATTGATTTTTATCTAAGCCGTAAACTTTTGCACAGCGAAGTATATTCACTGCCATTGAAAAGGAGTGCATGGCGGTGGTGTGGGCCCTCAAAAAGCTGCAACCTACTTGTATGGACAACCGTTTACCTTACTCACAGATCACATTAAATTTGGGGCACTGCGCGGTCAAGCTAATGTGACACCAGATAGGAGTGGTGTGTTTAGTACTATTTTTATCAGTTTAATACCTTCCGCGTCTCCTATCAGTGGACGTGTACACGGCATTGATTTTTGTAACAGGGAGATGGAAGAAGAGGCTTGGTCGGTCCTCTTACTGCAAATTTGGGGCACTGCGCGGTCAAGCTAATGTGACACCAGATAGGAGTGGTGTGTTTAGTACTATTTTTATCAGTTTAATACCTTCCGCGTCTCCTATCAGTGGACGTGTACACGGCATTGATTTTTGTAACAGGGAGATGGAAGAAGAGGCTTGGTCGGTCCTCTTACTGCAAATTTGGGGCACTCCGCGGTCAAGCTAATGTGACACCAGATAGGAGTGGTGTGTTTAGTACTATTTTTATCAGTTTAATACCTTCCGCGTCTCCTATCAGTGGGCTGACTGTACGGCTTTTGATTTTTGTAACAGGAGATGGAAGAAGAGGCTTGGTCGGTCCTCTTACTGCAAATTTGGGGCACTGCGCGGTCAAGCTAATGTGACACCAGATAGGAGTAGTGTGTTTAGTACTATTTTTATCAGTTTAATACCTTCCGCGTCTCCTATCAGTGGTCGTGTACACGGCAGTAATTTCTGTAACAGGCAGATGAAAGAAGATGCTTGGTTGGTCCTCCTAACTGGAGACTGTGTTGCTGTACGGGTGGCAGGTGGAGCCATTTATAAAGTACACACTGCTTTATAAAGCCATTTATAAAGTACACACTGGTGGCTTGAACCCTAGTTGGTGGCGGATAAGTCACGCAAGTCAACAGGCATTCAGAGCTAAAATACAGCAGTGTGTGGACCATTTTTAGCCCAAGGCAGCTCATCTCATCAGGCCTTTTTTACATAGGGTCACTTGGCAGATATGGATTGACACCTGTCCTAGGGATCCCTGATACACACTGACACAGAGCAGAATAGGGACTGTTCCTCCTACATCAGGTCACTTGGCAGATATGGATTGACACATGTCCTAAGGATCCCTGATACACACTGACACAGAGCAGAATAGGGAATGTTACCCCAACATAGGGTCACTTGGCAGATATGGATTGACACCTGTCCTCAGGGCCCCTGATACACACTGACACAGAGCAGAATAGGGAATGTTACCCCAACATGGGGTCACTTGGCAGATATGGATTGACACCTGTCCTCAGAGCCCCTGATACACACTGACACAGATCAGAATAGGGAATGTTACCCCAACATCGGGTCACTTGGCAGATATGGATTGACACCTGTCCTAAGGATCCCTGATACACACTGACACAGAGCAGAATAGGGAATGTTACCCCTACATAGGGTCACTTGGCAGATATGGATTGACACCTGTCCTCAGAGCCCCTGATACACACTGGCACAGATCAGAATAGGGAATGTTACCCCAACATCGGGTCACTTGGCAGATATGGATTGACACCTGTCCTAAGGATCCCTGATACACACTGACACAGAGCAGAATAGGGAATGTTACCCCAACATAGGGTCACTTGGCAGATATGGATTGACACCTGTCCTCAGAGCCCCTGATACACACTGACACAGATCAGAATAGGGAATGTTACCCCAGCATAGGGTCACTTGGCAGATATGGATTGACACCTGTCCTAAGGATCCCTGATACACACTGATACACACCTACTTGGATGGTATAGACATTTTTAGCAGCTCCTGGCCCGAACACCTGACCACATAGGAGCCGTAATAGACCGGATTAGGGAGTCCGGACTGACCCTAAAGCCCAGTAAGTGCCATATAGGA
>OW240913.1:218833151-218877064 GCA_933207985.1 Pelobates cultripes | reverse complement strand
CTTTCAGTATGCGATTGACTCCATGGGAAGGCTATCTGGGTTAAGTCTTTTTGTGTGTTTCAAAACTCCCGAACGGCCGGTGTTTGTACGCTTTCGTCGAGGCAGCAAGGCGACCCGTTGTTTCAGCAGTGTTCGGCAGAAAAAGTGTCCGTTTTTAGTTCCATGGAATCAGTGCCAAACACTGCTGGGCTTTCGTGCATTTTAAAATGGCCGCTGCCTCATGGTCGACATACGAACGATGGCCACCCTGAATTCGGTTTAATTGAGAAGTGTCTGCGGTTAACCACAACGTTCTAATTGGGATCAAGAGGTTAACCAGCACCACACTTCTTCTTCTGGGTGGCCATTCGTTCAGTGAATTTGTTCGGTGAAAACAGTCATTCATATGGCTGGGCTATAGAAACAGCCATTTACACGAACGGGGGCAAGAATAGACGAATCCACCACAATAGACAGATGGATGGTTCTGTCACATTGCCCAACTGTTTTGTCACCATAAGCAATATCTAAATATCAAAATATCAGTATTATTTTTTTCTTAAGATATTTTTTATTTAATTTCTGTTTAGATGTTGATGTTTGTATGTATGTAATAAGCATAATCTCCAGTTTATCTTATGTCTATTTTGCACTAAATTGCTTGTGCAGTGAAGTGCTGTTTTTCTTTTATGTATTTATTTATTTTAGTTTTTAATTGAAACATTTCTATAAAAAATATATAATACAATGAAAAGTTATCTCCTGCTCTGTAAATTGAACATATATTATATATATGTAAAAAAGGCTCCTGCAGTGTCTTAAAAGGCTATTGGAGCAGGAGAAAATAAAGAAAAAATTATTCAATTTAAGAAAGTCTAAACATTACATGTCTCTTTACAGGAAGTGTTTAGGAGAGCTGTTCAAGTCACATGCAGGGAAAAGTTAGTAGGACCGAAATGGCAGAGAATTGAGCAATGAGACTGCAAGGGAATGATCTATACACCAATTATGCTTAATGCTTCATTAAGCTAAAGTTGTTTTGGTGCCAATAGTGTTCTTTTTAGCTATTTACTAACCACAGCTCCGTCTCTAAGGATAGCAAAGTAAACTTATCTTAGTCACTTAAAAATTTGGCAGTGATTGCAACATTCAAGTTGTCAGAAGTAGAAACCACCAAAAACTAAAAATATTGACCAAATTTGTACAAAAAAATCAACTACTGGCAAAATTTTCCACTGTGCACAATTATAATTGAAGATTATGCTAGCTTTAGTGTACAGATAATCTTAATTTTAATAATGACAGGAGTCAAGTATTTTGCATAATCTTTCTTTACTAACTCCATAGCAGCAAAGAAACGAGTGACATAACTGAGAACCAATCACAATGCATTATAGAGTATAAGAGGTGTAACGTATGACATCATTTCCTCTTAAAGCATGCGACATCACAAGATCACAATGCAGAATAACAATAGGGATAACTCATAACATGAAAATTGAACATAAACAGAGAGACTCCAAGGGAAGACTTCTTGATGTGACGATCTTCCATGACAAGACGATGATGACATCTTGAATGGAGTCTTTAGTGTCCTGATTCATCTGGTTAAACTGAAACAAGAATATAAAGGGTATTATATTCCAAATATGGTTGTGTAAAAACACTGAGCTGTCTATCCCTTATGATTAAGTAAACCATCATTATTAAAGGACCACTCTAGGCACCCAGACCACTTCAGCTTAATGAAGTGGTCTGGGTGCCAGGTCCAGCTAGGGTTAACCCATGTTTTCATAAACATAGCAGTTTCAGAGAAACTGCTATGTTTATGAATGGGTTAAGCCTTCCCCTATTTCCTCTAGTGGCTGTCTCATTGGCAGCCACTAGAGGCGCTTGCGTGCTTCTCACTGTGATTTTCACAGTGAGAGCACGCCAGCGTCCATAGGAAAGCATTGATAATGCTTTCCTATGTGACCGGCTGAATGCGCACGCAGCTTTTGCCGCGCGTGCGCATTCAGCAGACGGGGAGGAGAAGAGGAGGATCGGAGGAGGAGAGCTCCACGCCCAGTGCTGTAAAAAGGTAAGTTTTACCCCTTTTCCCCCTTCCAGATCTGGGCGGGAGGGGGACCCTGAGGGTGGGGGCACCCTCAGGGCACTATAGTGCCAGGAAAATAAGTATGTTTTCCTGGCACTATAGTGGTCCTTTAAATAGAGCGAATACATTCCTCCCATCTATTGGTGCTAACTAAACCATACCACCCACATGGCATATCTGTATTAAGTGTGAGAAAAAACCCAACTTAGGTATTAGTACAATAATAACATGGAACAAAGAGATAGAAATATGCGTGAAACCAGAGGGAAGGAAGAGCGAAAGAGAGCAGGGAGGGAAAATTCTCGCCTCCTGTCATTATTAAAATTAAGATTATCTGTACACTAAAGCTAGCATAATCTTCAATTTTATCAGGAGGCTTCGTATTTTGCAATTTCAACGCTGAGAAAGTAGAGCAAAAGCTGGGTTAGATCGAGGACGGAAGTAGAATGTCCTAAAGGTGGATTCTCTTGTCCAGTCCACCGCTCGCAAAATATCTGGAAGGGAGGCCCCTGCCGCGTAGGCGGAAGAGGCCGCTGCCCCTCGAACTGAGTGCCAGGTCTATCCTGGCAAGGGCTAAGAGCCATCTAACACATCTGACCAACGTAGTGACCGAGACTGGAGCGTAGGGGCGGACGTAAGAGATGAGAAGTTGACGATTGGAAGTAGGCCGCAACGTCACGGTAGCTTCCACGTATTGACGGAGAGTACAGACCACACAGAGCTGAGGGTCTGAGGGAAAAAAGGGGTAAAAAACGGAGGAAGAGTCGGACTTCGTGCGCCTAGAGACCTGAAAGGTTACTCCTGCTGGACAAAAGGTAAATGTGTCGGCGTCAAAAGCGCGTACATCGGACACGCGACGAAAGGAGACTAGGCAGAGTAGGAAGGTGAATTTTGCCGTAAGCTGGCGGAGTGATAAATTCTCGTTAGGAGGCCAGTCCCGGAAAACCTGTAAGACTATGCCAACGTCCCAAAGTCTCGAGTATTTGGGCTCCGGGGTCGTGGAAGGCACATGCCGCGGAGGAGTCTATAGATGAGTGGGTTCTGGCCCACTGGTGTCCCTTGAGTCGGCGTATGAGCCGCTGAGATGGCTGAACGTATCACGTTGATGGACTGGTATGATTTCCCGGCTGTGAATAGAGAGGTGAGGAAATTCATGATGGAGGGAATAGGTGCTGTAAAGGGATTGAGATCCCGTCCCAGACACCAAGTTGTCCAGCAGTGCCATGCTGATAAGTAGCACCTCCTTGTTCCTGGCGCCCATGATTCCCATAGGAGATCCCTAGTTTCCTGCGATAAATCCTTGGTTCGCCAGGAACCCCTGAAAGAGTCCAGGCCACCAGGGGGAGCCGGTCCTCCCTGACCAGCGGATGGGGTAGTCCCATCAGGTTCCTGAGGATGGTCGGAGTATCTGGTAGGAGGAGGGGATCCCTGTTCGACAGTTCCAGAAGTTCCAGGAACCATGGTTGGCTTTGCCATAGAGGCGTGATGATGGCCAGTATCACCCTCTGTATGCAGATTCGGTGAAGAACACTCGTAATCATTGAGAATGGTGGGAATGCGTAAGCCCCGTGTTGTGGCCATTGTTGCAGAAACGCGTCCGTTGCTAGACTCTCCTGATCTTGGAGCCAACTGAAGAAGTCCTTCTTCTGACGGTTATTGTGGGAGGCGAATTAATCCCCTTTGTGCATCCAGAATCGTGAAAATATGAGGGTCTAGTTGCCAGTCGCTGGCGTCCCTCCAGTGGCATGAGTACCAATCTGCTGTCGTGTTGGTTTACCCTGGTAGGTGTTCCGAGGCAGGCAATAATCGAAGATTTCCTTCATGAGTTCTACTGGTGCTTGGGAGAGGGTGCCTTCGAGTCGGTTGATGTATCTTACCGCCGAGACATTGTCCATCCGGAGCAAGATGCAGCAGTTGGATCGTTCCTTTGCCAGGCTGCGAATGGCGAACGATCCTGCCAGGAGCTCCAAACAGTTGATGTGCATCGAAAGTTCTTGGGGAGTCCACACTCCTCCCGTGGAGGAGGTGCCGTCTGTTGCTCCACAGCCCGAGCGTCTGGCGTCTGACTCCAGTATGAAGTCTGGTTGGTTTCCGAATATTGCCTGGCTGTTCCAGGCTTGCATGCAGTTCAGCCACCAGTGCAATTCCTCCCGAACCTCGTCCGACATAGGGACCGATTGGTCATATGTTGGGTTTTTGCGAAAGAACTTTGCATGAGGCGTTGCATGGCTCTGTAATGCAGGGGTCCAGGAAAGACGGCCTGGATGGATGACGAGAGAAATCCCATGATCCGTCCCAGCAGTCGTAAAGGTATGGATGTCAGTCGAAGTAACTTCCGAATTTCTCTGCGGATGGTGGCAATCTTTGCGGCTGGAAGGCGTACAGTGCATGATGTTGAGTCTATCTCGAATCCAAGGAATTTGATCGACTGAGCGGGAGTCAGTGATGAAGGTGGATACCCTCCATTTTGAAGTGGCGGTACTAGGAATTGAGCTCCTTGAGGTTGATGACCGGTCGGAATTCCCCATTTTTTTTCCTGACCAGGAAGATATTGCTGTAGAACCCGGTTGAATCCGGAGCCGGTTGGATGGCACCCTTGGAATGTAAGTCCTGAAGTTCCGAGTCTATCAAGCAATCATCAGCCCGTGAAAATTGGATCGGGCGTGGTGGGGTCTGTTGGAGCGTCCTCGGCTCTGGAGCATCCCCGGCCGCCACGGCCACGGTCCGATCCCCTAAAATGATTAAATAAATGGCGGGCAGATGAATCCGTGTAGAATGGCTGTGTCCTGGTTGTGCGGGGGCCGGATGGCCAGAAGCGGCTGGTGGCACGGCCCCTCTGCAGACCAGCCCTCCCAAAAACACCTCGGGTGTTGGGGACGCGGAATACTTTCCGCATTGACGTTTGTGCCTTATTGAGGGATGTGAATATATTGACCCTCTTATTAAGCTCAGTAAGGAAGGCCTCTCCAAACAGTTTGCCCTGTGCCAAGGGGCCCAATTCCTTATCCCCCAGTTCGACAAGCTTGTCGTCAATTCGGGAAAAGTGCTGCTCGGCGCCTCTCCGAAGAAAGGGCCACATTACTGTTCCCGAGGAAACAGAAGCACCTCTGTGCCCACTCTCGGGTATCCTGTGCCCACTCACGCATCATATCTGGGGTGAAGTCATCAGCCCTTTCATAGACATCATCTGCCATGTCCATGATCCTCGCCAATGGCCCGATGGCGTCTAACAGTTTGTCTTGGTCTCCCTTGAAGCCACGTTCCACGCCTTTGCGTGGGTCCCGACCCTATGCGGGACAGGAATGTGGTCATAAGCGGGTCGAATTCGGGGGTGTGTGCTACCTTGTCTGGTAGGCTCGGGCGAGGACATTCAGATCTCTCACTACGCTATGCTTTCTCACTTCCTTGTCTAGAGACTTCCGGAGCCAAAAGTGCATGAATCTGGTCAAGTGTTCGGGTAGCGTCCATTCTTCTGAACGGGGATGGCGAATGTTCCTAGGATCGAACATTCGGAGGCCAGAGTTGTCCAAAAATATCTCTGAACCTTCTTGTGGGGTGTCCATGCTTGTGGCCATGGAGTCCTGGGGCTCACCCAGGGTCTGTTCCCCTATGAGATAAGGGTCAGACTTTGCAGCGGAGTCCCAGTCGGATTCCTCCTGGTCGGAGGCAGCCGCCTGCCATTCGTCAACCACAGCTAAGCGTGTGATGGACCTGCGTCCTCTTCCCCAGAGGAAGCCTGAGCGGGTTTGTGGGACGATCTGCTTGTGTCTCTTCTGCATTTAGCAGGGGCCTTTCCCTTGGACTTACGTGGTCCCATGGCCTCGCCTTTCCAATGGCGCTTAGGGGGGTGGGAGCATTCCCTGGAGGAATCGGAGTCCTCAGAATCCGCCCCATAATGAGCCCATTTGGGAATGGGTTTAGATGCACCTTGTTCCAATTGGAACGACTTAGCCAAAGCCTTTTCCATGGACGCAGCTACAGCTGCTGCAATCATAGCCTGGCGATCTGAGGGGTTTTGAGATTCTTCCATGGTGTTTATCACACTCGGGGCTCACCCGGTGAATATGCGTGAGGGCACTTGTGGCACAAAAATTGGAGAGGCCTGGGGACCAAGGGGTGGTATAAAAGTAGGTAATGGTTAACCTGAGAGAGTTATGTGACTGGTAGGTCAAGTGAGGTGATGAGGGCTGTCACTGGGGCTCACCCAGAAATTCGGAATCCTGCATGCACAGGTCCGTTCAGCAGCACATGAATGGGGGCTCACCCTTGCCAGAGTAAGGATAATCCAACTGGCTGAAACCGATCCCAAGTGCAAAGCACTAACCTGATACTGGTCCCACAGTGAGCTGATAAGGATGCAGAGTTCAGGAGTGTATTCCAGGAGAGTATCTGGCAGTAATAATTGACTGGAGTCTGCAACAGGACAGTAGTAGCCGTTTAAAATGGCCGCCGGACTGAAGGCAGTTAAAAATGGGAGGTTTTAGTACCTCCCCTAGATGTTAGGGTGGCAAAAGGAGTTACATGAACGCCGGGCGTTCGTGCGCAGAATTAGCCTAACGCGAGCGTCAATAGGTGGTGCGGGTGTTCGGCACACGAAACGAACGCGAGCACCTAATACAAGGCGTTCGTCAAAAGAAACGAACCTATGCGGATGGACGGTCAGATAGTGCCGTTCACAAAGCAAAAACAACGTGCAAATGATGGTCAAGGCAGGGAAAAAAACGCGAAGAGATCTGGCACTGGGAAGTAGAGGTGAAGATGGCGAGAATGCCGGTAAGACCTCCTGTAAAAGGGATAGGGCAAGTAAAAGCAGTAGAAAGGTCCCAGAGCCAGGGGGGGAAATAGCCCCCAGAGGTAATAATAACAGAGATAGTAAGATAATAGTTTACAAAATAGATATGAAATATAGTAGAAGTGTAAGGACAGAAAACCAAGTCTGTACTTATCTTGTGATGGAGCAGCAAAGAAAGAGGAAATTATGTCATACGTTACACCTCTTATACTCTATACTGCATTGTGATTGGTTCTCAGTTATGTCACTCGTTTCTTTGCTGCTATGGAGTTAGTAAAGAAAGATTATGCAAAATACAAAGCCTCCTGTCATGTGATAAAATTTTATGTAACCTAAGATGATTTAAAACTGATCATGTTGTGTGTGCACTCTTTCCTTTTTGTATTTGGCTATAAATATAGGAATGTCGAGGCATCATAGTGTAGGATTTGTTTTAAAAAAATGTTAAAGTCAGTCATTAAATTCAAATTTTTACTGCATTTTCTGTCATAAAACTTTAGAAATCTTTTTTTCTCACACGAATTATGAGGAAGCTAATATGTCTGTCTGGCTTTGTTTGTTTGAAACACTGTATCTCACCAGCATTTGAGAGACCTACTGTATATCAGCCTCAAGGACAAATATTTAAGGGATATCCATAATTAGAATACAGATAAGATAGTGATCTGTTTTACAATTCCACTTCCATCACAGTTGTCAAAACATTGACGGATGGCATTCAATGAACAATGACCGTAAATGTGCTGTGGTTGCATCTTAAATGGCTGATAGTAAGGTTAAAACTAAATGCCACAGGAGCACACAAAACACTCTTAGAATTAGTTACATTTTCATTATGGATATAGTCAATATAAATATAAGTTCCAGATAAAAATAATATGCATTATATTTCAAGGTGCTGCTCCTTTACAGTTATCCAGTGTCAAACATGTAACAAGATCAGATCAGTCTTGTCAAGTTATCTTCAACTCTCACTCAACATGACAAAATAAAATGTTTATTATAAAATATATAGAACATTAAATCTTTTGTGTGTATGTGTGTGTGTGGTCTCTCCCATGTCAGATAAATCTCCACAAAAGTATACTGCACCCGCAAAAGTTTCTCTTTGGGTCGATGACTCAATTCGTTTTTACAATCTTTTGGACATATATGGGGAATGTGGGGTTTCCTTATGTCTATAAGTTTATCTCTGGTTGGAGAGTCGATAAGAAAAATGTGACTCCTAAGCAGAAGTTGAGTAGATTTTTTCTCTAACTTTTTTGCTTCATGCGGTAAGCGAGACGAACGGGCAAACATTGGATATATGAAGAAAGATAAAGGATGAATAACTTAAAGGTGATTACTCTTAATGTAAAATGCTTAAATGTACCCCAAAAAAGAATCATGCTATATGGTATGCTGAAAAAAGATAGAATTGATGTATGCTGCCTTCAAGAGACCGATTTAGTGGCTCAGGACAACAAATGCTTAGCAAGGGATATCCAAATGTAGAATACGCAACATTACAGAAGAGCAAAAAGAGGGGGTGGCAATAATGATATCTAGCAATATAAAATATGAATTAATTTTTAAACAGGCAGATAAACAGGGTTGCTATCTCTTCCTGATCTGTAAACTGGATGAATTTTTTTTCACTTTTTTGAATATATATGCCCCCTACAAAAAAACACTTTTTAAAAATAAAACTCTTGATAAATTATATGAAACTATCCAAAGCACGTTTGTATGCTTGAGAGATTTCAATTGCGTATCAGATATTATTCTAGATAAAAGTATCCCAAAGAGGAAAACTATGGACCTTTCTCAAAGAGGGTTGGCACGAGCATTCCAGGAAACTTTGGGCAAATATAAACTATATGATTTATGAAGAATATTCAATCCATTAGAAAAACAATATACCTACTACTCACCAAGTCATAACTCATACACAAGATTGGATAAAATACTATTTAATTATATAAATATATGGGAATGCAAAAAGATTAATATTCAAACAGTAACATGGTCGGATCGTTATTTAGTAGTTATGGAGATAGAAAATAAATATTTGAAAGTATTACACCCATGGAGGCTTAAGGAATATCTACTAAGAAAGGAATAAAATATTGAAACACTAGTTAGAGTATCTGAATGTTTTTAAAGAGAACTTAACAGGGGATACAACTCTCACAAACATATGGTGCACTTATAAATCTGTAATTAGAGGGCAAATAATCAAACTGGAAGCATATCAGAGAAAAAAATAAATTATAAATCGTTATCGAACTTGTATATCCAATAGGAAAAAACGAAGTTCTCTTTTAATACAAACTTATCTGATTTGGTTAAAATAAAAAAAAGATCAGATTGAAGACTGCTTGCCCTCCCCTCATTCCCAGCCTGGCTCTTTCTCCCCCTTTTACCTTATTGTTTGTGTGTACCTTTCAGCGGCCTCCCGTTGTCGACCGGCGGGACCGCAGTGATCGTCTCCAGCAGCCCCACGTGTATGCTCCCGCTCGCCGACTCCGTTCACCGAGCGGGAGCTGTCTCTGTCCCTACTTCTCTCCCTCCCACACTCTCGGCCGCAAGTGTTGGATTAGCGGCTTGCAGGCAGCATGGGTGGAGGGGAGAGGGTGAGCCAACCACGTGGAAGCGACGGCTCCCGGCCTCGCTCCCCCTCCGGTCTCGGCACTTACCCACATGGTAAGTGTGCGATCTAATGAGGCCACATCCATGTTCTGTGCAGGGGGGCTGGACCTAGGTTTGCTGCCTGTATTTAGTTCATTAATTTTTTCTATGCACTAAGGTTCTTTGTATACACGCCTTGTATACAGTTCTGATGGGGTTTTGCATGTATTTTGCTGGGGAAGTGTGGTGAGATAGCTCAGTGGGCTGATTCCTCATCAGAAGAATCTTCAGCCCGTGGGGCTCACAGGTTTAATTCCCGGCAGGGCTGAATGTAAACAAAATGCGTGCCATTAAATTGGGTAAATGTAACATCCCCAGTATACACTTGGAAATCAGAAGTATCTGAATGTCTCTTTTGCCTGTATTGTATGTAGTGCATACTCATCTAGGGAGTGAATGTTTCCCCTACTATTTGGGCCTTCTTTTGCCTACCAGTTGTCTCCTGGTAAAAACTGCTGGCATAGGCAGGAGACTAATCATTAGCTGATAAATAAATCCATAGATTTAAATGTTCTGCCCTACATTATGGTATTCTCTAATGGTCTGCTACACGTGGCAATTACCTGCATGCACTGATTGGACTGCTTCATCATTGCCCACTGATTGGCCTGCTTTGTCTGTGCCCGCTGATTGGCCTGCTTTGTCTATGCCCACTGATTGGCCTGCTTTGTCTGTGCCCACTGATTGACCTGCTTTGTCTGTGCCCATTTATTGGCCTGCTCTGTCTGTGCCATTGCCTCCTGAATGCACGGCTTAGTGCTACAGACTCACACTAGCGTCCTGCATGCGCTACCCAACTTGCCTCTGCCACTATATGGTGTGCTGCCCCAAATTACTCTGCTAAAGGTGACATTTATCCTCTACACCCCTAGGTGTCACATCACCTAAAGTCCCTCTGACTGTGGAGCCCTCTACCCAGAGTTGATTAATGTGGCGGTGGCCGCCTCCGTGGAACAAGCACTGGCCAGGGCTCTCGCTCCAGCAAAGCCAGACTGGGGCAGATGACTCGGCGGAGTCGGACTCTCCAAGTAGAGAGCAGGCAAGTGCGCAGAAGCGGTATTGAAAGGGTGAAAGCCCTGAGCCACTCTCCCGGAAGGGGAAGGCTCTGATAAAGTGACTTGGCTCTATGCTATCGGCCTCACCGGGACAAGGATTCTGGACACTAACCCGAATGCACCGGGGGACACCCCCACAACTGTGGAGACGGCTAGGGTTGTGGACGACTGCAGTTTCCTGAACCCCATGGGTGATAAACCTGTCCACGATTGGTCCTTTCCCAACAATTCGTGCATTACTGGGTCCACAGGCCTCTGGATTGGGAACTTCGCGGGAAACTTCGGGCGGAATGCCCAGGCCTGTACTGCCGGATAAGGTAGCCATGATCCCATATTTCGCTTCCCTGGTCACCACATACATGACCTATAATGGACGGGATCCCAAGAAAGGGTTGAATGCAGTCTCCGTCTGGCGCGGGGACGAAGCCCAGATTTCCATGAAGAGGATCTTTCGCCCATGAACCATTCTTCTTTCCATCCTTCCACTCCCGGTCCTTCTACTCACTGAGATCAGACGGAGGTAGAGGGAGTAGAGCCAGAGGACAGCAGAGCGCCTCCTGCCATTTATCTTTCCTCATGTTGCATGCGGGCAGACTGTTTCACTGCATGGACAGTGACGGGAGGTATCCTCGGATGTGTGGGTACTTCAGTCTGCTCGAGGATAGGTCACGGATTTTCGTTCCTGCTGACTCTACTTCCGCTGGCTTCAACCGCCTTAAGGGTGCTACAATCCCTCAGAGACACTGAGATTCGAGCTCTGTTCGACTAGGGCGCGGTCCAGTGGACTCCGGACACTCAGAACTTCTTCAGCTCGATTTTTCTGGTAAGGAAAAGATCTGGGGATTTCTGCACGGTGTTCCACCTGAGAATCTTAAACGTCATTGTGGTATACCATCATTTTATGATGAAGGACACACATTGACTACGGGACCTCCTCTGGCCGCAGGATTGGTTCGCAAGACTGGATCTGAAGGACGCCTACCTCTCTTTCCCGGTGGACAACGAGTGCTGAAGATTTTGCTGTTTCCTTGGGTTGCCATTTCACCTGTTGTCCTATCGGACTACGTGTGGTGGGTCTCCTCTCTGCATCGAGCCAGGCGACGTACCTGGACCCACTCCAGTACAGGGCCATGCAGCGGCTGAAGGCTTGTTTTGCTATGCAAGAGACCCTCCTACACCCAAGTGGTTCACCTCACTACGGACGTGAAGACCTAACTGCACTGGTGACTGCATCGAGCCGCCTGCGCGACCAGTTCCACGGGGGGTCTGTGGCTGAATATTAAGAATGGTACGAGACAAGGATGTCTGCTAGCTCCAAAGCTTTTCATTATCTCTCTGGAAGCATTTGCTAACATTATACATAACAATAAAAATATTAAGGGGTATTAAAATAGGCACCAAACTAACCATGTATGCAGACAATGTATTGGTGACTCTCAGCTCCCCAGAAACATCATTATCTCATTTGTTTGAAGAGACAAATATATATAGTTCCCTGTCTAATTATAAAGTAAATAAAAACAAATCTGAAATTATGTCAATCGCAATAGAAGAAGAAACTATACATAAAATTCAAAGCCAATATGGGCTGGTGTTGAATAAATCAGGAATTACATATTTGGGGATAATCTTAACAGACAATGTTGAAAACATTTGGAGAATTAATTATCTTGCTTTAATTAATGAATATGAATCGAGTTGAGCGAACCCGAACTGAAAAGTTCGGGTTCATACTAAACATTAGGTTTTTTGGACCCCGAACCCGGACATGGACATATCACTGTATGTTCGGGTTGGAGTTCGGTGCTCGGCAATTTAATGGCGCGCCTTGAAAGGCTGCAGGGCAGCCAATCAACAAGCGTTTGACTCTTGTGCCCTTAGAAGCTGTAACGGACCCCTCAGGCACAAAAGGGTTAAACCGCCGTTTAGTAGATCTTCCCTTCCAGAGACACAGGCACAGCTACTGCAGAACACCAATCCACCGAACAGGAAACCATATGAATGCTGTAAACAGCTGAATAGGAAAAACCATACGAATAGGTTTACACTCCTAGCAGTCGAACTGGAACAGCATACAATAAATCCCCCCAAGAACGAGACAAAGCTCCGTGTTGAGGGTCAAGCAGTGAACAGACAGAGCTGTGGGTTTATTGTGCTTATGTAAACATTCTTAAACATTAGTACCACCCACAGGGTTTTGGAACACAACCAATAAACACATGCAATACACTCAGACACTCCCACACAAATTCCTCCCCTCTGCATGTGATTCAATTACCTTACACAATGGGTACATTTTCAGAATCAGCATACTCCAAATACAAACATACGTCAAAATCATACAAATTGGTCCAATGGTTCAAAAGATAGATCGTAGTCCTTTGTGACCACAGGAAGCATGGCTTTTCTGCCCCAAACCAGTTCCACAGAGTCTTCTATCCTGGAGATAATTAGAAGTAATCCAATTATCTCCAAAGACAGAGGCAAAACTCCATTGAACACATGGCAGCAAAAAGACAGTAAAATACAATAAAATACACAAGGTTACATTTATGACATAAAATACAGACATGCAACATATGCCCAGATAGCTTAGGTCTGAGCGCACATTATTACTGAATGGCGCTCAGAGCACACACATACAGTTCAATTGCCATGGAGCCAAAGTCTTTCCCATAGTCTTTCATTATACGAATGGGCTCCATGGCATAGCTATCTGGGGTATCCCTGCTCAAACAGGGCAAGCACCAAATGACCCGGCTTTCTTGTCTTTGCAGGGGAAAATCAAGCCTTTTAACATGGGGCCATAATCCAAAGGCAACAGGCGAGCAACCAGGCTTCTCCAATGCAATGTGGCGAGATTGCTCTCGTCACAGAAGCCATCACAGCCATGCCTACTAATGGCATTGCTGTAATTGGCCAGTGCAGCATGTGACCCAGCCTCTATATATAAGCTGGAGTCGCGTAGCGCCGCAGCACATGCGGTCTTATTAGTGTAGGGAGAGGATGCTGCCGCTGATAGGGACAGCTTAGGAAAAAATTCTGCAAACTAGTACATTAGTGGGGTGGGGTGCACTTCATATCTGAGAGTCAAATAGAATCGTCAAATACTGCTGTCACATTGCAGTTTTAAAACTTAAAATTTTTGGGTGCTAAAAAGTACATTAGTGGGGTGCACTTCATATCTGAGAGTCAAATAGAAGCGTCAAATACTGCTGTCACATTGCAGTTTTAAAATGTAAAATTTTTTTGGGTCCTAAACTGCTAAATAGTATTTTAGTGGGGTGCACTTCTGAGAGGCAAATCGAAACGTCTAATAGTGTGCTTAAAGCGCACTGGTAAACATTCTTATTTTCTGGGAGCTAATCTGCTAAATAGTACATTTTGGGGCATGTACTTCACATCTGAGAGTCAAATAGAAGCGTCTAATACTGCGGTTACTGCGCAGTGGTAAACATTCTTATTTTCTGGTGTTAATCTGCTAAATAATATATTTTGTGGCCTGCTCTTCATATCTTAGAGTCAAATAGACGCGTCTAATACTGCGGTTACAGCGCAATTGTAAACATTCTAATTGTTTTGGTGCTAAACTGCTAAATAGTACATTTTGGGGCCTGTTCTTCATCTCTGAGAGTCAAATAGAAGCATTTAATAGTGCACTTACTGCGCAGTGGTAAACATTCTAATTGTTTTGCTGCTAATCTGCTGCTTACATTGGAGTTTTAAAAAAAATCTATTTTTTTTGGCGCTAAATAGTATATTTGGGGTGTTCACTTCATATCTGAGAGTCAAATCGAAGGGTTGAGGAGTGGGTAGAAGATGATGTGTGCTAATCTGCTAAATAGTACATTTTGTGGCCTGCTCTTCATATCTGAGAGTCAAATTGAAGCGTCTAATAGTGTGCTTACTGCGCACTTGTAAACATTCTAATTGTTTTGCTGCTAATCTTCTAAATAGTAAATTTTGTGGCCTGCTGTTCATATCTTAGAGTCAAATCGAAGCATCTAATACTGAGAGGTCAGTTTATAGGGAAAACTGTTGCCTGGAGGGAATTCTAAAACAATTTCCATATGTCCTTTGCAGACTTTACATGCTGGAAAAACACAGGTGCCAACTGTTGTGGCTTTCTGCAGTGTGCATACCAGCAAGGAGGGCAGGGTTGAGTGGGTGGAAGATGATGTGGAGGATGATGAGGTCCTAGACCCCACATGGAATCAAGGTCATGCGAGTGATGTGTGCAGTTTGGAGGAAGAGGCGCTGGTCGCACAGAGGAACCAGCACAACATAAGAGGGAGCAGGGTGCAAATGTGGAGTGGCCGTCCCCTAGCGCTCATCAGCATGTATTAGCTTGAGAATTACCAGTTATTCAAGTAATACATGTAGCGATCAAAGGATCCATAATAGACTTGAGCGAACCCGAACTGCAAAGTTCGGGTTCGTACCAGATTTAACAATCCATTTGTAGTTTCACAGTGAGGTGGGCAGTCCAGTGACCAAGACCCAGACACTGTCTGGGCGGCGGTCAGATGACCGGGACCCAGTATGCTTGATGTTGAAGTTAGGAGTCACAGTGTGGAATGGATTAGCAGGGTCTGGTGCTGGGTAACCGCACGCCCCCTGGTGTTGAGCACCAGTATTTGTGCGGCCACATACCAGGACCCTGATGCAGCTTCAGTAAAAAGAGTACTTGATACCAGAAGCCATCACCAGACTGATCCGCAACTTGGAACAGGATGTGACATTCACTGTAGTGGCTTTGCGCGCTTTTGGCATTGTCATCCTGCTGCTGCTCGCCTGTCTGCGCTGCAGCATAACTTCGGCCTTCCCGCTCACCGCCTCATGAGACTTTGCCAGCAACAGCAGGCGATAGTGGAGTTTCAGCTGCAGCACGCATGGGTCAGTGGCTCTGCACCAGACTTCCCTCCAATTGATCAGAGTTAAAGGATTTCAAGTGGACTCATTACAATTACAGGGCCTCTAAAGAGTCATGTATTGTTATTTGTCGTCACTACCTTCCTGCGTCGGGAATGGGTCATTTGCTCGCCTGCTGCCTTCCTTGCATGTGGTAGCCGTTTCTCAGGGTCCCTGTACAGAATGGAACCCTGATTCCCCGTTACCCATGGTCACCATGGTAGGCGCAGAAACTGGCATTGAAAGTTGATATGGATGACATCCACATGCAAAGTCGCCGCCATGGGGACGTGCGATTTGCCCGAGGTTCTCTAGAGTTAACAAAGTTCCTGCGCAACTATAATGTCAACAGTTACTCTGCGGAACAGAGTTGTCTTTTTTTATATGTTCCAATATTTTGGGGGCTACCCCAATTAATATATATATATATAAAAATAGTGTTGGCAACCTCATCCTCCTCCTGCCACCACGGTCACCGCCTCCTCAACCTATGGGTCACTTAGCATAAACTAGGTAAACTAGGTACAGATTAGCAAAGGCTTGTGAAGGCCTTTTCTCCATTCATCAGGAGTTGAGCATTTCTCCATGCATCAGGACTGTAAGAAATGCACCGCAGGCCGTAAATGTTTCTTTATTTGTATGTCCCAATATTTTGTGGGCTACCACAATTAAAAAAACCAAAAAACATAAAATACAGTGATGGCCATCTCATCCTCCTCCTCCACCGCCATGGTCACCGCCTCCTCAACCTATGGGTCACTTAGTATAAACTAGGTACACATTAGTAGAGGTTTGTGAAGGCCTTTTCTCCATGCATCAGGAGTTGAGCATTTCTCCATGCATCAGGACTGCAAGAAATGCACCACAGGCCGCAAATGTTTCTTGATTTGTATATCCCAATATTTTGTGGGCTACCACAATTAAAGAAAACAAAAAAACAAACAAACAAACAAATAAAAAACAGTGTTGGCTACCTTGTCCTCCTCCTCCACCGCTGCTTCCACCTACGTCGCCACGGTCAACGCCTCCTCAACCTATGGGTCACTTAGTATAAACTATGTACACAATAGCAGAGGCTTCTGAAGGCCTTTTCTCCATGCATCAGGAGGTGAGCTCAGTTTGAACAATGAAAGAGAATACCCTGCACTCCAACCCTCTCTCAAATGGATAATTCTGTGGATCCCCCTGACAGCCATGTTTTAGATTTTGATTTATGTTCTTCCAAAGCTAAAATCAAAGATTCCATCTAGTGCTATTTTATGGCTCAGCTGTGATTTCCCTATCCACATTTGTTTGCAGGGCACTTGTCCTACTCTTACTCCCATTTTACTTGCTTTTTTCAGCTCTCAAGCTCTTTCCAGGAGTTTTTTAGAGGCATTTTTGTGGCTAAAAGTTCGGGTCCCCATTGCCTTCAATGGGGTTTGGGTTTGGGGTCAAGTTCGAGGTCAAGTTCGAGCCCGAACCCGGACTTTTTTTCAAAGTTGTGGCCGAACCCGCTGGACCCGAACATCCAGGTGTCCGCTCAACTCTAAACATTGGATAAATATAACACCCTGTAGAGTCCTTTGCTAAATAAGTATTAACACATTTAAGAGGGCAATGAAGAGCAAGTGGAAAAATAGGAAAGGAAAAGAAAGGGGGATAAATAGAGAAAGGAGAAAGTGAAATGGCATAGAAAATGCTAATTACAAAGAGAAAAAGAGTAATTCATATCATAGCTCGTATTCCTCACCGTATGGAGCAAGAGATAGGAAATAGAACAAACAATGAAACGTAGTTAGGGAGTTATTATTATTATTATTATTTTTGTGTGGGTGTGTATAAGTGAGTGATAATTTGCTTTGTTTGTTTGAGGCAGAAATAGAAAATTGAAATAATAAAGTGAAGTAAAAGTAGAAAAGGATATAGATTGATATTAACAAATGATGAACATGGTATAAAAGCAAAATCTAATATTGAAAGATGGAGATACTCATACCTAGCTCTGATGTTAAAAAAAATAAAAACATTAAATCTTCCACAACTCTGTACGGTTGATAAAATGAGCCATAACAACAATCCAGACAAATCTCAAAGCTCTGCCGCTTGGTAACATTACTGCAGACAGAGCTAACTATGAGACAGCAGAATTCAGTATAAATTGCAATAATTATTATTTACAAATAAAAATATATTGTTCTTTTCTACACAATATACAACATATGTAAATACATTTTGACAAACCAATTAAGGTGTACAAGTGGAGATACAAATGCTGCTAAAAAAGGACAGTGATAGGGGATAATTACATGACAAGGAATGAAGGATCCACAGGTGTGTAGAATCTTTGTGCATATTTTATATCAATTATATAAAGTAAATGATACATTTAACATTTGAAAGAGAAATTGGGATTCCAGGGGAGGGGCCGACCAACATGGCTGTGAATATACACAGTCTTGAGTGACAGTCCACAAACCCACAGCCATTCATCACTTATCCATGTAATCGGAAAGAGAAGTACATGCTCGGAACCTGCTTCCATTCAAGTGGCAATTTTAGTGTGGACACCTACAATACCTCAGCTCCCTTGAGTTGAGGCCAAGCCCGCACACCATTGTTGCCTGCCTCTGCATGGGGATTTCTTGCAGGGCTTCCACTTCAAGCCTACTCATCTCTCATCGTTCTTAAGCAAGATTTTGAAAGTCATGGGGACAGCCATGGTGAAAGTCATGGGGACAGCCATAAAATATGTGACTTGTGGATTACCAAGTAAGAGAACACTGATCAACCCTAACTGACAGTAAGCCTTCAGAAAGGCAATCACACATAATCTTTTCTTAATGGCTTCATTACTTATTTTGTTCCCAGACTTGTCTCCGCACTTCTTTCACATTTTACCTGTACAGATGGACTGACATTTGGCCCACCTACAGAACACTAAGCTTACACTTTTCTACTCTCATCTGAGCTTAGTGTATATAGTTTGACATGAGAATATGCTGCAACCCTAGTTATTGCTGCACTGTTTACAATCCAGATTAGGGTCCTTTTGAGTTGAGCACCTCACCCAGCCCCTCTCCCCTCCCCCCAGCTTCAGAGGCCCCTTTGGAGGTGAGCACAGGATAGTGGTGTCACTTTACTTGTAATTTTCATAGAGCAGATATAGGATATGCATTGAGAGTATATACATCAAAGCACTATCACTTTGATTGTTTAGTTTTGACACTACATTTTTGTATTGTGTTTTTTTATCACTTTCATTTTGCATTATATGTTTCACAGTGCTCTTACAGGAGATTAATAAAAACACTTTAGCTTATTTAGCACTAGCACTATATTTGTCTCCCTTGTTGGAATTAGTGTAGGATGCACTGATATTGGGTACTGTAACAACCTCCTACCATGTTGCCTGGGAACCTCTACCTTTTGTTTTCCTGCCATCATCCACATTGCCCTGTACCTAAGAACAAAGACTGTTTCTGGCCCTTTAACTGTTTTGTGCAAAGGACTGGTAGTTTGATATGGCACTTCGGATACTGCCGAAGTGCCGAAGTAGTCGAAGTGTATAGCGGAGCCCTGGTATTTTACAGGTTAACTCCACTCAGATCCCAGTGAGGCTCAGGAACAAGTGATGAAAAATCCCATAAAGTATGGGATTACCAACAAGCAAGGTAATCCAAGAATATCCCCATACAGATCCCAATGACTGGACGACACACAGCATCAGGAGCAGAACTGACGTTTATTCCACACAACCTCCTTTTAAGCATTTCTCCCATGCAAGGGAGGGATTCACATTCATTAAGACAGTACCCAATGGAATAGCAGTTACCTCCCACACATCTCCCCTTAGTATGACACCTAATCCCATTATACAGGTTATAGTTTTCCCCAAGATCTGGATGTACCCCAAGATTAGCAGGTACACCAATACTTTGGGTACCCCCTGATAACCCTGATCTGGGTGACCAACATATCCAAAATTCACCCAGATCAGACCAGGGGTTCGGGAGTTAGGTGGAGGGTGAAATTTGACCGACCGCACACAAGGTGGTATCTGAAAAGGGTTCCATGCGTTTTGGCCCTGCGGTCGGTCTCCATTCGGGAGGTAAAAGACACATAAAAACCTGCCATCCACTAATATAGTTACGTTCGCATGAATTCCCTCATTCGGGGGCTGATTCGTCTTCCCGTTCATGAGTTATGGAGCTCTGGAGGTGTCAGCGGTGTTCGGGTAATCGAGTGTCCGATTTGAGTTCCAGACACCCGGAGACCAAACACCGCTGAGCCTTTCGTGTGTAAGATGGCCGTCGCCACGTGTCCGCATGCCGATTGGTGGCCACCCAAATACATCCATATACCACCTATTAGTTTGCGGTTAGCAAGTACTTTACAGCTTAACGAGGGACACGCTTCACTCTGGGGAGGTCTATTAGTTCGGTAGTTTCCATTCGTATGAAATACAGATGGAAACTACCGAACAATCATACGAATGCTACTTACAATTAAATACAAAGCAGAAACAACACACGAATTGCAGGATTCTCATAGTCTTTAAGGACAGCCACAGTACCATCCGCTACAAAGTGGCTGCCATTAGACAATTGAACACGTGGTGGTGGACATTTTAATTCAGTCGAACGCAGTCAGCGGTGTGTGCCGTCAAATCCCTGAAACGGAAAACGACCACACATTTGAACGAACACTGCTGACCTGTACCTTCCTCTACCCTTCGACACTGCGGCTGGAGACTAAGTCCTGTTCGAAGATTCAAATGCACGTTTGAATGGGACTTTGTCATTGTAACGGATTGACGGCTACCCTGACTGGGTACCTCCGTTGAAGGATGCTCCTATCGCTTCCTGAGGGCTCCAAGCACTCCAGCCGACACCACAACCACCATAGACTTCTTCAGAGAGCAAAAACCGGAACAAGCTCTTACAAGAGCTTAGCAGTGAATATAGCAAGGGAGTATGCAGAGCATAGCAATCCCTTGTAGCAGATTCCCCCCAATAAGAGACAGCACTCCAAATTGAGAGTGAAGTAGAACTGTCTAAAACTTTATTTTACTTGGGACTAGCCAATATGGTCATTACATTAACATTGCTGTGAAAAGTCAATAAAATTACAAACAGTCAAATCATTGCAGGCAACATACAGTGACTTATTATAACATAATTACATATTTATAAATGGGTGGCGAAAACCATAATTAACACAAAATGTCTCTCCTGCATATAGAATTAGCGATATGCAAATCTACCAGAATATGAAAATTACCAGTCTTGCTATTCAGGTAGTGCAAATTACTGTTGCTACCAACAGAGGGCACTACACAAGCTCCATAGCCAAATCCACCTAGTTGGTAGCAATCCTCAGCAGTATAGGAGAGCAGGCAATACATCCCACGGGCCATAGTCACAGGGCAGGAGGCTGGCAATCAGTCTTCTCCAATGCCCAGTGGCGAGGCTGGTTCCGCCACAGTCATCTTTTTAGTGTACAATAGACCTCCACTTAACTAACAAACACCGCTGAAACTTAACCCCGTTTTCACTTCGAAACTTCGACAGAAATCGAAGTGCGTTCAACTATTCGAACGCCGCCTTCGGATGAGACTTCGTTCTTTTTCAGGGCAGAAATAGACCGACCGCACAGTCTGAATCTGTGGAACTGTTTTGGGCATGCAAACAGACGTGTGGTCGGTCCAAATAAACTTTTTAATATTAATAATATTAATAATAATATTAAAAATATAAGTTTTATTCCTGTATGATGAAAAATCAGAAAGTTATAAAAATGCATAAAAAGTATAGGTTTTAGCTTGGAGATAATTGAGTAGATACAGTAAGAAACTCAATTATCTCACAAGCAGACGGGAGGGAATCTTTGGGTTGTAACCAATGTTTGATTGGTTAATGTCTAAATGTCTGTGGGTGTCTCCCTTGCATGGGAGAACCGCATAAAAGGAGAGTACCTGTCATCATGGGCGTCCGCAGGAATTTTTCCAGGGGCGGCATAATTGTTATGACATCCATGCTTGGTACCTTTTTGATAGTGTCATGAAAGGGAAGGGGCATCGCCATTATCACATAAAGCCATGGTGAATAGCGTTTTCACAACTATGGTGTCAGGAATATATGTTTGTATTCCAGACACTATTGTGTTCCTTTAAGCAAATTAAAGGACCATTCTGGTCACCATAACAACTTCACCTAAATGAAAATGCTATGATGCCAGGAAGCCCCTGGGTGCTCTCTTTTCTTCAAGGGGTTAAATTGCTCTCAAATGGTTTAACCCTAAAGGCTTCCTCCAGCTCCAGGTCTCTCAGTGGTATTCGGCTTCTGAAACAGAGTGTCAGGAAGTGCAGATTGACGTCAGGCATGGGTGCCGCTGATTGGCTAGAGTGGACAGTTGACGCTCTAAGCCAATCGCTAGTTCCCGGTTCATAAAATATTTTAACTTTTTTATGAATGGGGAGCTACTGATTGGCTTAGAGTGCCAGCTGACCGCTCTAGCCAATCAGCAACACCCCTACCCAACGGCACTCTGTGCTTCCTGACACTCAGTAAATAAAAGTGAACACATTAATACTGATATTTTTTTTACCTTTGGAGATGAGAAGGTCCAGTGTTTCCCTGCCTGGCCCAGGTACCAAAGCCTTATGATGTGGTGTCCAGAATAAAGTGGAGGGTTCACTTCATTTGTCCTTCCTGCTCCAATCTCCTTTTCCTCTCCTTCATTTGACAGTCTTCTTTTTCTTCTGACACTGTTTTCTATCCTTGGCCCCTTCTGCTCTTTTACCTTTCTGCTACTTTCTGCTTATTTTGCGCCCTTCTGCTCCTTTCTCATTCTGATCCCTTTCTGCTCCTTGCAGACCCTTTCTGCTCCTTTTCTACTTTACCTTTGTGCTCCTTCTGCTGTCCTTTTCTGCTCCTTCTACTTTACCTTTGTGCTGCTTTACCTTCCAGCTCCTTGCTGACCCTTCCTGTTCATTTCTGTTCCTTTGTGCTCCTTCTCCTACTTTACCTTTTGTGCTCCTTGCTGTCCTTTCCAGCTCCTTGCTGCCCCTTTCTGCTCCTTGATGTCCCTTCCTGCTCATTTCTGTTCCTTCTCCTTTATGCTCCATCTCTTACTTTACCTTCCTGCTCCTTGCTGACTCTTCATGTAGGCTGTCTCCCCCATCCCTCACTTCCATAGGCGTGCGCACGGGGTGTGCCAATGGATTGAGACCGACAGGAGAGATCTCTGGATCTCTCCGGTTGGCTCATGCAGAGCCGACGCTATCCTATCCTGGTCTAAGCCTCTATGGGCCGGTGGGGAGATCAAAGCTCTACCTCACCGTTCCACAGCAGCATGTAGGGAGGCAGCAGAGAACCCGGGTTAGAGTTCACTCTCCACTGAACCACCAGGGAAGGCAGCAGGACGGGGATATTAACTAATCTGCCCCCACCTCCACCCAAACATACAGCGCATACACACAAACAGCACACACAGCAGCTACACACATACAGCACACACAGCCCACAAATAGCACCCACACACACACAGCACCTACACACATACAGCACCTTCGCACACACAGCATCCACACCCAGCACACTAACAGCATCCTCACAAACACACAAAAACCACACACAACACCCGCACAGCACCCACACACAAACAGCACACTAACAAACACACAACACCCACACACAGCACACAAACAGCACACTAACAGAACCCGAACAAACACGAACACAAACACCCTCACACACACACACACACAGCACACTACCAGTTCCCTCACACATAACACACAAACAGCACCCTCACAAACACACACACAAACACCCTCACCTACATAGCACACTACCAGCACCCTCATACACACACAGCAGTGTATGTATATATAAGTTAATTACTTCAATACCCTCATAACCACACTCTCCCGCGAACCTAAACGACTATTTCACACATTTAACTCTCTTCTTCGCCCTACTGTTCCTCCTCCATCAACTCACTTCACTGACAAGATCTCTACAATCAGAGAAGAGATATCTCATCTTTCTTCTTCCTCTTACAATACTTCCCCTAACTTCACTCCCTCTGCTGTTCTATGTTCATTTGCACCCGCTACATTGGAAGAAGTTTCTGCTCTGCTCCAGTCCTCCCGCCCCACCACCTGCTCCCTAGATCCAATTCCCTCGCATCTCATCCGTACTCTTTCTTCTTCTCTTTCTCCACCTCTCACTAAAATCCTCAATCTCTCTCTCTCCTCTGGTATATTTCCATTGCCCTTCAAACATGCAACTGTAACCCCAATTCTAAAGAAGCCCAATCTTGACCCTAACTCCCCATCCAACTATAGTCCTATCTCGCTACTGCCTTTTGCATCCAAGATCCTTGAAAAAATTGTGTATGCGAGATTGACAGACTTCCTCGAGTCCAACTCTCTGCTAGACCCGCTTCAGTCTGGTTTCCGCGCTAAGCACTCTGTGGAAACAGCACTGACCAGAGTATCCAATTATCTACTCGCTGCAAAATCTCGTGGTCAGTACTCTATCCTAATTCTCCTTGACCTGTCTGCGGCTTTTGACATTGTTGATCATCAACAGTTTCTTCTCATCCTCCGCAATATCAGTCTACAAGATACTGCTCTCTCCTGGTGCTCCTCCTACCTCTCCCAGCGCTCTTTCAGTTTTTCTTTCTCTGGCTCTGCTTCTTCTTCCCAACTCCTCTCTGTTGGTGTCCCCCAAGGTTCAGTCCTTGGTCCCCTACTGTTCTCCATCTATACTGCAGCCCTTGGTAAACTCTGTTACAAACTGCCATTTGTAACTGTTATTTTATTTGACAAATTGCCCTGCTTCCCTGTGTTATGGAGAAGCCTAATTGCCAGCCTTCTGCCCCATGACTATGGACCTAGTGTGTATGGCGATTTGACTGTATTTGTGGGATCTGAGCGCTGTTTGGATATATTGAGCGCTCAGATCCAAGCCATCTGGGGATAGGTTGAATGTGGGGGTTCTGTTCAGTTCAATAGGAGTTATGTATTTTTGTCTTTTTGTGTCTTTTGCTAACATGTGGTTAATGGAGTCTGCCTCTATCCCTGGATAATTGGATTACTTTCCCCATTGTCCAGGATAGAGGCCTCTGTAAAACCGGTTTGGGCCAGAAAACCATGCTGCCAGCCAGGCCCCAAAAGACACTTTTGCTAACTTTTGAACCCCTTGTCTGATTTGTGCCATTTTTTAATATGTTGCTCCCCTTAATGGATTGATTCCAAATATGTAATTTTTATGAAGATTGGATGTGTAGTTTGGAAGTTATAGCACATGTATAAAAACTGTATTTTTACTGTTCTGTTTTAATTATGTTATGTGATTATCTGAGGGATGGGAATTTCCCCGAATGTATATTGTTCCGATTGGTTATACTGCTAATTATGTGGGTGTCTCCCTTGCATGGGCAGAATCTCATAAAAGCAGAGTGTGTGCCATTAAACATCAGATCTTCTTGACCCTCAATACGTAGCCTTGTCTCGTTATTGGAGGGAACTGCTATATCACACTGGGGATTGCTATGCTCTGCATACTCCCTGAGCTTTTAATCACTTAGCTCTTTTAAGAGCTGTTCCTGTTACGCTCTCCTGGAGGAGAGGTCTTCCCCACACGGTCCTGGAGGACAGAAGCTGATCCAGGGTGGAAGGAAGACGGCGAGACTCCAGTTAAGCTACGGCGGTTGTGGAGTCTGCGGTGGTTGTGGTGTCGGCTGCAGTGTTTGGAGTCCTCAGGAAGCGCTAGGAGCATCCATCAACGGAGGGTACTCGGTCGGAGTACAGGGAGCTCCGTTACAAACTCATTAGCTCCTTTGGCTTCCAATATCATTTCTATGCAGATGACACGTAAATATACCTGTCCTCTCCTGATCTCTCCCCATCCCTCTTGACTAGTGTCTCTGACTGCCTCTCTGCTGTTTCTAACTGGATGGCTACCCACTTCCTTAACCCCTTAAGGACCCATGACATGTGTGACATGTCATGATTCCCTTTTATTCCAGAAGCTTGGTCCTTAAGGGGTTAAACTAAACTTGACCAAAACTGAAATTCTGGTCTTTCCTCCCTGAAGTGTTGTTACTCCTGTGTCTGTCTCCCTCCAAGTCAACGGTGCTACCATCAGCTCCACCACGCAGGCTTGCTGCCTAGGTGTTCTCTTTGACTCCGACCTCTCCTTCAAGCCTCATATTCAATCTATCGCCAAATCCTGTCATTTCCATCTAAAAAACATTGCGCGCATCCGCCCCTACCTAACGCCAGATGCGACTAAGGTGTTGGTCCATTCCACTGTCCTTTCTCGCTTTGACTACTGTAACCCAATTCTCAGTGGTCTTACGTGCTCCCAACTAGTGCCGTTACAGTCCATAATGAATGCGGCGGCAAGGCTCATCTTCCTGTCCACCCGCACCTACCATGCCTCACCCTTCTGTCAATTTAAAATTCTGGTTCTTGCTTTCAAATCGCTACATAATGCTGCTCCCACCTATCTATCCTCCCTTATACACAAGTATGTCCCGTCTAGGCCCTTACGATCTGCTGAAGACTTACGTCTATCTTTTGTCCATACTCCCACCTCTGATGCTCGCCTTCAAGATTTCTCGAGGGCTGCACCGTTCCTGTGGAACTCCCTTCCCTCCTCCGTTAGATGCTCACCCAGTCTCCATTCCTTCAAAAAATCATTAAAAACCAACTTCTTCATAAAAGTGTATCAGTTAAACTGTTAATAGCTCCTGACTGATTCCTCTTCTGCAACTGTCATTAGTCTAATACTATCCTTAACTTTTTGTGTAATTTTACCCCACTGCCTCTAGCATGTAAGCTCATTGAGCTCTCTCCCCTAATCTATAGGCTACTGCCCCCCCCCAGCCTCACTCCCCTAATCTATAGGCTGCTGCCCCCCCCCCAGCCTCACTCCCCTAATCTATAGGCTGCTGCCCCCAGCCTCACTCCCCTAATCTGTAGGCTGCCACCCCCTGCCCTGCTCCCCACCTATAGGCTGCTGCCCAGCCTCATTCCCACCCATAGGCTGCTGCCCCCCAGCCCTCACTCCCCACCTAGGCTGCTGCCCCTCCAGCCTCTCCTAATCTATAGGCTGCTGCCCCCCCCAGCCTCACTCCACTAATCCATAGGCTGCTACCGGCCCCAGCCTCACTCCCCTAATCTATAGGCTGCTGCCCCCCAGCCTCACTCCCCTAATCTATAGGCTGCTGCCCCCCCCAGCCTCACTCCCCTAATCTATAGGCCATCTCAAACCCTCCCCCATCCCTCACTTACCTGATCTATAGGCTGTCTCTGGCTGTATGTGTTGCTCCCCTGCGGTTTCAATCAGCAGAGAGAAGCAGGGATAGATGCAGCTTCCTATCCCTGTCTCTCTCCATACACAGCGCCACCTACCGGCTGGCACAGTATTGCAGTTCATTTTCAATCACACGAAAAATAGCAGAACAGGCTGAAAATCCGGGGGCCCCTTCCTGCGGACGCCGATGCCTGTCATTAAAACCTCAGTTCTACTTTACCCTTCAAAACGTAGCTTTGTCTCGTTATTGAAAGGGAACCTGCTCAGCTAATCACTAGCTCTCGTAAGAGCTCTACCTCTCCCTCTCTACTTGGATCCAGCTGATAGAAAGAAGGCTACTCCATTACTACACAGCATCTTGCCAGGTAGAAGGACGTCTCCAACGGCTGACACCCCCTCTCCACTGGGGTAGACGTTACAGGTACTATGAAGTAGTGGTGTGCTTAACACAATATGGCAATATGGTGGGACTGAATCCCCATCTTTGTCTGTTGAGATAGGTGATTTTAAGCAGCCTAATAAAATTTTAAACTGTATTTTTATGTGTGTGCTGTTCCTTAATCTGTATTATATCACTTTTCTACTGTCGTCTTTTACCTTGCTGAAAAATAAATGGGCTAATCCTCTTACACTTCTGGATGACCTGACCCAATTAAAAGTATAGGTCAGAAATATGACAAAACACAGAAAGGACATATTACAGGACCTTAGAGTGGCTGGGTTTAAAGGGACATTATGGTACCAGAACAACTACAGCTTAATATAGTTGTTCTGGTGCGTATAGTCAGTCCCTGCATGCTTTTTGCTGTAAAACTGTCTATTCAGAGAAAAGCGTTTACATTGCTGCCTAGGGTCACCTCCAGTGGCTACTCCTCAGATGCCTTCTAGTGGTGCTTCTTTGTTATGCGTTTCAATTGTCAAAGAACGACTACAACTCAACTTGCAGATTCAATTCTTTATTTTTTCACTAAATGAAATAACTAAACAAACTTTAGCTGGAACGTAATAGGTTTTGAATAATAAGTACCTGTTTCTTTAAGCTTTCATCAAATAAACTGTCACTTTAAAAATTTAGTGAGGTTCTATTTCACTTTAAATATTTTCTAGTAGTGTAGAAAACTTGATTACTTTGAGCAGGTGGAATTTGAATTTAAACAGTGTGTGTTGATATGCAAAAAAGTCCAACAATTTAATGTGATAAAATGCCACCTTAAATTCTTTAGAACACTGAAATTTTATTGGAAAGTATTCACAATATAAACAGTCTCTTAAGTAAAAAAACAAATAATGTACATGAGCACTTATTAAGTGGAAGTGTTACAATAATTAACTGTGTAGAAAATATAAATAAATCTCTTAGATGCTACCATACATAGAAACATAGAAACATAGAAACATAGAATGTGACGGCAGATAAGAACCATTCGGCCCATCTAGTCTGCCCAATTTTCTAAATACTTTCATTAGTCCCTAGCCTTATCTTATAGTTAGGATAGCCTTATGCCTATCCCACGCATGCTTAAACTCCTTTACTGTGTTAACCTCTACCACTTCAGCTGGAAGGCTATTCCATGCATCCACTACCCTCTCAGTAAAGTAATACTTCCTGATATTATTTTTAAACCTTTGTCCCTCTAATTTAAGACTATGTCCTCTTGTTGTGGTAGTTTTTCTTCTTTTAAATATAGTCTCCTCCTTTACTGTGTTGATTCCCTTTATATATTTAAATGTTTCTATCATATCCCCCCTGTCTCGTCTTTCCTCCAAGCTATACATGTTAAGATCCTTTAACCTTTCCTGGTAAGTTTTATCCCGCAATCCATGAACCAGTTTAGTAGCCCTTCTCTGAACCCTCTCTAAGGTATCAATATCCTTCTGAAGATACGGTCTCCAGTACTGTGTACAATACTCCAAGTGAGGTCTCACCAGTGTTCTGTACAATGGCATGAGCACTTCCCTCTTTCTACTGCTAATACCTCTCCCTATACAACCAAGCATTCTGCTAGCATTTCCTGCTGCTCTATTACATTGTCTGCCTACCTTTAAGTCATCAGAAATAATCACCCCTAAATCCCTTTCCTCATATGTTGAGGTTAGGACTCTATCAAATATTCTGTACTCTGCCCTTGGGTTTTTACGTCCAAGATGCATTATCTTGCACTTATCCACATTAAATGTCAGTTGCCACAATTCTGACCATTTTTCTAGTTTACCTAAATCATTTGTCATTTGGCTTATCCCTCCTGGAACATCAACCCTGTTACATATCTTAGTATCATCAGCAAAAAGACATACCTTACCATCAAGACCTTCTGCAATATCACTAATAAAAATATTAAAGAGAATGGGTCCAAGTACAGATCCCTGAGGTACCCCACTGGTGACAAGTCCAAGCTTCGAATATATTCCATTAACTACAACCCTCTGTTGCCTGTCACTCAGCCACTGCCTTACCCATTCAACAATATTGGAATCCAAACTTAAAGATTGCAGTTTATTGATAAGCCTTCTATGTGCAACAGTGTCAAAAGCCTTACTGAAATCTAGGTAAGCAATGTCTACTGCACCACCCTGATCTATAATTTTAGTTACCCAATCAAAAAAAATCAATAAGATTAGTTTGGCATGATCTCCCTGAAGTAAACCCATGTTGTCTCTGATCTTGAAATCCATGTGTTTTTAGATGTTCATCAATCCTATCCTTTAACATGGTTTCCATCACTTTCCCCACTACTGAAGTAAGGCTTACTGGCCTATAGTTGCCCGACTCCTCCCTATTACCTTTCTTGTAAATGGGCACAACATTCGCTAACTTCCAATCTTCTGGGACTACTCCTGTTAACAATGATTGGTTAAATAAATCTGTACTGTAATGTGCACTGTACTGTAATGTGCAATTCTCCAAAAAACACACAAGAGACAAAAATGTTTTATACCAAATACAGCGGAACGCTTAAATTTGTGAACATCAATAAATGATACACCTAGTGCAATCAGAGAATGTTAATATAGCATTTGTTTGTGTGTCCTTAACATTCCAATGGAGTGTATACCTTTAAAATAAATATAAAGGGGGCGGGGCTGGACTGCCGAGCTGAAGGGCAGCCATCTTTCTAAGCTCTTGTTTCAGGCCCCTAAAGAAGCTAAATTTTAGCAACAAGAACTCAGCAAACCACTAGCTATTGCTACACTTACCCGTGGGAACATATTAGCTGCCAGAGGATACTGGTTTGGACCCTGAAACACCAAAATATCGACTCCACCGGCACATCAGGCCTACCTCCACGCTTAATCCCGACGACGCGCTACACAGCTACTGTGGAGAGCTGCATGCCGACTCTTAAGTATGCCTGTGGCTACTGCCCGTAACTCTGCTGGCGGCAAATAGAGGTCCGGTCCCGCTCCCCCCGGCCCACGGCGCCAGTTGGAGCTTTGACCGCAACCCGAATTACAGCCAAAGATGGCATTCTCCTCCTCCTCCTGCCATATCTATGGGATGCGAACATTCATAATTCTCTGCTTGGAGGCAGCACTACATGGGGACATATTCACTTGCCATGAAGGGTTGCAACATGTTGACCTTAAACCCTGGAGGATTGTTGACCTGTGGACGGAGCCTCCGGGAACATCTGCCCCCTGGAGGCATGTTGTCCTCAGCCTCTAGGTTTGAGGGGGGGTCTGGATGGATTTGTCCCCAATGCCGCAAGTCTTGTGGAACCGGTTGCTGTGAAACAGCTTATGGACTATTCTGATTATTCTGAAGATCTTAAACAGCAACTCCAGGACATAAACACCTATTGTCCATTGTCCATTACAGGGTGATCCCAGCCTAGATATGTTGAGAAAAATTACAGATGTTTTGGATATGGCCTTAAGAGCGGGCTATATTGAATTGGATCTTTACCAATTTTTTAATAAAATACACCCCCGCATTCCGGTAATCTATAGTATTCCAAAGATACATAAAAATGCCATTAAACCTCCCGGATGCCTATAGTGTCAGCCATTGAAGGAATATTGGAACCTATTGCACAATGGCTTGATCATATCTTTAAAAGACCAGTAGAGGCACTATGCACATGTGTCAAAGACACACAGACACTTTTGAACAGGATCAAAACCTTGGAACTACATGCCACCATACCCGTGTTTATCACCATGGACGTTTGCAGTCTGTATACGGTCATCCCCCACATTGATGGCATTGAGGCCATGAATCAAGTATTATGTAACTCTTCAATATACCGTGGTCCACCGATCGAGTTTGTGTTGGAACTTTTGTCCTTGATCCTCCACAATAACCATTTCAGATTTGAGTAACAATTGTATCTTCAGGTGGCGGGGACATCTATGGGTCTTCGGTAGCCCCAATGTATGCTAATGCATACACGTATGTATATGAGATGGAACACATACTGTCGCCATATGAAGACCATATTACAGGATACTATCGTTACATCGACAACCTCTTAATAATTTGGAAGGGTACGCAGGTGGAGGCACAACAAATGGTGGAGACATTGAACCATCTCCCCTCGCCGATCAGGTTCACGGCAAATATAAGTATTGACAAAGTCCAATACCTTGACCTAGAGTTATCATGTGGGCCCAGTGGGATTGAACATACTTTATTTTCTAAGGCCACCGATCGTAACACTCTATTGCACTCTACTGCATGCGCATAGTGCCCATCCCACTGAAGAATCCATTCCCAAGGCACAATTTCAGAGGGTAATCCGGAAGAATTGCAATCAAGCTAAAGCAGAATTACAGTTGGAATCTATGACCCAAAAATTTGTAAATAGAGGTTAAGAAAGCCGGGTGTTGAAAGATGCACTCATTAAGGCTAAAACAGCCCCGATTCAGGGTGAAGCTGAACCTATACAACGGATGGTGTTTCCGATGACATTCCACAATTCTTCACAACAAGTATCGACTGTGATCAAGGACAATTGGAAGATGGTCACTACTAATGATTCACTTCCTAAGATTTTTAAGGAACTTCCCATGATTTGTTATAAGCGGAATAGGAATCTTTGCAACATATTGGTACATACAGACCCGGTAGACAGCTACTCTAAGACAACCAAGAACAATATACGAGGGTGTATTCGATGCCTAGATTGTGTGACTTGTGGACATATGATTCCATCAAATTTTTTACATTAATTAGCCTATAGAGATGGGCAATCTGATAAGCCCGTGGCTAAACATTTCCTGGAAAAGGGGCATCCATTATCCTCCCTTAAATTTGTGGGCATAGACCACGTTCCCCTCCCTAAGAGGGGTGGTAACAGAGGTAGAATGTTGTTCCAGAAGGAAGCGTTTTGGATATATCAGTTAGACACAGTAGCACCCAAAGGGCTGAATGAGACTATCCCCTATTATTCATTTATTTAGCCCAGACAGCTTGTACCTTTATGTTTTATTTTATATGTGTGAATACTCTATAGTAGGTTAAATGTATTTTATAGTAACAGCTATGATGCATTATTTTCTTAATTTTGTTTATATGGGTTTGCATGATTGCATGGCACAGCACTTTTTTGCATGCACGTTATCACTTTAAACATAGCACTTACATTTTATACTGCTATTTTTAGATAGCTTGTCTCTTTAAAGTCATGTTACATGACTCTTATTTACTATACCTCTACTGGTATTGTACCACAACATTCATATTTAGCTATCTATATTCTTTCCTCACAGACACTGAGCCTCGGCGTCTATGATTGCTTGGAGACCATTTACACATAGCTGGCTGTTACTACGGCACGTATCACATGCACGTTTGGGGACGGAGTTCAGGGGTGTATGTTCGCACATACCCGGAAGTATACATGGCGGTAGCCGCGATTGACACACTGCACCTGGACACTGTGCCTTGGCGTTTATGGTTGCTTAGAGACCATTTACACATAGCCGGCTATTATTACGGCAGGTATCACGTGCACATTTGGGGGCAGAGCTTAGAGGTGTATGCGTGCGCATATCTGGAAGTATACACAGCGATATCCGCGATTGACACACTGCACCTGGGTGAGTTATTCTTAATTGCTATATATTGTCATTGTATGCATGTATTTTTTGTTGTCCTGTCATTTTGACCCTGAGGAAAGTCCCGAGCGGGGACTGAAACATTGGTCGCTGATTTTATCCTGATTTAAATAAAGTATTTGAATTTTAAAAGACCGATGAGCAGCTATCTTTTGGCATTTTGTATCTTTGGAGTCCAGGCTTTGGCACCGGCTAATGTGGATCTACTAAGCGTGAGTGCAGGGGATTTTTTCTGTTTTTATATATGTATATATATATATATTTGTGTTAGGTGCTTAAGATAGTACAGTGTGAAATACCATGAATAAGCGTAGGATGATAAAAGGAGCAAGTCGGTTGTGGTGTGCCAAAACCGACGATGAGGTAGGCCTGAGAAAGAAGAGGGCCCACCCAGGAAAAGAAATAGAAAGGAAAATAAATGTTAAAAGTGGTGTGGTGGGAGGGTCATTCAACGCTGACCTCGAACGGTAAGGAGCCAGGCAAGGGGAGTGCCTTAAGTAGGCTAGGGGTGGAAAACCAGCACCTCCCACAAATGCAGGCAAATTGCCTTAATACTTGTGTTAGGTGCTTAAGATAGTACAGTGTGAAATACCATGAATAAGCGTAGGATGATAAAAGGAGCAAGTCGGTTGTGGTGTGCCGACGGTAGGCCTGAGAAAGAAGAGGGCAAAAATTAAGTAATCCAATTTATTAACAGACAACCAATACATATACATTTATCAACCAGACATGTTTATGAAAGCATCTCTTAACTCTTGTACTGGGTTCGGTATGTACCGTGAGTAAGCGGATGACTTCCAGCGCCCCAGTGTTTTGATAACATGAGTTGGGACGTTGAAACTGGAGGCTGTGGACGCGGCTCCTATACGAAAGGAGTGTCCTGAGTAATTGTTTGCGTTGAGGCCCAGTTGTGTGAGCAAGGACCTGACGTAGGTCATGAAGGTTGTAGTGGTGAGTACTGCACCTTGTAGTTGTAATAACGGTTGCGAGGGCAGTAAGTGATGGTGCTGTATGTAGGCATCAAGAACTTTTACGGGACACCATCTGTTGTGCGTGGGGTAGTACGGAATGTTTACAGGTATGTGCTGGCTGGTTTTGGAGTGAGGTAAAGACAGGATGTAATGATCCATATGTTTTGTCAAGTGGGAATAGAGGAGGAATGGAGTGGTTTGGGTCGTGGAGGTCGTAGTGAATTCTCTGGGTCGTAGAAATCCATAGAAAGCGATGTATATTGCTGTTTTGATGATAGAATTCGTATTAGTGTCAAATGGTTTCAGGTCGAGTAGGTTAGATAAAGCTTTGAAGATATGGTTATCTATGGGTAGCCTCTGGGCCAAATGTGTGGGTTCTGATTTTTGAATACCTCTGAGTATGGTCTTAATTTGGTGAGAGGCCATGAAACTGTTGTTATTTGGGTGTAAGATGAGCATGTGGTGTTGAATGCCAGTGAGATAGAGTTTGATGGTGTTATATGACAATTTGAGTTTAAGGTGGCAAAAGGAAGCAAACCCCAAAAAAGATGTCATAACAAACGGTTGTATGATGTTATGTTCCAGAAGGAATCGTTTGAATAGTGTGAAAGCCCTGTTGTATGTTTTGTTTGTATTGTGTGAAAGTGCCAACTGAGACAATGTCCTGCTATGCTGCATGATGACGTCTAGTCCAGTATGAGTTGTTGAAATGTTGGAGTGATGGTGGCTGTGGGTGCTGCTGACGGGAGTGCTTGATGAAACTCCTGAAATTTAAAGCGAGACAAACTGTCAGCAGCTGTGTTGTATACACCTGGCACATGGAAACAACATAGGAAGAAATTATGACAAGCTGCCAACCAAGTGAGTTTCCTCAGAAATCTCATAATCGTAAGAGATTTGGAACGACCTTTGTTGATGATGTGACAGGTCGCCTGGTTGTCTGAGTAACAACGCACTGGCGTATTAGCCCATAAATGACCCCACGCTACGGCAGCCGCCACTATGGGGTAGATCTCAAAAAGAGCTGAGGTAGTGGAAAAACCTTCCAAATCCAGAACTGCTGAAGGCCAGCTGCCCCAAAGCCATTCGTTCCCAAAAATTGCTGCAAAACCAGTGGTAGATGCCGCATCTGACCAAATGGTAGGAGATGATTCAGTCAATTGAGGGAGGAACATACTTTTACCATTCCAAGTGGTTAAAAACCTCTTCCACATGTTTAGATCTGCCGTAGCTTGGGCATCTAAGGACAACCTGTGCGTGTCATGTAGAAAAAGTGGGAAAAGATGCAATAGTCGTGAAATAAAGGAGCGGCCTTGAGGTATGATGCGCATTGCAAAATTTAGTGACCCCAGCAGGGACTGTAGTTCTTTGCGGTTGCAAGTGCCGAGCTGTAGGTAGTTGTTTATGTAAGTGAGAATATTGTCTATCTTCTCGTAAGGTAGGCTTGCTTGCATTGTGGCAGAGTCTAACTGGATACCCAGAAAAGTGATAACCGTGTCTGGCCCTTCTGTTTTCTTTGGGGAGATGGGTACACCTAGTTGCTCAAACAGCTTAGTGGTAGCTTTGAGGCTAGTGGGAGGTGCAGTATTCTCCTCGACCAGTAGGAAATCGTCCAAGTAATGTAATACTGTAGGGCATCCGGCTATGTTCAATAGTAACCAGCATAGTGCTTCGGCAAATGTGTCGAAAATAGCTGGGCTACTTTTGGACCCAAAAGTTAACCGGGAGAAAAATAGTAGTTCTCGGACCACTTGATGCCATGCAGGTGCCACAGTGTGGGGTGGATAGGGAGTAATTTGAAGGCGTTAGTAATGTTGGTCTTACTGAGCCAGGCTCCCACCCCTGCTTGTATGATGGCTGTAATGGCGTGATCTATGGTGGTGTATTGCAGAGAGAATTCCTCAGAGGGTATGAGGGAATTAAGACTGGGGTTGGCCGATGAGTGGGGAGCCGATAAGTCAATGATGAGTCTCTGTTTTTGGGAAGATTTCCCTGTGACAATACCAATAGGGTTGGTGCGCCATTCTGTGAATGGGGGAGTTCTAAAAGGCCCCAATACAAAGCCCTCCTCGACTTCTTGGTTTATGAGGGTGTCAACCACTGTGGGGTTGTGTTGCGCGGATTGTAGGTTTGGGCATTCCAGAGTGCCAGCTGGTATGTGTAGGATACCTGTGTGGAAGCCTTCTGTTAAACCAGAAATAAGAAAATCTACCAGGTGTCTAGATGGGTGCTGAGACATCAATGCTGTGAATACTGGCATATTAATGGACGTAAGGTAAGGCTTAGAATACATTTTATTTGGACACATGGTCTTAGCATGTGCCCTAAAACATTTTGAACAGACATGCAATAGTCTACATCCACTGTAATTACAAGACCCAACATTGAAATTATTACATATCTGGGACTTGCCCAGAAACTTGATTGGGCGTCCCAATTTGTCTTTGGATAGTTTCCCTGGATCCCCAGAGGAACTAGTTCCTTGTGTGGAGGCATGTCCGTCTGCCGTGTTGGGACAAAAATTAGTAGTATGGGCTGTGGAGGAGCAGTATGCACAAGCTGGTGTTCTTAGACCTGCAAAGTGTCTGCAGAATAAGACGGTATCAATCCTTCCCCAGTTGGATCGTGTACCGTACTGGGAGAAGGCTCCAGCCACTTTTGCAGAAAAAGACCTATGGTAGTCATAGAATGCTGAACCACCATATTTGTTGCCCAGGTCTACCAGCTTGTGCATATAGAGATCAAACTCCTCTCTTCTGTTGGGATAAACCGCACAGACGACATCCCTGTAAATACCAAACGCTAGTACAAATTCAGGGATAGTCAGTTTCCTGTTCAGGCGGGCATCCCTAGATCTGACAATAACAGAAACATCATCATAAGCATACGTCTTATGTTCCACAATGTCCTGGGAGGCAATCAACAGGGAAGCCAGATTGACGTCTTTACCTTCCAAGATATCCCTTTTGATATGCTCAGGTATCATGTGGGCCGGGCTAACTTCCTGGTCATCCAGGGGGCTGGCTGGAGCGACTAATGGCAAGGCTGGTGTTTGTACCGCAGCCGCGGGTGGCCCTGCTAGAGTGAGGGCCGTGGTGACCGACTCAAGTTTCTCCAGCCTGGAGTTGACCTTGCCCATTGATGCCATGAGTGAGGATAACATGGCATGTATGTCCCTTGGGTTGGACTGGCTGGATCCTTCCCCGGCTTCCATGTTATTGGTTGATGTGCGTAGCAGTTTGAAAAGTTCTGCCTTCCTTGCTGTAGCGGGGTAGGGGATTTGTCGTCTCCTTAATTCCGTGGTTATGCGCGGATTGTCCAGGATCTAATTGATGCTGGACTAGCTAGCTCTCCTCCTTGTGTGGGAGTGACAGCTCTAGCCGGGGTGCTAGGCAGGGAGAAATCCTCTACCCCTTCCTGAGACATACTATAAATAAAACAATAATTAGTATATAGAACCACCAAATTGTACTGGCAGGCTAGCTAGGCCGGATGGCGAAAGTATTATGCTTGTTTGGTGACAGGTGAGGCCCTACTAATTGCCAAGCGGCTTGAGAGGCTCTATCTATGCGTTGGCGCGAGGGGTTATTGAGGCCACTTGACGTAGTGGCAGGAGTTTTAGGCCTCTCGGTGACTGTACGACAGAAAACAGGGGAAGGGAGTGACAGGTGAGGCCCTCTCTTTGCAACATGCGAGGCGGCTAGCTAACGTGTGGCCCGATGGGTGTTTGCCTCCGAAACGTTTGAGGCGGGGTGTTGGCCTCGCGGGACCACTAACTAATGGCGACAGCCAAGATGGGGTAAATATCTATTGGGAATCCTGTGACCCTATTGCCAGTACTCTAAACTAGGGGGATGAAATGAAATGTATGGTAGAATACCATATGAGCAGGTGTACGTACCTGGTAGTATGATAAATCACAGGAATAAACCGTGTGGAGCAATTATATAAGCTCGACAGCCTAAAAATGGGTAAAAGAGAGTAGTACGATGAGTGTGGGGTGTAAAAAGAACCAGACTTATAGTCTGTAGCAGCAATGTATAAAATTATGTTGATACCATGGGAATAGCTATGAGTGGCTCAGAAATGTTTGCATGCTTGAATAAGACATCTGAGGGAGGCCGTGGCCTATGTACAAACAATCTATGTGTTACGTGATAATGGTGTGTAAAGGAAAACATGAAACGTAGGTTATATACATATGTATATGACTGTGTAGGGGACGTGTGATTGGTTGGATCAGTACGTGTGATTCAACCCGAGTATGCATGCAAAAGGATGTGAGCCTTATGTGTCATCGTCATGACAGAGAAATGAGGCCTGTAATGTAGGCTGAGTAAATTGAAATGAAATGGATAGTTATAAAACTCCTGGCGTGGGAGTTCAATGATCTGTACCGAAATGTAACTGGTTTTATAGAAAGGGACATGGATGAGGTCATGGCCTAATTAACACAGCGTTATGTATGATATGTAGCAGAAAGACCAAAGGCAGGGATACCCCAAAATGATTTAACATGATGTAAAGTGATGTATATCTATATGATATGTATGTATAGCAAAGACGTATCAGCCCGAGAATTATTGCTTAAATAAACCTATCCTTGTATGTGTTGTATTAATAACCCAGAAATGAGGCTTGTAACATGGCTGAGTCCATTCGTATAAATGGATAAGTAATGCAGACCCCTGAAAGCGTGGGAGTCAAATGGTATACACAGAGAAGTGGACTTGATTTGTGGACGTAATACAATACTGACAATTTGTTAAAAGTAATCAACAATAATCTATTTAAGCAAGCAATACTTTAACCGAATGTTATATACACATGAAATGGTGAATATAATTCATGAAAGGATTATACGTGAACACACAGAACAGCCGAAAGCAAATGTGAGGGGAACACAGAAGTTAGAATAGTTTAACCGTATGATTTATGCGAACCAAAGCATGTGTGAGCGTATGTAAAATTTGCCGAACGGCAAAAATAACCGAATGAACATTTGTTTAAATAACATGAATAGGATATGCGAAATGACTATTGAACGATTTAAAACATGTTCAGCCGAATGACCGTACGAAATGAAAAGCCCGCGAATGGCTTGAAAACATTCGTGTCATAACCAGGGAAAAGCCGTAAAGCGAGGACCCGTGCTGTACCGTACGCCGTGGGAACCAGTCCTGGCGTGACAGGAAGGTCTGACTTACGGTTTAGGAGTCCCTGGGACGCGATCTACGACGGAGAACGGAGTCAGAAGAAGCTGGACGGGCGGAAAGGCCTGAACAGGATTCCTGGACACAGCTTAACGTGGTGAAACCTCCTGGATACTGAAACCAAGATGGCGTCTGAGAGAACCCGGAAGTGGATCCTCATTCAACGCTGACCTCGAACGGTAAGGAGCCAGGCAAGGGGAGTGCCTTAAGTAGGCTAGGGGTGGAAAACCAGCACCTCCCACAAATGCAGGCAAATTGCCTTAATACATATATATATATATTATATATGATGTATTATTTTAAGATATCAGTATGAAATATTTTCCCCTGATTTGCATATTGCCTTATGATATATGTATATATTTTTAACTATGCATAATGCTTTTTCAATTGAATGTGATATATATATATATATATATATATATAAATATATATAGCAATAAGATCACATCAACTAATACAGATGTATGTTCTGTTTTTGCAATATTTTAAGATATTTGTGGATGATAAAGCTTTGGATCCTTCTATACATATACTGTGAACTTTCCCCATTCTAAAGACTCCGTGGAACGCATAAAAAAGCCAGAACAAAACGGATATGACGCAACGCTGTACATAAAATAGGAAGTGACATTGCCGAAACCGAAAGGGCACTAAGGATCGATATCCCTTGCCAGAAAGAGGCCTGGAACATAGGAGCAGGGCCGTCTTTAATTTTGATTGGACCCTGGGCAAGCATTTACTTGGGCTCCCTGACTACATATAGATACATACAAATACACTACCTAAAACACATGCAGACACACACTGACTGCATATAGATACACACAAGAACATACAGATACACACAGAATACATATAGATACACTGACACACACATAGACACACACACAGATACACAACCTGACACACATGCAGATACACAGATACAAACACTGACTACATATAGATACACTGACACACCCTCTGATACACATACAGACACACACATACACAACCAGACACACATGCAGATATACAGATACAAACACTGACACATACAGATACACACACAAACAGACAACATACAGATACAGAGACACATTTTGACAGACGTACTGACACAGAGATACACACAGACAGCCATACTGAAACACACATAAACAAAGACATATTGAAACACACATACACAAATACATACTGAACCACACAGACACTGACAGACTCACACAGACATACTGACACACTGACAGACATACTGGCAAACATACATACAGACAGATATTCTGACAGACAGACACTGACAAACTCACACACACAGACATACTGACACACTGACAGACATACACACATACACTGACAGACATGCACACATACAGACATACCGAACCACACAGACACTGACAGACTCTCACACACACAGACATACAGATACACCGACAGACATACTGGCACACTAACAGACATACACTGACAGACAGACATACACACATACATATATACTGACACACTCAGACACTCATGCAAAATTTGATAACCACCCTCCAGTTTCTTACCTTTTCCTGGAGGGGGGCTTCCCTGGAGTCCAGTGGGCTGGCTGGGGTGGCTGGGAGTTAAGCTCTCGCTCTCTCCCGGCCTGGCCCCCTCCAGCTCCTTCCTCCATGCGGCTCCGGTTTCTGTCGAAAAGCAAGGGCCTGGTTGCGCTGTTAAAGCCTGACCGGGCCCCGGCTGACACAGGCCCCCCAGGTGGCCCTAAGTGCACGGGCCACCCAATGGGCCCCCATAGTTTGTGGGTAGAGGGCAAACGGAGCAGCTGCCTAGGGCACCCCAGCAGGGACAGGGCCCGGGGCAGCTGCCCCGTTTGCCCCACGTTAAAGACGGCCCTGCATAGGAGGAATACACCTGAAGGAGATCATGGTATTTATGGACCTATATATAGATGAATGCAGGACGTGATGGGTTATTGCACCAGATTGAGGAAGCCATTATGGCGAATCGCGTCTCTGGGACTATTTAGAATATATTTGATGTATTTTTATCTATTATGTTTAAATAGAGTATATACTTTTTAAAGATTTATACTTTCATTTATTTTCTACACAAACTATCAATGTTCCTGCATTTTAAAGATGGTGGTATGTTCCCAAACTATACTCTGCTGTTCCACTGAGCCAGCTTCAGGCTCCAGGCGTGTGAGTATTTTACTTATTTATATGAATATTACATTATTATTATTATTATTATTATTATTGCCATTTATATAGCGCCAACAGATTCTGTAGCGCTTTACAATATTTTGAGAGGGGGGATGTAACAATAAATAGGACTATTACAAGAAAACTTACAGGAACAATAGGTTGAAGAGTACCCTGCTCATACGAGCTTATAGGAGGTGGGGTATTAGAAACATTAGGACAGGAAATATCAAGTAGGAGTGAAGCAGAGCTGGAGGAGAGAGCAAAGCACTGTCCCATAGGAGAGAGCAGGAGACAGGTATGTAAGGTAGAGATTACTCTGGGAGGCCATAAGCTTTCCTGAAGAGATGGGTTTTAAGGCCCTTCTTAAATGATTGAAGACTAGGGGAGAGTCTGATGGCAGTAGGCAAGCTATTCCATAGGAGAGGAGCCACCCGCGAGAGGTCCTGCAAGCGCGAGTTGGCCGTATGGGTGCGAGCAGCGGTCAGGAGGTGGTCACGGGCAGAGCGGAGGGTACGAGGAGGGGCATATCTATGGATTAGTGAAGAGATATAAGAGGGGCTAGAATTGTTCAGTGCTTTAAATGTATGGGTTAGCACTTTGAATTGACTCCTATAGCATACAGGGAGCCAATGTAAGGACTGGCAGAGGGGTGAGGTGTGAGAGGACCAACTAGAGAGGAAAATCAGTCTAGCTGCAGCATTCATTACAGACTGTAGCGGGGCAATACAGGGAGACCAATCAGGAGAGGGTTACAGTAATCCATGCGGGAAATTACTAGAGCATGGACAAGCTCCTTGGTAGCATCTTGCGTAAGAAAGGGGCGGATGCGGGCTATGTTTTTGAGTTGGAACCTACAGGACTTGGCAACAAACTGGATGTGAGACTCAAAGGTGAGACATCCAAGACAGCGTTCTTGCAGGGATATGTGGATATCACTGACTTGAAGGGAGAGCGAGAGAGGAGAATCAGTATTAGGAGGAGGAAAAACAAGGAGTTCCGTTTTAGAGAGGTTAAGTTTCAGAAAGCGTGAGGACATGCAGTCAGAGATGGAAGAAAGGCAAGCAGTGACACGTTGCAGGACGGCAGGGGTGAGGTCCGTGGAGGAGAAGTATATCTGAGTGTCATCAGCGTACAGGTGGTAGTGGAATCCAAAAGAGGCAATAAGTTTACCAAGAGAGGCAGTATAAAGAGAAAATAGAAGGGGACGCAAAAGTAATCATTTAATAGTAGAATAGTTTTGAGGTCCAAGGTGGAGAGGATGGGCAGAAATTAGGTCACAAACTGAGGTTCAGTGCACAAATAATTCAGGAAAGTGGGAGCTCAAACTTCAGTATAGAATTACTGAAACAATTTGAGTGAGCAATTCAACTCTGCCTTGAATCTGTTTAAAAAGGCTTGTGTCTGATGACAGATGCAGAGGTGGGGAAATTGGTGAAACCCGGAAATGGATCAAGAGGATCGGCAATCATAGTAGAGATGAATTGATTCAATGTATCTCTATGAAGAGATGCTGATTTGCCAAGTTGTCGTGTGACTATGCACCCTTACCCACCTCCTTAACTGAGATCATCAAAATTGACAATCTCAGCCAATCCAATGCTATGGGAAAGCATTGTTATTGGGCTAAATCATCACTTCTGATGATGTCAGCCAGACAGGGAGATTAGGGGCAGAGCTAGGACTAGCAGACTGGACTAAAGACTTTACTATATTTAGGGGGTAAGGAGGTGCAGGGGGTAAATAGTGGTTTTAATACTATAGAGTCAAAATGCATGTTTGAGTTCCTGACCTTATAGTGTACCTTTAATGTTAAAAAAAGAGAAAATGTAAATTAAAATTAGCAAAGATCATGATACCAGAAATAGGGCAATATGATTTAACTAGTCAGGTCAGGATTATAGACGTCAGAAGAGCGAGTAAAGATGGCAAAATCAACTAATCAGAAAATCAGGGACATATCACGCCCTATATAAGGAAGGAAAAAAAAATACAGCACTAAATTATTGATGTGTTAACTAAAAGTCTGCTTCAACACTACATATCTAACAAAATTGGAACAAAATCTGCAGGAATGACTTCTGTCTCATTAGACTGTCTCAATCAATCAAATCAAATCTGTTTTTGGCTGTGCTTCAAACCTTGTTGCCTGCAGGTTTACTAATGCCCTTTGACACTGAGGACATGCTCGTCATCGAATGGGCCCATAGGCAAAGTCATGAAAAACTGACAACCCGCAATTCATAAATCATGAGAGATTATCAAAGTACTGAAATTGTGAACAGGGTCACAATTTTGCAGGTCTGTTTGAAACACTGTGAACTCTGTTACCAAGAACATCCTGCTCACTTTCAAGATTACTCTGCATCAGGTGCAAAACAACAACAAGAGCTCTCTGTTTGCAAGATCTTAATTTTCAAACAAATTAAATTCACACTACAATATTATTTTAAGTAGTGTTAGTGTATGAATGTAGTGGTGTATTTGTACATACAAATGCATTGGTGTGTTTGTGTGTAGTCACCCTCCTCCCAACATAGTTGCCAACATTTGAAAACTATTTCCAGGGGCACTTTGCAGCACAGCTATCAATTATTTACTTAAAAATTTACCACACCCACTGCCACTCTATCTAACCCACATAACTAATCTCCGCCGTCTTATCATAGTGCAGATTATAGGGT
>OW240913.1:218756458-218830665 GCA_933207985.1 Pelobates cultripes | reverse complement strand
GGGTGACAGGTGGGGTGGCAGGGTGACAGGGTGAGGGGGTGACAGGGTGACAGGGTGAGGGGGGTGACAGATGGGATGTCAGGTACCTTTTTCCCTGGTGGTCCAGTGGGCTCTCCGGTCTGCAGCTCTGCCGGATGCAGAGCTGCAGACCACATGGGGATTGTCTTGCAATCTCCATTCAGAGCATTGCCGTGGTAACCCGTGGCAACGCTCTGATTGGCTGGAGAGCGCGAGACACCTCAGTCTGCAGCTCACACCCGGCGGAGCTGCAGACTGAGGCCGGCTCACTCCCGGGCAGACTGACAGGAGGGGCCTCGCACCCGGCGGCATACAGGGCAAGCCGCCGGGTCCCCTCCTATGTCGGGTCCTCCAGGACCCGACATGTCAGTCTGCCCTATGGCGGTTTAGGCGGCCGCGAGCCCCCACACAGCGCGAGGCCTTAGGCGGCCGCCTAAACCGCCTAATTAGAGAGCCGCCTCTGGCGATAGATACATTAGCAGGACAGCATCTAAATCAGGCAGGTGCATTTTATCACTTTTAGGTGAGTTGGATATCAGTGGTGACACTGTCAGTAAAAATATACAAAGACATTGTGCAGTTGTGCTTCAGTCAGATAGTTGTGTCTACATACCATAGAACATACATTAGTTCACAAAAATAATTATATTGGTGAGTGAATACAGTAAAAAAAAAAAAAACTGAAAATAGGAAATAAAAGACATAGAAGGACAATTTACTGAATGGAGTTAATGAGAGAAATGGGAGCATATATTCCATTAGCCCCTTTTCATGCCACCAATTCAACATGTTAAATGTCTCAGGCTGAGGCTTCAGTCACCACTGCACTGCTTCTGATTCTTCTACTTCCAGGAGTCTGCGGGTATTATAGGTGTATTATACAGAGAACAGCACTACACAGAGAGCACTGACTGTCCCAGGATATTGTACACAGACCTGTATTATACAGATAGCAGCACTATACAGGTAGCACTGACTTTCCCATGAAATTATACACACAGACTTGTATTATACAGAGAGCAGCACTACACAGGGAGCACTGACTGTCCAGGGATATTATACACACAGACCTGCATTATACAGGGAGCAGCACTGTAAAGGGAGCACTGACTATCCCAGGATATTATATGCAAAGACCTGTATTATACAAAGAGCAACACTATACAGGGAGCACTAACTGTCCAGGAATATTAAACACACAGATCTGTATTATACAGGGAGCAGCACTATACAGGGAGTACTGACTGTCCCGGGATATTATATACACAGACCTGTATTATACAGAGAGCAGCACTATTGTTATGGACAAATGCAAATATAAGTTTTAGAATTAAATGTTGTATTTCTTAAGCTGCGTTCTTTGTCAAGGTGTTAGAAACAGAACATATTGTTTTTCATATATGTTTCTTTAAGCAAAAACCTCTTACCTACTTTCAATACATAATGCATTTATGCCAATTTGTCTTAGCTTAATACAAAACAAGTAATGTATTAATATCTTCTAGGCTATGCTACGTCGTCCTGACTTCCATTTTGTCCTGGGATAATGGAAATTTAGTATAAACAATAAATAAGATGTCTAGGTCATGACAAATAAACAATAGATAAGATGTTCAAACTTTAAGACATCATCTTGTCCTAAGTCAGAGAATATCCAAGTTAAGGGAGGTCCTAAGATAAATAAGTAAAAGTTGTTTGACTTTTTCATATATGAACTAAGGTAAACCTAAAATGAAAAAAAGGTATAATTGTGTGTACCTTTTAAATGTAAACATAGAGAGGAGAGATTCTGAGACAGACGCTCCATCTTATAATGACAGAGAGGCTGAAATGATGACATGTTATTCTAGTAATGATACTTGCAAGCAAATAGTTTAATCTTATAAACTCTGCTATAAATTATTGTAATGGATTTTATATGTCTATATTTATATTTTTATTTAATAAAATATCTAATATACACAACTTTATTGATTCCAAGACAATTCTTATTTTATATTGTATTCTCAATTATTTATATATTTTAAATAGAGGATCTCTTACTGACTATATACAATTATAGCTATGCTATCTGTATGGTTAGCCCTGCTAAGTTCTATACTTTAAGACATTATAGTGATAAATAAGGAAACCAGCTGCGGTTACAATTGGCACCCAACGTGGGGCTTGTAGTTTGGAAGATATATACGTATAGGAAGGTTACTTCTTATACGTAAGGAAAGACACAATTCTTTGTCATGACGCAAGTCTTGAAATATCAAAAATCGAATGAGATTTTTGTAGCCCAGACTCAGAGAGAGATCTTCATCATGAAGAGATGATTGTAATGTGAACTTGTACAAGGCACTTGGAGCTCAGGGGCCAGGTACATTGTAATTAGCATGCAATGCTGAAATTGTGGATCTTTATTAATATCATAAGGGAACATATATACATATTTGGTAAACTCCCTAATATGCCTAATACACCAGCATAGCATGGTCTATTAGTTCCAGGGCAGTGGGTTGTAGGCAGGGGCAGCCATGTTTTCTCTGTAGCTGTAAAGGTTTGCATGCGCAGAAAAAAAGATTAATGCAAGATGTTGTCAAGAGAAAAGTGATAAGACAAAGTGATGAAAGCAACACTTGCTATTATATTACTAATAGATTTTGAAGTCTAATTCTAAGAATGCAAAGAAAATTGCATTATGACTTAATGAAAACATTCATGCCACAGAAGCAACAGACAGACAGGATTTGTAATTATTGCATTACTGCCTTCTGGATTGTAATATACACTATATATGAAAAGTTTTATAAAACAGTGATCATTTCCATATTGTCAGTTACACTTGCTGTTGATTTAAAAAAAAATCAGGCATTTATAACAGCTACTATGTCTGGGATTTCCAGCCAAGGTCGCGGAGTTACAGAAACAGATAAATAATTCCAAGGAAATGAGAAGTCGCCTTATTTTTTTATATTCCAAATTATGAACAACTTTATTACATACAGTCATAAAGAGAAAGACATGGCTTTTAAAAACATTAATTGCAGTACAACGCAGTACACTTTTTGAAAGAAAGAAAATGCGGTAACATCTTGTGTCCCAAAGGATCGCAAAGTTGTTCCGATACTGTGGGTCTAAGACTAGATCATACCATGGCTTTGGAACTCCGAGCTAACTTAACTACTCCAGCTGTTGATACACTAGCTATTTTGACTGTTGGAGAATTAGCCGCTAGGTCCTTTCTTTGCGATCCTTTGGGACACGAGATGTTACTACCTTTTTTGATATTTTGTGTGTAAATACTCTACCAGCCACAATACTGAGCTTCTATTTTTACAGCATATGTGAATTGCAAAACATTGTTTTGCACACACTACTGGATGTTGGTTCCTGAAAACTTCTGAACAGAACCTCACCATTGATAGTATATTTGTTCTGGATTTTAACATATTTATCTTTCACCAATTTTTCTTCCTATTTGGAAATCTAGCTTGCTCTAGTTCTAATTGGGAATTTGATTTGTATTATTAATTCTAGTAGTGGACAATTATGTATATTTATATATATATTCATCTTGAATAGTGAATTCACTCAAGATACCTTGACTTATATGGGTTCAAACTCAGACCCAACGATATTGGTATCTCTCTTTTTTTCTTAACATAAGTCCACTCATGAACATTCTGTTTGTCACTAGAGCACCGTAATATTTATTTTATCATTATTAATGAACCTTGAGAATCATTTATGAATGAAACAATTTGTTACATTTAAACCTTATAAAAGCTGTTTGGGAAATATAAGCCTGCAGTTCACAAGTATCCATTTTTTTGTTATATTTGCCTACTATTGTATCCTTTATATAAAAGGTTAATAAAGACTTAAAATTTTCTGGATACATAAGAGAGCTTTATAACTACTTCCTTTTCCCTCTTTTCCATACCAATCATTTCCAAGCAAGTCATTTAGGTATATATGGTGTAAACTACTTATGTGCTTCCGAAACCTATACCAGCTCTGTCTCCCTAGTTGGGGACTACTCTCCTCTTTTTGTCTTTGCATTTATAGCATACGTATTCAACTATTTAAAGTGCACAATTTGTGCACATAATGACTTTGGTTACTCAGGTACACACTTTAGTCTATTGCAATGCCAGAAAGATTAAAGTCCACCAATTTTAAAAGTTAAAGCTTACTTTCGTACTGTACCTGCAGTGGTAGCGGTAAGGAAATTAGAACAATTATACTGTACTACTGACTGTAATCAGATCCGACACATGTAATCTCAGTGAATTTCATAAACTAGGTTTTCATAAAATAACATAAAACAAAATTAAATATCAATGTTGTTCATATATAAATATATCAATGTTGTTTATTAATAAATATATATAGACTAGGCAGTTAGAGCATTTTCATGCTGTACCAGGCTGCATTCAGCAGCTTGCTGTCTCAGAGACAGGAACTGATAAAAAAAAAAAAAGAGGTTTAAAAAATATAGAGAAAATCACACAGTGATGGGTATACCACAACCACATGATGGATGAAATAATTGTGTCTTTAAAAGCTACGTGCTGTCGCAGTTATATACATATAAATACAGATTAGGGAACAGCGTAGCAATAAAAATACAGTTTAAATCTCATATATGGGGATTCAGTTCCACCACATGGCCATGTACTACAGCAGGGACGTTTTAGCCGCGAGGCAAACACGGCATTTAGCTTGGGCGGCATTTTCAAGGGGGCGGCAAAAAAAAACGCCCCCAAATGCCCAGGGGAAATGCCTTGTTAGCCTTGCGGCTAACTGACATGCCGGGCGGGCGGCACTGACGAAGGAGCACTTCCTCTGAGCTCTCTGCTCAGCTCCCTCACAGTTCCCGGCATCACTCTGCGGTGCGAGGTAGCTGAGCAGACAGCTCAGAGGAAGTGCTCCCTCGGCAGCTGCCCGCCAGCGCCGCCGCCCAGCAGCCACTGGACCCCCAGGAAGAGAGGGAACCCCCCCCACCATTCCCAAAGGTAAGGAGGCTGGGGGGGGATTAAATAAAAAAAATGTGTTAATGTGAGTGAGTGAGTGTGTCTGTTAGTGTGTGTGTGTGTGTCTGTTAATGTGTGTGTGTGTCAGTGTGTGTCTGTCTGTTAGTGTCTGTTAGTGTGTGTGTCTGTTAGTGAGTGTGAGTGTGTCTGTTAGTGAGTGAGTGTGTGTCTGTTAGTGAGTGTGAGTGTGTTTCTGACTCTCCTCCTCCTCTCCTCCTCCTCTCCTCCTCCTCGGCTGAATGCGCATGCGCGGCAGGAGCCGCGCGCATTCAGCCAGTTCATAGGACGTCATGCCTTGAAGTGCTGTGAGAGATTTGAGCCATTGGTCAGGTGTGAGTTTAGACATTCCTTCTTTTTACCATTGGGTCACGTATGCAAAGGAGCAGGGTGTTGATTGGTCTATCAGCGTTTTGTAGCAGAGGGTTAAGGTTTTGGATTTCGTGGGTGTAGAGTGTCATTTCTCGGCCAGTGGTGCGAAAAGAGGAGTTTGCGTATTCAGCACGGTCGTTGAAGTTGATACTTTGGTGAGAATTATGCTTTTTAGTTGTAAATATGTGAAAATGAGTGAGTTGGGCAGTTGGTATGTTTGTTGCAGTTCTGGGAATGGCAGGATCGTTTATTGGGAGTATAAGTCTTTTATTCGGGTAATGCCTCTGGATGTCCATGGTTTCAGGGACAGTCATGGTGATATTGTTTCCAATGCCGTCAGTGGGGCTTGAGTACAGAACTTTTTGTCGGTAGACATAGATGTTCACCATTGGTCCCAGGTTCGCAGAGTCATCGCTGTGGTTGCGTAGAGTGGGGTCACTCGTGGTCTGAATGGCTTCGGTGTCCACATTAGGTTTGTTATGAGGTTAGGGCGAGTCATGCCATGTTCCATGTCTACACACTGGAAGGTGTTTTTAGGGGCATGAAGTTTGATGGCGGACTCTAGGATGGCTGCTTTATAGTACGTGGATATCTTTGGGAGTCCTAAACCACCTGCTGAGGGTGTCAGTTAGAGGAGAGAGAGAGGAAGGCGTGGTCTCGCCTTACCCCATACGAATTTGTTCAATGAGGCTTGGATATTTTTGAGTAGCTGTGTTGGAGCGTGTATGGGCAGCATTCTAAATACGTATAGAATTTTAGGCAGTATCATCATTTTGATCGAATGTATCCTCCCCAACCATGACAGTTTAACATCTTTCCATTTTTGGAAGCTAGAGGTGCATGTATGTGTAATTGGTGTGTAATTAAGGGACAGCATGTTCTGTCTGTGTAGTGTTAATTTTACTCCTAGGTAGGTTATATAATTTTGTCTCCAGTCGATTGTATATGTAAGGCGAGGTTGTTGTGTTAGTTGTGTTGGTAGATTAATCAGTAGCACTTGTGTTTTGGTTTTATTCAGTTAATAGTAGGTGATTTGGCCATAGCTATCTAGTAAAGTCAAGAGTCGTGGTAGGGAGGTCTCGGGCTTACTCAGGGATATCATAATGTCATCGGCAAACATAGCTAGATGGTAATTTATGGTATTAATTTGGATTCCCGTGAGTGGGTCTTGTCTAATCTGCTGAGCGAGTGGTTCTAGTGATAATATGAACAGGAGGGGAGAAAGCAGACATTCCTGCCGTGTTCCATTGGTAAGGTCAAAAGGTGACAAGGTGAAGCCAGAATTCGAGACCTAGGCTGAAGGTTTTGTGTATAATGCCATAATCCCTTGTAGTAATTCTGTGGGGAAGCCATATTTAGTCAGTACTGAGGCCATATATGTCCAATTTAACCGGTCAAAGGCCTTTTCTGCGTCTAAAGCTAAGAACAGGCTCTCTGTGCCTTTTTCTTCTATGTGTGAAAGTATGTTTAGAATTTTCATCTAAAACATCAGAACCCTGTCTACCCTTTACGAAGCCAGATTGATCATTGTGTACTATGCGTGGTAATATGGTGGCTAGGCGGTTTGCTATGAGTTTGACGTAGATCTTAGTATCACAGTTCAGTAAGGAGATGGGTCTGAAATTGGGACAGTGTGTGGGTGGTTTCCCTGGTTTTGGAGATGTGTGCTTTCAGCATTTCCATGGGCATAGTGCCCATCTGGAAATATAGGTTAAATAAAACTGTCATATGGGGTGCTAGTAGATCCTTAAACGTATGATAGTAAAGATTTGTGAACCCATCGGATACTGGGGACTTGTGGTTCGGGAGTTGTTTGATAGTCTGCAGCACCTCTTGGATCGTGAATGGTTGTGTAAACGTGTGGCGTTCATCAAGTGTGAGTTTTGGTAGGTCGACATCTTGTAAGAAGGCGTCTATGTCTGCTTCTGTAGGTGTATATGTTTGGTTGTCCTGTTTTAGGTTATCTAGTCCGCTATAATAAGGGCCGACCTCTTCTATGTCCTGCGTCTTGGTTATTTTACATCCATCTGTAGTCTGGAGGAATGCTATTTTTGAGGATTGCGTTTGTGCTTTAAGTTGGGCTGCTATGACCTTGTCTGCTCTGTTTCCTTCTTTGAAGAATTTATGTTTTAGTTTGGTCAAGAGGTATGTGGCTTTTGCTAATTACATATCCCTCAGTCGGGCCCGTAGTTGAAGGATTTGTTTGGTAGTTGTATGTGAGGGTGATTGTTTGTTGGTGTGAGTGAGCATGGTAAGTTCAGTAATGGTGTCTGTTTATGCTGTCATACGTTTTTTTTGTTATAGCTTGAATATTTAATAAGCTGGCCCCTGAGGACCGCCTTGTGTGCTTGCCATAGGGTTTCTATACCAATATCTTGTGTGTTCTTTGTGGAAAAGTAGGATTCCATATACAGGGAGTGCAGAATTATTAGGCAAATGAGTATTTTGACCACATCATCCTCTTTATGCATGTTGTCTTACTCCAAGCTGTATAGGCTCGAAAGCCTACTACCAATTAAGCATATTAGGTGATGTGCATCTCTGTAATGAGAAGGGGTGTGGTCTAATGACATCAACACCCTATATCAGGTGTGCATAATTATTAGGCAACTTCCTTTCCTTTGGCAAAATGGGTCAAAAGAAGGACTTGACAGGCTCAGAAAAGTCAAAAATAGTGAGATATCTTGCAGAGGGATGCAGCACTCTTAAAATTGCAAAGCTTCTGAAGTGTGATCATCGAACAATCAAGCGTTTCATTCAAAATAGTCAACAGGGTCGCAAGAAGCGTGTGGAAAAACCAAGGCGCAAAATAACTGCCCATGAACTGAGAAAAGTCAAGCGTGCAGCTGCCACGATGCCACTTGCCACCAGTTTGGCCATATTTCAGAGCTGCAACATCACTGGAGTGCCCAAAAGCACAAGGTGTGCAATACTCAGAGACATGGCCAAGGTAAGAAAGGCTGAAAGACGACCACCACTGAACAAGACACACAAGCTGAAACGTCAAGACTGGGCCAAGAAATATCTCAAGACTGATTTTTCTAAGGTTTTATGGACTGATGAAATGAGAGTGAGTCTTGATGGGCCAGATGGATGGGCCCGTGGCTGGATTGGTAAAGGGCAGAGAGCTCCAGTCCGACTCAGACGCCAGCAAGGTGGAGGTGGAGTACTGGTTTGGGCTGGTATCATCAAAGATGAGCTTGTGGGGCCTTTTCAGGTTGAGGATGGAGTCAAGCTCAACTCCCAGTCCTACTGCCAGTTCCTGGAAGACACCTTCTTCAAGCAGTGGTACAGGAAGAAGTCTGCATCCTTCAAGAAAAACATGATTTTCATGCAGGACAATGCTCCATCACACGCGTCCAAGTACTCCACAGCGTGGCTGGCAAGAAAGGGTATAAAAGAAGAAAATCTAATGACATGGCCTCCTTGTTCACCTGATCTGAACCCCATTGAGAACCTGTGGTCCATCATCAAATGTGAGATTTACAAGGAGGGAAAACAGTACACCTCTCTGAACAGTGTCTGGGAGGCTGTGGTTGCTGCTGCACGCAATGTTGATGGTGAACAGATCAAAACACTGACAGAATCCATGGATGGCAGGCTTTTGAGTGTCCTTGCAAAGAAAGGTGGCTATATTGGTCACTGATTTGTTTTTGTTTTGTTTTTGAATGTCAGAAATGTATATTTGTGAATGTTGAGATGTTATATTGGTTTCACTGGTAATAATAAATAATTGAAATGGGTATATATTTGTTTTTTGTTAAGTTGCCTAATAATTATGCACAGTAATAGTCACCTGCACACACAGATATCCCCCTAACATAGCTATAACTAAAAACAAACTAAAAACTATTTCCACAAATATTCAGCTTTGATATTAATGAGTTTTTTGGGTCCATTGAGAACATGGTTGTTGTTCAATAATAAAATTAATCCTCAAAAATACAACTTGCCTAATAATTCTGCACTCCCTGTATTTGGTTATCTGTAAGATCAAGGTGTGGTCATTTAGCAATGACTCATTAAGGCACCATGTGAATTTGCCACATGTCTGGTAAGGTGTCTCTACCTTCATAGTGATAGGTGCATGATCAGACCACGAGATAGTCCCTAAACAGGCTGTGTTGATCTGTGTTACTTGTGTGATAGGTACAATGAAGCGATCTTTTCTGGAGTATGATGTGTGTACTAAAGAATGGTATGTGTAATCCCTTTCTAAAGGGTGCAGGGTCCGCCAAATGTCAATGTATCCGTGGTCTAGGAGGGTGGTTCCCAGGAGTCTAGCGGAGCGCAGTCTCTGGTTTGAGGTTGTTTGTTTAACCTTGGAGGAGGAGGTCGTGTCTAAACTTGGATCTAGGAGAAAATTGGTGTCACCTCCAATAATGATATCTCCAAATTTATGGGCATTAGACAGAGTCAAGATTTTGGTTATTGTGTGGGCCGTAGATGTTGACCAGTGTATAGTGAGCATTATTTATTATGCATTGTAATATAAGATACCTTCCTTCTTTGTCTGTTGTCTGTTATTTTTTTTATTAGTTGGAAGGATACATCTTTGCTAATTAGGACCTTTTTTTAGTCTTGTATGTGCAGTGATAGTATGTAGGGAAGTGTTTGGAGTAAAATTTAGGGTGGTTTGCTGTTTGGAAGTGAGTTTCCTGATAGAACGCTACGTGTGTATTGTGTTTTTTGCTTCCATGAGTGCTAGTCTCCGCTTGTGAGGTGAGTTCAGTCCTTTAGTGTTAAGGGAGAAAACGTTAAGTGACATGGGAGCGGTGTGTACTTCTAGGTATCAGTTTCTGAGTTATATTACAATTGTCTGGGAGTGCTTGAGCTCGAGGGGGTTTTGTTTGTTGACACGCTTGTATAGATATCCGCTGCACCACCTCACGTCTGTGGTTGGGAGTCTTTATGTGGAGTGGCGTGTATTTGGTTGTGCCATCATATAAAGGATGGGGGGATATGGTTTGTGTCCAGCGTGTTGTCAGAATATCGAAGGGGGGACATTTGAGGAGGGAACATAAAACCAATAACAAACTATTTACATAGGTACGGCCTCTGTGATGAGGCCTGAACTTAACAGTTACCAGCAGGCAGTTAAGCCTACCTGGGGGGGAGAGTCCTCCCTTAGTGTCCTAAGGTGGAGGGGTATCAAATTAACATGTGTTTCAGGCAGGGTGGCTGGGCACACAGGTAAGGGTCCAACTGTCGGTGGCATACATGCCCGTAGACCCCCACACACCACAAACACATTCCTTTGTTATTGAATAGGTGGGGGTTATAAACAAAGTTAGCTATTATGGCAGTAAACAGCAACATCATAATAAACATCTAAGGTATACGTACAGAGTTCGTAAGGCCTTGATCTAGTCAAGGGTAAGAATGACCAACTTTTGTCACAATGATGTCACTTAGCTGTGGCGGATGTTTTCCAGTCATGGGATAGCTGTATCGGGGATGAGGTGGGGTGTTGTTTGGTAGGTGTATCAGGGTTGTTCATATCCACTGATATGTGCCATTCAGCCAGCTTTTTCATCTCTTCTTCGGGTGTGAGAAGGTGATACTCTGCACAATTGCGTCGCACAATGAGTCTTCCCGGGAAGCCCCATTTGTAAGGGATGTCCGCTGTACATAGAGCTTTTGTGATGTGGCGGCAGACAGATCAGTGAAGAGATTAATATTTTTGTATTCGCCTGGGAGGGTTTGCAATGCCCTTGCAGCTTGCATGATGGTTTCTTTAGTCGTGTAGTAATGCATTTTAGTTATGGTATCCCTTGGGATAGATGCCGGAAGGTGTTTGGGCTTTGGCAGGCGATGGATTCAATCCAGTAGGAGCGCTGATTCTGGGATGTCAGGAACCAGTGTTTTGAACAACGTTTTGGTGAAGGTACCTAAGTTAGCAGGGCTTATATCTTCGGGGATATAGGGAATACGAATGTTATTGCATCTATCCCTGTCTTTGTGGTCTGCGAGTTTGGTAAGTATGGAATTCATTTTGGCTTCCATGTGTTCATATGCGGCCGCTACATTATTGTGTGCAGTAATAATTTCCTCTGTTTTGCTTTCGTGGTAGTCCATGCGTTCCCCCAGAGCCTGCACATCTGCCCTAATTTCTTTAGCTAATTTGGCAAAGTCTGCCTGTAGTGAAGTCTGTAATGCATCTAGCATTCTCTGTATGGAGGAGTCTGTAGCCGGCATACCTTTAGCTGAGATGGACGTTTCGTCGCTCTGTCTGGAGCTCGAGGCTGGAGAGGTAGGCCTGCCGGTGTCATCTTGTGTGCGTTTTGGCGGTGAGGTTAAGGCCGCAACTTGCAGGGATACCGGTTGCATCTTTGACTTTTTCGAAGGTCGTTGTGCCATCGTGAGTGGAGGGTTCTCTGATGGTCTAGGGTGAAAAATTGGTGTTTGTTGCTGTTTTTGCTTGTCTATTTGCTGCGTTAAACTGACTTTCTCAGGGAGCTGATCGCTTACACGTCCATCTCCACGAGCGGTCAGGCCACGACCCCAATTTTTGCATTTTTGTTGTTGTTTGCGTTCACCTGCAATTTGTGTTTTACTAATTTATTGCACCAACACATATTATATACCATTTTTTTAAAGGACAGAAAGGGCTTTAATTTGATGTAACACAATTAGTGCAGGTTAAGGAAAGTAATTAAAATAAATTAATTTATTTGTTCTGATTTACAAAATATATAATGTGTCTAGGATTTTAAGTTGTTTTGGTAGTTACTCACAAAACAGGTCACAAAACACTAGGAGTAAAATAAACTTTTAATGTGGAGCGATTTTAGAATTTGGTATGTTTGTCTTGTAAGCTTAATAGCCATAAAAGAAAAAAAAAATGCCACACAAAAGTATATATTTAAATAAAGTAAACATCACAGGCTATTTACCTAAATTTATTTTGACACTTTCTACATAGCCATTTCACCGCCAATCTCTGGTAAATATTGGAGTAAAATTGTGGGGTTTTTTGGTTTTTGACACACAAACTTCTCATGTGTATTTTGTAAAGTTGGTGTGTGCTATTCCTGTACAAAACTTTATTTTGTGTTCAGCTACATCTGCTGAGTACAACATTGTATGTCTTTGGCACTATTTTTGTGAAGCTACAGTGCCATGTAGGAGACCTGGCCATTTCAGTATTTACAGTAGAATTTTGAGAGACAGATTTAATGGGCCTATGCTTCAATTTAAGGTATTATAGCAGTTTGACTGTTCAGAAAAACCCCACAAAGGCCTACCATTTGTAAAAGTAGTCGCTCCAGGGTATCTCATATGGTGCATATTGTGCCTTAACATGCCCCCATTTTTTCACCAATATATGCCAAAGTATATGGTAAAAAAATATTTTGGGCATTTTTTACAGTTTGACTGTTAAAAAAACCCACAAAGGCCTATCCTTTCTTAAAGTAGACACCCAGGGTATTTCAAAAGGCATATTTTAAACCTTAGCATAGGATCAATTTTTGCTAGTTTGTACCAAGTCTAGTAGCAATTAGCATTTGTTCTGCCTTTTTGACACACACTTGAAGATGTTACTGAATATTTTGCAATCCTTATGTCTGCTACGGCAGTATAACACCTAATATGTTGCTCAGCTATGTCGTCTTAGTACAACAATACCCCCATGTGTACCTTTTTCAGGAATACGTGGATGTTGAAAGGGCACATTAGAGACTAAGCCATATCGGTTTTTACCAAACTTTGAATTTTGACCCTGGGCCCATGTGCAATTTTCAAGCATCTTAGCAGGTTCTTAATTAAAACTACCCCACAAAGGCCTACCATTTCTTAAAGTAGACACCCCAGGGTATTTCAAAAAGGTATATTTTTAACCTTAGCGTAGCTTCATTTTTTTTGCTAATTTGTAGCAAGTCTAATAGCAATTAGCAATTTCTGCCTTTTTGACTCACACTTGGAGATGTTACTGAATATTTTGCAATCCTTGTGTGTGCTACGGCAGTGTAAGACCTAATATGTTGCTCAGCTATGTCGTCTTAGTACAACAATACCGTCATGTGTACCTTTCTCAGGGATATGTGGATGTTGAAAGGGCACATTGGAGACACACCACTTTCATATTTTTCAAAAGTGGATGCTGAGCCTAAGTCTCATTTTAGCAGCTCAGGATTGCAAATTACTTATCAAAGGCCACATCTATTTTTAAATATAAGCAGCTCATCAATTCAAGTTATGAACAAGTGCATACTATTTGCTGTGAAAGGAGGAATAGTTGGCGTAAATATATCAGGGGTAGTACCCAGTCATCTGCGTCCTGGACAAAGCTGTCATGGATTCCGAAACCAAAACACAGACAGACCGCAAAGAGAGAGAACACAGAGAGAGAAACTTGTAATACCGGTCCTTAGAATGGCTGGGCTATACAAGCAGAGAATAGTCAAGGTACAAGCCGAGGTCAAAGGAGTAAAGAGAAATGGAACAACGATAGGACAAGCCGAGGTCAAAGATCAGAGAAGACAGGATAAATGGGAGACAAAGCCAAGATTCAGTAACCAATCAGACAGATGACTAAAATCACACCCCAAAACTGGTCTACTTATTCGGCCTGGGTGTGGCAAATTTTAAAACAGTGGCCAATACATAGGCTGGGCTGAGAGGGGCAATCAGGGCAGAAATAACTGGTCTCAGCTCTTACACCCCTCTTGTAACATACCCTGCACCTTTTCTGGGTTTTTTTCCTTTTGGGGGTTGATGGAATCCTGAAGCAGAATTCTTCTGCTAGGCTCCACTGATGGTCCCCCTCTGTGGCACTCAAGCAACCCAGAAATGAGCTGAAACTGAAATGAAAGAAATGTGTATTTCAGCTCAGCATTTGCCTTTCTAAAAATTACAAAGGCATCGTGGATTGCCGTCTGCATTATATATATGCCCACTTTTTTATACCATGCCCTGGTCTTTCGCATTATCTGATTCGGCTGCATCAGTTGATCTGACAGGTCAACTTCCCCCATATGCCGATTGTACTGCTGTATGCAAACTGGCAGCCATTTAAATTCCTCTCTGCCACGTACTGTGACCCTGCGAGTGCTGGGGGTACCTAATGACCCTATAGTGTCAGGAAAATGAGTTTGTGTTCCTGGCACTATAGTGGTTCTTTAAGCTCCACCCAACAGCCGCTGGAAAATATACTTAAACAAATAAGATTCACATTGTTAAGCATCAAATCTCACAAACGTGACTTTCCACAATGGCAGTCAGATCTTGGTAAAAATGTTTCAAAGGCAATTTTTGGGTGTTTCTGGTATTTTAATACCTGTAGTTATTTTATTTACTTATTATAACTTTGGGAATAAGTTTTCTTCTCCCTAACAGGACAAAGAAAGATGATAAATGTACTGTTTTCAATTATCGACTATTCTAAATAGAGTGAGAGATTTGGAATAAAAGAGTATTTTTAACATTTAAAGAAAATGTAATTTTACATACCATTGTTAACAAAGGCGGTAAATACTTTGTAAGAGAATATTGGAGAGTATCCAATTGATCTTTTGGATCAACAGCAAAAAACAAATGCGAGGAAGGCTGAACTTGATGGACGCAAGTCTCTTTTCAGATATGTAACTATGTAACTATATGTAATTCATACACATCATAAACTGTGTAAAAATGTTTCATGAAAAAAAGCAAACAAAAAAAACAAGCAAAGACAAAGACAAATACCATCACCACAGTGATAACTGATGATGATGCTGATAGAATATCTGCAACAAATTCTAGCCAAATACTTGGATAGCTGGACTCTAAAACCAATACTCTACAACAAATACCCGGGTATTCCAGCAATGTATCTAAGGAATCTACAGGCCATTAAAGACTTTGGATTACAAATACAATTACAATTTGCATTACAATTACTATCAGGAGCCATCCAACAATATCTTACCCTGGAACCTGATGCTCTTTTTAATTCTTTCCTAGACAAAAGCTCATTTTTAACCAACCATCTTTTACATACAAAGATCACGTTAATTATGTTTTACCGTTACAACAATGATCACTGGGAGCATAAAAACTTAGACTGTTGGGAAAACTCTGGATTTCTAATTTAAAGAAGAAATATTCTACAATGCCCACAGTTTAATGGAGAGGGTAAATGCAAATATTACAAGGTTTAGAATTAAATGTTATATTTCTTAAACTGTGTACTTTGTCTATAAGAGATATTGCAAACTGACAAGGTGTTAGAAATGTAATATATCTTCTCCTTTGCTTTTATGTCCTTCACGGAGGGGTAGAAAGTACCAGCTCTTACCAAGATAGAGGGTAAGGACAAAATACTAGGAATGAACAAGGGTAATAAACCCTTTGTAGAAAGTGGTTTCCAAATACTCAACTGAAGTCCAATGGTAGAACACTGTCTATCCCTCAGTAGAAATACCTTGAGAGGACAAGGGACATGGGGGATACTGCCCACAACAAATAACAGGATTCCCAACTAATGGGAACAAATAGTAGATGGTTAGGCTTGAAACGATCAGTACACACACTTGTCCCTATTTAAATCAGCACTTCACGAAGCTAGTGCCTATCTGCACCTCAACCAATAACACTTAAAAGTGCATAGTGCTCTCTACATGTAAAACAAAGTGAATAAGAAAGAACACCTGACGCACGTTTCTGTATGTGGCTATGCCGTTGTCAGGGGCAGAATGAACATACCTTTAGTCTGTGTTAAATAAATACCGTATCAATAATTAGCCACCTATTAATCAGCCAATCGGAAGGTCTCTCCTGGTCCGTCTGTCAGCCAATCGGCTTGCAGAAGGGGCGTGGCTGAATTTACACCGTCCCCAAAGGGTGGGGGGTTATCCTAACAGCCTCTCCAGTATGAAGTTTCAGAAAAGGTTTACCCCCAACATAATGTAGCTCCACCCCTCCACATGGTAGGTGCCATGGTCAGAATACATCGAAACAGGTAATTGTTACGTCAATTGACCAATCTAGGCTTGGGTGCCAGAAAACCAGATTATAATTCACACGTTTGATAGTGCGTCTGTGCCAACCCCTGTCAGAGGTGTAACGTAGCTGGTCCAGTTACTAATAGCCCATCATCAAATATTGGAATGGGTTCTAAGCCCATTTAATGGGACTGATATGTCCAGAAAGTGGTGGGTATCAGCAAGGCTATAGCTTGCATAATTATCACTGCATCAGTATCAATCTTTGTCAAAATGGAGACGTAACTGTTCCTGTTACCGATGTAGAGAGGGGCTCTTAAGCCCTAATAAATACATCTACGTGAGCAGATCATATACATAACCAATATCCAGAAAGAGGCTATGTGTGCCAATTATAGGAATATGTCTGTATGAGTATTGGTCCCGGACATCATGGTAAAAGGGCTCTAAGCCCTAATAAATGTATTGAATAAGACAAAACTGCCCTAATAGTGTATGGCTACGGGACAGATCATACAAATAGTTATTGTCCAAAATGAAGCCACTCATGTGTACCGATTATTGGAATATATATATATATATATGAAACAAGGGGGGGTTGGCCGCACTCACCTAAACATACACAAATGGGGGTGCTGCTGGGGGCCAAATAACACAATACACAAGATCCAGCACACTCACCTATCCACTAAACAGCAACTTCAATGTTGAAAGATTGTATTAGTTTTTTTTTTTTTTTTTTAAACATCTAATCTATGCAAAAATAATGGGGGTTTAGTTACATTATATGATCATGCATTGCATAAGCCTGCCAAAACTAAAATCTTTCAACATTGAAGTTTCTGTTTAGTGGATAGGTGAGTGCGCTGGATCTTGTGTATATTTTATATATATATATATATTTATATATATATATATATCAACAAAAATACCGGCACTCCAAGGATTTTCAAATGGATTTCTTCTATTATTCCAAAATAGTCATCAACGTTTTAGCTCCTTCATGGAGCTTTCATCAGGATACCTGTAAATATATATAATCGGCACACATAAGTGGCTTCATATGAATATTAGTCCCAGAGATCATAGCAAGAACATATACATTGTGCTGGATGGGGGGTGGGAGGAGGGGAGGAAAGTGGCAGAAATCAACATGGTCCTTCATTAAGGCTAATATGCGGATAATTAGCTTTAATTATCAGTGCCATAAGGGAACAAAAACTAACAAAAACAGTGATGATAAAACAAATAATTGGTATACACATATATAGAAAGGCTTATTCAAGTAATCCCATTTATAAGTCAAATAAGAGGTTTATATAAAGGGGGAATAAGAGAACCATTTATTAAGGCCCTGCGGGTCAATAAATCCAAAACGACTCTCTGACGCAATTTAGCATCCCAGCCCCGTTTACGTGGTGGTTGTGGTATATTTTCAAGGCCTATGAATCAAATACCTGCTGATGAATTATTGTAAAGTTGATGTAGGTGTCTGGAACTTGGGGTCTCCAGACGTCTCCTTACATAATTGACATGCTCACGGATCCTATGTTTAAATGGTCGAAATGTCTTTCTCATGTATTTTAGTCCACAAGAACAGGTAAGTAGATAAACCACTATCACCGAATAGCAATTGAAAAAGGACCGTGGTTAGTGCTGTTTGAAACAGATTTAGACTGTCTGTTAATGGGGAGGTAGTAGAGAGAGGACAAGGTACTAAAAGGGCTCTCAAGTTCCTCCCTCTATGGACCATAATGGATGGAGAGGGGATCAATACCACCTTCAGGTGTCTATCAGAGGTGAGTATGGGTCAGAGTTTGTGAAAAATGCTTTCCATAGCCTCCCATCCTGCATCAAACGTGCCAATACAACGTATTGGACCTTCCTCCACTTTTTTGGTGATATCCATAATTAATGAGTCACAATCAGGGTGTTTCAGGGTGTTTCACTCTCATATAGGCCCTCTTAAGGACCCTATTAGGGTACCCCTTTTCCTTAAAGGAGCTCCGCAATTCCTTTGCTTTAAGTTTGAACTCATCAATGGATGAGCCGTTACGGCACAATCTCAGATATTGGCCTACAGGAATTCCAGATTTTAGTGGGACTGGATAAATTATGTTTAAGATTTTTTTTTTTCACAGCCTTCTTTGCTCATAGGGAGCCAATATTAGTGGAGGGCACTGTATATAGGCAACCAAAACAGCAATAAACGTACCCAACCTGTTTAGAAGTACTCGTTAATCACCATTCACCTGTGCAATGCACATGCATGCGTAAAGGTGATTCCTACATGACACTGATGTGCCTGAGTGTTTACTGTTACAAAGTATACCGGTCCCATCCCTTATACACTGCTGAAATGCCCACTCGCATGTAAGTGTTTATAATTAAGTGTGTCCAGGGAATATACATAACAATATGCATAACATATGGTTTACCCTTATCTCCTTTGTAGTGAAATAGTGCCTGTGTGTTTGTGTTTGCCAGAGATACCAGCCGCTTCTCTCAGAAGTTGCAAAGGTGTTTAAAAGAAAAAAAACATTCCTTTGCAGGAATACAATGAAGGCTACTGCGCCTAAAAATATATCAATTGCACAGTTGCAATTATCTCTCATGCACAGTGGAAATTCATTTCTAATTCACCACAATTATTTACAGTAAAGTACATTCCTATTTCCTAACGTATCCTTTGTGTGTATTTAAATTTTATACAGCATCTTTGCATTCACATTTTCTTTCAATTAACTTTTAAAAATAATACTGCTATACCAATTGCAATTTTTTTTAACTATTACTGTGCAAAAAATTGAAAAAATTAACATGCAAAATTATTTACTTTAATACTTGTGTAACCATGACTACACAATTTTTTTTGCAAGTAACTATTTAATAATATACCCATTTATATATAGTACATTATTACACATATTATATGATAACTAAAATTACTAAATACTAATATATAATTCCTTCATATTTTGAAAATGTAACTGTGCGTGTATTAGTATTTCTGGTATTTTGAAAAATTGCTTCGAAACTTGTTCAATTGTTTGGCTCAGATATTTGGCCAAAAGGGACATAATGCCGTAGCAAGAGACTACAGCTCTATCAAGATTATAATTGTAACTGCTTTACACCTAATAAATCTTTCCTCTCAGACCTATGCATCTGTTATGTTCCAAGGAAATGAAAAGGCTAGATGGATGGATAGACCTTATCTATTACATTGGGATGAAATGACACTTTATGAAGGATGACAAAAGATCAATGTGAATAAAGAATAATGACCAAATACCCAAATGTTCCTTTGCAGTTTTGTGAATGAGAATGTACATTTTCTAGTTGTTTATGACTAAGCTTATTTCCTAATCTTCAAACATTTGTTGGATTTAATTCACTAAACTGTTAAACATTAAAGGTGTGGGACAAGATAAAGTGATAGCGAAAAAACAACCTCCAAAACGTATTATACCACATGTATAAAATAAAAGAGAGTTGATATGGATTTATAAATTAATATAAAAAGTAATGTAAATCACAACCATATATTTTGTTCTAATAATTAAAAATATATTTACAAAACTAACAACCTGAAAAAGGGCCAGGCCGGGAAAGAAAATTAGTCCGGGCATTTTTTTTGAATCACAGCAGCCCAGTGACACGGGGACGTGGCCAAGGGGGGGGCTGACATCAGTTGTGTATCCTGGTTTTGTGCTGCCCTAGGGTGTGCCTTAGGCTGGCCACAATAAAAGGCCACTCTAAAATGTGCAGTTTTACTGTATTGGGTTAAGTACCCCTTTGTTTCGCTCACATGCAAGTCATGTAATTTACTCCTGGGGCACCCCTGTACCTTCCCCAAAATGCAAACCTGCAATCGTCACGCCAATGCCACCTGAGCAAGTGATGTCCTCCCCGTAAGAGGTTTGTGTCTTTGTAACGGGGCTGCTTATGGTGGCCCGCGAGGAATGCATATTATAATCACAAAGTAACACTCAAACAATTATATATCTTCGGTTGTTACCTAGTCACCGTATAAGGGGTGTACTAGGAAACTGGCATAGTCTTCGGTATTATGGCTCCATGTTGCCGTATATCTGCTCAACACAATTATATCCTATTAATTTAATAGCCCATCCAGTAAATCAGCGTAAGTGCAAACTGAAAAAGAAGGGCAATTTAAAAAAGGGTTCATGCGCACGAGCGTGGGTACCAAACAGTACTAGTCACCCATAATATGGCGCATGCGTCCTCTGTCAATGAGGCGAACTGAGATACATATGTGCATGGGTGCAGTCTAAATCAGGAGTACAATATGCCAACCCCACTAAACAGCTGTTTAATAAGCAAAAATAGGTAATGAAACTAAATAAATGAAAATAATTTTAAAAAAAGGGGTTAAGGGAAGGAAAATAAAGCAATAAAAAAAATTTAAAAAGGGGAAAAATATACAAAACATATATAAAAAATCATAAATAAAAATAAAATAATAAAAAAGAAAACTATAAAAAAATAACAAAATGAAGAAATAAAAAAATAAAAATATAAGGATAAATAAATAAAGAAAGAAAGATATATAAAAAGAAAGAAAGAAAAAGAAACAGTGTCAATCTCTCACCAAGTGTTCCATTCTGCGGATATATCTGGACTTGGCTACTGGTATTCAGTACTCTTCTTGTTTAGTTTTTCTTGTTTTTTCAGTTTTTCTTTTCTATGTCTGGTTTTCTTTATGCTGGGTTCATTCCTTTATTCCGTTCCTGGAATTCCCAGTCTCCTGGATCTCTTTAAATATTAGTTTTTTGTTGCCACACCCATTCCTTTACCATTAATCCTTTTGTTTCAGTCTGTTCCTGCAGACAGTGGTTTCATTTGCTCTGCTCCTTTCTTTGCAGGTAAGTACTGTGTGTGTTGTATTGTTATTTATTGAGTCATGCATATCTAGGCAGTTAGGACCCACCGTACTTGGAGTACTTTGGCGCATTGGTGGGCTGCATACATTTTGGCCATTTATGTATGTCTAAATCTCCAATGTTTATTACATATATAGTACTTAGTTATGTCTTCTCTTGTTTGCCTTGTATCTCTTGTCTTGTTTTATTTTGTCTTGTATTCCCAGTTCATGTACAGTCCTGTCCTGCCTTGTCCATGTCTTGTTCATGTTCCCCTCATGCATTGTGTACATGTTCTGCTTCCTGTCCTGCTCGGGTTCTGGGTTCTTCTAGTCCTGTCTTGTCTTGTTTTCTTGTTTGGTGCCTGTTCTAGTCTTACCTTGTTTCTAGCACTGGATACATATCTGCTTAATATCAGCTTCTGGCATCCGCTTAAGCTGCATCAGGATTCTGGTATGTGGCCGCACAAACCCTGGTGCTCAACACCAGGAGGCGTGTGGTTACCCTGCACCAGACCTTGATTGTCCACTTTCCCACTGATGCTCCCATCATCTACATCAGGTGCCACCCGTGACACCAAGACACACAGAAAAACACCAAATACAACAAAATTAGTAAATATAAGAAATACATAACCAAAAATGATAATAAAAAAATAAACCAAAAAAAATTTCAAAAATGTTATTTTCATAAATCAAGTGAATTTAGCTTACATTAAATATCATATCTCTAACCACACTAATTATTATCAAGCATAGAGCTTATTATCAAGCATGGATAAGTGAAAATATAAAAGTATATATAAAAAAACAAGCCAATCACAATCTATATATGTAAATACCACCCCCATGTTATAATATTTATCAAATAAAACACTTAATGTGCAATAAATATATTATATTAATAATATAAATATGTAAGCAGCATATATAAAAAAAAAGGGAAAAAAGAGCCACTATACAAATAAAGTGCATGCATTATGTACACAGTGTACACTAACCAAAACAAAGTGCACGTGTAAAGTGTGATAATGTGATTAGAAAAGTAATAAAGTTAATAGTTAATAAAGTGACACAGTATAGTAATTAAGCAATACAATGTATAATGAAAAAAAATACATGTGTTAAGTGTCATAATATGACTAAGGGACACATATATATATATATATATATATAATAAAGTGAAATATATATATGGATCTTGAAAAAGACCCCATAGGGGTCGAAACGTCGATTTATTTGAAGGTTTTTTTGCACATGTAATTTGCATGTAAAATAAAAGAAGCACTTTTGAAGACCTGTGAGTGCACCTTATTTATATATTTTTGTATTTATAACGCTAAGGTTTGCACCCAGGCAATATTTATCTGGATATTTGCAGTAAAGGGTGAGTGCCAAGTTCTATCTCTTTTTATATAATAAAGTGTATATAGTGCAATGTGATTATGAAGGAATTAAATTGTCATTATATAAATATACTGGTACTCTTCGTGTGAAAAAAAGCGATACAGTGTATCCAAGTCAGAGTGGTCCCATAAAAGGTCCAGAATTTCATGTCAAGCTAAATAAAGATTAGGGTGTATAAATGAGCATGCTTCATTTAGACACCCTAGCCTGGTTCATTTATACAGTGTATAAACTTGCAACCCTAGATGATTTAGTAATTATTAAACGCATAATATATAAATATATATATATTGTGCATGCTTATATATTACTTAATCATCTGGGGTGGCAAGACATAGCCTTACATATTATTGGTATATTTATTTTTCTAATTCAAAATATTGGTCCTTTCAGAGTAAAACATTTAATTATTAAGTAAGCATACCCACATGCAGACACAGTCAATCTCACTGACATAAGCTCATTGATGCACAGGCTCATAGACAGACAATCTCTTTGATATACATACCTTTATTGACCATAAAAAAACAACTCACTGATGCACACAAATAAGCTCACTGATCAACAATCTCACTGACACACACAGACAAGCTTACTGGTACACAAACAAATTTTGTACAGACAAACTCTGACACGCACCAGCTTACTACAGACAAAATCAATATACAGAGTCAGCGCTAAGTAATGAGTAAGGCAGCAACCACAAAGGGAATCCCTCAAAGTCCCCTTAGAAAACAACAGGAAAGAAAATACAGAAAAGAGGCTGCGCCACACAAAATAAATGTAAATAAATAAATAAATATAATAGGATAACAATAATATATCCCCAAAAAAGTCTTAACTTGGCAATTCTTGCTTTAGATCAAATGGTCTGTAACGTGCTTGGTCAGGGATAATGTCCACGTAGATCTTCCCGGAAAGATCCAATAATATATAAAGAAAAAAGATAGAACAAAATAGTGCAATATATCCAACAGGGTAAAATAAAAGATTTTACTCATTAAAGATCTGTTGGTTACTTTTATTTGTGCCAATCATCTTTTATACACTCTATAATAATTATTTTGATTTTTACCTGGCATTTTTATCATTGTGTACTCCAAGAAATCCTAGGTGGGGATCAAACCACCAACGCTTATACCAGTGGGCATTTTGTTTGCCCCACCCTTGTACCTTTTTATACATATTTTAACACCATTGTTTTATTCAGAGAGCACAGAATACAGGAATTAACCCAGAACCTAGCATAAAGAAAACCAGATACAGAATAGAAAACCAGAAAAACCAAGAAAAACTAAACAAGAATTGGTCTTGCATGAGGGAGCGGGGCATGCCACCAAAACTGAGGTAAATTTTGAAGGTAGACTGACAGGTCTCCCTCTGGCCGCCAGCAGCCTACTTGCAGCTGAACCAGCCAGTACTGGATACCAAAAGCCAAGGCCAGACATCTCTGCAGAACATGGCATGATGTGACACATACAAGCTCACTCACTAGCATGTGTGTGTGTGCGTGTGACTGCGAGTGTGTGTATGTGTTATGTGCTGTCTGCTTGTATGTGTGTGTGACTGTCTGCCTTTGTGTGTGCCTGTGTGACTGTCTGCATGTGTGTGACTGTCTGCCTGTGTGTGTGTAACTATCTGCATGTGTGTGACTGTCTGCCTGTGTGTGTGTGTGTGTGACTGTATGCCTGTGTGTGACTGTCTGCCTGTGTGTGTGTGTGTGTGTGACTGTCTGCCTGTGTGTGTGGCTGTCTGCCTCTGTGTGTGTGAGTACCTGTGTGTGTGGCTGTCTGCCTGTGTGTGTGTGTGACAGTCTGCCTGACAGTGTGACTGTCTGCCTGTGTGTGTGCGTGTGACTGTCTGCCTGTGTGCGTGTGACCATGTGTGTGTGTGTGTGTGTGTGACTGTCTGCCTGTTTGTATGGCTGTCTGCCTGTGTGTGTGTGTGTGACTGTCTGCCTGTGTGTGTGGCTGTCTGTATGTGTGGCTGTGTGTGTGTGTGACTGATTGCCTGTGTGTGTGGCTGTCTGCCTCTGTGTGTGTGTGTGAGTACCTTTGTGTGTGTGTTTGACTGTCTGCCTGTGTGACTGTCTGCCTGTGTGTGGCTGTCTGTCTGTGTGTGTGCATATGACTCTCTGCCTGTGTGTGTGCATGTGGCTGTCTATCTGTTTGTGTGTGAGTACCTGTATGTGGCTGTCTGCCTGTGTGTGTGGCTGTCTGCCTGTGTGTGTGTGCTGACTGTCTGCCTGTGTGTGTGTGACTGTCTGTATGTGTGTGTGTGTGACTGTCTGTGTGTGACTATGTGTGGAATGGCTGTCTGCCTGTATGTGTGTGTGTGTGTGTGTGACTGTCTGCCTGTGTGTATGGCTGTCTGCCTGTATGTGTGTGTGTGTGTGTGACTGTCTGTCTGTGTGTGTGGTTGTTCGTATGTGTGGCTGTCTGCCTCTGTGTGTGTGTGTGTGTGTGTGTTTGACTGTCTGCCTGTGTGTGGCTGTCTGCCTGTGTGTGTGCATATGTCTCTCTGCTTGTGTGTGTGCATGTGGCTGTCTGCCTGTGTGTGTGTGAGTACCTGTGTGTGTGGCTGTCTGCCTGTGTCTGTGTGTGTGTGACTGATTGCCTGTGTATGTGGCTGTCTGCCTCTGTGTTTGTGTGTGAGTACCTTTGTGTGTGTGTGTTTGACTGTCTGCCTGTGTGACTGTCTGCCTGTGTGTGGCTGTCTGTCTGTGTGTGTGCATATGACTCTCTGCCTGTGTGTGTGCATGTGGCTGTCTGTCTGTGTGTGTGTGAGTACCTGTGTGTGGCTGTCTGCCTTTGTGTGTGGCTGTCTGCCTGTGTGTGTGCATGTGACTGTCTGCCTGTGTGTGTGTGTGTGACTGTCTGTATGTGTGTGTGTGTGGCTGTCTGTATGTGTGTTACTGTCTGTGTGTATGTGTGACTGTCTGTGTGTGTGACTGTGTGCCTGTGTGTATGGCTGTCTGCCTGTATGTGTGTGTGTGATTGTCTGCCTGTGTGTGTGGTTGTATGTATGTGTGGCTGTCTGCCTCTGTGTGTGTGTATGTGTGTGTGTGTGTGTTTGACTGTCTGCCTGTGTGACTGTCTGCCTGTGTGTGTGCATATGACTCTCTGCTTGTGTGTGTGCATGTGGCTGTCTGCCTGTGTGTGTGTGAGTACCTGTGTGTGGCTGTCTGCCTGTGTGTGTGCGTGTGACTGTCTGTGTGTGTTTGACTGTCTGTGTGTGTGACTGTCTGCCTGTATGTGTGTGTGTGTGTGTGACTGTCTGCCTGTGTGTGTGGTGGTTGTCTGTATGTGTGACTGTCTGCCTGTGTATGGCTGTCTGCCTGTGTGTGTGCATATGAATCTCTGCTTGTGTGTGTGCATGTGGCTGTCTGCCTGTGTGTGTGTGTGAGTACCCTGTGTGTGTGGCTGTCTGCCTGTGTCTGTGTGTGTGTGTGTATGTGTGTGACTGTCTGCCTGTGTGTGTGTGACTGTCTGTATGTGTGTGTGTGGCTGTGTGTGTGTGTGACTGTCTGCCTCTGTGTGTGAGTATCTGTGTGTGTGTAGCTGTCTGCCTCTGTGTGTGTGACTGTCTGTGTGTGAAGCTGTCTGTGTGTGTGTGTGTGTGTGTGACTGTCTGCCTCTGGGCATGTAACTGTGTGTGTGTGTGAGAGAGACTGTATGTGTAGCTGTATGTATGCAACTGTCTGTCTGTACCTGTGTGTGTATGTGTGTGTTACTGTCTGATTTTAATTGTGTGTGTGTGTGACTGTCTGCCTGTAACTGTGTGTGTGACTGTATGTAACTGTGTGTTACTGTCTGCCTGTAACTGTGTGAGTGTTTATCTGCCTGTAACTGTTTATGTGTGTAACTGCCTGTACCTGTGTGTTTCTGCCTGATCCTGTATATTTGAAAGTGTATATGTGTAACTGTGTACATCTGACTGTGTGCATGTGACTCTGCAGTCTGTCACATCTGGCATGCACTTCTGTTGGCTGCAGACCATAAGTAGCTGTCTTCCTAGTTCCGGCCAATCAGAGCACTGCCTCAGATTACCACAGGACACTGCAAGTCCCTGAGCTTGTTACGCATGGTCTGCACCCAGTGGTGGGGCAAACCAGATTCAGATTAGCATGCCCCTCCCCCAACTTGGTAACAACAGGAAAGGAGGAATTAATATTTGTTTTTAAATCATTATTTATTTAATACACTATAAAAAGAATGACAAGGGGGTTGGGTGCTGTGAAGATTTTTTTGCACAGGGCGCCTAAGGGCCTAAGGCTGGCCCTGCATACACACATGCTTACTCACTAGCAGCCACACATATACACACACACACAAGTTCACTAACTAGCAAGCACACACACACACACACAAGTTTACTCACAAGCAGCCACACACACACAAGCTCACTCACTAGCAGACACACACACACACACACACAGACAACTCACTCACTAGCAGGCATGCACACACAATCACTGTCATGGCCGAAGCTTACCTGGTACTGGTATAAAATTGTCCCTATAAGAGAGCCTAGGAGATGTCCATTCTCATGGGCCCTAAAAGTGACCAAGATTGTTTTATTATAGGCTTATGCAGGGTGAAATTATTTTCTTTAAAACCCTATTGGGCAATTTTTTTTTAGGTTGGCAGAATCTAGTTCATGTCTGTGTTCAGTTCAGTAGAATTCCTGTATATAAAAAAAATTCAGGTAGGCCATTTGGACAGACAAAACAGTAGCAAAAACAGCTAAAATATTGCCTGCCCTAATGGCTACAAAATATCAGCCAAAATTAGATTATTATAAATCTGGATAAAAAAAGGAAGTGAAAGAGCTTTATTAGTTTTATAATGATTATTGCAATTGTTTCCCTTTTGCTATGTTGAACTAATGAAAAAGACAGAATCAAGAGTCATTCAAAGTTCATAAATAAACCAAAATTTAAAGGAAAAAGTCAGTGGGCAATTGACCACTCGCCTCTTCCACCCTGACAAGAGCAAAGCTTTCCCTCACATCCAGTCAGATAGCAGACACTGCAAGACTCAACCAGGCAGGACAAAACCCCTACAATGAAAGGCATTTGAAAAAAAAGGGGTGCTGCAGTAATAGAAAAAAATGTTATTTGATTTTTTTATTCTCTGCCAGATTTTACAATATACTTACTAATTTAGAAACAACTTTGAAGAGACAGGTGAGTAGCCAGTTGGAACTCAGGTTGATGACACCTCAAGTATCAAAGTGATTCAATGTAGGGAAGATTAAACTTGAGGAAGGATTTTTGCTCCATAGTGTTGGGAATTTAGAATGTCCCCTGCAATTGAAAACACTCATTTACTTTGACCAGTAGTCACTAAACATGACAATACCCGCTGGGCAACCAGACAAAGGGTAGACCACACACACTCTTCTCCTCTAACAAGCTCAGAGGCTCATTAGTAGGAGGCAAATAACTTTCATTTTTTTTAAAAATGGTTTTTATTGTTTCTTGAGGTCTTACAAGCCAAGGGAGACTTACTCAAATAAAATCTTCAGTTTCAATAATAATAAAATGTCATCTATAAAACCTAAACAGGAAACCTACTTAAACTGTAATGAAGGCTTCTTCCATTGCTGTTCTTACTTGACTTATAAACCACAAGAAAAAAAAACACATAAAAATAAATCCATAGAAATGTAACTATATAAGAAGACAGAACAGTAGATCTACTAAAGGAGGAACAACAAAAGGAAAAGGGAGAGAATAGGAAAAGGAGAAAGAGTCAAAAAGGAAGAAGGAAAATAGAGGAAAATAAAGGAAAAGGAGAAAGGACCAGAAAGAGAAGGGTAAAAGGGAAAGAAAAGAATGGGAAAAGGAGAGGAAGAAAGAAAGAAAAAAGAGGGAGGAAAAGGAAAAAAATTTAAAAAAGGGGGAAGAAAAAAAGGAGAAAAAAATAAAAAAGAGAAACCAAGAGAAAAAAAGAGAAAGTAGCTCCCAAAAAAAAGAAAAAGAAAAAAATACAATCCCAGAAGAAAACAAAGGTTTCAATTCTTTCTACTCCCCAAAAACTCAAGAGAAGAACAGGAAATCCATTTCCAATGAACAGCGAGAAGAAATAACTATTTCTCTGGAAACTACGCAATATCGAGATATACAGATAATAACTCGCTCATTAACTATAACTTAACAGATATTAAAAGAGTCTCTATACAAACTATACATCAAAATAAAGAACGAAATTGACACAAGTATTTCAACTTTTAAGCTGGAGCTTACTCAGTTAACCAGCAGTCTATCAGAACAAACCAAAATAATCCAGAAATTGCAAGAAGAAAATAATACTATATTTTAAACTAATAAAATATTAGAAGAAAGAATTGACACATTGGAGAATAAAATATCGGATATGGAAGATCGATCCAGAAGAAATAATATAAAAATAAGAGGAATACCTTGTCAATTTCACAAGATCATCTTTTCTCATCTTTAATACCATCTCAACAACTGGATGACAACCCTTTTAAGAGATTTCATTGTCTCTTCAAGCCACAAAATATTTCTCCCACATTACCTAGAGACACAATAGCCACATTTGCAAATGGCTACATTAAAAACCTGGTAATGCAAGCTAACCAGAAATCCCCCCTTACAGATCTTTAATCTAAGGAAATTATTCACGGATTTATCATCGGTAGCACGACAGGCGAGAAAGAAATTAAATCACAGCAACACTTAGAACAATATTAAATATAAATGGAATAGCAATATTCTATCGAGATCAGTCCTATATATTCAAAGATCCAATATCAACAAAATAAATAATTTTAAAATGGAAACTTTAATCTCAAATGTAATTGATGATAACTAATATTTATTTTCCTTCGCTCCTCCTCCCTCTCTCTCTCTCTCTCTCTCTCCTATATGAATTGATTTCTTAATTGATACAAATGGGAACCTAACTCAATATTAGGTACAAGTCAAATATTACTAATTTTGTCACACTATATTGTGTTTTGGGGTTTTAACTCTAAGAATATAGTATATGGTAACAACGTATTCATATAACTCTATCTCAAAAGGTTTTACAGTATGAAAATATGATTTATGCCACAGATGTTGCTATAATATCCCCCTTCCTATTTTTCTTTCAAATTTAATAGTAAATTAAACATCAATTGTTCCACAGGGTGGGTGAGAGGGAGGGAGTGAGAGCGGGAGAGGGGGTGTAACAATGGTGATGATTAATGACTGAGGGAGATCCTGAACACCTTCATTGATGATTATTGATGTGTCTTAAGAGAGTTGCATAACCCTAATTAGATCATTATAGATAATAGAAATGGAAAAAGAAAGAAAAAAAGAAGGGAACATTTCACGAAAGGTGAAATGTAATATTTGTTGATTTAACGTCTGAATATAATAACATAAAGTATAAGGTTGCACAGTTCACTTTTATAATGCACTATAAATAGATACTTTATTATAAGCAGAGAATTATTAAGGGGAAAAGGAGAATGTTTTTGTTTGTTTATATTAATAATATAACATCTCCCATTTCACATTATAATAAATGATTTAACACAACACACTCCAAATGAATAGAAAGGTTTTTGCAAAATTAAATATTACTCATCATGCCATTATTGTGTAATTTAATATGGATATATCTTTATTCAATTAATTGAGTAGAGGAGGAGAAGGGAAAGGATAATGGAAAAAAAAAGTGAAAAAAAAAATGGAAAAAAAAATCTATTTTTATTTGGTTCAAATTTGTTTTATGAAGTTTCCAATTAAAATAAGTGTAACAAACCCCTTGTATTTCCTATGATACACTAGTTTTTACTCCTCCAAAACCCAGTATATCGTAGTTAAAATCAAGAACTTCTTCATTCGCATACCCAAACATCAATCGAGAATTGATGAAGGGTACAACAGGAATGGTTTATTATGGCCAGATGGCCCACTTTTATACACAGACCCCCAGCATGGGGTCTCCAGCAAAAGTATAGTAAAGTGAGTGTACTTTGCTTAAACTAATTATCTCCCAGACACTAGAGGTACAGAAAATTAAACATAAAAAAACCCAAAATACATATAACTCCACAAATCATATATCCACGGATTGCCTGGATCTGAGCACCAAACATATCCAAATAGCACTCAGTTCCCACTAATACAGGCAAATCGCCACTGGAGTAAAGTTTTGATTGACTGCATACATGACGTCTGCTCAAAAAAGTTCCAGAGACAAAGTGGTAGCGGTCGGTTACTTTTGGGAGTTCCGAAACAAACAAAAAGTTGAATGGTTTCCCTGGCTCATAGGTAGCGAACAGCACTCTCCTCGCTTGTCGTGAAATGAAGCAGGCATTTGTACAAAATTATTGGTGTTTGTGGGGTCAAGTGTTCCAGACACTCGATGACCAAGTACCACTGCCTGCTTTCGGAAGACAAGATGGCCACAGTTTTCCAGTGCACGTGTTGTTCCGTTATACAAACGGCGGCCACACAGAGTGAACCCTTAAGTTTGATGTTTTCTTTGAAGTTAAATGAGCCAGGGGGTGGTCGGTGTTCGGTAGATCAATCTACAAAATGCAGGGAAAATAACTGGGACAAGGAAATACAGGGTTTTGTTCACAAGAAGCCTCCTCTAGCTACCATCTAATCCTCAATACTGTGTTAAAAAGTAGCAGGTATTAAGTTGAATATAAAGATTTGTTCAACTTTTTGTGTAATACTGAAAAATAATTTTAAAAGGTATAAACAAAAAATGAAATCTTCTATGTCTATTATTCTTAAAGGACTGCTGTGTCAGGACCTGATACCAGGGGGTACTATGGCAATAGATACCACTGAGGTCCTGGAATATCCAAGGGCTAAATGCACCCCAAAAACGAGGAGAATTGTGTACATTTTATAAAGAGAATAAGTTAGATATAGCATTTATCCAGGAAACCCATTGGATAACATCTCCCTCTAAACTATGGCATTTTAGTCATTTTCCAATAATTTATTCTGCTAATTTGGAGGGCAATCGTAAAAAAGGGAAGTAGCTATTTTTCTATAAAAAAATCTCATATTTGAATTTATTCATTCAGAAAGTGATTGTGATGGCAGATGCTTACTTTTAATTGCTAAAATAAATTATAGGATATTTACACTGATCAATATTTATGCTCCTCACGATTTTCAGTGAGTTTCCTGGAGGATTGTTTTTCAAAAATAGGTAAGGTTGTATGTGGCAATCTGATTATTGGAGGCGACTTCAATTGGGTCCCCAACCTAAAATTAGATAAAAGCAACAATAAAAAAAGATTGGGATCCTAAAATGAAAACATCTGTTAAAAACTTTAATGAATTTCTGACTAAAAACTCACTTTATGACTGCTGAAGAACTTTTAACCAAGGGTTGAGGGATTACACACATTTCTCTCATGCCCATCAGCAGGGCCGCCATCAGAAATTTTGGGGGCCCTGACAAAGCACAAGGTCTCACTCCCTCCTCCCCCCGGGCCTGCCCACGCCCTACCTAGTCCACTGACAATGATGCAGGACTGAATATGGTGTGTGTAGTGGAAGTGAATTAGAATGTGTGTAATGGATGTAGTGTGTGTGTGTATTAGATACTGTTTGTGTAGTGAATGCAGAGTGTGTGTTTGTGTAGCGGATGCAGTGTGTATAGTGAACGCAGAGTGAGTTTGAGTAGTGGATGTAGTGTGTACAGTGATGTAGTGTGTGTTTGTGTAATGGATGTAGTGTTTGTGTGTACTAGATGCAATGTGTTTAGTGGATGCAGTGTCTGTAGTGGATGTAGTGTGTGTATTAGACGCAATATCTCTGTATAGTGAATGTTTCAATGTGTGGTGGATGTAGTGTGTGTACTGTGAATACAGAATGTTTGTGTAGTGGATGCTGTGTGTATAGTTAATGCAAAGTGTATGTTAGTGTAGTGAATGCAGCGTGTGTGTCAGTGTAGCGAATGCAGAGTGTGTGACGGTATAGTAAATGCAGAGTGTGTGCATAGTGTAGTGAATGCAGAGTGTGTGTTAGTGTGTAAAAATGCAGTGTTTGTTAGGGTAGTGAATGAAGAGTGTGTGTTAGTGTGTAGTGAATGCAGAGTGTGTGTCAGTGTAATGAATGTAGTGTGTGTTAGTGCAGTGTATGCAGAGTGTGTTAGTGTGCAGTGAATGCAGAGTGTGCGTTAATGTGTAGCAAATGCAGAGAGTGTGTTAGTGTGTAGCGGATGCAGAGTGGGTGTTAGTGTAGTGAATGCAGATTGTGTGTTGTATTGGTGTATGCAGTGTGTGTGTTGTATTATTGTATGCAGTGTGTGTGTTGTATTGGTGTATGCAATGTGTGTGTTGTATTGGTGTATGCAGTGTGTGTGTTGTATTGGTGTATGCAGAGTGTGTGTTGTATTAGTGTATGCAGAATGTGTGTTGTACTGGTGTATGCAGAGTGTGTGTTGTATTAGTGTATGCAGTGTGTGTGTTGTATTATTGTATGCAGTGTGTGTGTTGTATTGGTGTATGCAGAGTGTGTGTAAATGTGCAAACTGGGGGGGGGGGCATTTTTTCACATTCATTTTATATTAAATTTAATCAAATGTTTCTCCTCCCTCCCTGCTTCTTACCTGTGTCCAGGGAGGGAGGGGATTCCATTCCCTGGTGGTCTAGTGGCATGGTGGGGCCCCCGGCTCCCTGCTACCACAGAGGGGGCCCAGCACACTGCATCTTCACATTCACATCCATGGTAACCCGTGGCAACACTCAGAAGGCCACGGGTCTCGCAAGAGTTATTGGAGGAAATTAACTGAATGTGAAGATGCAGTGTGCTGGGCCCCCTCTGTGGTAACAGGGAGCCGGCGGCCCACGACTGCACACATAGCGATAGTCGCTATCTATGTGTGCAGAGAGGGAATGTGGGGCCCGAGACTGCCAGAGCAGTCCGGGCCCCCCAGGACCACCGGGCCCATGACAACCATCATGGTTGTCACCCCCTGATATATTTCTCTCAAAATCTAACCTTTTGGATTTAGTTATCAATTCTAAAATTCAATGAGAGAAAAAAAGCAAAACCAAAAAGTATATCTTAAAGTGAGACAGGAAAAAATCTATTAAGACAACTTTTATCATAGTTCAATTAAAACAACTATGTGCAATGGAATATAAAATCAAATATATGGATTAAGTTCTCTCTGTATTGTTGTAATAGGCAAAAAGTCTGGATAATCATAGCATATCCGATAGAAACAATATATATTGTATTGTAACTACGTCATGATATCAATATAGAGCAGCTTAGAAGTGGAGAGGAAAATAAATAAATATATATATATATATATATATATATATATATAGAGAGAGAGAGAGAGAGAGAGAGAGAGAGAGATGGAATAGTAAATAACCTAATATTCGTATTAATAAAAGCTAATTTGCCTTCACCGGCACCCCTTAACAAAAAACCTGCTCCCACACTAAGCCACCCATCATGCCCAATCCCAGAGAAAATAAAAGGCTAAATGATAAAGTTAAAGTAGAGAATTAATCTGTTATACAGAACAGAGGTAGCTCAGGTATCAGTTTGTCACGTATTCATCTGCACATAAAAATGTGGTTAATGGCATTTACTGTCCTGACAGGAAAAGTTGTGCCGAGCAGCATTACCGTCCTGACAGGAAAAGTTGTGCCGAGCAGCAATCATGCACATGGAAACCTGGGAATTACATTTGGGGTCAAAGGCTGGTTATGGCCAATCGAATCCACAGGAGGGTTTGTGCTGAGCAACGATCATGAACATGGAAACCTGATAATTTCCTCTGGGGTCAAAGGCCTGTTCCAGCCAATTGGATCCACAGAAGGGGTATTTAAACCCAATTCTTTTCTTGCTCATTGCCCTGTTGTGGTTTCATGCCTATGGTTATCAGAGAGTGTGTTACTGATCTTGATATTCTGGTATTTGACTTTGGCTTTGTTTTGACTTCCCTGATATCTGGTATCCTTGACTTTTGGATTTACCTCATCTTTGTGTCTGATTCTGTGTCCCTGATTTCGGCAAGTATTTTGGCTATTCTTTGAGACGTTAAGTCCAGCCACTCTAAGGTCCGGTTATACGTTATCCTTAGTCCTAGGTGTGACACAGTACTGCGTGCTGGATCAAGTTGTAATCCTGACATTACAACATGGCCATAGATCCTGCAGAATTGTGTCTAGCTTGTGAGAGAAAGCTAGATGAGAATGATAACCATATGGATCAATTTGCCCAGGTTTTTAGCACTCTCCTTACTATTCATTTACAACCTGAGGCTTCTCCAATTATGTCACCACTGCCTAATGTACCTTCACCTATAGTATACAAGGCACCTATGATCTCCTTATCTCCTCCCCTACATTTTTCTGGTAATATCCAGGAATGTAGGGGATTTTTCAATCAGACTGAATGCCACTTTGAGGCCTCACCTGGTTAATTTTCTTCAGATAGACCTAAGATTGGGTATCTGATGAACCAACTTAAAGGTAAGGCCTTAACCTGGGCTAATCCATTGTGGGAAAGTAATAGGAGTATCCCTCATTGTTACCAGAAATTCCTGGCGGAACACGCCTCCACTGCCCTAATACATACCAAACAAGGGAATCGGTTTATCTTGGATTATGCCATAGAATTCTGTACCTTGGCATCTGAGGTAGACTGGACTAACAATGGATTAATCGCTGCTTTTAAAAAAGGATTATCCGAAGTTATACTTGATGAAATTGCTGCCAAAGACTTACCTAAGGGGTTAAATGACTTTATTACCTATGTGATGCAGATCGATAATAGACTCAGGACCAGGGAAATGACTAGAAACCGAACTAAACATTTGACTATGCCACTAGCACCTCGATTCTCCAAACCTGTTATCCCTGACCTCTCCACGCGGTCTGAACCCGAACCTATGCAGTTAAGGATTACAGGACTGTCTGAGGCAGAGAAACGGTATAGGATAAATTAGGGTCTGTGCTTATATTATGACAAGTAAGAAAACTTCCGCACCTAAGAACCTTAAGGGGATAGGTCTTAGGTGTAATGGATACGTCCTCTAGTAATTCCCGAAGCAGATTTCTCTTTGATATTTCTGCCTTTTGCAATGAGGAGAACTTTTCATGCAAAGCCCAGGTTGACATAGGTGTGGCTGGTAACTTTATTTATTTGTATTTTTTTTTTAAAACACACCATACCAGTCAAGGAAAGATAATCACCTCTAGCGGTTGAGGCTATTGATGGGAGACCACTATCTCAACCTCTTATTACCCATGAGACCTTGCCTATTTGCATTACGATAGGAGCTTTGCATAAGAAAGACATTACTTTCCAGATAATCACTTCCCCTTCTTGTCCCATCTTATTAGGATTCCCTTGGCTCACCAAGCATAACCCTCATATTGACTGGACTAGAGGGGAAATACTGGAATGGGGTAGAGACTGTCAGGAAAACTGCATGTTACCCATTTCTAAAAAAGTGGGCATTGTTGCTTTACCCTGCTACGTCTCCGACTCTCGAAATTCCAATACAGTATTGGGAGGTTAGAGAGGCGTTTAGTAAAAGCCAGACTAATGCTCTTCCTTCACACAGATCTTATGATTGTTCCATTGATCTGTAGCCCGGGGCTATGCCTCCTAAAGAAGCGGTATATGCCCTATCCCCACAAGAAAGTAAACTCATGGATGAGTACATCAAAGAATCTTTAAGTAAAGGCCATATACGTTAAATTATCCCATTCCTCTTATATCCCAATTGTTTGATAGACTCCAGGGTGCTAAGATCTTCACTAAGCTTGACCTTAGGAGTATGTACAATTTGGTGAGAATTAGGGAGAATCATAAATGGAAGACAGCGTTTAACACTAGCAGTGGGCACTACGAATATCTTGTTATGCCCTTTGGGTTATGTAATGCTCCGGCTGGGTGTTCCCATTACAAACCAAAATCATTGTGCTCTCAGAATCATGGTTAACAACTAAAATACCAGACACTGCCATTGCAATACAGGGGTATTCATGTTTTAGAAATGACAGAGCAAAGAGAGGAGGAGGCATTGTTATATATGTTGACAATTCCATAAAGTTTACCCCTTTACAAAACCTTAGTCCTCCTGCCACATTTGATTTCCTTTCTGGCACAATTGAGATCTCGTGCAGTAAATCAATCATTGTTGCAGGAATCTACCACCTACCTAGCTCCCCTGTGCATTCCCTTTCTGACATAGCCCATCTCCTTAGTGAAATCATAGCTCAAAACCCAAAAAGTGAACTGTTGGTCTTTGGAGATTTTAATATTGATTGGCTGAATCCTAAAGATAATAGCTGTTTAAGACTTTGCACACTATTTAAGACTTTGCAGCTAACACAATTAATCTCCTCCCCAACTCGCATAAACATTAAAAGCCATAACCATACCCTGCTAGATTGGATTCTCACCACTTCTCCTGATAGAATCCAGGAGGCCGGTGTTCTCCCAAACACTTTCAGTGATCACTGTTTAGTGTACTGCGTGTGCAAAATAAAGGCTATTAAATGCTCTCCCAAGGTTAAAATAATTAGGTCCTTCAAAAAATTTAATCTTGAATCCTTTCTAAATGACATCAAGAACCTCCCATGGCACAGATTAAACATTATCCCAGATCTAGACTGTGCTGTTGAATTCTTTCAGTCTGAACTCCTACAAATTTAGAATTTGCATGCCCCGCTGCGTAAGGTGAGGGTAAAAGGAGCACATATGAACTGGATCACAGCTGACCTCATCCAAATGTACCAGTTTCGGGATTCTTTGTAGTCAAAGTTTAACCATACTGCCTCTATGAATCATCACTGTGCATATAGACAATGGCAAAATATATGCACAAAACAAACAAAATTGGCCTAGGCCCAATATGTCTATGAAAATCTGAACAATAACATCTCAAACCCTAGAAACTTTTGGAAAGTCATAAATAAACTACAAACTCCCCCAATCCACTCCCAACCCTCCACTGTCAAAGTGGGTAACCAAACCCTGCAACTTCCCTTAGATGTAGCAAATGCATTTAACAATTATTTTGTCAGATGCTCTACTGCCCTGATTGCCAAGCTAATAAATGAAACACATCCTGAAACTACAAATGTGGATCAGGTCACACTAAATTTGCAAAGGCCCAATATAGACAAGTTTATTTTTAGACCTGAACCTGTTATTGTCATTAAAAACATCTTAATAATGTAAAAATGAAACACCAGTCTGGACCTGATCAAATCCCTGCAATGCTGTTGAAGCTCAGTGCGCCAGCAATTGCTAAACCCGCCACAACTCTAATTAACGAATCCTTGGTGTCTGGATACATACCCAAACTTTGGAAGACTGCAAGAGTAGTCCCAATCCATAAAAGTGGTGACACTGTTTTGGTTTCTAACAATCACCCAATATCATTGTTCCCGGTATTGTCAAAAATCTTAGAAAAATGTGTCCATACGCAACTATGTGAGTACTACCAACAATTAAACTATCTGACCCCTGATCAATTGGGCTTTCGCCAGAATCACTCTACTACAACTGCCCTCTTAAAAGTTTGACAATGACATCCAAATTGGCATGGAACAAGGAGCCCTAACTGGAGCTATTTTCCTTGATTTTGCTAAGGCATTTGACACAGTAGACCACGACATTCTACTGCACAAACTCAAAAACTCAGGTATTGGTGATCATTCGCTAACCTGGTTTCGATCGTATGTATCGGATCGCTCGCAATATGTGTCCATTTCTGACAGCGACTCCCTCCCTCTCCCAGTCACGTGTGGTGTTCCCCAAGGTTCCATTCTCGGCCCCCTACTATTTACATTATTTATAAATAATCTGCCTAATGTCTGCAAATCCTCAAATGTACACATGTACACAGATGACACAGTAATCTATCAAATCCAAATCCAATTTACCGCAACTTGAGGATGTGCTCCAAGACCAGTTTACAGAGGTAGAAAAATGGATCGCAAAAGACAAACTCTTCCTGAACACTGACAAAACTGATCTTTGGAACAGTACCTAAATTACACAAATTACACAATTCTTGGGTATACTTGGGTATGATATTAGACCCCAATCTATCTTTTGGCCTGCACATAGAATAGCTTGCATCTAAACTTTATCCCATTCTAGGTGCCCTGTACAGAAACAAATCCTGCCTAAGCACTACAGTAAAGGAAAAGATTGTACAGCAAATGCTGATGCCAATCATTGATTATGGGGATGTAGTATATGCATCTGCATTGCAATCCCACATTAATAAACTCAACACATTGTATAACTCTTTCTGCCGATTTGTGCTACACTGTAATTACAGGACTCACCATTGTGACATACTAAAAGAACTAAACTGGCTGTCGCTGGAATCCAGATGCACCCTTCATCTTTCCAGCCTTGTGTTTAAGAGCTTTTCTGGGAAACTCCCACCCTACCTGAACAAAATGCTTTCCCCAGCTGTTCCCACTTCGTATAAGCTCCGATCCAGTACCAACACTTTACTTAGTCTACCTAAATACAAAAAGAAAGCAGCCCGATCTTCCTTCTCCTACAGAGCACCGCAATTGTGGAACGACCTCCCGCACAATTTAAAATCTTCCCTAAGCCTAAATTCCTTTATGAGATCCCTCTCTACATACCTCAAAACAGAATGCACCTGTCATAGTTTATTATATATTTGCTACCTGTGCTATGTTAAATTTTGTATTTATTGTGTATTAATATTGTTTTTGTATTTTATTGTACCCTAATGTAACAATGCAATGATTTGTGGACCCAGGACATACTTGAAAAAGAGAGAAATCTCAATGAATCTTTCCTGGTAAAATATTTTATAAATAAATATAAATAAATAAATAATTTCAAGACTTCATTAATGATGTACTCAGAGACTATATTTACTCTTTTGTGCTTGTATACCTGGATGATATCCTTATTTATTCCCCCGACATTCAAACTCATCATGATCATGTCAAACAAGTTTTACAAACTTTGCTTAAAAATGGTCTTTATTGTACACTTGAGAAATGCATATTTGATCAACATAAGGTTCAGTTTTTGGGGTATAACATTTCTGACTTTGGTTTCCAAATGGATCCTCGCAAACTAGAGGCCATTCTACAATGGCCATTTCTCAATGGGTTAAAAGCTATACAGAGGTTTATTGGTTTCTCTAACTATTACAGGAGATTCATCAAATGTTTCTCTTCGGTGATAGCCCTCATCACCAATATGATACGCAAGGGGGCTAATTGTACTATATGGCCTAAAGAAGCTAAAGAGGCTTTTGAGCTTCTTAAACAAATGTTCGCATCTGCTGACATATTAAGACATCCTGACACTAGTAAATCTTTCCTACTTGAAGCTGATGCCTCCGAGACAGGGGTCGGGGCTGTTCTTTCTAAGAGAGAGAGTCAGTATGACCCTTTGCATCCTTGTAGTTACTTCTTCAGAAAGTTGTCTCCTGCCGAGCGTAAATATGACATTGTTGATAGAGAACTGTTAGCCATCATGCTAGCGCTTAAGGAATGGTGACATCTTTTGGAGGGTTCCAAGGATCCCATTCTGATTATTACTGCCTTTCTAAAGAAGCGGAAGGTAAAGGTGATGGACTGGCCAAGTACGTCTCCAGACCTAAACCCTATTGAGCATCTGTGGGGCATCCTCAAATGGAAGGTGGGGAAGAGCAAGGTGTCTAAAATCCATCAGCTCTGTGATGTCATCATGGAGGAGTGGAAGAGGACTCCAGTGGCAACCTGTAAAGCTTTGGTGGGTTAAGATAGTGCTGGAAAATAATGGTGACCACACAAAATATTGACACTTTGGGCCCAATTTGGACATTTCCACTTAGGGGTGTACTCACTTTTGTTGCCAACAGTTTATACATTAATGGCTGTGTATTGAGTTATTTTGAGGGGACAGCACATTTACATTGTTATACAGGCTGTACACTTACTACTTTACATTGTAGCAGAGTGTAATTTCTTCAGTCTTGTTACATGAAAAAATATAAAATATTTACAAAAATGTGAGGGGTGTACTCATTTTTGTGAGATACTGTATATCAACAGCAATGTTAAAATGAGTGCAATCTGATCCCCATAAAATGAAAAGGAAAAAAATATATTAAAAAAAAAAATAGGTGGGGGGCATGGTTTGGCGTTGGACGAACATGGCCACCAAATCTCCAAGCTCCGCTTCCAGCTGCAACATTAAGCCTGACATCAGCCCACTATGGCAAGCAGGGGGATACCCCACACACCTCAATACGGAGCTACATGCAAACCCCCGGAGTCTTACTTACAAAATGGGAGACATCCAATATGGCGCCGTCCTCGCCGAGCACGCTGTCGGAAGATGGCTCCCACACAGACACCAGCATGCCTGCCGCATCCACACAAGACTGGTATGCCCTGTTTGCCTCCCTACCTAAAAAGAAGGACTTCCACTCTCTCTTGGAGGAAGTAAAATATACACTCCACACAGAAATATCATCTCTCAGCACTTCCTTCACAGCTATAGAGGCAAGGATGATGGCTCTGGAAAGCAGGGGCCCAATCCAGCAAGGCCCTGACCTGCCATGCCCAGCAGTGCAAGCTACCATCGCCCACGCCAGGCAGCTGCAGGACTTGTGCCTCCACGTGGAGGATCTAGATAACCGGAGCCGCAGGCACAACATCATGGTGAGAGGCATGAGGGAGGCAGAAAACGCAGATAATACGGAAGATGTCAGAGGACTGCTGATACTGCTGTTAAACCACCTTTTGGGCCGTCCCCAGGAGACCCGCATACGCATAGACAGAGCCCACCGAGCCCTCAGGAAAAGACCTGCCTCTGAATGCCCCACCCAGAGATGTAATATGCTTTATACAGGACTTTCAGCTCAAGGAAGAAATAATGTGGAAAGCCAGCACTGGTGGCAAGTAATTGAACTCTATAACAATCTCTCTCATCTCACTTTGCAAGCTCAACCAGCCCTGAGGCCACTGACTACTGCCTTGTAAGACCTGCAAATATGGTAAAGATGGCAATTCCCTTTCACTCCACTGAAGCTACGATCAGAATGCCGCTAGATATATGCCAATATTATAACCAGTATACACCAGGAGCTATATGAATTGGGAGATCGCACTTATCACTTGGAGAAAAAAATCGGATGACCTGAGTAAAGCACATAATGAATTAGATGAGAAATTCATTAAATTGGAGGAGGAAAATAGAAAATTATGGCACAAAGTGGCGGACCTGGAGGACAGGTCACGCAGGAATAATGCAAGATTCAGAGGTGTGCCAGAATCAGTTGAGGCTAATAAAATTGTGGAGTATATTACAACACTCTGTACTATTTTGCTCCCATCTATGGATAAGAGCTGTTGGGGAATAGAAAGAGCCCACAGACTGCCAAAACCTGCAAGATTTACGTCGGATATACCATGGGATATTATTGTTTGTTTTTATCGATATGCTGCGAAGAAAGCATTATTTTCTGCAATATGTAAGACATCAATATTACCCATTCCCTATGAAGCAGTAACAGTCTATACAGACCTATCACCTCTCACTATGGCAAGACGCCGGGAATTCTCTCAGTTTACCCAAGTATTACGTGATAAAAATATAGCTTATTGATGGGGATTCCCGACAAAATTCATAGTATGGACGAATGGGAAGTTGACAGTATTGGAAGATCCAGCAAAGGGCGAGACAATCTTAAAAGAATGGGGGTTTGATTATGAAGGGAAGAAAACACAGAGACAAGTTGCCGCATCTCAAAGTGTACGACCAGAATGGAAGATGGCAGGAAGATCCTAAACAAAACCTTGAGGACAAAATAATATTTCTAAGTTTTTCCTCCAAACACATCTGTATAATCACAAATTATCGGGCAGTGGGATACCAATATTATGTGATTATGTGAAGCTGGGGAAACACTGCAAGGTTATAATTTTGTTTAGCAATGCTAGTTTTGCATGCATATAGAATAGAATAAATGGACTGTTTATTTGTATGATCCAATGAGTGGGAATTGGTGCAGCTTTGGTTCCGGCAGTTTTAAAGGGACAATAGGTATATCTTTGTTTTTGGATTAAAAGTGGTTGTGGTAGTATATGATCATGACTTTAAAGTATTTGATGTAATCTTTGCCCTGTATATGTATGCCCCTTTGGTAGAGGGGAGAAAGAGAAGGGAAAGAAGGAAAGGAAAAGGAAAGAAAATGGGAAAGTGTGAGAATTAAGGGAAGAAAGAGGGGAGGGAGTAAGGGAAGGAAAAGGGAAAGAGGAAAGAAAAGGAAAAAGAAAGGAAAAAAGAAAAAGAAGAGATTGTTGTGGGATTGTTGAATGGGATACAAATGACAATAGCCTCGGTCTATGCCCCAAATAAAGATCAATTTGCATTTCTTTCAAACTTTTGCATTAATTAAAAAAGTATCAGAGAGGTCATAAAATTGTCTGTAGAGACTACAACTCTACATTAGATACTAAATTAGATATTAATAGGGCTCAAGGTAAAAAAACACTTTCTCAGGCTATTTCTTTAAGCAAAAAGTTTGCCTCATTATTATTTAAATACAATTTATATGATACTTGGTGTAATTTATACCCGACGGGTCAAGATCATACTTATTTTTCGCATGTTCATCACACATATTCGCACATAGGTATGTGTTTGGTTGATAAACATTACAAAATATTTCTGAGGTAGAGATAAAGAGTAAAATTTGTTCAGATCATGCCCCCATAACTGCCACGTTTAGGACTTTATATACTGTAAGAGGTAGGACTACATGGCGCTTAAATGAGGCTCTTCTTGGTTAAGAATCTTTGTTAATTTTGTTCAGGAAAAGGATTCAAGCATTTTATGACTAACATTTTCATGACAAATCCCACATCGTCACTAAGTGGCTGACCTTTAAGGCGCTAATGAGGGGTCTGTTTATACAGGTGGGTTCAAGAAAAAAGAAGCAAGAGTATGGAGATAAAAAACGACTTTTAGAAGAGCTTAAGGTGTTGGAGGAGAAAAATAAACGGAACCCATCAAAAATAATATCTTTACAACTTAGTAAGATATTGAACTTGAAGCTTTTGGAAAGACAAATGAGAAAACTAAAACTGACTCAGTATACGCAGAGCAATAAAGTTGGGAAAAAGCTAGCTAGGATATTAAAAAATAGAGCCCAACAATGAAAAATACCATATCTGTTAGTGGCAAATGAAGTAAAATTGTTTCATCCTCAAGATATTGTGGAAGAAATTGCCTCTTACTATAAAAAGTTATGTAATTTAAAAAATGAGCAAGATATATATCCTCCAAAAGAAGAAATTATTATTTTTTTTTAGCAGATATAGATTTGCCTTCCCTATCAGAATCACACTGCCAGTCATTATTAAAACCTTTTGAGGAAGAGGAAGTATTGAAAGTAATTAAAACTCTCCAGAAAAAAAAGGCCCCAGGCCCCAGGCCCAGATGGGTTTTCAAATCTTTTTTATGTAATTTTTGCAAATTTATTTGTATCTCATCTTACGGATGTATTTAATTTCTTAAAAAATTCAGGGACTATGCTGGCTGAAATGCAATTAGCATTAAATGTTGACACAAAAATGTATGCAAAATTATCAGCATTAAGAATAAAACCATTATTGATCAAGTTGGTATCTCACAAACAAGCAGGTTTCGTTCCTTCAAGACAATTAAGGGATAATACCCGTCATTGTCTGGATATATTGAACTGGGACGATATCAATAAGCAACAATCACTAATTGTAGCTTTAGATGCCGAGAAGGCCTTTGATCACCTAAATTGGCAATTTATGAAAGAAGTTTTAGTGAAGATGGCCTTCCCCTTGGCTTTTTTAGAGAGCATTTTTGATCTTTATACTCATCCATCAGCGAGAATACATAATACAGGGTTTTTATCAACGCCGTTTCAGATCACAAATGGTACGAGGCAGGAGTGTCCTCTCTCCCCCTTGTTATTTATATTAAGTTTAGAACCATTAATAAGACATAGTAAAAAACAAAATAATATTCGGGGTATATATACACCTGCAGAAGAATTGAAATTAGAGCTGTTTGCGGATTATGTTTTATTATTTTTAACAGATCCGTTTATATCACTTTCAAATCTTATGAAATTATTGAAAAGTTATGGACAAGTGTCTTATTATGAGAATAATCCCAAAAAAATCTCAAGCTATGCCAATACATCTCCCAAAACAGTTAGTAAAAGAACTGCAAGAATTATATCCATTTGACTGGCGCTTTTCATCAATAAATTACGTAGGTGTTAAATTATCTAGCAGTCCAGCCCAGTTAATAAAAGATAATCATATTCCATTGATATATAAACTGAATAAACAACTTAGAGTATGGGAGGGGAGAGAAATATCCTGGCTTGGTCGTATTAACACAATAAAAATGATGATACTCCTCCTTATTTTAAATCTATTTAGAACTTTACCAATTGTGTTAACAAATGCTCTTCTACAAAGGTTCCAAACTGCTATTAATGCACATATTTAGAAAAGGAAACCACCGCATATTGCACAGAATTGGCTTTGGAAACCATATATGAAAGAAGGTTTAAATATACAGAATATGTCCTTTTACTATAAAGCAGTTTTTCTTGCACGGGGTATGTCCATTCTTGAGCAGGGTGTAGTCCCAATTTGTTTGGGGTTAGAGAATGCTTGTATTCAGGATGGTGTGGTGGAACAGTTTCTGTGGCTTGGTCCAGTGAAACAAGAAAAACTATGCAATATGCTGCCTTCCACGAAAGCATTAATAAAAATTTGGGGACAAGCTATTTCAAAGCTAAAAATATCTAAGGCCTTGGCATTGGAAGCTCCTTTCAAAATGATGACATCTTTTAATTATTATTTATTCTTAGATACTTGGATGGAGCGAGGGGTGATTTATATAATATAAGTGGAATAAAATAATTTCCGGAGCTCCAGAAGCAATATGTTCTGCCGTCACATTAATTATTCACATATTTACGCATAAAACATATTTTGAATAAAATAAGATGCACACCAAAAGATAAGATAAACAGCTTATGTGTAGGGAAAATTCCAAACAAAAAAGCTCTTTCATTTTGCTATAACATTTTAGTATCTATGGATGTGGATACCATAAGTTACATACAAAAATGGGAAAGGGACTTAGATAATCAAGTACCGCAGGAAAGTTGGTATAAGGCTTTAAAAATCACGAAACAAGCCTCAAGAAGCTTATCACATTGGGAGGAATTTATCAAATTAAATATGAGATGGTATATGGTACCCTCCAGATTAGCTCAATTATACCCAGGAACATCTACAGCCTGATGGAGATGCCATGAGAATTTAGGCAACTTACTGCTAATTTTTTGGGAGTGCCCACTGATTATACCACTTTGGCAGGAAGTGGAATCTTTTTTTTAAAATGGGGTTAAGTGTAGATATTAAATGGCAACCAGAAAGCTATCTTTTTCATATGTTCCAGATAACACCTCAGTATTAACAATAATGATACACTGTTTATTAGCAACTAAAATAGCTATAGCTTATAGGTGGAAACAAACTCAGCCACCTTTGCTCAATGTCATGCTTAGACTCTTCAAGTAGCTATGAGAGAATGGCAAGTCGTTTGGCAGGAGTGGAAGGAAAATATATAAAAATTTGGCAATAATGGTTTACTGTCAGGAATTTGTATTTATAGGAGGTAGGCCATGGTTAAGAAGTTGTTCCATAAATTAATTTAATTTAAATAAAGTAATTTAATAGTTAGAGGCGAAAGCAAGAGGTATATAAAGTGGATTTATGTTTTCAAATAAACCTGGTATAATGGTTTAAGTAATTTATAAAGGTATACATAAGATTACTAGGTAAGGTAAAATATGATAGAATGTATGTGTAAGAATGGTTTATACACCAATAGATAATGTATGTTATTGTTTGAGATTTGTTTTTAGGTGTGTTATCCGTGTTTTTATTTTTGAGTCTATGCTGTTTGTTTATGTGATTGTCTAATTATGTATATTGAAATATATAATAAAAACTGATATATTAAAAAAAAGAATGCCTCTAGATGTCCCCGCCTTCCAAGATGCCCTGGATCTCCCACGTACCCACATCCCAGACTGGACCAACTGCCTGGTATGTGGGGAGACCGACACATAGACCTTCCCGACCGGTGAATGAACCCGATGCTCTGTTCACCCCTCTAACTCAAGCCAATCCAGAAGAATAATAGGGGCTCCCCTCACACCTTGCCCGGAGTGACACTCTGATCTAGCCCTGTTGTCCGACTGGCCACAGGAAATGCTATCCCAACTCATGACGCCGTGTGCAATCTACCACATTCCGGCGACCTATGCATTGGCAGTCTGCAAATGGACACTCTCCTTCTCCTGTTATTCGAGGGAACTATTTCTCATTAAAAAAAAAATAATTATTTTTTGTTCCTGTGTGCATCCAACCACGCCGATCTACTGGACTAATCCTGCGCTACCTGTGCCCTGCTGATGCACCACCAACATCACTCTCTTGCTGACCCCAACCACCTGAGACCCTTCTGATGCCCAACTCCAGCTAGCTGAGCCCCCGGTCTGCCTCACATGCATCATCGGGGCTTTTCCATGTCACCGAGACGACTTCCTGATGGACACTGATCAACCCACTTGTCTCCCAAAAAGGCAATGCTGCCAGATGTCAGAAACCTCGTAACACGCTCTGGATGCACAATAGATTGTTGCCCTGGTCAGCCGATTATGATCGAGGGGAATGACACTAAAGGGGACATGCCTCAAGTGAGATCTCTACGTATGCAAGTATGATGTTCCATACATCTGACAGGTGATCCACCACTGCAACACAGGCCACCTGTGCATAACCGATATATAACCGAACAGCGCTCAGATCCCATATATGCAGGTCAATTGCCATGGAGTTAAAGTCTTGTACATGGTGCGTTCGACAAAATGACTGAGCTCCATGGGTTTGCTATCTGGTACAGTTCTGTTTGTGCATTGTCAATTTACCGAACGGTGTTCGTATGAACCTTGAACAGAACGATGAAGGGTCGGTGATTTCAGCAGTGTTCATGGAAAACAGTGTCCGAAATCAGTCCCATGAGTTTGTCGACGAACACCGCTGGGCATTCGACTATCCAAGATGGCCACCACCACGTGTTCGTTCATACGAACAATGACCACCCAGCCGACCGTTCAGGAGTTGGAAGTATCTGCGGGCAGGGCAGAAAGGTTAATGAGCAGCACACTTCCCTGCTGGGTGGCCTGTCATTCGGTAGTTTATTCGTATTTCTGTGAATGCAACCAGAACCATACGAAAAACCGGCAATAGCCGAACAAACAGACGAAGCAGGTTTAAATAATAATCCAAAGGCAGAGAGGTCTGCCACAATAACATTCCAACTAAAGCATGGAATACAATCTTTAATATAAATCTCCTCTTCTATGTGTTTTTTTTTTTTTTTACTTTTATGTATTAATCCTTTTAAGCATTTTAATTTTACTCACCTTTGTATCCATGACACTGGTTACAAGAGTAAAAACCTTTACTTTTATTTAAAAATATTTTAGCTTGTGAAGTTTTAGTTCATTTATCCTGTGTTAAAATAGATTTAACATTTTTAAAATGATGTACTCATCTAAAAGTAATATGTGGTTTTACTATATTGGCTAGATCTCTAACTTTATGTAATACATTGAAATGCTTATTTACGATCTTTTTAATCTTTATAAATCTCACATTAAAATAAAAAAAACATCAGAATCTTATCAGTGAGTAAATCGCTATATTTTCCCCTTTCCTACAATTAGTTCCTTTTAACTATATTCTTCCACCTGTTTAGAGGCTTCTAAATATCCTTCTCAAGGTAATTTTTTTGTTTAAAGTTATCAGTTAAAAGCTGGGATTGTTCTTTAAAAATAAAATAATCAGAACAATTCCTTCTAATATCTTGTAGCTGCCCTTTATGAATGTTATTAAGCCATGGAGTGTAATGCCTACTATGATATAGCACAAAGTTATGTGCATCAACTTGCTTAATTATTTTTTAAATTAATTTCCATTTACATAAATTTTAAAATCTAAAAAAAATTTATGTACATCTTGCTATAATGGATAATTCCCAAATCGTTATTGTTAAGTTGGTATAAAAAAATTGTTCAAAACATTTATATGGCCTTTCCAAATTAAAAAATATAATTAATGTATCTGTGATAGATGACCAGGTTTACTGCCCTTACAGAGTTACCAATAATAAAAATTCTCCTTGCAGCCAGCCATAAATAAACTGGCATAGCTGGGAGCAAATGTGGTCTCCATCGTAATACTCTGACGTTGCAGAAAATTTTTTTGAGTTAAAAAAAATAAATAATTGTTGCTTAAGATCCAATTGATACCCTTTACAAGAAAATCAATATGGTCTTTAGTATATTTGTCTGTCTTACTTAAATAATTTCTATTGCGTCACAGCCTTTTTTTATGTGGAATTTATGTATTTAGGCAGTACACATGGCACATAATCAACACATATGTATCCTCCCAACACACACCCTTCCAAATCCCAATGATGTCTGATGTATCCTTAAGATATGATGACATAGATTGAACAAATGGCTGAAGGTGTAAATCTATATATTTTGGTAAATTAGCAGAAATACCTGAGACTGTAGGTCTGCTGGTGGATTTTCCAAATCTTTGTGTACCTTCTTTAGGATGTAAACATGGGAATTTGTGGGAAATGATTCTTCAAAAAAAAAAAAATATTTGCTTTCATTTACAATCCCACGTTCTTTCCTCCAGTCAAGATGTTTATAAAAAAATTGCTTGTATATGTTTAGTTAGATCATTTTTTTAATGTGCAATACACCTCTTTACTATTTAATTGCCTGTAACATTCCTTAAGGTTATCCTCTGTGTTTTGAATTATGATGAATCCTCCAGTCCACAGATTTGTTTTCACAATTAATTTATTGCCCCTTAATTTTTGCAGGGTTAAATTTTCCTTGTAATCTAATTTGTTTTAATATTACATTTATCTATAGTGTTCTTATTCCTGTAGTTATTTATTTTATTTTTTTTAAAGTTAGTGATCTAGAAAATTTTACAATATCTACATAGGGGGAGGAGGAGTTATACTTTCTTGTGGGGCAAATTTTAAACCTTTATTTAAAACTTTAACTTCAAGTTGATCAGCACACACACACAGACTTGATTGTGGCTGTTTCTATTAAAATTATTAAAATTATTGTAATAAAATAAAAATGAGAATCCCTGGACACAGATAATACCAGATAGAGGCCGAAATGAATTACCATTCTTTTAGCAGCAAGGTGAAGGTTAAGGATGCACAGCCTCCCAATAGGCCCCAGGAGATGCCCAGGGCCCACAGAGCTAAACTAAGCAAGCATCTTCTGGTCCCAACTCACTTGTCACCCTACAAAATATAACATATATTCACTTCTTTGGGCGACTCTCTTGGCTTGCCCCTCACTAATAATAGTGAGGGACAACTATAACTAAAATAAGAAAATAAATTAAAAACAACTGTCACTAATATATATCTATCCACATTACTGGGTTTTGTGAGATGTGACTTTTTTTGTCAGATTGTTGTTATTGACTGACTTAGAACTGATTACAGAGCTCTTATTTTATACTTAGGCATATATAAAGACAGTTCTTCCGTGAATGCTCAATTAGTGTGGAACCCTTGATGGGGTTACATGGATTCTCTTTTTTTGTGCAGTTTGCTTTTTTTTGTGAATTTATCTTTGTGATACGTGTCTTTTTTATTGTTATCAGTTTGTATATATTGGGTAATGGCTAACAATGTACACTACAGGGGTCAATAACTGTAGGGGCATTTAATAAATCTCTGTTGCTAAAGGTGAAATTGATCAATTTGGAGTTAGCCACTACTCACAATAGTTAGTATTATTATTATTATTATTATTATTATTATTAATGTTTATATAGCGCCAGCTTATGCTGCAGTGCTTTACAATAAATTTACCAAATGAGACAATAACAAAATGTAACAGAAACAATAGGTAGTTGAGGACCCTGCTCAAACCAGCTTACAGTCTAGAGGAGGTAGAATATAAAAACACAATAGGAAGGATTTTGAGAGAGACAGCAAATAGACATGGTGGGAAAGTAGCAGAGCTGGAGGGGAGAGTGGAGTGTGGCCCTATATGAGAGAGTGAGAGGAAGGTTTTAGAGATTGGAGTTACTCTTGGAGGCCATAAGCATTCCTGAAAAGATGGGTTTTGGTGGACTTCTTAAAGGATTAAAGTCTAGAGGAGAGTCTGACAGGGGTGGGCAGGCTATTCCAAAGGAAAGGAGTCACCCGTGAGAAGCTTTGCAGGCATGAATTTGCAGTAAGGGTTCAATCAGCAGAAAGGAGGTGGTCACCAGTAGAGTGGAGAGACTGAGAGGAGGCATACCTATGAATCCGTGAAGAAATGTAAGAGGGGCTAGAGTTGGTTAAAGCTTAATAGGTAAGGGTTAGTATTTTAAATTGACACCTGTAGGGTACAGGAAATCAGTGTAAGGATCTACAAAAGGGTGAGAGGAGCAACAGGAGAGAAAGAGTACCATCTGGCTGGTAAATAGTAGCAACCAGGAGTCACTAATGTGGTATTATCTGATAAAAAAGTATATGCAAGTATATGCAAGTTGCGAAGATTTCATTTTAAGTGTTAGGTCACACAAATTGCTATTGTTTCATATCTTGTATGATCTTAAATAGCAACAGGAAGATTGTGATGTCACAGTTGGATCCTGTGGGTCTTTTCAAAACAGTCAAATACAATCATGGCTTTTTTGCACCATGGAGTGCACAATTTGCCTCTCTTCTTTTTCAAACATCTTGTGAGTATTTGTCAGAGAAAATAAATTTTTCCACATGTTTAAACATCTCTATGTATGCAAATAATATGAAAAATCTAAATTTGGTGTGCTCTTTTGGAAATTGTCAGTAGAGGAAAAATATACAAATTGTTTGCATGTTTTACTTTGGCAAGTGATTTTACCCATCCATATTTATGATGAATAGAATAGATTTACTACAACAAAAGCCCTTATGATATCTCACAACCTATGGTGACAGGTATTTTCCTCATCCTCTGCAGTGTATGCTTCCAGTTTGATAAATACAATATTTAAATTTAAGCTTTAAAGTTACATAGATGGAGATGTATACACTGTTGCTCAGGTTTTGCTTTTACTGCTTTATTTTTTTCAGAAGCTGCCATGCATCATTTAGGCTCATGTTAATTTTTCTAAAATTAGGGAAGATCTAGCTTAGAGCGATTTTTTTTTTGTGGAATATAAAGCTGTTGCAATCCTCTAATATATATAAGAGTATATTCCAGCCTCTGGGCTACAAGAGACATGTCATGCTGATTTTTCCCCATAAGAATTTTATTTGTAGAAATCCACTTTTCACTGATGTTTTCCGCAGGGAAATTATAAAACACAATTTTACCATCTGCCAATGCTCTGAATACATTTTTAGTCCTTTTTACAGTTACTATATCTAACCCTCTTTGTAAAATTTTTAAAATATTATTTAAAATAGTAACATACAACTTATTTATATTTATCCTTATAATATTGTTAAAACAGTAGTTTAAGGAAGACAGTGTAACAGGGTTACAGGATTTGTGTTACTAAATTACTAAAATACATAGAGATAGGGATACACATTGCCTTAAGTATTTACCACCACGTTGTTTTGTGTTAAAACCTGGCATCACATGGCTTTTATTGGGAGTTTTATCATTCAATTAAAATGACACACCTAACATTACTTTAAATGGGCAAAATATTGTTTAATGTGACAAAAAGTTACTTTAAAAAATATGCTGATTGCACAAGTATTAATCCCTTTTGCAATGAAACATCAAAATAAGCTCTGGTTCAACCAATTAAATTTGATAGTCATATGATTAGTTGAAAATACATGTGTGTTATGTAAGTATCACATGATGTCTTAATAAATACTCTTTTTTTCTGAGAGCTTGTCAGGGAGAATATCTGAACATATAGCATCATGATGACCTAGATAGCTATCAAAAAATGTTTAGGATAAAGTTTTGAGGAAAGAACTATCAGGGGATAAGTAGCCATCAAAACAAATATGGTATAAAGCTGGGGAAACATCAATCAGGGATGGACATCACCAAAGCTATGTTAAATCTATTATTAAAAGTATGGAAAGGTTAACAAATGTAAACCTCTTTAGTTTAGAAAAATGTCACCTCAGAGGGGATATGATAACATTATATAAATATATTCGTGGCCAATACAAGCCATTGTGTGGAAATCTATTCACAAACCGGACTTTACATAGGACACGAGGTCATGTATTTAGACTGGAAGAAAGAATATTTTGTCTAAGGCAAAGAAAATGTTTTTTACTGTAAGAACATTAAGGATGTGAAATTCTCTGCCTGAAGAAGTGGTTTTATCAGAGTCCATACAGATGTTCAAACAGCAACTAGATGCATACTTGCAGAAACAGAATATTCAAGGTTATTGTGACGAACCGAGTTGCACCCCAACTGGGTGCCTCCGTCAGTCGATGCTCCTAGTGCTCACCAAGGGCTCCAAGCACTCCACCAGACACCATCAGCACTGTAGTCCCCAGCCTTACAGCTTGGCTGGGAAGTCGCCGTCCTCCACCCACCCTGGACCCAAGACCAGGATCCAGCTTCCAGTGAGTGAACCTCTCCTACTCCAGAGAGCATAGCAGGAACAGCTCTTAAAAGAGCTAGTGATTATAATCCCAGGGGAGTATAGTGATATAGCAATCCCCAGGGTAGATACAGCCGTTTTCCCCACACATGAGATGAGACTCTATGTTGAGGGTAAGCAGGAACTCAATTTTAATGGAGGCACACTGGCCTTGCAAGTTTCCCAACAAGAGTGACACCTACATGGACCTTGTTGGGCAGAGGGACACAAAGTCAGCAAACCAATAAAAACAGTGTTATACAGTGAGACACTCCCACACAGTATACACAATCCCTCCCCTCTGCCTGGGTGATAATTAAGGCAGATAATGCATTAACTTAATTATTCCCAGGCAGAAAAAACACATATTTTTATAAAGTCTCATAAGTACCTCAACGCACAACATATCCCAATAAATGTTACATCCCCTGATAGCCCTGATCTGGGTGAACAACATATCCAAGGATCACCCAGATCAGAGCAGGCGTTCAGGAAATTCCTTGAAGTTTGTTTTTGAGCGACAGCACGCATGGTTTCATGCTCAAAACAGTTCCAGAGAATCAGGCTGTGCAGCCGGTCTATTTCAACAGTCGAAGTAACGTTCAAATAGTCGAACAGAGCCATTCGTGCACAGTCAGTGAGTGTATCTGGTTCGGTAGATAATTTCTACCGAAACGGTGCTCCGTTCGTGCAATTCTAGTTGAACTTAACTGGAGGTGGAAGTCCCTGCGGTGTTTGTGCCGGCGAGTGTCTGATTTTAGTTCCATGCACTCTATGAAACACTGCTGAACGCTTTCGACTAAACAAGATGGCCACCACCACGCGTTCAACTATACAAACGGCGACCACCCAGCCGTTCGTCAATTAAGCTGCTGTTAACCTTAGCTTCTGGGAGATTAACGAACAGCACACTCCACTTGTGGGTGGTCCGGCTGTTCGACAGTTTGAAGTCTCACTTTAAACCACTTCGGAAATTCGAAGTGCTAACTCCAAATGCCGAAGAGGGCACAAACAGCGTCCCTGAACACAATACATCCCAGGGTCCATAGTCACAAGGCAGGAGGCTGGCAAACAGGCCCCTCCAAAAACCAGTGGCGAGGTCACTTTTGCCACATGACCTCGCCACAGTTATAATGTTTCAATGTAGGGTAATAACTTCTTGATCCAAGGATAAATCTGACTGCCATTCTCGGGTGAAGAAGGAATTTTTTTCCTAGTTTGTTGCAAAATTGGAAGTCAAGGTTTTTTTGCCTTCTTTTGGATCAACAGCAGAAAACAGATGTGAAGAGGGCTGAACTTGATGGGCTTTAGTCTCTTTTCAGCTATGTAAATTATGAAATGGCAAAACTAAGATTCCACATACAACATAACTATGAATAACTCTGAAAGAATATGACAGACCTTTAGCTAAGACAGAATATGTTTTATAAAGTTTGGCTTCATGGTCATGTGGTGACACAAAATCAAAATCTAGAAATCCAATTTAAACCCTATCTAAAGTTTGCCAGAAAGCACACAGGAGACATTTCAAAGGTGTGGAAAAATGCTCTCTATACTGGTATTATAGCTGAATTTCTATGAAAAACAAGACACGTGATACAAAGCCAGTACTTTGCATCATCACCGTGAGGGTAACTCACTGAAGCATAATGCTCTTAGTATCAGGTGGTACAAATAGTTTTCTTTGGTAGAAACTGAAAAACTGATCAGGGCTGAGTAGATAATATTGAAGATAATATTTATAAAACCAAATCTAGAGGTAAACATGTTTAACTCAACAATTTACTTGAGATCGGATATAATGATCCTAATCAAGAGGCAGGCATACACTGGGGTGCTTCATGTGTATACTGTTAGTGGTGATTTGTCTTCCTCCCCAGGCTTTGTTCAGTAGGGTTAACAATATGCTTTTCTTCAGACTGGTATAATTTCTTAGAATGATATTATACCTATCATTAATAATTAACACAACAAAAATATATAAAATTTAGAAAAACTGGGTCTAATGAAGATCTTTGTTCCAGCAATCGAACAGGAAACTAAACTCCTACGAGGGATCCTTCAAAGATATAATAGACATGGACTACTTTTAAAGGATCACTATAGGGTCAGGAACACAAACATGTATTCCTGACCCTATAGTGTTAACACCACCATCTAGCCCCCCTGGGCCCCTCATGCCTCCATAAATATAGTAAAAATCTTACTGTATTCAAGCCTGAAGCTGTAAATTATTATGCCTCCATCAACTTGGAAGTCCCTTTGGTTCACTCTGAGTGACTGCAATTGGAGGTGTTCCTAGTTTTCAATGTAAACATTGTATTTTCTCAGAAAATACAGTGTTTACATGAGAAAGGCTGCAGGGAGCTATAGTTCTCACCTGAACAACCTCATTAAGCTGAAGTTGTTCAGGTGACTATAGTGTCCCTTTAATTTGTGAGGAATGATTTTCTCTGACCATTTAATTTTTAAAGAGTTAAAATATGAAGTACACAGGTGCTAGAGTCATATTTCCTTCTGTATTCGTTTGAAGGAATGAATCCCTTTGAAGCACAAGGCATACCATTTAAACAAAAACAGACAAACATTGGAAATGAACACAAATGTGAAAGCACATAGGTATATCAGTATTGACCAACTATGACAGGGAATCAACCAGACAATCGAGTTTTACACAATCTCAACACTATTACTATCCATTTTACAGTGATCACATTGTAATTTAACAAAATAAACAAAGCATTATTTTCTACTAGATTCAGGTGATTAAGATACTATTTTTAATGCATTTCCTTTTAATAATTGATATAAAAATTAAATTGAGACAATTCATTCACGTCCTTCTCCATTACAACCGTGATTGGCTGGGACAATTTTGACCAGGTTTGAATCTTACCAATCAGAACTCACATTCCCCTTTATAATATCAGTTATCTCCCACACATCGGTTCCCCTCTGATGAGCTGTGGGCGAAACACGCATGTCCGGGGTTCTCTGTGATCCTGGTAGGTAGCTTATTTAAGCAAATTACTAGATCAGAAATCTGTTTATTTAACCAGGATCCCGAGCATTGCCACTCTCTATAGATCTATTGGTGCAATAGGGTCACTAGTAATAGTATCTCAATAAGACTTAAAATTTAGATAGGTGCCCTTGAAGGCACAGATACTACTATAGTAAGATCATATAAGCCTGCCTCCCTTCTCTTATTTCGTTAGTCAGTGCAGAAGTTAATAGTGACTTTAGCATTTGGATTTTCGTATCCTATATCGACTCTCATAGCAGGAGACTACCACATCACTGTTTATTCCTATCTGCACTAAGGGGCTCTTGGTGATCTTGTTAGGTAGTTTTACTTTATTACTAGATCGCAAGTTTATTAAGATCCCGAGCCTAGCTTATTTCAATATCCTTTTGTGCAGTAAATCCTATCTGCACATATATATATGTGTGGCTGGTGCTCTTGAAAACATTAAACAGCACCATTTATCTCGGTATACAATCATTGCTGTGGTATTAAAATTCTAGATATTTTGGGCGAATAATTTAGCAATAATTTGGTTCTGTCTGAACTTGTTATTTCACCCTATACATGGGGTAATGTTACAACAAACTGTTTAACTGAGCGAAACAAAAGGGCATAAGACCAAGAGGCAGAAGACCTCACTCTAAATGAGTATAGATAGAAATCTATCATGCTTAAATCAGATTTAATGTCGGTCTATGAATAACAACAACTCTGTTCACGGAACCTTATAATTATATATTGATACATTCACAACCCTAGGAATTTATAACAAGAACGATTGTAGCAGTTCACCTAGGTAACATTACTAGTGGTATACTGATACATTTATTACAATTGACTTACCATTGACATACAAAGCTTGGCAGGCTAATTTATGTATCAAATGTATACCCTGCTTTTTAATCATCACCTTGAGCACTAAAGCACTGTGGCTACCAAAAAAGGTTTTATTGAGATATAATAAAGGTTATGTTTCAGGTTCTATTAGGGCACTCAGTTCTTCTTTTTTTCATTACTACTTTCCTAGCTATCTGGGTTATCCCCAGTAAGAGTGTATTCTCTATTCCTAGGCTTCCAATTTTTTTTTCAATTTTGTAACTTCAAGTGTATGCCTAGATAATCATTTGAATAATGTGAAGTATAACATAGCCTTTCACTCATATACAGTTGGTCCTCACTCTATGACCTACCTGTTTTACGATGACTCGCACTTATGACCAGTTTTCTAGTGTTTGGATTCAAGGGATTCCCCATGTTAGAGAGCTGGTCTATGTTCTTGGAATTTTCCCCAAACATAGATAAGAGGTATTCCCTGCTCTGGTGCGTATGTCTACATTCGGCAAAATTTCCCCAAACATAGAAAATACACCAGACGAGGGAATCCCTCTAACCTATGCTCGTGGAAATTTTCCCGAACATAGAAAAATGCACCAGAGCAGGGTATCCATCTAATCCATGTAGATTTGAGGGATTCCCTGCTCTTCTGCTCTTGTCCATATTCGGGGAAATTTCCCCAAAACATAGACCCTCACGCATCCTCACTTACCGACCAATTCATTTTACGACCAGATAAGTGAGGAGTATCTGTAGTACTATATTATAAAAAGAAATTCACATAATGTATGAGGGGTTAACATGCCCCATAAGAGACATATGTCATGGTCCAGTACCAAGTGCAATATCATTCAGCGTATATTACAAAATCAAGGGGAGTTTTTATCCACAAATCTGTAACATGTGGACTATTACAATAAACAGCCGATTCCCAATTCTCCTCCATCCTCACCTCCCATTTGTCAAAAGATTAAATAGACAGTTGCAGATGATTCATTGTCCTCTGATTTACTAATGGCCAATACCGTGACTCTGCCCAAACCAGGTAAATTCCCAACAAAATATCCAAACATTAAGCCATTATCTCTAATAAACTGATGCAAAAATCTTTGCAAAATGAATTTCATACAAATTAGCTTCCATTTTCCCTACCATTATACATACAGATCAGGTGGGCTTTGTTAAGGGTAGACAGGGCACAGACACTACAAGGAAGACAGTGATACTGTTATATGTAAAGACAGAAAGTAGGCAGTATCTTGTTATCACTTGATGGTGAAAAGGCATTTGATCATCTTCATTTGTCTTTTCTCTAAGCAGTCCTTTTCAAATTGAATTTTCCATAAATTGTTTTATCATTGTTTAAGGCATTATAAAATAACCCCCGCACCTGAGTTTTCAACGCTGGATTCCGATCATATCCCAAACTAGGCAAGGATGTCCTCTCTCACCCTTGTTATACAAGTTAGCCTTGCAACCATTGACAGAGATAATCTGAGTAAACCCAGACATCAGGAGAATTTCCCTAGGACACCACACATTCAAGCTAAATCTTTTTGAAAAAACTATTTTTGCATTCTTTGTTCCACAAACAAGTAAAATATTTAATCTTTCACATTATTATAGCTGATCTAATCTTATAAACTCATAATTGGGCCTAAATCCATATTCCCTCAAGACAAGAACTCACACAACTAAGATACCAAACTGGAGAATCCAAGATGTTCACAAGATCTTGGAATAATGTATCATAACAGTGGGAAATAGCAATGTATTATAATAATGTCAACATACTGTATTTGTATTTGTGTAGCATTGAACATTTTTATTGATGTGTAGGTGTGCTGTTCCTTTATGTGACTTACTGCTATAAACCAATACAATAATATATATAAAAAAAAGTATTAATAGTATTGCCTTAAGCTCATTACACTATCGATGACTTGAGCGGCTTCTCAAATGCATCCTGGAGATTAGTCAAGCGGAGATGCTGTGAAGGTGGCCTGATTCTAACTTATTATTTAGTTAAGTTAAAAAGTGAACCTAATAACAACAAACAATTTATTTGTTCTATAAACTTTGTATCTTGATGTATAAATGGTATACTATATAGCTATATCAGTTGATTATATGATCAAGAAAGAGATGAGTTAATCATAAACAAATTCTATACACAGAATGGGACAAAAACAGGTTCTATGTAATTACATAGTGAAAAGGAGCAGAAAGGATGAAAAAAAAAATCATTAGATGAATCTGTATGCCTCCTTCTCTCACCATAAAAAATAGTATATAAAAAGAAAAACAGAAAAAAAGGGGGAAGAGAAAAAGAGAAAAACAAAAATAAAGGAAAAAAAATACTAAGTCCAATGTACAAAGAGTCTTTGTGCAATCCACTAAATATATTGAAAAATTATAAACAAAGAAAATGTAGAAACAACATAAGGCAAAATGGAAGAAAAAAAAAAGTCCAAAAAAACAAAGATGGTTGGATCTAACCAAATGGTAAATAGTCTGTCCTTGGTAAGGAGGTCTCAGAGAATCTCTCAGAGAATCTCTCAGAACATGTGCAGTGAATGGTCCACCCTCTGTTTTGTCGAAGCATGGATCTTATACTGGGCTTAGCAAAGGATCAGTGATATCCTGGGCTGCGCACTCGGGTCCTCAATGTCCCTTAGAAGGCCCTTGAAGTCAAAAGCACGCAGCCCAGGATATCACTGATCCTCAGCCTAGCCTAGTACAAGATCTTTCTTAACAATATTATACAATGATAACAATGTGAATAACACTTATAACAATGAATAAACACTTTTTTCTAAATACTTTCCTTTGGGTACAGTTACTCCTTGATGTATACAGGTCTGCAGTCTCTGGTTCCTGGCACATACACAGATCTGGATGAAGTCCTTTGGTTAGGTGCATATACAATCCAGTAAGGTTTGAATTAAAGCCTGCACAACTTATGCATCAATGTCCTTGAATAAGTGTAACACATGTCTCTGTCTCTAGACCTATGCAGCCCTGGTTATGAAAATCCAGAATCCCTTTCTCTCTTGCCCTTCACTGACTTAATTTCTCTCTGCTCTGAAAATGCTCATTTATATACTATTTTTTGGGGGTTGTATGACAACAGTAGCAAGGATAATCTTTAACTGCTATATTAGTGTATATAGTCTGTAATCATAAGTAACCATCAAATATCAGTTGGTACCTTCAGTTATAATTAAGCCAGTTCACAAACAATTAATCTTTTATGCTATACCAGCCAAATGTATATCTGTTAGTCTCTAGGATAACCAGTCAGTTACCAATACAAGAGAACCAGTCCGGCTTTCCCACAGTTGTTTTGTAAAAAGGATTCCATGATACAGAGTTATAATTCTAAGTCCTTTATCCAACCAACACAGAAATATACAAAAAACAAAACAAAAAAAACCCCATATATATATAAGAAAATATATATATGTATATATATATTTAAGGCCAAAGGCCTGTATTTGTGGGAGGAGTTAGCGTTCCTATAAAAACGCTACTCCCCCTTCCTACCTTGCCGAGGTATGCGCTGTTCACCCTGGTCTTCTCGCCTCTCTGGGACAGCTGCCGGTGTTCTATCAAATTCCCCTACCCGTGAAAATCCCCTACCCTCGTCACTTCCGGTGAGGGGAATCAGCTGGCTCCTGTACCCAGGAGCCAGCTGATTTGAACCCTCACTTAACCCTAAAGACCCGTGTGCCTAAGCTTAGTGAATGCAATAACTATAATGAAAGTGTAAAACTAGTTTTATTTACCTTCCAGGACCTTGCTGTGGAGGAGTAGCAGGATTGCTAGCACGCATGTGCAGCACAGGATCCAGCTGATTCCCCTCACCGGAAGTGATGAGGGTAGGGGATTTTCACGAGGTAGGGGATTTTGATAGAACATCGTCTCTCCATCAGCTGAAAACTTCTGGTTTCCCATCATCCTCTCCGCTTCCCGCGCGTTCGTGAAAACTCACGAACCAACAAACGAATGCTCAGGTAATCAACGGGAATAGCCTCGTTCAGGCTATTCCCGCCGTTCGACATTTGTGTAAGCTATGTTCTACACATTTCATACGAACAAACACACAAATGCTTGGAACACACGAACGCTCAATATCTGCTATACCAGGTTTCCGATAATTCATTCTATATGTCAATTTGCACATTTACTGTCTTTTCGGCTAGGATTAAACAATCATTTTCACATTGTCCATTTCAATTCAGTGAAACTTATGGATATATCAATGCATTCTTCAAGGTAAAACTTTTTCTGCATAGATTTAATTTATTCCCTGAGGCCCTGCTGAGATGAATTCACGATAAGCTATTCCATGTCCGATATTTCCTTCACGCAGCTGTTTACTTGTACCTGTTCTGAGTTACAGGAGGAGAATCCGCTCATCCCCCTGTACGGAGGATTTGTAATCTTATCCTCCTGCTCACAGTTTGAGTCTCTAGAATGTCTAACAATGTTCTTACTCAGGAGTAAATAACTAGGGCTCACGGTATCGCAGATCTGCAATCCTGTTGTGTGGGAACGATAGGTAGGTCACTTTGCGTGTGAACAGAGTTTTTCTGTACCAGTTGTAGGCTTGCATTGAATGGATGATTTCCTTGAGGAGCCTTTTATTTTTCAGGTTGACGTTCACTGTCTGTTTCTGCTGGTTGCACTGCAGCAGGGAGAGGGTTAATCTATCCAAGCCCTAGGTTGTGCAGCTAACCACATTATTACCTATTAATCTCTATAGGGTTGGACTATTACATCAAGTTGATGCTTTTATACATCACTCTGACACCCGGTGTATTATTCACTGATGTTCTGTTCACATGTGTATATAATTCTCTGGATGTGATATTTGTGTCTTTCTTTACGTGTATGGCGGGTATTAGCTAGGGGAGCATTGTAACACAAGCAATTCTCTCATGAGGCGCTGGCTGCACAGACTACCACTGCTGGGTCTGTATTATGTTAATTACATTATTCACAACCACTTTATGTTATCTGTTTATTTATTGTGGATCCTACATTGTGTGTAATTCCATATTTGTTTAAATTGCCTCCTTTTGTGCAAGAATGCCATATTTAAGGCTAACTTGAATTATGTCCATACACTGGAACATGGTTGTCGGTTGATTCAGACTGTTCAGTTGACAGTACAATTGCCAATCTCAATTATAAGAACACAAGTTTCGAAAGTATTAAGGCTGTTTGGCCTGTAATTGTGGGAGGGGCTTAACTTAAATCACTCCCCTATATAAGGTACACCCCTTACAGACTCCACACCGATCAAGATCAGCGTCTGAATGCACTTCCGGGTCATCCAGTCGCCATTTTGGAATACTTCTGTTTTCCACACTGAGCTGTGTCCAGGAATCCAACTGCAGGCTTTTTCCGTCCGACCAGCTTCTTGCTTCTTTCAACGCCGCAGATCACGTCCTAGTGACTCACAAACCGTAAGTTGACCTACCCGTTACGCCAGGCAACAGTCCCACAGCATCATTCACGGGTCAGGTCCTCACTTTACGGTTACATTAGGCGATTTCATGCTACACTGCATATTCAGTCTATCTTGTTCGTTTTCAGCCATTTACACGGCCATTTGGTGTATATCTCACGCTATGTTTTCCCTGTTCGTGCTTTTCGGGATTGTATTACAATTTATTTCCCCGTTCAGATACTTTACTGTCAACTCATTCGTATAAGATATCTCCGTTCGTGAACTTCAAACGCACGAACAGATTAGATACACATGTTCCGTTTCACAATTTTAGTCTCTTATTAGATAGTTATGGCCAGTTCATGCGGTTTACACAGCACCAACAGGATACATTAATACTAAACTTTCATGCACTACAGACCGACCTGGCACAGTTTGTGTGGTTAAACACACGAACATGCAGTTGTGGGGGGATTTAACATTATTGTCTTTTCGGTATTAACTACTGGTTATTGATATGTTCCATGGACATGTGTTAATTATAAATGTCTTACTTTAAATACACATGATAACGGTGGCTCTACACTGCCACCTACAGATCAACAAGTACATTACTATTAATAAAATATTACAAACTCTCCACTAACATCTATACATAATCTCTACCTACAATGCCACCCACAGACCACTTCATATATGGTCACCAGGGAAATTTTTCCAAACAATAAACCCCATAATTGAACACCAAACAACTAAAGTATTATTAAACATGTATACGGATACAGTTATATATTATAACAAGTAAACCAGTTATTACACATAAATACCACACAACTATTGTATCATTCCTACTACAATAACCATCTAAATACATCCCTCCCCATAATAGTACACACCCTACTGATACTCCATAATTTAATCAGGTACGGGCATCACATAAATTTAAATACTTAGAACTCACGCTACATATTATTACGTCCACCATGCCACAACTCAAACACTGCCACCTACAGGTCGGCAAGTACATACTTACGGAGATCCTACAAACATTATCTCCACTGACCTCTACAGCTAAACATAATTAAGGTAAAATGGGGTGTGCCATTTGTCATTATTTTCATACGGTTTCCATCTATTTAGTTGCAGGTACTACTGCTACCTATACAGATTGTCAGGTTGCAAAACTATACTTCCAGGTACGTACACCTGCTTACAGTATATTAACTAATCTTCCACGGAATAGATATAAGTACTGGCAATTAGGATCATAGGGGCCAATAGGTAATTTTCCTCTTTCTCTGCACTATGCTTTGGATTAATGGTCCCGCGAGGCCAACACCCCGCCTCAAACTCAGAGGCATACACCCCTCGGGCCACACGTGAGCTAGCCGCCTCGCATATATCATAGAGAGGGCCTCACCTGTCACTCCCCTTCCTATTTTTCTGGTTACAGTCACCGAGAGGCCAACATCCTGCCACAACATTCAGTGGCCACAAAAATCCCCTCGTGCCAAGCATAGATAGAGCCTCTATCTATGTCACCAAATCAATAAGCATAATGGTTTCGCCTTACGGCATAGCTAGCAAACCAGTACTAAACTACTCGGTTCAAATAATTATTTTATCTCTTATTTATTTAAGTATGTCTCATGAAGGTGATGAAGAGCTATCTCTTCATAGGACCCCAGCTAGGGTTGAGACATCTTCTTGTAGGGGAATGTTGCCAGTCCAGCATCAATCAGATCCTGGACGATCCCACGCATCACCACCAAGCCAAGGAGGTGACAAATCCCCTAACCTGCCACAGCAAGGAAAGCGTAGCTATTCAAACTCTTAAGCACTACAACCAACAATACTGAAGCAGGGGAAGGCTCCAGCAACACCAACTCGGGTGACATCCAGGCTATGCTGGCCTCGCTCATGAACTCTATGGGCAAGGTTAACGACAGACTTGCTAACGTTGAGGCAGTCACCACAGCCCTCACCAAGGCTGGCCTTCCTGATACCGCTCAACAGGCACCAACCAAACCACGGGCTACGGGTACTATTACCTCTTCAGAATATCAGGACGTTGATCCTGCACACACACAATCCCAGCCCACATTAAGAGAGACATCTTGGAAGGCAAAGATGTCAACCTAGCATCCCTACTAATTGCATCCCAGGATGTGGTCGAAAATAAGACTTACATGTATGATGAAGTATCTGTGGTGGTCAGATCCAAAGACTCCAGGTTTAACCGGAAACTGACCATCCCTGAATTTGTGTTAGCTTTTAGTATATTTAAAAATGTAATTTGTGAAGTGTACACTGTCACGTATTCATCCGCTTATAAAAATGTGGTTAATGGCATTTATTGTCCACACATGAAAAGTTGTGCCGAGCAGCAACCAAATCCACAGAAGGGTTAATGCTGAGCAGCAATTATGCAAATACAAACCTGGTAACTGCCTTTGGGGTCACAGCTGGTTACAGCCTATCAGATCTAGAGGAGGGGTATTTAGGCCCATTTCTCATCCTGCTCAGTGCCCTGTCGTGGTTTCCCTTGTGGTTGTCCAAGAGCGCGTTATTGATTCTGGTTGTGACAGAACCATCTGTATAACCTGGGATTGCTGGTTCGTCTGTTTTGCCGTTTTCGGGGAATTACTCATTCGTATGCCTCTGTTCGTATAATGGATGTTTTTTGCCGAACAAACTACCGAACGGATGGCCACCCAAAAGAGAAGTGTGCTGCTGGTTAACCTCTTGATCCCAATTAGAACGCTGTGGTTAACCGCAGACACTTCTCAATTAAAACCGAATACAGGGTGGTCGTCGTTCGTATGTCGACCACGAGGCGGCGGCCATTTTAAACCATGCGAAAGACCAGCACTGTTCGGCATTGATTTCATGGAACTGAAAACGGACACTTTTATCCGCAGAACACCGCTGAAGTCGCCGACCTCCCTTCTCAATCGACAAAAGTATACGAACACCGGCCGTTCGGGAGTTTTAAACGCACGAATGGACTTAACCCAGATAGCCTTCCCATGGAGTCAATCGCATACCAAAAGACTGTAATAGACTTTGACTCCATGGCGATTGAACTATATGTATGGGATCTGAGCGCTATTCGCCAATAATATGCACTCAGATCCAGGTTATCTGGGGATATGTGATACGAATGGGTAACATTCGACAAATGTAAAGTTATATATTTTTATGTGTTTTTCTGTGTTGAATTTAAAATGGCGATTTGCCTCTGTCCTGGAGATAATTTAATTACTTCTCAATTATCTCCAGGGCAGAGGGGAGGAAATACTAATGCATGCTGGGAATATTCTGTGTCTGTGGGTCATAACCTGCCTTATGTCTGTCTATTGTTACAGTCTCCGATTTGGTCCCCTAGGGGAGTTTCCACCAAGTGGGAGACCTGCATAAATACGGGCAGATAGCCCACAGTAAAGCCAGTTCATGTTTTACCCTCAATACGGAGCTTGGTCTCGTTATTGGGGGGATTTATTACCGACGACTAGAGACTGCCGGATGGTATTATTAGCCGCTTGGGAGATATATGCGTTCGGCTACCATTGGCGATTTGTGAGTTTGGAGCTAGTGAAGTGCCCGTACGGATCCCGTTCGTGAGTTTACAGCGTTCCCCTGCTTGCGGTTCGTATGATTGTGTCTGATACGCATGCAGCCAATGTTATTGCGAGAGGGGAGGATTCACTAAACGGCGGTTCGTGCATTTCATGCTGAGGGTTCCGTAACACTGGTTATTCTGGTTATTTGACTTTGGCATTGTTTTTGACTTCCTAGTTCTAACGGTTATACCACCATTCTCATGGTTGTGGACCGTTTTTCTAAAATGGCTCATTTTATTCCTCTCAAGATATTACCATCATCTCAAGACCTGGTACTGATCTTTATACGTGAGATTGTCTGTCTGCATGGCATTCCTCACAATATTGTATCTGATAGAGGTTCTCAGTTTCTATCCCAGTTTTGGAGGGCTTTTAATAAGCATTTGGGGATTGAATTGTCTATTTCATCCTCTTACCACCCCCAGACTAATGGTACAGCTGAGAGGGCTAACCAGTCTTTGGAGTTATACTTGCATTGTTTTGTTAATAGCACTTAAGACAATTGGTCCGAATTATTACCATGGGCCGAGTTTGCTAGGAACAATGCTGACCATGATTCCTCTGGGCATAGTCCATTTTTTGTTAATAATGGCCGGCATCCTACTGTCCTACCGGCTGTTTTTTTGATATGGCTATTCCTGCTTTGGATGACCATCTGGCTTCCATCCATGATACCTGGGTTAAAGTTCAATCTGCTCTGGGTACTGCTGCTGACCGTCAAGCATTATGCTGATACACGTCGAGGTGCCAACCCTGTTTACCAAGTGGGTGAGAGGGTTTGGTTATCTTCTCGTAACATCAGGCTCAAAGTCCCTAGCATGAAATTTGCTCCTAGGTTCCTTGGACCTTTTCATGTCCTTCGTAGTATCAGTCCTGTTGCATACTCTCTGGCCATTCCAGCCTCCTTGAAAATTCCTAATACCTTTCATGTGTCCTTGCTCAAACCTCTTGTTTGCAATAAATATACTGTCTCAAGTGTCCCTCCTCCTCCCTTAGTTGTTTCTGGACAGGAAGAGTATGAAGTCTCCTCCATAATTGATTCCAGGTTTTCTCGGGGCACTTTACAATACTTGGTGGATTGGAAAGGTTATGGACAAGCCAATCGTTCTTGAGTTCCGGCATCTGATATACATGCTGGCCACAAAATTCGCTATTTTCATGCCAAATTTCCTCTAAAGCTTGGTCCTGCCCGCCCGGTGGGCGTTCTTCAGGTGGGGGGTAATGTCACATATTCATCTGCTTATAAAAATGTGGTTAATGGCATTTACTGTCCACACATGAAAAGTTGTGCCGAGCAGCAACAAACTCCACAGAAGGATTAATGCTGAGCAGCAATTATGCAAATGCGAACCTGGTAACTGCCTTTGGGGTCAAAGGCCGGTTACAGCCTATCAGATCTAGAAGAGGGGTATCTAGGCCCAGTTCTCATCCTGCTCAATGTCCTGTCGTGGTTTCCCTTGTGGTTGTCCGAAAGTGCGTTATTGATTCTGGTTATTCTGGTTATTTGACTTTGGCATTGTTTTTGACTTCCCTGTTTTCTGGCATCTCTGACTCCTGGCTTTTCCTTATCGTTGTGTCTCTTTCTGTTTCCCTTGACCTCGGCTATTCCTGACTATTCTTTGGTACGTTAGTCCAGCCATTCTGAGGTCCGGTATACGTTACCTATCAGTCCTCTGTGTTACACAATTCTAAGTGCTGGATCATTCTGTAATCCTGACATACTCTAATAGAAGGGAAGAGTTTGATTGCTACATGCACAAGCTGGTGGACCTGGGGAACACATATGGTGGGTTGGCTTTTTACAACTACCATAGGTCATTTTCCACCAAGGTGTCTGGTGCTCTCTCCCAGTATGGTACCCGTATCAACTGGAGCAGACTAGATACGGAACTATTCTGTAGACACTTCACAGGTCTCAAAACACCGGCTTGTTCTAACACGGCAGACAACCGTAATCAGTCACCTAGCACCAGCTACGCTGATAGAACTGAGAGAACCACCAGAGACCAACTGGGTTGTCCCATCATTTTCTTTGGTAAATCCCAGATGTGCAATAATTTCAATGTGGGCACATGTAGTGCATGCAGGTTATTGCATATTTGTTCACATTGTTTCAGGTCACATGCGAAAACCATGTGTCCAAATAAAATGTACCCTAAACCATACCTAACTCAGAGGGGATCTATACAGGCATTATACATATGCCCACAGGACATCTTGAATGTCCAAATTTATAATCAGCGCAACAGAACCCAACAGCCGTAGAACTGGCAGAGGGGCTTTTGTTCGGGCCTTTTAAAACCCCACCTTTTACAGCATGACACACAAATCCCATCGGGATAGTCACAGGGAAATCTTCCCTTAAGCAGAGACTCATCATAGATCTGTCAGCCCCTCATACCTCTTCTACCCCAAGTCTTAAGTCCCTCATTCCCTCCGAAGAGTTTTCCCTACAATATGCCACTATAGATCATGCTATCACAGCCATCACGCAAGCAGGGATTGGAGCTTGGCTAAGTAAGATAGACATTACAAATTCCTTTAAACTACTACCTATCCACCCTACTTACATGGCATCAAATGGACAGATAACTATTATTTTTTTCTCCCGCTAAACCTTTGGGTCAAAAAGTAGCCCCAAAATCTTCGACACATTTGCAGAATCACTTTGCTGGTTGTTACTTAACATTTCCAGATGCCCTATAGTCATCCATTATCTGGATGATTTATTGCTGATCGAAGAGAATGCCTTCCCCCCCAGAAGTCTCAAAGAAACCATTAGTCTGTTTGACCACCTGGGAGTCCCAGTATCCCCTAAGAAAACCAAAGGTCCAGACACAATCATTACATTTCTGGGTATACAACTAGACCTCCATGCAAGCTAGTTTACCACAAGAAAAAATTACATCCTCAACAGCATCAACCATTACATCTTGCTGGGTAATTGCAACTGCAAGGAACTTCAATCTCTCATAGGTTCCTTGAACTTTGCCATGCGCATCATCCCTTAAGGGCGTGCTTTCATATCTAGACTTCTCTGTCTTTTTCCACATTTCCAACACGACAACTATAGACTGTCCTTGGATGCGCACGCCACGGCAGCCCTGCATATATGGAAAGATTTCTTGACCACCTGGAATGGTAAACGCTTGTTCCTCCCAGAATTGTCTGACATTTCTCCAACCATATGGTCAGACGTGGCGTCTACCACGGACTTCGCAGCAATCTTTGGGAACGAATGGCTTTGGGGTAAGTGGCCTGAAGAAGTCTATGACTTAGAAGGCTTTTTTACAACCTCAGCTCTTTTTGAGATTTACCCCATTGTAGCAGCTGCCGTGGCGTGGGGACATTTATGGTCAGGCTTGTCAGTCTGTTGCCACACAGACAACCAAGCCACATGTCACATCATTAACAAAAGCCGTTCATCATCCCTAACAATCATGAGATTTCCCAGGAAACTCTCGTGGTTAGCAGCATGTCACAATTTCTACTTGGTCTGCTTTTATGTACCGGGTATTAGTAACATAGCAGCTGACAGTCTGTCTCATTTCAACTTTCAGGCTTTTCGGCAAGCACTCCCGTCAGCAGCACAAGCAGCCACAGCCACCTCACCATTCCAACAGCTAACTATGGACTAGAACTAATCATGCAACATAGCAGGGATCTGTCCAAATATCATCCAACACTCATGTTAAGACACCCCTGGTGTCTTTAAGGGAAACTGCCGTTTAGTTAACCTTCCCCCTTCGCAATATCAATAACTCCGTTCGCATAGACTGCGGTATACGAACCACCAACAGGGGAAGTGGTAATCTCCTGAACTGGATCCGTAAGAGGCTCCAAACTCCCGAACAGAAATCTACGAATCGCTGCTAGCAGCCGAACAAATATATCCACCAAGAGGCTTGCGGCTCCAGCAATCAGTCTCTAGTTGTCGGTAATAAATCCCCCCAATAACGAGACCAAGCTCCGCATTGAGGGTCAAACAGGATCTGGCTTTACTGTGGGCTACCCGCCCGTATTTATGCAGGTCTCCCACTTGGTGACCAAATGGGAGGCTGTGGACATGGGGACATTTCAAACATACAGATGTAAACTTTTCCCACAATGCAATATGGTTTCCACCCCTCTGGCCTGGGGATAATTGAGAAGTAATTCAATTATCTCCAGGACAAAGACAAATCGCCATCTTAAATAAAATGCCAGAAAACACACAAAAATATATAATTCCACAACTACCGAACATTTCACATTCATATCACATATCCCCAGATATCCTGGATCTGAGTGCATATTATTAGCGAATAGTGCTCAGATCCCATACGCATAGTTCAATCGCCATGGAGTCAAAGTCTATTACAGTCTTTCGGTATGCGATTGACTCCATGGGAAAGCTATCTGGGTTAAGTCCATTCGTGCGTTTAAAACTCCCGAACGGCTGGTGTTCGTATACTTCCGTCGATTTGAGAAGGGAGGTCGGCGGCTTCAGCGGTGTTCTGCGGAAAAAGTGTCCGTTTTCAGTTCCATGAAATCAATGCTGAACACCGCTGGTCTTTCGCATGGTTTAAAATGGCCGCCGCCTCGTGGTCGACATACGAACGACAACCACCCTGTATTCGGTTTTAATTGAGACGTGTCTGCGGTTAACCACAACGTTCTAATTGGGATCAAGAGGTTAACCAGCAGCACACTTCTATCCTGGGTGGCCATCCGTTCGGGAGGTTTATTCGGTAAAACGTGTCATTCGTATGCATGGGCTATGGAAACAGCCATTTACACGAAAGGAAGGCAAAACAGACGAATCCACCACAAATGGGTATACAGATGGTTCTGTCACAACTCACAAAACATACAACAGAGCTTTCACACTTTTCACAAGATTTCTATCTGACCACGACATATCCCAGCCTTTTGTCATGACATCTATCATTCACTTCACTTATTTTTGCCACCTTAAACTATACTTATCTTACAACACCATCAAATTATAACTTACAGGCATTCAACATCACATGCCAATACTACAACCTAATACACATAGTTTCATGTCATCTTATCAGATAAAGAACATACTCAGAGGTATTCAGAGATCCATTCCTCCACGTCCTCCGCAGAGATTACCTATAGACAACACACGTTTCCAGTCTTTATCTGACCTATTAGACTCCAAACCTTTTCACTCTACCCCCAACACAGTCATCAAAGCTGCCATGTACATAGCATTCCTCAGGCCAAGAGAATTCACTACTATCACCACCACTCAGACAGACAGATGTCTTCTACACACACACCTACATAAACACATGGATCACTACATACTATCACTGCCCCAGTCAAAAACAAGCCAATATGCACCTCCAGTGGAGATCACTTATTTCCCTACCCAAAACAAATGGTGTCCAGTAGCGGCTCTAGATTCCTACCTTCCACTTACCACATCACCACCATCACAACACCTATTGTCACTACAAGGCTCTGTACTCACTATCACTAATTTCATGAAATACATCCGATCCCTGTTAACCATGCTAGGTTTTAACCCTTCTCATTACTCAGGTCACTCCTTCCGCATAGGGGTGGCCTCAACAGCTTCCAGCGCTAACATACTGGTGCACATCATTAAATCACTGTGGTGTTGGAAGTCATCCGCATTTACGACTTACATACCCAAACCTACACAAGAATTAAGAAATGCTTTTAAAGAAATGTCTGGATAATTGTATATATATATATATATATATATATATATATATATATATATATATATATATTTGTTGACTGTATTAAATCTTTACAGTTATTCACTTTTTGCCCTCTTTATTTACAGGCCTAGCCTATCATCGGTATCGGCACACCTCAACCGACTTTGCTCTTTTATACTATCAGGCTTAGAACGGCGTTCTACCATTTAGTCAATTTGGTTCATTATTGTCTCCTGTCTATCAGGTACAAATATATTTTCGTTCATGTTTCAATCTACTGCCTCTACAAGGCCACGCACCAGCCACTTGGCAACTAGTAGGGCCTCACCTGTCACAGGGTAGATAGCTTTTCGCTTCGGCACTAGTTAGCCAGCCAGTTCTACATAAACTCAACTGTGTTTATCGATCAGTTCATTGTTGTTGTGGGGTTTGTTTGTTTTTTCAGCATGTCCCATGAAGCCAACTTTGGAGGAGAATGGTACCTCCCTGGCGCAACTGCTAAGCCGTACACCCCAACTAGGCTTGCTGCCCTCAGCATACCTCTAATTACCATACACGCCAGGCTCTTTTAGATTCTGAAGTATCCCCAGGATTTCAGCTGAATGGCGCCCAGAGGGTTTTCCTTTTACTACTACAAGGAAACAGAACTCATCATACTACTCAAACACATCCTGAGTTGGGTAGCAGCTAACAATAACAATCTCAGACATATTAGGAATCTACACTACAATCTGGCATCTCTTCAGTCCATTGATGATAGACTGTCTAAATTAGAGGATAACAGTCCAGCTCATATAGACCCTCACCCATAGGGTCTGAACAAACAATTACTCCCTTCTACTCACAGGGTAGACCCCCCGCATCACCTTTCACCCCTCCTCCTCCTCCTCACTATCTGAGTACTTACCCACCAATTTGTAGTAAATGTATCATAGGAATATGTAGTTCTAGTGACTACAATTACTTCACGTACGCACCATATGCCTTGGGTCTCATGTTATAGACATGTGCCCGTATAGGTTGCATCAAATGCATGAATACATCTGTCCCCATGCTTGGTGGAATAATTACACACTGGTTTCACACTATGTTGGGGTCACTCCTCATAGGCACCTTAAGATGTCCCAATTTACTCAGCTAAGCACGTACCATATACTGTAAACCACATGGCTTGGCAAGACCGATTTCTCCAACACCTTCATGTTGCTAGTCATCCGCCCCTTACGGATATTCATGGGGGTAAGAGGTGTGTGAAGTGTTGCTGTGCTACCAAAATTAACTCTGGGGCACTTGCGGAGGCTCGCTACTGGCTTCTCCTCATTATCGCTAGGTGCCCCATGGAGATACCTTATCGAGAAGGTTTCTTAATAGGGAAACAGTAACCACACATACAAGGATAAATACACTATAACACTGGTTCGACTCTAGGCATTCCTCTGACACGAGACAAACACCTGAACCACCACCCGTCTTATTTCATGGGTTCAAACTGAATTCAGGTACTATGCAGTCAAATCTCCCCGAGGATGAGCTTGTGCGCATTCGCAAAGACAATAGGTTCCTTCAGCCGGGAACTTAGACTTGGTAGACCTGCAATCATTGCTGGGTTCTTGGGACTTCACTATGGGTATTATCCCTCTGTAGAGATCATTCACTTACTGTTACGCTTGTTTTTCAGGTCTGCCTGACGGAGATATTAATATTAGATCCTAGGGCAGACCTGGTCATGTGGATGAAGTTGTTAGAACCCTGGATTGGGTTTTCTATGTTCATCCCACCAGAATCCGACCAATTCCCAGTCTCCCAAACAAGATGCAGCTGCTAATACGCAGCGATCTCCAGATTAATGTTTGGGGTTTGCAGGCCAGGTGACTCGGCCTACCATCCTTTACAAACACCGGCCTTAGTTGAATTAACTGGTAAGTGACGGCTGCTTTCATATAGAGAATACTGGCCGGGCACGACAGTTCAAGGTTATATCGACAACATGGTGGTCTGCAATATAATTTATACGGGTCAATCATCCTCATTGATCATCATGAAGATAGTTTTTAGGCCCTCCTGGTTGCCAGCCACTTTCGGTTCTTCGTTCTGCATCCAGGCTACCCCAATTTGCACGGTCACTTTTGGCCATCGTCAATTAGGAAATCTTAGTTCCTCACCAACTGCCTAGCACCCGTCCCAAAC
>OW240913.1:218682588-218756358 GCA_933207985.1 Pelobates cultripes | reverse complement strand
CAGTGAAACAGTCTGCCCGCATGCAACATGGGGAAAGATAAATGGCAGGAGGCGCTCTGCTGTCCTCTGGCTCTACTCCCTCTACCTCCGTCTGATCTCAGTGAGTAGAAGGACCGGGAGTGGAAGGATGGAAAGAAGAATGGTTCATGGGCGAAAGATCCTCTTCATGGAAATCTGGGCTTCGTCCCCGCGCCAGACGGAGACTGCATTCAACCCTTTCTTGGGATCCCGTCCATTATAGGTCATGTATGTGGTGACCAGGGAAGCGAAATATGGGATCATGGCAACCTTATCCGGCAGTACAGGCCTGGGCATTCCGCCCGAAGTTTCCCGCGAAGTTCCCAATCCAGAGGCCTGTGGACCCAGTAATGCACGAATTGTTGGGAAAGGACCAATCGTGGACAGGTTTATCGCCCATGGGGTTCAGGAAACTGCAGTCGTCCACAACCCTAGCCGTCTCCGCAGTTGTGGGGGTGTCCCCCGGTGCATTCGGGTTAGTGTCCAGAATCCTTGTCCCGGTGAGGCCGATAGCATAGAGCCAAGTCACTTTATCGGAGCCTTCCCCTTCTGGGAGAGTGGCTCAGGGCTTTCACCCTTTCAATACCGCTTCTGCGCACTTGCTTGCTCTCTACTTGGAGAGTCCGACTCCGCCGAGTCACCTGCCCCAGTCTGGCTTTGCTGGAGCAAGAGCCCTGGCCAGTGCTTGTTCCACGGAGGCGGCCACCGCCACATTAATCAACGCCTGTAGACTCTGCTCCTGGGTAGAGGGCTCCACAGTCAGAGGGACTTTAGGTGATGTGACACCTAGGGGTGTAGAGGATAAATGTCACCTTTAGCAGAGTAATTTGGGGCAGCACCCCATATAGTGGCAGAGGCAAGTTGGGTAGCGCATGCAGGACGCTAGTGTGAGTCTGTAGCACTAAGCCGTGCATTCAGGAGGCAATGGCACAGACAGAGCAGGCCAATCAATGGGTACAGACAAAGCAGGTCAATCAGTGGGCACAGACAAAGCAGGCCAATCAGTGGGCATAGACAAAGCAGGCCAATCAGCGGGCACAGACAAAGCAGGCCAATCAGTGGGCAATGATGAAGCAGTCCAATCAGTGCATGCAGGTAATTGCCACGTGTAGCAGACCATTAGAGAATACCATAATGTAGGGCAGAACATTTAAATCTATGGATTTATTTATCAGCTAATGATTAGTCTCCTGCCTATGCCAGCAGTTTTTACCAGGAGACAACTGGTAGGCAAAAGAAGGCCCAAATAGTAGGGGAAACATTCACTCCCTAGATGAGTATGCACTACATACAATACAGGCAAAAGAGACATTCAGATACTTCTGATTTCCAAGTGTATACTGGGGATGTTACATTTACCCAATTTAATGGCACGCATTTTGTTTACATTCAGCCCTGCCGGGAATTAAACCTGTGAGCCCCACTGGCTGAAGATTCTTCTGATGAGGAATCAGCCCACTGAGCTATCTCACCACACTTCCCCAGCAAAATACATGCAAAACCCCATCAGAACTGTATACAAGGCGTGTATACAAAGAACCTTAGTGCATAGAAAAAATTAATGAACTAAATACAGGCAGCAAACCTAGGTCCAGCCCCCCTGCACAGAACATGGATGTGGCCTCATTAGATCGCACACTTACCATGTGGGTAAGTGCCGAGACCGGAGGGGGAGCGAGGCCGGGAGCCGTCGCTTCCACGTGGTTGGCTCACCCTCTCCCCTCCACCCATGCTGCCTGCAAGCCGCTAATCCAACACTTGCGGCCGAGAGTGTGGGAGGGAGAGAAGTAGGGACAGAGACAGCTCCCGCTCGGTGAACGGAGTCGGCGAGCGGGAGCATACACGTGGGGCTGCTGGAGACGATCACTGCGGTCCCGCCGGTCGACAACGGGAGGCCGCTGAAAGGTACACACAAACAATAAGGTAAAAGGGGGAGAAAGAGCCAGGCTGGGAATGAGGGGAGGGCAAGCAGTCTTCAATCTGATCTTTTTTTTATTTTAACCAAATCAGATAAGTTTGTATTAAAAGAGAACTTCGTTTTTTCCTATTGGATATACAAGTTCGATAACGATTTATAATTTATTTTTTTCTCTGATATGCTTCCAGTTTGATTATTTGCCCTCTAATTACAGATTTATAAGTGCACCATATGTTTGTGAGAGTTGTATCCCCTGTTAAGTTCTCTTTAAAAACATTCAGATACTCTAACTAGTGTTTCAATATTTTATTCCTTTCTTAGTAGATATTCCTTAAGCCTCCATGGGTGTAATACTTTCAAATATTTATTTTCTATCTCCATAACTACTAAATAACGATCTGACCATGTTACTGTTTGAATATTAATCTTTTTGCATTCCCATATATTTATATAATTAAATAGTATTTTATCCAATCTTGTGTATGAGTTATGACTTGGTGAGTAGTAGGTATATTGTTTTTCTAATGGATTGAATATTCTTCATAAATCATATAGTTTATATTTGCCCAAAGTTTCCTGGAATGCTCGTGCCAACCCTCTTTGAGAAAGGTCCATAGTTTTCCTCTTTGGGATACTTTTATCTAGAATAATATCTGATACGCAATTGAAATCTCTCAAGCATACAAACGTGCTTTGGATAGTTTCATATAATTTATCAAGAGTTTTATTTTTAAAAAGTGTTTTTTTGTAGGGGGCATATATATTCAAAAAAGTGAAAAAAAATGCATCCAGTTTACAGATCAGGAAGAGATAGCAACCCTGTTTATCTGCCTGTTTAAAAATTAATTCATATTTTATATTGCTAGATATCATTATTGCCACCCCCTCTTTTTGCTCTTCTGTAATGTTGCGTATTCTACATTTGGATATCCCTTGCTAAGCATTTGTTGTCCTGAGCCACTAAATCGGTCTCTTGAAGGCAGCATACATCAATTCTATCTTTTTTCAGCATACCATATAGCATGATTCTTTTTTGGGGTACATTTAAGCATTTTACATTAAGAGTAATCACCTTTAAGTTATTCATCCTTTATCTTTCTTCATATATCCAATGTTTGCCCGTTCGTCTCGCTTACCGCATGAAGCAAAAAAGTTAGAGAAAAAAACCCCAAAGAAACAAAAAAAACACACACACACACACACAATACAAACTTTCCTTTCTTGACTTAAAATAATTAAATCTACTCAACTTCTGCTTAGGAGTCACATTTTTCTTATCGACTCTCCAACCAGAGATAAATTAGACATAAGGAAACCCCACATTCCCCATATATGTCCAAAAGATTGTAAAAACGAATTGAGTCATCGACCCAAAGAGAAACTTTTGCGGGTGCAGTATACTTTTGTGGAGATTTATCTGACATGGGAGAGACCACACACACACATACACACAAAATATTTAATGTTCTATATATTTTATAATAAACATTTTATTTTGTCATGTTGAGTGAGAGTTGAAGATAACTTGACAAGACTGATCTGATCTTGTTACATGTTTGACACTGGATAACTGTAAAGGAGCAGCACCTTGAAGTATAATGCATATTATTTTTATCTGGAACTTATATTTATATTGACTATATCCATAATGAAAATGTAACTAATTCTAAGAGTGTTTTATGTGCTCCTGTGGCATTTAGTTTTAACCTTACTATCAGCCATTTAAGATGCAACCACAGCACATTTACGGTCATTGTTCATTGAATGCCATCCGTCAATGTTTTGACAACTGTGATGGAAGTGGAATTGTAAAACAGATCACTATCTTATCTGTATTCTAATTATGGATATCCCTTAAATATTTGTCCTTGAGGCTGATATACAGTAGGTCTCTCAAATGCTGGTGAGATACAGTGTTTCAAACAAACAAAGCCAGACAGACATATTAGCTTCCTCGTAATTCGTGTGAGAAAAAAAGATTTCTAAAGTTTTATGACAGAAAATGCAGTAAAAATTTGAATTTAATGACTGACTTTAACATTTTTTAAAAACAAATCCTACACTATGATGCCTCGACATTCCTATATTTATAGCCAAATACAAAAAGGAAAGAGTGCACACACAACATGATCAGTTTTAAATCATCTTAGGTTACATAAAATTTTATCACATGACAGGAGGCTTTGTATTTTGCATAATCTTTCTTTACTAACTCCATAGCAGCAAAGAAACGAGTGACATAACTGAGAACCAATCACAATGCAGTATAGAGTATAAGAGGTGTAACGTATGACATAATTTCCTCTTTCTTTGCTGCTCCATCACAAGATAAGTACAGACTTGGTTTTCTGTCCTTACACTTCTACTATATTTCATATCTATTTTGTAAACTATTATCTTACTATCTCTGTTATTATTACCTTTGGGGGCTATTTCCCCCCCTGGCTCTGGGACCTTTCTACTGCTTTTACTTGCCCTATCCCTTTTACAGGAGGTCTTACCGGCATTCTCGCCATCTTCACCTCTACTTCCCAGTGCCAGATCTCTTCGCGTTTTTTTCCCTGCCTTGACCATCATTTGCACGTTGTTTTTGCTTTGTGAACGGCACTATCTGACCGTCCATCCGCATAGGTTCGTTTCTTTTGACGAACGCCTTGTATTAGGTGCTCGCGTTCGTTTCGTGTGCCGAACACCCGCACCACCTATTGACGCTCGCGTTAGGCTAATTCTGCGCACGAACGCCCGGCGTTCATGTAACTCCTTTTGCCACCCTAACATCTAGGGGAGGTACTAAAACCTCCCATTTTTAACTGCCTTCAGTCCGGCGGCCATTTTAAACGGCTACTACTGTCCTGTTGCAGACTCCAGTCAATTATTACTGCCAGATACTCTCCTGGAATACACTCCTGAACTCTGCATCCTTATCAGCTCACTGTGGGACCAGTATCAGGTTAGTGCTTTGCACTTGGGATCGGTTTCAGCCAGTTGGATTATCCTTACTCTGGCAAGGGTGAGCCCCCATTCATGTGCTGCTGAACGGACCTGTGCATGCAGGATTCCGAATTTCTGGGTGAGCCCCAGTGACAGCCCTCATCACCTCACTTGACCTACCAGTCACATAACTCTCTCAGGTTAACCATTACCTACTTTTATACCACCCCTTGGTCCCCAGGCCTCTCCAATTTTTGTGCCACAAGTGCCCTCACGCATATTCACCGGGTGAGCCCCGAGTGTGATAAACACCATGGAAGAATCTCAAAACCCCTCAGATCGCCAGGCTATGATTGCAGCAGCTGTAGCTGCGTCCATGGAAAAGGCTTTGGCTAAGTCGTTCCAATTGGAACAAGGTGCATCTAAACCCATTCCCAAATGGGCTCATTATGGGGCGGATTCTGAGGACTCCGATTCCTCCAGGGAATGCTCCCACCCCCCTAAGCGCCATTGGAAAGGCGAGGCCATGGGACCACGTAAGTCCAAGGGAAAGGCCCCTGCTAAATGCAGAAGAGACACAAGCAGATCGTCCCACAAACCCGCTCAGGCTTCCTCTGGGGAAGAGGACGCAGGTCCATCACACGCTTAGCTGTGGTTGACGAATGGCAGGCGGCTGCCTCCGACCAGGAGGAATCCGACTGGGACTCCGCTGCAAAGTCTGACCCTTATCTCATAGGGGAACAGACCCTGGGTGAGCCCCAGGACTCCATGGCCACAACCATGGACACCCCACAAGAAGGTTCAGAGATATTTTTGGACAACTCTGGCCTCCGAATGTTCGATCCTAGGAACATTCGCCATCCCCGTTCGGAAGAATGGACGCCACCCGAACACTTGACCAGATTCATGCACTTTTGGCTCCGGAAGTCTCTAGACAAGGAAGTGAGAAAGCGTAGCGTAGTGAGAGATCTGAATGTCCTCGCCCGAGCCTACCAGACAAGGTAGCACACACCCCCGAATTCGACCCGCTTATGACCACATTCCTGTCCCGCGTAGGGTCGGGACCCACGCAAAGGCGTGGAACGTGGCTTCAAGGGAGCCCAAGACAAACTGTTAGACGCCATCGGGCCATTGGCGAGGATCATGGACATGGCAAATGATGTCTATGAAAGGGCTGATGACTTCACCCCAGATATGATGCGTGAGTGGGCACAGGATACCCTAGAGTGGGCACAGAGGTGCTTCTGTTTCCTCGGGAACAGTAATGTGGCCCTCTCTTCGGAGAGGCGCCGAGCAGCACTTTTCCCGAATTGACGACAAGCTTGTCGAACTGGGGGATAAGGAATTGGGCCCCTTGGCACAGGGCAAACTGTTTGGAGAGGCCTTCCTTACTGAGCTTAATAAGAGGGTCAATATATTCACATCCCTCAATAAGGCACAAACGTCAATGCGGAAAGTATTCCGCGTCCCCAACACCCGAGGTGTTTTTGGGAGGGCTGGTCTGCAGAGGGGCCGTGCCACCAGCCGCTTCTGGCCATCCGGCCCCCGCACAACCAGGACACAGCCATTCTACACGGATTCATCTGCCCGCCATTTATTCATCATTTTAGGGGATCGGACCGTGGCCGTGGCGGCCGGGGATGCTCCAGAGCCGAGGACGCTCCAACAGACCCCACCACGCCCGATCCAATTTTCACGGGCTGATGATTGCTTGATAGACTCGGAACTTCAGGACTTACATTCCAAGGGTGCCATCCAACCGGCTCCGGATTCAACCGGGTTCTACAGCAATATCTTCCTGGTCAGGAAAAAAAATGGGGAATTCCGACCGGTCATCAACCTCAAGGAGCTCAATTCCTAGTACCGCCACTTCAAAATGGAGGGTATCCACCTTCATCACTGACTCCCGCTCAGTCGATCAAATTCCTTGGATTCGAGATAGACTCAACATCATGCACTGTACGCCTTCCAGCCGCAAAGATTGCCACCATCCGCAGAGAAATTCGGAAGTTACTTCGACTGACATCCATACCTTTACGACTGCTGGGACGGATCATGGGATTTCTCTCGTCATCCATCCAGGCCGTCTTTCCTGGACCCCTGCATTACAGAGCCATGCAACGCCTCATGCAAAGTTCTTTCGCAAAAACCCAACATATGACCAATCGGTCCCTATGTCGGACGAGGTTCGGGAGGAATTGCACTGGTGGCTGAACTGCATGCAAGCCTGGAACAGCCAGGCAATATTCGGAAACCAACCAGACTTCATACTGGAGTCAGACGCCAGACGCTCGGGCTGTGGAGCAACAGACGGCACCTCCTCCACGGGAGGAGTGTGGACTCCCCAAGAACATTCGATGCACATCAACTGTTTGGAGCTCCTGGCAGGATCGTTCGCCATTCGCAGCCTGGCAAAGGAACGATCCAACTGCTGCATCTTGCTCCAGATGGACAATGTCTCGGCGGTAAGATACATCAACCGACTCGAAGGCACCCTCTCCCAAGCACCAGTAGAACTCATGAAGGAAATCTTCGATTATTGCCTGCCTCGCAACATCACGTTGTTAGCGGAACACCTACCAGGGTAAACCAACACGACAGCAGATTGGTACTCATGCCACTGGAGGGACGCCAGCGACTGGCAACTAGACCCTCATATTTTCACGATTCTGGATGCACAAAGGGGATTAATTCGCCTCCCACAATAACCGTCAGAAGAAGGACTTCTTCAGTTGGCTCCAAGATCAGGAGAGTCTAGCAACGGACGCGTTTCTGCAACAATAGCCACAACACGGGGCTTACGCATTCCCACCATTCTCAATGATTACGAGTGTTCTTCACCGAATCTGCATACAGAGGGTGATACTGGCCATCATCACGCCTCTATGGCAAAGCCAACCATGGTTCCTGGAACTTCTGGAACTGTCGAACAGGGATCCTCTCCTCCTACCAGATACTCCGACCATCCTCAGGAACCTGATGGGACTACCCCATCCGCTGGTCAGGGAGGACCGGCTCCCCCTGGTGGCCTGGACTCTTTCAGGGGTTCCTGGCGAACCAAGGATTTATCGCAGGAAACTAGGGATCTCCTATGGGAATCATGGGCGCCAGGAACAAGGAGGTGCTACTTATCAGCATGGCACTGCTGGACAACTTGGTGTCTGGGACGGGATCTCAATCCCTTTACAGCACCTATTCCCTCCATCATGAATTTCCTCACCTCTCTATTCACAGCCGGGAAATCATACCGGTCCATCAACGTGATACGTTCAGCCATCTCAGCGGCTCATACGCCGACTCAAGGGACACCAGTGGGCCAGAACCCACTCATCTATAGACTCCTCCGCGGCATGTGCCTTCCACGCCCCCCGGAGCCCAAAGATTATCTGTACACTAAAGCTAGCATAATCTTCAATTATAATTGTGCACAGTGGAAAATTTTGCCAGTAGTTGATTTTTTTGTACAAATTTGGTCAATATTTTTAGTTTTTGGTGGTTTCTACTTTGGGACGTTGGGACGTTGGCACGTTGGGACGTTGGCATAGTCTTACAGGTTTTCCGGGACTGGCCTCCTAACGAGAATTTATCACTCCGCCAGCTTACGGCAAAATTCACCTTCCTACTCTGCCTAGTCTCCTTTCGTCACGTGTCCGATGTACGCGCTTTTGACGCCGACACATTTACCTTTTGTCCAGCAGGAGTAACCTTTCAGGTCTCTAGGCGCACGAAGTCCGACTCTTCCTCCGTTTTTTACCCCTTTTTTCCCTCAGACCCTCAGCTCTGTGTGGTCTGTACTCTCCGTCAATACGTGGAAGCTACCGCGACGTTGCGGCCTACTTCTAATCGTCAACTTCTCATCTCTTACGTCCGCCCCTACGCTCCAGTCTCGGTCACTACGTTGGTCAGATGTGTTAGATGGCTCTTAGCCCTTGCCAGGATAGACTAGGCACTCAGTTCGAGGGGCAGCGGCCTCTTCCGCCTACGCGGCAGGGGCCTCCCTTCCAGATATTTTGCGAGCGGTGGACTGGACTAGAGAATCCACCTTTAGGACATTCTACTTCCGTCCTCGATCTAACCCAGCTTTTGCTCTACTTTCTCAGCGTTGAAATTGCAAAATACGAAGCCTCCTGATAAAATTGAAGATTATGCTAGCTTTAGTGTACAGATAATCTTAATTTTAATAATGACAGGAGGCGAGAATTTTCCCTCCCTGCTCTCTTTCGCTCTTCCTTCCCTCTGGTTTCACGCATATTTCTATCTCTTTGTTCCATGTTATTATTGTACTAATGCCTAAGTTGGGTTTTTTCTCACACTTAATACAGATATGCCATGTGGGTGGTATGGTTTAGTTAGCACCAATAGATGGGAGGAATGTATTCGCTCTATTTAAAGGACCACTATAGTGCCAGGAAAACATACTTATTTTCCTGGCACTATAGTGCCCTGAGGGTGCCCCCACCCTCAGGGTCCCCCTCCCGCCCAGATCTGGAAGGGGGAAAAGGGGTAAAACTTACCTTTTTCCAGCACTGGGCGTGGAGCTCTCCTCCTCCGATCCTCCTCTTCTCCTCCCCGTCTGCTGAATGCGCACGCGCGGCAAAAGCTGCGTGCGCATTCAGCCGGTCACATAGGAAAGCATTATCAATGCTTTCCTATGGACGCTGGCGTGCTCTCACTGTGAAAATCACAGTGAGAAGCACGCAAGCGCCTCTAGTGGCTGTCAATGAGACAGCCACTAGAGGAAATAGGGGAAGGCTTAACCCATTCATAAACATAGCAGTTTCTCTGAAACTGCTATGTTTATGAAAAAATGGGTTAACCCTAGCTGGACCTGGCACCCAGACCACTTCATTAAGCTGAAGTGGTCTGGGTGCCTAGAGTGGTCCTTTAATAATGATGGTTTACTTAATCATAAGGGATAGACAGCTCAGTGTTTTTACACAACCATATTTGGAATATAATACCCTTTATATTCTTGTTTCAGTTTAACCAGATGAATCAGGACACTAAAGACTCCATTCAAGATGTCATCATCGTCTTGTCATGGAAGATCGTCACATCAAGAAGTCTTCCCTTGGAGTCTCTCTGTTTATGTTCAATTTTCATGTTATGAGTTATCCCTATTGTTATTCTGCATTGTGATCTTGTGATGTCGCATGCTTTAAGAGGAAATGATGTCATACGTTACACCTCTTATACTCTATAATGCATTGTGATTGGTTCTCAGTTATGTCACTCGTTTCTTTGCTGCTATGGAGTTAGTAAAGAAAGATTATGCAAAATACTTGCCTCCTGTCATTATTAAAATTAAGATTATCTGTACACTAAAGCTAGCATAATCTTCAATTATAATTGTGCACAGTGGAAAATTTTGCCAGTAGTTGATTTTTTTGTACAAATTTGGTCAATATTTTTAGTTTTTGGTGGTTTCTACTTCTGACAACTTGAATGTTGCAATCACTGCCAAATTTTTAAGTGACTAAGATAAGTTTACTTTGCTATCCTTAGAGACGGAGCTGTGGTTAGTAAATAGCTAAAAAGAACACTATTGGCACCAAAACAACTTTAGCTTAATGAAGCATTAAGCATAATTGGTGTATAGATCATTCCCTTGCAGTCTCATTCTCTGCCATTTCGGTCCTACTAACTTTTCCCTGCATGTGACTTGAACAGCTCTCCTAAACACTTCCTGTAAAGAGACATGTAATGTTTAGACTTTCTTAAATTGAATAATTTTTTCTTTATTTTCTCCTGCTCCAATAGCCTTTTAAGACACTGCAGGAGCCTTTTTTACATATATATAATATATGTTCAATTTACAGAGCAGGAGATAACTTTTCATTGTATTATATATTTTTTATAGAAATGTTTCAATTAAAAACTAAAATAAATAAATACATAAAAGAAAAACAGCACTTCACTGCACAAGCAATTTAGTGCAAAATAGACATAAGATAAACTGGAGATTATGCTTATTACATACATACAAACATCAACATCTAAACAGAAATTAAATAAAAAATATCTTAAGAAAAAAATAATACTGATATTTTGATATTTAGATATTGCTTATGGTGACAAAACAGTTGGGCAATGTGACAGAACCATCCGTCTGTCTATTGTGGTGGATTCGTCTATTCCTGCCCCCGTTCGTGTAAATGGCTGTTTCTATAGCCCAGCCATATGAATGACTGTTTTCATCGAACAAATTCACTGAACGAATGGCCACCCAGAAGAAGAAGTGTGGTGCTGGTTAACCTCTTGATCCCAATTAGAACGTTGTGGTTAACCGCAGACACTTCTCAATTAAACCGAATTCAGGGTGGCCATCGTTCGTATGTCGACCATGAGGCAGCGGCCATTTTAAAACGCACGAAAGCCCAGCAGTGTTTGGCACTGATTCCATGGAACTAAAAACGGACACTTTTTCTGCCGAACACTGCTGAAACAACGGGTCGCCTTGCTGCCTCGAAGAAAGCGTACAAACACCGGCCGTTCGGGAGTTTTGAAACACACGAAAGGACTTAACCCAGATAGCCTTCCCATGGAGTCAATCGCATACTGAAAGACTGTAAGAACTTTGACTCCATGGCGATTGAACTATGTGTGTGGGATCTGAGCGCTATTCGCTAATAATATGCACTCAGATCCAGGCTATCTGGGGATGTGTGATACGAATGGGAAATGTTCGGTTATTTTAAAGTTATATATTGTGGCGAAACCGGCCTCGCCACGTGTCCTTGGAGGGGGCTGCTTGCCCGCCTCTTGCCTTTGGACTATGGACCAGACTTTATGTGAAGTTATTAACCCAGATAGCTATGCCATGGAGCCCATTCGTGTAGTTAAAGACTTCGGCTCCATGGCAATTGAACTGTGTGAATAGGATCTGAGCGCTATTCGGTAGTTTTGTGCGCTCAGATCCCAGCTATCTGGGGATATGTGACATGTCTGTGTTTTATGTATAAAATGTGACTTTATGTATTTTAAAGTGTTTTGTGTCTTTTTGCAACCATGTGCTTAATGGAGTCTTGTGTCTGTCCTGGGAGATAATTGAATTACTCTCCAGGATAGAAGACTCTGAAACTGGTTTGGGCCAGAAAGCCATGCTTCATTTAGTCACAAAGGACTTTCCCTTAACTTTTGAACCCCTGGTCTGATTCGTGCCATTTTTTAATATGTTGTTCCCCTGAATGGATTGATTATGAAAATGTATGTTTTATGTTTGTGACATGTATATTTTAGAAGTTATAAATATTGTGTAAAAACTGTATTCCTCTGCCGGTGATAATGAGATTACCCATTGTGTTCAGTAATCATATCACCTGCAGAGGGGAGGATTTTGTGTGGGAGTGTCTGGGTGTATTGTACGGATTGATTGGTTGTTTTGTAACGCCCTGTGGGCTGTACTATGTTTGTGGATTGGGAATAAAAGAGACTGTATGTGACAGTACAGGGAGTTCCTGCTTAACCCTCAAAGTGAAGTGTCGTCTCATTATTCGGGGAGGATTTATTGTATGCTGTTCCAGTTTGACTGCAAGGAGAGTAAACCTATTCGTATGGTTCCTATTCAACTGTCTACAGCATTCAAATGCTTGAGAGGATTCAAATGCTTCTCCAGTTCGGTGGTTGTGGTGTCTGCTGCAGTGCTTGGAGTCCTCAGGAAGCGCTAGGAGCATCCTTTAACGGAGGTACCCAGTCGGGGTGCCAGGCGATCCGTTACATGAATTTATTTGTTTCTCCGGTTCGGTGATTGTGGTGTCTGCCAGAGTGCTTGGAGTCCTCAGGAAGCGCTAGGATCATCTTTCAACGGAGGTACCCAGTCGGGGTGCCAGGTGATCCGTTACATATATTTTTATGTATTTTTTTGGTATTGCATTTAAGATGGAAATTTGTATTTGTCCTGGAGATAATTGAATTACTTCTCAATTATCTCCAGAGCAGAGGGGAGGAAACCATATCGCATTGTGGGAAAAGCTTGTGATTGTATGTCTGAAATGTTCCCATGTCCATCTGTAATTCCAGTCTCCCATTTGGTCCCCTAGGGGAGTGTCCAAGTGGGAGACCTGCATAAATACGGGCAGATAGCCCACAGTAAAGCCAGATCCTGTTTGACCCTCAATGCGGAGCTTCTGTCTCGTTATTGGGGGGATTTCTTCTTTGCGCTTAGAGACTGCTGATTGGAACCGATAGCCGCTTGGTGGATATCGTTGTTCGCCGGCTAGCAGCAGTTCATGGATTTCCGTTCGGGAGTTTGGAGCCTTTCACGGATCCCGGTTGGGAGATTGCCGCTTCCCCTGAGGTTGGTTCGTATACTGCAGTTTATGCGAACGGAGTTATTGGTATTGCAGAAGGGGAAGGCTAACTAACGGTGGTTTCGTTTAAAGACACCAGGGGTGTCTTAACAGGCAATTTATGGGTAAATGACATAAAATTACTAATTCACTTTAACAAATGAACTAAAATTCCAACATGACCATACTCTTTCAAATTTGAACCCAGACTCCAGCAAGCTACATGACATTTTCTCATAGCCACTGGTATACATACCGCGGTCGCAGGGGTCACTGTGGACCCCTGTGACCAGGTACCCACCAGCTTCATTTGCAGCCCCCGGCCCGCGCATCAAACCGCCGGGGCCGCCCTCCAAAGGGTCCATCGGGTGGCCCATGCTGTTAGGGCCATCCGATGGAGATGAATTGTCAGGGGGCCCAGTCAGCGCTGGGAGCTTTAACAGCATGACCGGGCCCCCTGTGATGATGTCAGACATAGCTGGGAGGAAGTGACTGCACGTCACTCATCTCAGCTATCAGAGAGCAGCGCGGGAGGAATGAGGAGGGAATCAGAGTGGGAACCCTGACTCCCATCAGGCTGAGCCCACACTGGACCCCGGGGAAATCACCCTGTATGTGTGTGTGTCTCTGTATGTATGTGTGTGTATGTCTATATGTATGTATATATGTGTCTGTGTGTATGTTGGTATGTGTCTGTATGTATGTGTCTATGTGTGTGTCTGTATGAGTGTGTGTATCTGTATGTATGTGTCTGTGTGTGTCTCTGTATGTATATGTCTGTATCACAAAGACACATACATAGAGACACACGTACATACAGAGACACACATAGACACATACATACAGACATACACACAGACAGACATGCATAGAGATGCACTCACACACACACACACACAGACACATACAGACATATACATACAGACTGTATGTGTGTGTATCTCTGTATGTATGTGTCTGTGTGTGTATGTCTGTGTGTCTGTATATATGTATGTGTGTGCATCTCTGTATGTATGTGTCTATTTGTGTGTCTCTGTATGTAGTATCATACAGACACATACATACAGAGACACACATGCATACAGACACACACATACAGACACATACAGACATACACACAGACAGACATGCATAGAGACACACACACTGTATGTGTGTGTCTCTGTATGTATGTGTGTGTGTGTGTATGATGTGTATGTCGGTATGTGTATGTATGTATGTGTCTGTGTGTGTGTCTGTATGTATGTGTCTGTATATCTGTATGTATGTGTCTGTGTGTGTCTCTGTATGTATGTGTCTGGACCATACAGACACATACATACAAAGACACACATACACATACATACAGACATACACACACACACACACAGACAGACATGCAAAGAGATGCACACACACATATACAGACACACACACAGACACATACAGACACATACATACAGACTGTATGTGTGTGTATCTCTGTATGTGTGTATCTGTGTGTGTGTGTGTGTGTGTCTGTCTGTGTGTCTGTCTGTATGTATGTGTCTGTGTGTGTCTCTGTATGTTTGTGTATATGTGTGTGTCTCTGTATGTATCTGTATGTATCATACAGACACATACATACAGAGACACACATACATACAGACACACACACACACATACAGACACATACATACAGACAAACTGTAGCGGAGAGCTGGTCTTTCACAGGTTAACTCCACTAAAGATCCCAGTAAGGCTCAGGAACAAGTTATAAAATACCATTGGTTAATAATCACAGCAAGCAAGGTAATCCACGAATATCCCAAGACGGATCCCAATGACTGGACGACATACAGCATCAGGAGCAGAACTGACTTTTAATTCACACAACTTCCTTATAAAGCATTCTCCCATGTAAGGGAGGGATTTGCAATAATTATTACAGTAACCAATCCTCCACGAGTTGCCACCCACACATCCCCTCCCCTAAACATAGGGGTACCACTTTAAATGTTATATCACCTGGTAGCCCTGATCTGGGTGAGACACATATCCAAATATCACCCAGATCGGACAAGGGGTTCGAGAAATTTATGGAAGTACTAAAAAGACAGACCGTGCTGGGTTTAACAGCCCAAACGGGCTCCATGTGTTTTGGCCCTGTGGTCGGTCACAGAAAAGGGAATGTAACACACAAATGGCTTATGTTAGGAGAGCTGGGGAGGTTTTGTGTAATTTCCCTTGTTCGTGGGGTTCAAACTACTGAACGGGAAGCCATTCGGTAGTTTGTATACGAATTGGCGGCAGTGTGGAGGTCTCAGCGGTGTTTGCCTAACCGAGTGTCCGATTTGGTTTCCAGACACTCGACGGCAAAACACCGCTGTTCCGGAGTTTAAAATGGCCGCCGCCACGTGTTCGTCTCCTGAATGGCGGCCACCCAGAGAACAAAGGACCCACTACATGAACCGCCAATTAACCGTTTGCAACATTGTTGCGAACAGTAATTGGAGGCACACTTACTACTGGGGTGGTCTGATTGTTCGGTAGTTTCACTCGCATAATAACTGGAGTGATTTTACCAAACAATCAGACGAATGCTACATACACTTCACATATACAGGTTACAATTCAACCGAATACAAAGACATAAATGCACTTTTTAGGACAGCCCAATGCCATCCGCTACACTGCTCCCCCTTGCCCACAAGCCGGCATACACAGTCTGATCCCGCACCGAACGGCTTGGGGATGTCCGGGGTGCTCACGGATCATTTCTCCAAGTCTGTTTGTCTAGACAACCCGTCAGTGTTTCCATTTTGTTTGCCCTGGCGATACTGAATGTTTAAGTCAAAGGGCAACAGCGCCAAACTCCAGTGCAGCAGCCTGGCATTGTCCCCAGCCACCCGGTTCAGCCATACTAACGGGTTGTGATCCGTGAGCAAAGAAAAGGGCTGTCCATACAAATACGGCTGCAACTTCTTTAGGGCCCACACCACAGCCAGGCATTCCTTTTCGATGGTGGCGTAGTTTACTTCTCTGGGTAACAACTTGCGACTGATGTACGCCACGGGATGTTCTCCGCCATCGGCCCCGACTTGGCTCAGTACTGCTCCCAATCCAAACATAGAAGCGTCTGTGTGAACAAAAAAACGTTTAGTTGGATTGGGAGCTGCCAAGACAGGGGCATTGCTAAGTGCATTTTTCAGATGTTGGAATGCCTGCTCACACTCCGGGGTCCAGGTTACTTGGCTGGGAAGGTTCTTACGGGTCAGGTCAGTAAGGGGTTTGGCCAGGGCGCTATAATTGGGGACAAACTTCCTATAGTATCCTGCTGTCCCTAGAAATGCAAGCACCTGAGTCTTAGTCCTAGGAGTGGGCCATTGGGCTACAGCCTCTACTTTGGCTGGTTCTGGTTTCTGCTTTCCACAGCCCACTCGATGTCCCAGGTATTGTACCTCGGCCATTCCTATACTGCATTTGGCCAGTTTCAACGTCAGACCGGCCTCCCTAATCCTGTCTAGAACCCCTCCTATATGGGCCAAGTGCTCCTTCCAGGTATTGCTAAAAATGGCAATATCGTCTAGGTATGCACAGGTGTAGTCTTGGAGCCCATGTAGGAGTCGGTCCACCATCCGCTGGAAGGTAGCCGGAGCGTTTTTCATCCCAAACGGCATGACTTTAAAGTGGTACAAGCCGAATGGGGTGACAAAGGTGTCTGGAGCCAAGGGAATCTGCCAATACCCCTTACACAGATCAATAGTAGTGAGGTATTGGCCTCTGGCCATCCGGTCTAGCAGTTCATCTATCCTAGGCATAGGATAGGCGTCTGATACGGTCTTTTCGTTCAAACTCCGGTAGTCCACGCAGAAGCGGGTAGTACCGTTCCGCTTTCGTACGAGGACTACTGGAGAAGCCCAGGGGCTGTCTGAGGGCTCAATCACCCCCAGTTGGAGCATCTCAATGATCTCCTTGCGCATATTCTCACGTACCGCTTCAGGGATCGCGGTATGGGGTCTGGCGCATGGGGAGTTGCCCTGGGGTTTCCACCCGGTGAGTGGCCAGAGGAGTGTATCCAGGTACATTAGAGAAGGTGTCTTGCTTCTCTCTCAACAGTTGCTGTACCTCTGTAAGCTCCTGTGGACTCAGCCGGTCTCCCAGCACAACTTCTCCTAAATCCCCAGACAGCCTACCGTCTCCCAGCAGATCTGGGAGGGGAAGGCTGTCAAACTCGTCGGAGTTGGGTGCACAAATAGCTGTCACCTCCTCTGAGCGTTCCTGGTAGGGCTTCATCATGTTAACATGGAGCATGCATCGCCCTCCAGTTCCTGTGCAGGGGCCAATTATATAAGTGGTGTCACATCTCTGTTCCACGACTTTATAAGGGACTTGCCAGGCGGCCTGTATGTTATCATGTCGGACAGGTTTTAAAATGAAAACTTTCTGCCCAACCTGGAAGCTACGGTCCCTGGCGCACCGATCATACCAGGTGCGTTGGTGCGTCTGAGCCGCCTGAATGTTTTCCTTTACTGTCTTAGTTAGGGCCTCCAGTCGGTCTTGTAGCGCCAATACATATGGTACAATGGGGGTACCATCCGCGCTCCGGTCTCCCTCCCAATGTTCTCTAATAAGGTCTAGTTGCCCTCTTACTCTCCTCCCAAATAACAGCTCAGATGGAGAAAACCCGGTTGACTCCTGCGGCACCTCTCGGTAAGCAAAGAAGAGGTGAGGCAGGAATCGCTCCCAATCCCTGTGGGTCTCGGCGAAGGTTCGGAGCATTTGTTTTAATGTACCATTGAATCGTTCGCAGAGCCCATTGGTAGGGGGCACTAATGATAGGTTTAATGTCACAAAATCTCCAGAGGTGCTGAGTGACCTCTGCGGTAAATTGAGTACCCTGATCCGAGATGATCTCCCTGGGTAGCCTCATCCGGGAGAAAATCTGCATCAGGGCCTTGGCCACGGTTTCGGCATGTATATTTGTCAGGGCCACCGCCTCTGGATATCGGGTGGCGTAATCCACAACAGTTAAAATATATTTCTTGCCCAAAGGGCTAGGTTTATGAAGGGAGCCTATGATATCTACCGATATTCTGTGAAATGGTTCCTCAATTATAGGTAGCGGATGCAACTTCGCCTTCTGACGGTCTCCCCTCTTCCCTACCCTCTGGCACGTATCGCATGTACTGCAATATTTGCGTACCTCCTGGCTAACCCCTGGCCAAAAGAAACTCTGGGTCAGTTGATATCGGGTACGACTGACCCCCAAATACCCGGATAGCTGTAGGGTCAGTGATTACCTCTGCCGCAAATTCGTTAGGAGGGGCCATGGGTACACAGTCTAGGGAAGGGGAAGGCTCTCTTACCTGAACCTCCGGCAGTGTGTTGTAGTCCTGGGTGCAGGCCTGTTGCCTGGTGACCACTGGATGTGCTTCCTCAGTGGTTGTGGCTTGGGGCTCAAAGGCAGAAGTGAGCTTTCCCAAATCGTTTCCCAGTACCACCTCTGTGGGTAACTGTGGCATTATCCCCACCACTACATTTCCCGACCCCACTCCCCAATGCAAATGTACTTTTGCGGTATTCAGCTGGTAGATGGCTCCCCCAACAACCCTAACAGCTACAGTCCTGTTGGTCTTGGCCTTGTCAGAGACCAAGTGGCTTTTTTCCAGGGTTATGGTGGCTCCTGAGTCTCGGGGCCCCTGCACCGCTTTTCCATCCAGATATTCGGTTTGCCTGTGGTGTTGGCGATTATCTGCATTGGCTTGTAGCGGGTTGGCTTCATGTAGTACCTCCCAAAGTTCTATTGTAGTGACGGGGAATGCGGAGCAATAGGCGGCGGGTGTCTCCTCCTGGTAGTGGTGTGCCACTGCTCTCGGTGGTGGTGGTGTTGGGCCTGGCCTTATCCAGGTGGATCGGTCTCGCAGCTGAGGGCACTCCCTCTTGTAGTGTCCCCATCTCTGGCACTGATGACACTGCACTGAGCTAGGCTGATGGAATTGCGGTTGTGCAGAAGGTGGTGGTGGTGGTAGTTGTCATGGTGGTACTGTGGGGTAGTTTGTCTCCCCAAAGGATTATAATGTGGTCTTTAGGACTACCGGTTTCTGTTGCCTGCGAGCATCCAGGTAGTCGTCTGCTTTCCTAGCAGCTTCCGTAAGGGGTAGGGTTACGGTCCCTTCCCCATTCCTGTACATCTGTTGATACCCCATCATAAAATTGTTCCATCAGCAACATTTGTATTACAGAGAAGAAAAAAAAACTGTGTATAAAAGGTGCTTATAGATTGTTAAAGATTGTGTAGAAAATGCTGCAACACTCTTGTGGGGGTCCCTCACACCCACCTCAAATTTAAGAACTACAAGAAAGGTGGAAAAGCCAAAGGCAGTTCACCTGTATGAGTGGAGCATATAGTGATAATGGTGGACACCTACCCAATGACAAGGGTCATCTGGTCCTAATATGTTGTAACAATATCACTTCCAATTCAGCGTATATACAATGAAAAGAGAAACATATACAGAGAGAACAATAGTGTAAATCTGTATAATAATATATTACTACGCAGTAATCATGAGAAGTGCCAACTCACATATTCTAGAGCCTAAATGAGGATAGGCTCAGATCACTTGTGCTGTAGTACCGTCTGGTGGTACTGTCCCCCTTCTTTTGAACACGTAGATGAAATCCCTCAGAGATGGAATTTGCAGGGAAAAACGTTCCCTCAGACACTGTGTGGCTGCTCCATTTAATATTACCATGTTTTCTAATCGTATGCAATGCGGTAAAAATATAGACATGATGTTTGATGAGCTAACAATCCCTATGGACAGCATAGGTGATAATATTGATACCCAGAATTGCCAATATAAACTAGAAAAAGCACTAGTGAGAGAAATTAAAATAAAGTGGGAAGTGGCAACAATGGAAAAATATATTAGGGAGAAAATTACACCTAGAGGCCTCAGATTCACAAAAAATCCGTCCTTTGATCAAGATGAGGAGGAATTTATAGAGGAATGGATTAATATGTTGGAGAGTTTTTCTTTTGGGCTAATGGGCTTAATTGTTAAAAGAAGAACTAGTACCCTTAAAAAAATTGATAATGAAATTAACACTTTACAAGAGATACTAAATACGAATATGCCATCTGATAGATATTCCTCCATGGTAGACAAGATTCAAATGAACGTTAACAAATTAGAAAAAACAGTAATAACAACGAAAAAAAAGAAATACATCAGGGATAAGAATGGCTATGCCCATAATCAGGTTTGTTCTTATTCAAAAGTACAATCTAGGTATAGGATTGAGGACCGTAAGGATCAGGGTTCAAAGTATAGGATTGAGGACCGTAAGGATCAGGGTATCAATCCTATGGTTCCAACTCATTCCAGCCACCACATGTGAGACAGACCATTGCAAATAGAGATTTGGGATCTAGACATAACACAAATGCTAGAGATCACTCTAAGGGGAAGTACTCTTATGTACATCCCAATACTCACACCCCCGAACGGGTGGTAAGAAAAAGAGAACCAATTAGATCTTCGTACCATCATTCCAAAACATATTCCCAACAACCAATTAATCATCACTTAACATCATCTATTCCTCTTCAGAATAGATTCAGTGACTTGGAGATGTCCCCGGGAAGGGGGGATTTTCAAGGGACTCATACCAGGGGCAAACACAAAGATACACCAAAGAAATTCTAGGGGAAAAGAACGAGGAGTTTAGAAGAAGGGGAAGTAGAGGAGGAACGACAATACAGAAAAGAAAGACAAGGCAGATGGGATCCATAGAATCTGATGGCATTTTTAACCTTACTACCCGCGTATTAACGAATACACAAATTACACTCTTATGCAAAGGTTTAAAATATGCACCCACTAAACCAATAGATAAATTCAATGTATATGTGGATCTTCAAAAATTTAAGAGGAAATTATGTCTTAACATTTTTTTTATCAAGAATCCAATGAATATCACCGATTCTCCTCAAGATGAGTTCGTTCATTCCAACCTTAGAGAAACATCTACTTTTTATCCCCACTCGTTAATTTCAGAGGAGATCATTACATTTGAAAAAATGGTAATGAATGAAGTTAAAAATCGCAAAGCACCCAAAAATTGGGAATATAACCTTAACAACAAAGAAAGAGATACCCTTAAAGATCTTAAAAAAGATGATACATTGGTGATTAAACCAGCTGATAAGGGAGGGGGGATAGTCTTGATGGAAAAAGACAATTATGTTCAAGAATGTCAAAGACTACTGATGGATGTAAATACATACAAAAAAATGCCAAAGGACCCTATCAATGACATCAAAATAACCTATAACCAACTTCTAGACCAAGGTAAAATTCTGGGGATCTTAAATAGCAAGGAACAAAAGTACCTTGATGTTCAATATTCTAGAACCCCAGTATTTTATCAGCTTCCCAAAATACACAAAAATAAGGATCACCCCCTAGGAAGACCTATAGTGTCTGGCATAGGTTCTATATCTAGTCGCCTGTCTCAGTATATAGACAGGTGCCTTCAGTCTGCAGTTCCTCGTTGTCCCAGCCATCTGAAAGACACACTGAGTATACTTAATCTTTTGAAAAATCAGGTGTGGGAGGACAACTTCTTCTTGGTAACAGCAGATGTGAGTTCACTGTATACTATCATATCTCATGAACGGGGATGCCAGGCCACTAGGTTTTTTTTGGAGGAATTCGGTGAATTCCCTGATGAACAGATAAATTTTATTGTTGAGGGAATCAGATGTATCCTTACCAACAATTACTTTTGGTTTGGAGGCGATTTTTACCTTCAGATATGTGGCACGGCGATGGGCACCAGATTCGCCCCCAGTTACACCAATTTATTCATGTCATTTTGGGAACATCAACATGTGTATGTAAGGCAGGACTGGGAGGAGAATCTGGTGCTCTATCACCGGTATATAGATGATATATTCCTAATTTGGAGAGGTGATGAGGAATCTCTATTATTTTTTTTGTCAGCCCTCAACGACAATACATGGGGTATTAAATTGGAAAGTAACTATAGCCGTCAGTCTGTGGATTTTTTGGATCTTCAAATATATATAGATAAAGGAGAAATTAAAACTAAAACACTTCAAAAAAGTAGATGTGAACAGCTATATCGAGGAGACAAGCTGTCACTTTTCCCCCTGGCTTACTAATGCACCTAAAGCACAATTGATGACGATCAAACGGAACTGTACTGATAATGAAGTTTTTAATATCCAGTCATGCAAAATTCTTAACGATTTTAAACAGAAAGGATATGGAGCCCAACTATTGGATAAAGCCCAGCATGAAGTCGCTTTAAAGGATAGAGAGTCACTTTTACAATACAAATTATCACACATTGAGAGAGAGAGGAACGTAACCTGGCATTTATTTGTGACTTCAGTTGCCAGAGCTATAAGCTAAAAAGGATTTTCCAGAAATATTGGCCCATTTTAAAAAATTATACATTTTTAAATGAGATACTGCCAAGTAAACCCATTTTTACTTATAGAGGAGTCCCTAGTTTAAAGTCTAATTTAGTACGGAACCATATAAAAGAACAAAATATGATTAAAAATGTTTTCAATCAAAAAAATCGATTTTAGCGGCTGTGGCACATGTGGTGCATGCAAGAATAGTGGCCAAAAAAAGAGACATATCATTTCATGCTCTACCTGTGAACCTCAATTCCAAGGCAAACAGCCCAAAGAATATAAAATAAATCAACTTATAACTTATTCCAAACGAGTTATTTATCTCATTACATGTAAATGTGGCTTAAGTTATGTAGGCAGGACCACTAGATCCCTTTATATAAGAATACAAGAACATATTCGTAACATCATGAAGGGTTTTGATAAGCATAGCCTTTCAGCACATTTCAAACATAAGCATAATTGTGATCCAACTCAATTAACATTTATGGGCATACAAGTGGTCAATATCAATTGGAGAGGTGAGGATCCAATAAGGAAGATGGGACAACAAGAAATTAGATGGATTTTTAATCTCAATACTATGATTCCCACCGGCCTTAATGGTGATTTTGAAATGTGTCATTTTTTGTGATATCACTTTAAATAACATGTGCAAATCTTGTATATATTTTTTAATTAAGGAATTTTCCTTTTTATCTGGTTGTCAAATTATAATTTGTATGAGCTTTAAGAGGTTCTTATAATATAGGTGCTCTGAATCCTATGGTATTTTTTCTACAGTTGTGGCTAATGTTTTAAATGTATGGTGTAGATATATTTTTGATGTATACTTATATTTATATTTTACTCTTATGTCCCAGTGACTTTGAAGGTATATCCAATTAAAATAGAATATGTATAATCTTTTATTTTGTTTATTATGAATTTTATTGAATAAAGGGCATAGGGGAAGTGACAAACACAAACACATAGTGTTTTGCCTCTTTCTCATCTCAGTGCCCACTAGCAAAATGGCGACCGCAACACTGGAAGTGACGTGGCAACGTGCCTGACGTCACTTCCGGTCATGGACGCAATTTACGAAACGGAATGAGGTAAGCCACAATACACTCCCCTTAAACAAGTGGATTGGCTAATTGATGAAAAAACCCACCAATGACGAATTAGACCGGGACATTTGAACCGGAACACAAACAGGAGCAGTGAAATCCGATTGAGAAAGCCCTCGAGCAGGGCAAAACGCGTCTCGGTAAAGGAGGACATTTATGGGACATTTTTTATTTTATTTTAATAACTTGTATTTTCTTGCCTGTTGGCAAAATAAATAATTTTTTTATTCACGTTCCCTTTGACCTTCATTGAAGCTGCTCCAAGAAGGGAAGGTGTCTCCCTTATTTTGACACTCATGCTGATAAACTTAGAGCCAAGTACTAGGCTCAAAATAAGGTGAGCACTTATTTAAAGATATAGCACATTCACCTTTATTAAGGGTAACTACACTATATCTCCTCTTATCACGTTTTTCCCTGCAAATTCCATCTCTGAGGGATTTCATCTACATGTTCAAAAGAAGGAGGACAGTACCACCAGACAGTATTACAGCGCAAGTGATCTGAGCCTATCCTCATTTAGGCTCTAGAATATGTGAGTTGGCACTTCTCATGATTACTGCATAGTAATATATTATTATACAGATTTACACTATTGTTCTCTCTGTATATGTTTCTCTTTTCATTGTATATACGCTGAATTGGAAGTGATATTGTTACAACATTGGGACCAGATGACCCTTGTCATTGGGTAGGTGTCCACCATTATCACTATATGCTCCACTCATACAGGTGAACTGCCTTCGGCTTTTCCACCTTTCTTGTAGTTCTTAACATTTGTATTACGTCCTCCATGGACCGTGCTTTGCTAGCTTGTACCCATCCGAGAGCCGCCCGCTGTAGTCTACACGCCCACTCAGCATGCGAGTCTTTCTCGGCTTTCTTTAATTCCCTGAACCGCCTACAGTATGCCTCTAGTGTGATGGCATACCGGGCCAGTATAATTTATTTTACTCTACTGTAGTCCCGGATTTCCTCATCTGGTACAGTACGATAAGCTTCTGCTGCTCTCCCAGTTAATCGCCCAGCCAAAATGGGAACCCAATCTTCTACATTGATCTTATGCAAGACACACAGTCTTTCAAAATCTTTGAGGAATGCATCTATGTCTTCCTCTGCCCCTACATACATTTTGTATGCTTGGTAAGGTATTTTTGGCTTACCCTCTTGTACCATGGTTACTGCAGTGCTGCGTTCTGGGGTTGACGTTGTCCTTTGCCTCAGAACAAACTCTTGGACCTCCGTCATTGTCCTGGAGATGATCTCTGCTGGTGGATTCTTCCCATAAAAGGACAGCCTAAATTGTAGCTGCCTTTGAAATTCCATTTGTTCTTGTCCTTCCACTGCATCACTACATTCAGGAACTGAACTGCCATCTGTGCGGTATTCTGCCATTACTTCAGCAATAAGAACAGCTTTAGTTTTGTTGCTGACTGGAATACCCCTTGCTTCCAGGAGATCTTTTAGCGTGGAGCTTTTTAGTGTGGAATAGTCAATCTCCATCCGTACTCCATTGGTACTTGTTCCTCTGTGAGTCTGGATCCCGGCGCTGCAAACCAATGTAGCGGAGAGCTGGTCTTTCACAGGTTAACTCCACTAAAGATCCCAGTAAGGCTCAGGAACAAGTTATAAAATACCATAGCATAATCCACGAATATCCCAATACGGATCCCAATGACTGGACGACACACAGCATCAGGAGCAGAACTGACTTTTAATTCACACAACTTCCTTATAAAGCATTCTCCCATGCAAGGGAGGGATTTGCAATAATTATTACAGTAACCAATCCTCCATGAGTTGCCACCCACACATCCCCTCCCCTTAGTGTGACACATAATCCCATTATACAGGACACAAATTCCCAGAGTTTCTGGGTGTACCCCTTTAAATGTTATATCCCCTGGTAGCCCTGATCTGGGTGAGACACATATCCAAAAATCACCCAGATCGGACAAGGGGTTCGGGAAATTTATGGAAGTACTAAAAAGACAGACCGAGCTGGGTTTAACAGCCGAAACAGGCTCCATGTGTTTTGGCCCTGTGGTCGGTCACAGAAAAGGGAATGTAACACACAAATGGCTTATGTTAGGAGAGCTGGGGATGTTTTGTGTAATTTCCCTTGTTCATGGGGTTCAAACTACCGAACGGGAAGAAGTTCGGTAGTTTGTATATGAATTGGCGGCAGTGTGGAGGTCTCAGCGGTGTTTGCCTAACCGAGTGTCCGATTTGGGTTCCAGACACTCGACGGCAAAACACCGCTGTTCGGGAGTTTAAAATGGCCGCCGCCACCTGTTCGTCTCCCGAATGGCGGCCACCCAGAGAACAAAGGACCCACTACACGAACCGCCAATTAACCGTTTGCAACATTGTTGCGAACAGTAATTGGGGGCACACTTACTACTGGAGTGGTCTGATTGTAAAGTAGTTTCACTCGCATAATAACTGGAGTGATTTTACCAAACAATCAGTCGAATGCTACATACACTTCACATATACAGGTTACAATTCAACCGAATACATAGACATAAAAGCACTTTTTAGGACAGCCCAATGCCATCCGCTACACACACACACACACACATACACATACAGACATACACACAGACAGACATGCATAGAGATGCACACACAGATACATACAGACACACACACATACAGACACACACATACAGACTGTATGTGTATCTCTGTATGTGTGTGTGTGTGTGTGTGTGTCTGTATGTGTGTCTGTATTTATGTGTCTGTGTTTATGTGTGTGTGTGTGTGTGTATGTATATGTCTGTGTGTATGTCTGTTGTGTGTATGTGTGTGTGTATGTATCTGTCTGTGTGTATGTATGTGTGCTTCTATGTATGTATGTATGTATGTGTTGGGGGGAGGGGGGGTTACAGACTGGGACTGAGGGGGTGGGCAAGGATCAGTTTCGCACCGGGGCCCCATGTATAGTGTGTACGCCACTGCTCATAGCTTTGGTACGTGCCAATCACTCTTGAACTTGCACCATACTTGGGGGAAATAATGACTTCCATGCACCTGCTATCCATGCACCCTTAGCCTCTAAATATGTGCAATATTGATAATTTGTCCAATTTTTTTTTCCAATTTCTTTTTTATTATAATTTTGAAGATTAGACAAGTATTAAACAGTAATAGTCGTTTCATCATAAGATAAACATCAAAATATGAATATTACATTACAGTGCATACAAAGCTACATAAAAAGACATCCAACATAAAAAAGATATCAGGTCAGCCATCAGGATCTGGGAGGTGGATGGAGTCAGTTTCAGAATGTTATTATCCCTGTTTTATCTTATAAATGCATCTATGCCAGAGTTATTAATTTAAATAAGATATAGATAGTTTATTCTTTGTAGCAATCAAACCATTTTCCCCAAATCTTATTGTAAGAACTGATATTGCTATCCTTAAAACATACCGCCTTTTCCATTAGACCTTGATATTGAATCTGGGTTTTGATCTCTGTTGTAGAGGGAGATATATTCTGTTTCCATTTTCTAGCAATGCACAGTTTGACAGCCATCAAGACATGTATAGTCAAATATTGAGAGAATTTATCAATTTTTGGGAAGTCTAAATGGAATAAGAAAAAACAAACATAAACACCACAAACTTAGTGTTCAAATAGTGTAAGTTTCTTAACTTCAGTTAATATGCAGCCTCCCGAGATCGTTATCCACAATGAACGATCTTTACAAAATAAATAGAACCATAAACAAAAATGGGATACGGCTGTATAATCTATGGAGAGAACATACAAAAACAAAATAGTGTAATACACTATGTACAATGAATTGTGCGCTCACAAGATGATGGAAAAGAAGAGCGTTCATAAGGTGCCTCTACTGATAATATGAGGGGCTAGCAGTCCCCCTTGCCAACACGAAGCAGCCAAGGGAACACGGGACTCCAGGTAGGTAATGGTCAAAATCCAATGCTTTTTATTTCTTTAAAAGGTGAAATACACCATAAACTTAATAAAAATTAAGAATACAGCAATGGGTCCAGCGCGTTTCGTTCAAACTAGAACTTCCTCAGTGCCCACACAATAATAAAATAACATACAATATCTCAGATTGTAAAATAATGCATCCTACTCCCCCCTTAACACAATCCCTTTAAATAGGGCTAGTCCCAGTGTCCCATTGGTCCATACTGTAGGTGTTTTCCAATAGCCAGCTCTTCATTGGTCCTGGGGTAACTCCTTCCAGCTGATAATATTTTCGGCACTTGTTTAAATCAAATTTGGGTGCGTTCAATGAAAAGGACGAAACCGGAAGTAAACGCAATCTCTTACTTCCGCGTTCCACGTGCGTTCTAAATGCGTTCCAAGTGCGTTTCATCTCCTTATCACATCCACATCAACAAGAAACAACAATACAAATGATCCTTCAAATGGCCGTACGGCCAAAAGATAATAAATTAACTTAGTATAGTTATTCTCTATGTAAAAAAAGAAAAATAAGTTAATATCTTAGATGTGGAAATTAGAGTATCAATATAGCCCACAAACTCTTGAGCATATGTTTTATAAATATATATTTCAATAACCCACACCATTTTATAATTTAAACAGTCTATTTAAAGTGACACACACATCATTAATATATTGAAATGCCATAATTAATTATTTATTATAAATATTCTCTCAAAAGATCAAACAATTCTCATTTTATAATGTATAATTTAATTAGTACACATATCTGCATCAGGAAAAAACAGACAACATCTCTACATATAAATAGTGTTTTTTTTTTTTTGTTTTTTTTTATGATACAAAAAAATATGTAGAAAAGGAAATCAAATAATGACCTCCTTCTTTCCGCAATATATTTAATATAATAGATCTTTATGTATGAATGATTTCTCTAGAATAACAAAAAGAACATGGGAAAAGAAGAAACAAATAATGATTTAATTCCCCATTCACAATTTGTTATGGAATAAATACACAGAGAGGGGGAAAAAAAAACCAAGAATCAGTCCAAGAAACACACTTGATCGATCCCAATATTCAGACCCCTGGGTTCAAGGGTCTTAAGTTTATGTATCCAAAAAGTCTCCCTTTGGGATAACTTTTTTTACCCTGTCACCCCCACGCCAGAATGGAAGAATATGTTCAATACCCATACAAATAAACTCCCTAAAAGAAAAAAGGGGGCAGTTACTGCAATGGGCCAAAACCGAATGGGTGACCAGTCCCTTACGGATATTATTTAAATGTTCCAAAAATCTAACCTTCAAGGTACGTTTTGTTCGACCCACATATTGTTTGCCACACGGACACTGCAGTAAATATACCACATGGTCCGTGTGGCAACCTATCTCCATTTTGATCTTAAATATTTCCCCTGTAATGATACTAGTAAATTCCTTGGTTCTTCCAATGAGGGCTGTAGCATAGGCTTTACATGAACCACATCCCCTAAAAAAACCTGAAACAAGAATTTTATTTGGTCTATTTGTCTTAATGGCATAGTTGGGAGCCAGCATATTTTTTTAGTTTTTATTCTTTTTAAAAATCGCCATCGGATGTTCAGTCCCTCCCACCTCCTGGACAGCTCACTAAGAATGCAGCTTCAAAATGGATGCTGTCCAGGAGGTGGTAGGGTCTGGGAGGGAGGGTCTGCTGCTGATTGGCTGGAATGTGTCTGCTGACTGTGAGGTACAGGGTCAACATTTACTCAATGATGAGTCCGTGGCGAACCGTTCCTGGCAAACCGTTCGCGAACAGTTCGGCGAACCGTTCGGGACATCACTACTGCTAATACCAGAGGTATCATATAGGTCCTGAATTTTTGTCCCATCTCTAACTAACCAACCAGATAAATTAAGATCGTGAATTAAAAATTTTTAAATTTCCAAAGGGGCAGTTGAGGAAATTAGATTTTGAGCAAAAAAGTATTTCTTTATTGGTATTATAGATTGAAAAGTATGGGAGATAATTAAATTATCAATAGGTAGGTTTTTAAAAAGTTTTATCTATCCAAAAAAGATAGAAAGGGTCAAAGGTATTACATAAACTCTTTTCATATAAATACCAAGCTTTCCGCTTTGAATTTTTATTTCCCCATTCTGAATAGTGTGAAAACATTACTGTGTCGTGGATATAAAATATATTCGAAAAGGATAGACCTCCTTCTGCTAATCTAGATGACATAACTTTAAGAGCAATCCTAGGTTTTTTGTTGCCCCAAACATAAGATACAAATAGACCATGAAACAAATGAAGTATTTTCTTTGGGACTCTAAGTGGGATAGTACGCAGTAGATATTCTAATTTTGGAAGTAGATATGCTCTAATGATGTTTATTCTTCCAAGCCAAGATATTTGTAATTTAGACCATTTTAAAATTGTATTTCTAAATTCTCTAAGGAGTATGGTATAGTTATCAGTGGTCCATTCTTTAATATTAAAATTTATATTTATTCCCAAATAACAAAGAATTGGACCATTTAAATTTACAGTTATTATTCAGGTTTTTTATTAATGAGCTTGGTAAATTATCATGCAAAGCTTGTGTTTTTTGCATATTGATCTTATAGTTAGAAAATCTACTATATTCTTCTATACAATGAAGTGTGGATGGTATAGAAGATTCTGGGTTTGTTAAAGTCAGAATTATATCATCAGCGAACATAGTTATTTTTTGTTCCTGATTTCCTAAGTTCACCTCAGTTATGTTATGATGCTGTCTTTTATATACTGCCAGCGGCTCAATAGAAAGAATATAAAGAAGGGTCTCCAAGGGGCATCCCTGTCGGGTTCCATTTTTAATAGAAAACCAAGCAGAATCTAAACCATTAGCATAAATTTTCGCTATAGGAGAAGAATATAAAGACATTGTTAGTCTTTTAAATCGTTTCTTTTAAGTTATATAGTGAGGCATAGTATCTTGCAAAAGCCTCATTTATATTATGAGATAAACACATTTTATCTCCATCTATCTTTTTTTTATTGTAAATTTTCTCTGGTCTATTTTGAGTTTTTTTGACATATACTTCCCTACTTTATTATTGCTACTGTACCATCTTTGGTTCAGGGATATAACTGAATTTTAAATTTTATTTTTCAAGATTGCTTTTATTTAACCTTGGAGGGTTTTAATTTATGTAGCTAAAAGGGAATTTGGATTTACTTTATTGCTATGCTCAAGTTTAGACAATTGTATATAAAGGTCTGCTAAGTTCGCACCTCTACTTTCTCTAGTTCTAGCACCCAACTTAATTAAATTACCCCTCATAACACATTTAAAAGTTAGCCATAGAGTTTCGTTAGAAACATGTCTTTTATCATTATTTTTTATAAATTATTTTGCCATATTTTCAAGATACTTCCTGTTTTTTCAGATGTTACAATTGATTAGTTTAGGCGCCACTGGGGTCTAAGATTGTATTCTGGGTTGTTTTCTAATACCACGCTAATAGGGGCGTGGTGGGACCAAACAATAGGTCCAATTTCTGAACTTGCAAATTTTCTCAAATTAATCATATCTGATTATTCGTTAGAATCCCTTGTTCGGTAAAATAGCTATTTTACCGAATGAGGACCACCCTGGGTAGCAATTAGATCTTAGAATCCCGTGTTATTACATGAAGCCGCAAGCTAATTGAGTGCTCCTGGCTGCCATTTCGGCAAACGAACACGTGGCGAGAACAATGGATGGCGGCCATCTTTAATTCCTGAACGGCCGGCCAGCGGGACTAAGGCGTCGAGCGCCTGGAACTATTTTCGGTATGGCTCTCTAGCAATACCCGGTCCCCGGTGTGTTCAATCATGCTTTGTTATATAAGAGTTTATGAATTTTAGTGTTAAATAAAGTGTAGATAGTCTACATTTAGTTTCCTCTTCAATTGCACTTCTATAAAATATATATCTATATATCTATATTTATATATGCACACACTTATATTTTCCTCTTATTTATTTAATTTTTCTTCTTTTTTTTTCTTTTGTGTAAATATAAATTTGTGCTATAGTATTTATTATTAAAGTGAACAAACATTACCTATTGATTAGTAAAGTGAATTTGTTTTAATTTTCCCCTTATGTCTCAAAAGATTATATCTCCTGTCTCAGCAATTCATCACATATTTCTTTATAAAATAGTAATATAGTTTAAAGGGATATATACATACATAGCAATTCCATATGTCTATATAAGAGAACTACCATAATTTAGTGTATATTAATATGATTAATTTCATATTTCTTTGTATTCTCTAGATTCACCATTATTTCTACTTTGTTCCCCTCCTTTAAATGAAATTAGTTAAGTCATTCTATTATTCCTAGATTTTTTAATTTAGAGAGTTCTTCAATAGGATCTTTGATGGAGAAGCTCTTACTATTATGGGAAATAATCAGTTTAGTGGGGAAACCCCATCTGTAGCTTATATTTTTCGATCTCAATTGTAAGGTTAGATCTTTAAATCTTCTTCTATTTAGTCTTGTTGCCCCAGAAAGATCAGGAAAAAACATTAAATTTCCAAACTTCTCAAGCTGTTTCAATAATTCATCTTTCACTGAGGAGTTTAAAAATCTTACTATCACATCTCTAGAATTGGATTCTCTGTATCTCTGGGTCTAAAGATCCTATGACATCTCTCTATTGGAGAAGGTGTTCAGAGTGAAGGGTTAACAAATTGAGTAATACATTCTTTAATATGGTCAATTAAAGTCTCTTGTTTGATTTCTTCCGGTATGCCTTTAATTCTTAAATTCTTTCTACGCGATCTATCCTCAAATTCTGTTTGTTTGTTGTCCATATCTTTGATTTGATTTTTGAGAATTATATTTTGTGATTGCAGTGATGCAATCTCTGAGCTCATTTTTCCAAGTTCTTGATTTTGTTCAACAATTTTGACATTAAGAGTAGAGCTCTCTTTAATTACATAGTTACATAGTTACATAGCTGAAAAGAGACTTGCGCCCATCAAGGTCAGCCTTCCTTACAAATGTGGTTGCTGTTGATCCAAAAGAAGGCAAAAAACCTGGTCTGAAGCGCTTCCAATTTTGCCACAAACACAGTCAGATGTCTCCTTGGATCAAGCAGCTATTACCCCACTAATTAGAAATTATATCCCTGTATGTTATGTTTTTGTAAGTATTTATCCAATTTCAGTTTAACCATCTGTATGGACTCTGACAAAACCACCTCTTCAGGCAGAGAATTCCATATCCTTATTGTTCTTACTGTAAAAAAACCTTTTCTTTACCTTAGATGAAATCTCCTTTCTTCCAGCCTAAATGTGTGACCTCGTGTCCTATGTATAGCCCTGTTTATGAATAGATTTCCAGATAAAGGTTTGTACTGGCCTCGAATATATTTGTATAAAGTTATCATATCCCCTCTCAGGTGCCGTTTTTTTTTTCTCCAGTGCCATGATATCCTTCTTTAGAACAGGCGCCCAAAATTGCACAGCATATTCAAGGTGTGGTCTTACCAGCTATTTATAAAGAGGCAGAATTATATTTTCATAACGAGAATTTATGCCCCTATTTATACATGACAAAATCTTACTGGCCTTAGCAACTGCAGATTGACATTGCATATTGCTGCCTAATTTGTTGCCTATAACAATTCCCAAATCCTTCTCGTGTGTGGTTATCCCTAATTCACTACCATTTAGTGTGTAAGTTGCTTGTGCATTCTTAACCCCGAAGTGCATAACTTTGCATTTCTCTATGTTAAATTTCATCTGCCATTTTAGTGCCCAGTCCCCCAATCTATCCAAATCTCTCTGCAGCAAAGCAATATCCTGCTCACATTTTATTACTTTACAAAGTTTTGTGTCATCTGCAAACACTGATACATGGCTTTCAATGCCTATTTCAAGATCATTTATAAATATGTTAAATAGAAGTGGTCCCAAAACAGAACCCTGAGGGACACCACTTACCACTTTTGTCCAGCCTGAAAATTTACCATTAATTACAACTCGTTGTACTCTATCCTTAAGCCAATGTTCTACCCAGGAACAAGAATATTCATCTAGACCAATTTCTTTTAGTTTGAAGACTAACCTATTGTGAGGAACCCTATCAAATGCCTTGGCAAAATCCAAGTAGATCACATCCACTACAACACCCTGATCTATACTTCTACTTACTTCTTCGTAGAATGCAATTAGGTTAGTTTGACATGACCGATGTTTCATAAAACCATGCTGATTATTGCTAATAACACAGTTCTTCCCAATGAATTCCTGAATATTATCCCTTAATAGCCCTTCAAATATTTTCCCAGTTACAGAAGTTAAGCTCACAGGTCTATAATTTCCAGGCAAGGATTTTGAACCCTTTTTAAATATAGGAACAACATCTGCCTTCCTCCAATCCTCCGGTACAACACCTGAAACAAAAGAATCTTGAAAAATTAAATACAGAGGTTCACTTATTTCCCCACTTAGCTCCTTAAGTACTCGTGGGTGAATACCGTCAGGCCCCGTAGCTTTATTTGCATTAATTTTCTTTAATAGCTGTAGCACCTTGTCTCGAGTTATCCAATCACAAGTTATTTGCAAGTTTTTTTGTAGCAATCATTTGCATATCTCTTGCCATAGGATCCTCATTAATATATACTGAAGAAAAATAGTTATTTAAAATTTCTGCTTCATTAGCTAATAAACCCAACTCTGTTTCAAGTGTACCTACACTTTCATTTTTTGTTTTTTTAGAATTGATGTACTTGAAAAAAAATTTGGGGTTGGTTTTGCATTCTTTAGCTACGAATTTCTCATTTTCTAGGTTAGCCACTTTAATTGCCTTTTTGCAAGCGTTATTGGCTTCCTTATATCTTAAATAGGATGCCTTTGATTTGTCTGATTTAAATGCTTTAAATGCCCTTTTCTTAGTTTTAATCTCTTGTTTTAATTACTTCTGAAATATTTTGATTAATGTCATTTTTAATTTTCTCATACAGGTTACATAGTTACATAGTTACATAGCTGAAAAGAGACTTGCGTCCATCAAGTTCAGCCTACGTTGTCCATCATTTCAGCCTAGGTTGTCCATCATTTTAGTAAGACTCTGATTTGATATATTTTCCGTAAGGAAAAGGGGTGCTTCTGAGGTTGTTACTTTTGAGCCTAGCTCTTCCAAAGGAGGAGGAGATATAGATCTATGAGTGAGATGAGATTTATTAGGATCCGCTTTTGGATAGTAAAATGTACTAATAGGTTTGTTCTTTTCTGTCTTATCTGCTGAGGAGGATTTTTTTAATCTGTCCAATTTAGAGATGTATTCTGGTAGAATATTTACCATATAGATCTCTGGTCATAACGGCAGTGTATATCCACAGTATATGCAAATTAACTGTTGAATTTGGGGCCAAAAAAAAATCAGTTTGGTACAAAATCATAAAATAAGGCTCATTAAAATCCATCACTTTTTGACATCTCCAACAATGAGGTGAAACTCCAGGATATATATGGAACCATTTTTGTGGAGTCAAATACCATCTCATCATAACTTTTAATGCAGCTTTGATATCCAAACAGTGCTTACATTGCTTTAATTGAGCAATAGTTGAATAATATTGTTCTACTAAAAACTGGATATTGAACTATGTAAGCATGTATGCAAGTTTGCTAGGTTTGGAGAAAGCACCCGCAAGCATATAACATAACAATAAAAGTGTGAAATTATATCTGATGTACATATGCTTTTATAAATGTATTTATTTTTTTATCTATATAACCCACCATCTTTTCTAAGATATATTTTTAAACATATGTAAATAAATTACTCCTTAGGTGTAAGATCTGAGGAACTTCTAAACCCCTTCTTGTCTACCATATGTACAACTTTTGTAATTCTTAACTCTATCCACAACTTTAGTGAAAGATTTTATGTATAATATGCTAAGCCTCATAAGGGTGCCACATTAGTACTACTATAAGAAAATAAGAAAATACTAATTTAGTGTAATATTGTAATAAAAAATAAAAGTCACACAGTGACAAGAGTAAAAATAAACTCACATATATTAGAGCCTTTTTAGGATATAGGCTCAAAACTCTGTGGTCTCAGTGCCTAGGTGTTATACTTAAGTGCAGCAGTGCTCACCTCGTTTGGAGAATTTCAGCAATTGGCTCAAAATGATCAAGCCCTGTGTCTATTTGTGGTGTGTCACTCCCCTTCTGGAACCCGGTGTCACAATGTAATACCCTAACACGCAAAGTGTAGTATGGCAAGGGACAAGACTAGGATATAACCTCTTACCGGACCTTAGAAAGGCCGGACTAAACGTTAGATTGAGATAAAGTGTAATCAGAGACGAGCCCAGGTCAGGGTAACGGAGAGACAGCGAAAATGAGAACTAGCCAGAGTTAGGTACAGGGTAATCAGTCAAATGGGCAAATAAGACAGGAAAGGGTTAAAGATAAACTAAGAGTCAGGAACAAAGTCAAGGTACCAGAACGAAAACAATACATCAAAGAATGTAATAAAGGGTACTGAAACAGAAATCACGATTGGGCAAAGTGGATAGGGCTAGTGAAATGTTAATATACTTTAACTAACATTTGATTGGTCCACGTAATGCCTACATCCCAAAATGTGCATGTGTGGGGGTGCCAGAATGATCTGGGCCAATGGGAGCCTGAATCCACTTGTGGCTTCCACTGCCCCTTTAAAAGTGTGCTTGTGACGCGAGTCAAGCTCCTAGTGCCAGGCGGGCCACATGAACGCTCACTCAGAAGAGGTGATCGAGCTGCGCACGGCTTATGTGGAGGCAGGAGTGCTTGAGCCGCGCGCGGCTCCATCAGAGGACACCAGCCGGCCCCCAGTTAAGGTAAGTACCACTACAGTACCTCCCCTGAAAACACGCCCACCAGGCGGGAAGGAACTGGCTTGGCAAGAAAGAGGGAATGGAATGAATGCAGAAGACGAGGGGCATGAACATCAGCCGTGGAAGCCCAACTGCGCTCCTCTGGGCCATACTTCGTCTAATGTACTAAGTATTGGAGATGGCCCCTAAGGAGACAGAAATCAAGCACAGTAGCAACCTCATACTCCTCCTGGCTTTCAATAGAGACATAGGGAGGTTTCAAGAAGGTGGTGTGGAACACATTGAGCACACGCATGTTCTTCACAAGGTCCAAGGCATAAGAAACAGGATTAACCATGCGCAAGATGTGGAAAGGACCGATATAGTGGGAAGCCAACTTCATAGAAGGAACTCAGAGACAGTTATTATGATCAGAAAGTTAAACCCTGTCCCCCACAACATAGGAGGGAGCTGCCCTACAATGCCTATCAGCCTGTTCCTTTTGATAAGCAGCAGAATCCACCAGGGAACACTGAACCTGTTCCCAAGTTTTATGTAAACTAGCCAAATGTTCGTCCAGAACTGGCATACCCAGTGAAGAGAATGCAGATGGGAAAACAGGACGCCGGCCATAAACAATGTAAAATGACTGTTACCGGAAGACTCGTGAGCAGCATTATTATGAGCAAATTCAGCCCAAGGGAGCAGGACAGCCCAATCATTCTAATGGTGAAAACCAAACAGCAAAGATATTGATCTAGGGACTGGTTGGCACATGCAGAAGCTCCATTAGTCTAGGGGTGGTAGGCAGAGGAAAAGGATAGAGTAATACCCATTTCTGAACAAAAGGATTTCCAGAACTGGGAAATAAACTGACTACCCCTATCGGACACTATAGAAACAGGTATGCCATGTAATCTAAAACACCTCCCTCATGAATATAGCAGCCAAATCTTTGGAAGAAGGTTACTTGACAAGTGACACAAAATGAGCCATCTTAGATAATCTATCAGCAATCATTAGGATGATCATTTTACCATTGGAAGGAGGAAGGTCAACAATAAAATCCATTGACCGATTAGACCAAGGTCTCTCGAGTATTGGTAAAGGTTGTAACAACCCACAAGGAATCCTATGGAAAGACTTCACACTGGCATAAGTGACACATTCCTGCACGTAATCGGTATGCGATATCCTTGCGCATAGAGGGCCACCAAATATTTCGTGAAACATAAAGTTTACCAGGATGCCCGGCTGTCTTAGTATCATGATAGAGTGACATAATGTTTTGTGTTTTAGTGAGAGCAACATAAACTTATCAGCAGATTTTTTTCCCTGGTGCCTCGTTTTGTTTGGATTGTGTAATTTGTAGGATAGACGAATAAATAGAGAGAAAAGTAGTAGCGATTATCTTGTCAGGCGGTATGACAGGAGTTTCATCAAATTCTTGTTTATCAGTTGTTTCAAACTGCCTAGACAGAGCATCTGCTTTGGTGTTGGGGTCACCAGGTCTATAAGTAATGACATGATTGAAGCGTGAGACCATCTAGCCTGTCTAGGAGACAACCTCTTAGCTTCACTTAAATACGAAAGATTCTTATGATCCATTAAAATGTTAACAGGATCCTTCGAACCATCCAGGAGATGCCTCCACTCCTTGAGTGCTACGATGATGGTAAGAAGTTTCCTGTTGCCGATATCATACTTTCTTTCAGCCTTAGACATTTGCTTCGAATAAAATCCACAAGGATGCAATGGTTTGTCAGGGGACTCTCTTTGGGACAGAAATGATCCCACTCCCACCTCTGAGGCATTGACCTCCAGTACAAAAGGCAAGGAAGGGATAGGATACTGAAGAATAGGAGCAGAAGCAAATGCAGTCTCAAGAAAATGAAAGGCATCAAGTGCTTCTGTGGCAGAGGAATGTGTACTACCATCCTCTATAATCAATCTGGTAATGGGTGCAATAACAGAGGAAAAATATTTTATGAAACATCTATGGTAGTTTGCAAAGCCAATAAATCATTGGATGGCCATCTATGGCCTCAACGTCCAAGGGTGTATATTGTATGGATGGCATTGGGCTGTCCTCAAAATTATGTTTGTTAATATGCTTTTGGTTAATTTTGCCGTATGTCTGTCTGTTGTATGCAGCATTCGGCCGATTGTTCGGTAAAATCACTCCAGTTGTTATATGAGTGAAACTACCGAACAATCAGACAGTCCCAGGAATAAGTGTGCCTCCAATTACTGTTCGCAACAATGTTGCAAACTGGTAATTAGCAATCCGTGCAGTGTGTGCTTTGTCCTCTGGGAGGCCGCCATTCGGGAGATGAACACGTGGCGGCGGCCATCTTAAACTCCTGAACAGCTTGTTTTGCCATCGAGTGTCTGGAACCCAAATCAGACACTCGGCTAGCCAAACACAGCTGAGACCATCACACTGCCATCAATTCGTGTAGAAACTACCGAATGACTTACCGTTCGGTAGAAAGAACCCCACGAACAAGGGGGTTTATCCGAATCCTCCCCAGACTCCACAACCCAAGCCATTCATGTATTTTATTCCCTTTTTCTGTGACCGACCGCAGGGCCAAAATGTATGGAACCAATTTTGTCTGTTACCTCCAGCGCGGTCGGTCATTTTACAAACCCCTGGTCCGATCTGGGTGATTTTTGAATATGTCACTCACCCAGATCAGAGCTACCAGGGGATGTAACATTTAGAGGTGTACCCCTATGTTTAGGGGTACATCCAGAAAACGAGGGGAACTGTGTCCTGCGTAATGGGTTTATGAGTCATACTAAGAGGAGGGGATGTGTGGGTGGAAAATCATGTATGATTGGTGTACAGTATAATTAATGTGAATCCCTCCCTTGCATGGGAGAAAGCTTTAAAAGAAGGTTGAGTGATTAAAAGTTCAGTTCTGCTCCTGATGCTGTGTGTCGTCCAGTCATTGGGATCTGTATTGGGATATTCGTGGATTACCTTGCTTGCTGTGACTATTGTTCTATGGGATTTTATTACTTGATCCTGAGCCTCACTGGGATCTTTAGTGGAGTTAACTTGTGAAAGACCAGCCCTCCACTACATATATTGTATGATGTAACGGCACCCCCAGGCATAAAAGGGGTTAACAGCCGTTTAGGAGATTTTCCCTTCCAGATATACAGGCAGCTACTGTAGACACCAATCTCCTGAACTGGAAACACACGAATCCTCCAAACTCCCGAACCTGAACCATACGAACGCTGCAAACAGCCTAACTGGAAAAACTATACGAATAGGTTTACACTCCTGGCAATCAAACTGTAGCAGCATACAATAAATCCCCCCAAGAACGAGACAAGGCTCCGTGTGGAGGGTCAAGCAGTGGTATCATTTAATGGGGATTGGGACAATCCCCTAGGGCACCAAATGGAAGACTGGGACACAAATGGTAAAATGGCCAATCACAGGCATACAGGGTTAAAACACTCCCACAGTACATTACAATCCCTCCCCTCTATCCTGGAGATAATTGGGAAGTAATCCAATTATCTCCAAGGACAGAGGCAAAACTCCATTAACCAAATGGCAGGAAAAAGACATAAAAATATATAACTGTGCAGCCATTGCATAAAACAGGTACATTCCCCAGATAGCTTAGATCTGAGCGCACATTATTACCGAGTGGCGCTCAGATCACATACATACAGTTCAATCACCATGGAGCCAAAGTCTTTCACATAGTCTTTCGGTATACGAATAGGCTCCATGGCATAGCTATCTGGGGTAACACTGTTCACACATTAAAATACCGAACGGACTGGCATTCGGCTAAACAACTGAAGGCAGGAGAAGGGAGGTCGGCGGCTCAGCAGTGATTGTGCGTTTAACAGGTTTGGAGCTGAACAGCGCTGGCCATTCGGGAGTTTAAGATGGCCGCTGCCACGTGTTCGGCTATACGAACAGCGGCCACCCAGCGTTCATCCATTAAGCTTCTGGGAGGTAAATCACTGGCACACTCCTTACCCAAGTGGTCCGTTCATTCGTGAGTTGGTTCGGTAGATTCAATCCAAACACCCTGGAAGAAAGACACGAACAAGCCTTTCTGCAGCGGAAAATACAAGCTTTTAACATGAGGCCAATAATCAGTAATCAGTAAGACGAGCAAACAAGACAGGAAAGGGTTAAAGATGAACTCAGAATCAGGAACAAAGGCAGGATCAATACCAGAACAAACACAATAGATCAAGGAACGCACTAAAGGGTACTGAAACAGAAACCACGTTTGGGCAAAGTGGATAGGGCTAGGGAAGTTTAACTAACCTTTAACTAACATTTGATTGGCCTACATAATGCCTATGCCCCTGAAATATACGTGTGTGGGGGTGCCAGAATGGCGAGGGCCAATTGGAGCCTGAATCCACTTGTGGCTTCCATTGCCCCTTTAAGAGTGCAATTGTGATGTGAGCCGCACTCCTAGTGCTTGGCGGGCTGCGCGACGTCTCACTGGGGTCATGGCTCGTAGAAGGCAGGAGTGCTCGAGCCATGTGCTGAGGACCCCAGATGGCCCCCGGATAAGGTAAGTACTGTCACACCCGGACACAAGATGATGATGAAGTTAGGTTAAAAAAAAAGGCAATAAAAAAAAACATTAATTAACAGTAGGACACTTCCACATACAGTTATCAATCCCTCCCCTCTGCCTGTGATATAATTAAGGTAGTTAATGCATTAACTTAATTATCCACAGGCAGAAAAAAACACACATTTTTATAAAGTCCCATAAGTACCCCAAAACATAACATATACCCATAAATCTTCCATCCCCTGAACACATCAGGGGTTCAGAAATTTTATGAAAGTCATATTTCTGCGCAGACAAAGTCAGGATTTCATGGCCAAAACAGTTCCATAGAATCGCGGGTAAGTGCCACTGGAGAACCGACCAGGAACCACAAGGTTTTCATTCCGAGAAAAGTTCCAGAGTATTCGCAGCTAAGTCCCCCTGAAGTCTATTCGTAGTTTTAGCCCATGCGAACAAGATGGCCGCCACCATGTGTTCGAATGTTGAATAGAGGCCACTTCGACTGTTCAGGATTTCGAAAAAAACAATGTTTAAAGTCCCAATAGGCACAATTAGGGTCTCCCAGCCAAAATAAATTAAAGGGGCCATAGTCACAGGGTAAAAGGCTGTCAAGTAGTCATCTCCAAAGCCCAGTGGCAAAGTGGCTTTTGTCACAAGTGGTATAATCCCCACTTATAGGATACGGGAGGTGATGTCTTGACTGAGGGAAGGTCATATGAAATAAAAAGGAACAGCATTAGTGTTTTAAAATTTATTTAAAATCAGGAAAGCAGAAAATAAAATATAAAGTGGTTACTTACATTTACACAAGCAGTTGGACTGTAGTGGTATAATCCCCACCTAGGATTCTTTGGAGTAATGTCTCCCTGGAACAGGATAAAACTCAGAAGCCAGGTAAAATAGGTAAAAAAAAATAAAATAAAAAAATATTTTTTGAAAAAGTAAAATTGTAACTCAGTGAGGAAGTATTAAATACATTTAATAAAATACAATACAGTTTAAAATGTCCACAGCGTGTTTCGCCAGCAGGCTTTTTCAAGTGGAAATGCAGAGAACATAACCTGGCAGGTATGGGTTTATAAAGGGAGTGAAACAGCTGGTGTGTTTTAAAAATGGCGCCAAAATGACGTCCTAATTGCTTAATTGATGATTGAAAATAAAGTTAAAAATTCATATATAGCTGCATAGAAACAGTAAAATGTATACAGAACAGATAAATATGTGGTAAAAAACGAGGGTGACAAAGGAAGTAAGATTAGACCGAATATTCAGTCATGTGAATTTAATAGGTTATGGAAAGAGGATGCATAGTTGATTGAGGTGTGCCGAAATCATGAACAAGTAGGCCTGTAATAAAAGAGGGCCCACAAAGGTGATAATGTAATATATGATGGGTGTAGGTGGGTGGGGTCAAACAGCTTGAACGGCAGAGGTGAGTAGGGGCTGGGAGTTTAAGTAGGGGCCATAACGCCGCCCACAAATTCAGGCCTAATGGCCTTTTAACTTGTGCTCGGAATTTAATAGATTATGGAATGTATACACCCTGTTCCAAACTATTATGCAAATTCTATTTAAGTGTCACAAAGATTAAATATTTTGTTTTTCAGTTTAACTCATGGATGGCATTGTGTCTCAGGGCTCTTTTAATCCCTGAAAACAATCTCGGACACCTGTGATAATTAGATTGCCAGGTGAGCCCAATTTAAGCAAAAACTACTAAAGGAGGGTGTTCGACATTATTAAGCAGAACACCATTTTCATGCAATATGGGGAAGAAAAAGGATTTCTCTGCTGCCAAAAAGAGTGAAATAGTTCAATGCCTTGGACGAGGTATGAAAACATTAGATATTTCTTGAAAACTGAAAACTTAAGAGTGATCATCGCACTATTAAGAGATTTGTGGCTGATTCAGAGCACAGACGGGTTTGTGCAGATAAAGGCACATTGAGGAAGATTTCTGCCACATCCATGCATCGGATCAAGAGAGCAGCTGCTAAAATACAATTACATAGCAGCAAACAGATATATGAAGCTGCTGGTGCCTCTGGAGTCCCACGGACATCAAGGTGTAGAGTCTTTCAGAGTCTTGCAACTGTGCATAAACCTTCTATTCGGCCACCACTAACCAATGCTCACAAGCGGAAACGGCTGCATTGGGCAGAAAAATACATGAAGACTAATTTTCAAACAGTCCTGTTCACTAATGAGTGCCGTGCAACCCTGGATGGTCCAGATGGATGGAGTAGTGGATGGTTGGTGGACGGCCACCCTGTTCCAACAAGGCTGCGACAGCAAGGCAGTGGTGGAGTCATCTTTTGGGCCGGAATCATGGGAAGAGAGCTGGTAGGCCCCTTTAGGGTCCCCAAAGGTGTAAAGATGACCTCTGCAAAGTATGTGGAGTTTCTGACTGACCACTTTCTTCCCTGTTACAGAAGGAAGAACTATGCTTTCCTTAGTAAAATCATCTTCATCCATGACAATGCACCATCTCATGCTGCAAAGAATACCTCTGCATCAATGGCTGCTATGGGGATAAAAGGAGAGAAAGTCATGGTGTGGCCTCCATTCTCCCCTGACCTCAATCCTATTGAGAACCTTTCCTCAAGCAAAAGATCTATGAGGGTGGGAGGCAGTTTACATCCAAACAGCAGCTCTGGGAGGCTTTTCTGACATCTTGCAAACAAATTCAAGCAGAAACTGTCCAAAAACTCACAAGTTCAATGGATGCAAGACTTGTAAAGCTGCTATCAAATAAGCGGTCCTATGTTAAAATGTAACGTGACCTGTTAAAATGTTTAAAAAGTTAAAATGTTGTTATAAGTTTGATTGAAATAGCTTTTGATTTCAGTAAATATGCTGCAAACAACAACTGACAATTTTCAGTTCTTTACAAGCTATAAAGTGTTTTGAAACTTACTGTGCATAATAATTTGGAACAGTGCATTGTAAGTTTTTTATGTTTTAAAAAAAAATACTTTTATCATTGGGAGGTTTGTTCAATAAAATTTGAATTGTACTTTTAATATGGGTACTCTAGATGATCTAGATATTGTTTTGTGCCTTTATCTCTTGATATTTGTAATGAGACACAGCACACTGTTTCTTCGACAATCAGTCATATTTTTTCAAATCGTTTATCTTGTGAGTGTACAATGCTACATTGTTTCTACTAATTATCACTATGTTACAAATAGGTTTGCTACAAGTGTGGTAACCTTTTTCATGCTCTCACAGATTAATTTGTGATTGATAGCTGATACAGTATCTAATTGTTTCTTCCTTTTTGGGATGTTCAGTCTACATGTGTAATTTGTATTTTCATTAAAGTTTACTTTAGTTACACAAGCCTGTATATATAGGTAGGAGGATTCTCCTCGTTTTTATACGAGAGGATTTCTTCCTATTATTTTTTTCTTTCTAATATTGTGTGTAGGGCTATGCCCTTTTTGCTACCCCTATAACCCATTCTGTACTCCTTGCTAGAGTTTGTTCTCTGTTCGGCAGTATTCTATATATACTCTTAATAGTTGATAACATGAGAATTATGCTGACTGTTATTTACATCAATTATTTAGGTAAATGAGAAAAATATCATTTGCGTAATAATTTGGAGCAGGGTGTAAGAAGATGCATAGTTGGTTGAGGTGTACCAAAACCAACGAACAAGTAGGCCTGTAATAAAAGAGGGCAAAAAGGAGGATGCAAAAAAAAACACACTTTACTGCTTGTTATAATGCTAGACTTCTAAATGCTTCTTCCTCCAGTCATGGTATATATGTATTGTAAATTGAGAATTTCCAGCGGGCCATCCTCTTGATGATGTGGACTGGTGTGTTTGAGCTAGATGCTGATGATGCAGCGCCTATACAGAAGGAGTGACTGGAGAAGGAAGCCGGGTTGTAGCCTAACCTTGACAGCAGAGTTCTGACATGAGATGTGAACTTAGCTGTGGTGAGCAGGTGCCCTTGGAGTAGTAAAAGTGGGGTGTCAGGTGAGTCAGTGTGGTGAGATTCTAGGAAAGTGTTGAGTACTTTGACAGGTACCAGGCATGCCCAGTAGGGAAGAGTGTAATGATTGGTGTGGTTTGTCTTAGTAGAAAGTAATAAAAGGACGTAGTGGTCATCGACTTTCTTTAGGTGAGACAGCTTTAGACTTGAAGTGAACTCCCTAGGTCTAAGAAAGCCATAGAAAGTGATAAAAATGGTGGCTTTGATGACAGAGTTTGTATGGTAATCGAAAGGGGATTTGTCTAGTAGGTCGCTGTGTAGTCTAAAGATAGGCCCATCGATGGGCAGTCTGCCAGTTTAAGCATGTTCTTAATTGTTCATGAATACCTTTAAGCATGTTCTTAATTGTGTATGATGCTAGAAAAGGTGCGTAATTAGGAAAGTTGGTGAGAACATGGTGCTGTACCCCTGTGAGATAATATGAGGTGTAGGAGACAGAAGGAGGCAAAAGCCACCATGGTTTTAATAGAGAAATCTCCTTTTAAGTGAAACTCTGCAGAGAACATGTTGAAAATGGTCAATGCCCTAGCATTAGTGGTAGTGGTGTTGGGTGAGAGTGTGTGGTGCACGAGTGCTTGAGCGTGGTGTAGTAGTTCAGTCAGTCCATTAGTAACTCATGAAAAGGTGGTATCCTGGATGGTAGGTGGTGGGCATTAGGAAGTGCCTGGAAGAACACCTGAAAATGAGAGCGGGAAAGAGCGTCAGCAGTTGTGTTACGAATACCAGGAATGTGTTCACAGACAAGGTGAAACTGAGCGTTTGCTGCTAGCCAAGTCATCTGGCGTACTAACCTCATGATGGTTGTAACGGACCGTTTTGCACACAAGGGGTAAAAACCGTTTAGGCGATCGGCCCCCTTTCCAGAGATACAGGCACAGCTACTGCAGAACACCAAACTCCCGAACTGGATACAAAATAGCACTCCAACTCACGAACTGGAACCTCCCAAATAGCTGCTAGCAGACGAACAGGAAAAGCAGACAATCCGCTTACACTCCTGGCAATCAGTCTCTAACAGCATACAGTGAATCCCCCCAAGAACGAGACAAGGCTCCGTGTTGAGGGTCAAGCAGTGGTCTGAGGTGCTGGCACACCCAGCCTGGTTTTTATTACAGTGTTTCAAATACAGGACCACCCACAGGGAGGTATAAAACAACCAATCACATCACAGTTACATCCCACATATTCCCTCCCCTTATCCTGAGGAAACTCAATTATACATACAGTTAAAACATACTTTCTACCCAACTTTCATAACTCTAAAACCATACATCACATTCACATAAAATTACATATTCACAATCAATCCATTCAGGGGAACAACATATTAAAAATGGCATGAATCAGACCAGGGGTTCAAAAGTTAGTAAAAAGTCCTTTGTGACTAAATGAAGCATGGCTTTCTGGCCCAAACCAGTTTCAGAGTCTTCTGTCCTGGAGAGTAATTCAATTATCTCCCAGGACAGACACAAGACTCCATTAAGCACATGGTTGCAAAAAGACACAAAACACTTTAAAATACATAAAGTCACATTTATCACATAAAACACAGACATGTAACATATCCCCAGATAGCTCAGGTCCAAGCGCACATTATTAAGCGAATGGCGCTCAGACCACACGAATACAGTTTAATCGCCATGGAGCCAAAGTCTTTACAGTCAGTTTCATACGAATGGGCTCCATGGGATTCCTATCTGGGGTATAACACATTCAAACAAATCTACCGAACCCCAGGCAGAAAAGCACGAATTAAACTTTTCTGCAGGTAAAAAAGATGTCTTTTAACAGGGGGCCATAGTCCAAAGGCAGCAGGCGAGTAACCAGGCTTCTCCAATGCAATGTGGCGAGATTGGTCTCGTCACATCTCTCCCCTTTTCCAAACAGACTAACAGGGTATCTGACCTCCTGCCGGTCAGTGCCCTTGTTAGTCCAGCAGCCCACCCACAAAACATAATCAACAGCAGAGCCCACCCACAATAAATGGTTACTACACCTGGGTAAAGGAGAAGCTTGTCCATGTCCAGGTGCCTCACCATGGCTGTGCTGGGTACGGGTACGCTGACTGGGTGGGTTGCTGCGTGGGCAGAGACCAGCGGCACTCTGCCCTGTTGCCAGCGCTACTGGGAGGGTAGCCTGGTTGAAGCCTGGTTGTTGGAGGGGGGGACCGACTGTCTCCCCTTTAACTACACCGCTCTGCTGCTGGAGACCGACTGTCTCCCCTTTAGACACACAGCTCTGCTGCTGGAGACCGACTGTCTCCCCTTTAGATACACCACTCTGCTGCTGGAGACCGACTGTCTCCCCTTTTGTTGCACAGCTCTGCTGCCGGAGGGGTTGACCGACTGTCTCCCCTTTGGATACTCTAAGCTGTCGCTGGGGAGAAGGGGTAACAGGCTCCTCTCCCGATAGAACACTCTGCCGCTGGGGAAAGGAGACTGAGCTCTCTATTCCCTGCCCATTAATGATCCGCCGCTGGGGAGAGGTGGTAGCAAGCTCCTCTCCCATACATACTTTCATCCTCTGTGGAGGGAGACCGACTGTCTCCGCTCCCAATACAGTGTCCTGCTGCTGGGGAATGGAGACTGGGCTCCCAATTCCCGGCACATCACTCGGCCGCTGGGGAATGGAGACTGTGCTCCCAATTCCCAAAAAATCATGCTGTTGCTGGGGGGCAGGAACAACTACCTCTGCCCCCTGTAGCTCAGCCTGCCGCTGGGGAGGGAGGACGCTGCTCTCCTCTCCCTGCACTTTACACTGCCTTCCCGGCATATCACTCTGCTGCTTGGGGGCAGGAACAACTACCTCTGCCCCCTGTAACTCAGCCTGCCGCTGGGGAGGGAGGACGCTGCTCTCCTCTCCCTGCACTTCACACTGCCTTCCCGGCATATCACTCTGCTGCTGGGGGGCAGGAACAACTACCTCTGCCCCCTGTAACTCAGCCTGCCGCTGGGGAGGGAGGACGCTGCTCTCCTCTCCCTGCACTTTACACTGCCGCTGGGGAATGAAGACTGGGCTCCCAATTCCCGGCATATCACACTGCCGCTGGGGAATGGAGACTGGGCTCCCAATTCCCTGCATATCACACTGCCGCTGGGGAGAGGAGACTGGACTCTCTCTGTCCCGCAACTGTAGCTGCCGGTGGAGGTCCACCCACCGTGGCAGCTGACCGTCACCCTCTGCCTGGTACAGCAGAGTCTTGAATACTAGACTCCTCACGAACTTCACGGATTTCTCAGCTGGATTAGGCCCATAGAAGTTCAGCCGCAACCACATCATACGGTCAAATTCCTGTACAGAGTATCTGTACTCCACTGCTGGTTCCATTCTGTTGCTGTCAGGGTCGCTGTACTGAGACATGCGTTGCCCTCAAATTGTAAAATCCACGGAATGGTGTCTCCTGTAGCTGTCCTTCTGGTTGTAGGAACGATCCCGCCGCTTGCCACCAATTGTAACGGACCGTTTTGCACACAAGGGGTAAAAACCGTTTAGGCGATCGGCCCCCTTTCCAGAGATACAGGCACAGCTACTGCAGAACACCAAACTCCCGAACTGGATACAAAATAGCACTCCAACTCCCGAACTGGAACCTCCCAAATAGCTGCTAGCAGACGAACAGGAAAAGCAGACAACAGCTTACACTCCTGGCAATCAGTCTCTAACAGCATACAGTAAATCCCCCCAAGAACGAGACAAGGCTCCGTGTTGAGGGTCAAGCAGTGGTCTGAGGTGCTGGCACACCCAGCCTGGTTTTTATTACAGTCTTGCAAATACAGGACCACCCACAGGGAGGTATAAAACAACCAATCATATCACAGTTACATCCCACATATTCCCTCCCCTTATCCTGAGAGGAAACTCAATTACACATACAGTTAAAACATACTTTCTACCCAACTTTCATAACTCTAAAACCATACATCACATTCACATAAAATTACATATTCACAATCAATCCATTCAGGGGAACAACATATTAAAAAATGGCACGAATCAGACCAGGGGTTCAAAAGTTAGTAAAAAGTCCTTTGTGACTAAATGAAGCATGGCTTTCTGGCCCAAACCAGTTTCAGAGTCTTCTATCCTGGAGAGTAATTCAATTATCTCCCAGGACAGACACAAGACTCCATTAAGCACATGGTTGCAAAAAGACACAAAACACTTTAAAATACATAAAGTCACATTTATCACATAAAACACAGACATGTAACATATCCCCAGATAGCTCAGGTCCAAGCGCACATTATTAAGCGAATGGCGCTCAGACCACACGAATACAGTTTAATCGCCATGGAGCCAAAGTCTTTACAGTCAGTTTCATACGAATGGGCTCCATGGGATTCCTATCTGGGGTATAACACATTCAAACAAATCTACCGAACCCCAGGCAGAAAAGCACGAATTAAACTTTTCTGCAGGTAAAAAAGATGTCTTTTAACAGGGGGCCATAGTCCAAAGGCAGCAGGCGAGTAACCAGGCTTCTCCAATGCAATGTGGCGAGATTGGTCTCGTCACAATGGTTAGAGAGGAGGACCACCCCTTGTTTATAATTTCGCAGGATGCTAAATCATCAGAGAAGCATTTGACTGCATTGCCGGTCCATAGATGGCCCCATGTATAAGCAGTCGCCACAAAGGAGTAAATCTCGAACAAGGAGAATGTTTCTCTAAAGGATGGGCTGGGCAACCATCTCAGTGGGCCAGTTATCCCTAAACCAGTGGTTGCCAAATATAGCCGCAAACTCGGTGTGTGCTGCTGCGTCAGTGTAAATTGTAGGGGAAAGATCAGATAGCGGGGGAATGAACAGGGAGACTCCTTTCCACTCGGACAAGAAGTTCCTCCACATGTGCAAATCTGCCCTGGTTGGATAGTTTAAGGTAATTGGGCAGGAGTTGGGCACCCCATGGAATAGACACAGTAGCCTAGAGACAAATGATCTGTCCTGTGGAATGATCCGCAGGAGTCCCTTTCTGGTGCACGTATCACGCTGCAGAAACAGACTGATTTTGTCTCTAATGCGGGTCAATTTCTCTGGTGGTAGGCTGGCTTGAAATGACTCTGTGTCCAAAACGATGCCCATAAACACCAGCTTTGTGGAGGGCCCGAGTGTTTTGCTTGGTGACAGGGGCACCCCTAGTGTAGTGAAGAGTGCAGTGGTGCTGTAAATGCTACTAGGTGCGTGGGAGCCAGGGTCTACCAACAAAAAATCTAAGTAGTGAATCAAAGACGGACACCTGACTATGTTGAGGAGCAGCCAGCAGAGTGTTTCCACGAATATGTCATAAAGCTTAGGGTTGCTCCTAGACCAAAAAGTGAGCCAGGTAGAAAAATAGTACTTGTCCCATCATTAAACACCGTGTAAGTGCCATAGTGATGGGTGAATGGTTAAAAGCTTGAAGGCATTTGTGATGTTTGCTTAGCCATGCCTTGCTGCCTGCTAAGATGATGGCTTACATAGCGTCATCAATTTTAGCGTATTGTAATGAAAACTCCTCAGCGGGTATGAGAGAGTTTATGCTGTGGGTGTGCGAAGAATGAGGCTCTGAGAAGTCAATTATCAGCGGGTTTGGGCATTCGAGTGTGCCTGTCGGAATGACAATGAGGCCCTTGTGAAAACCATGTGTAAATCCCAACACCAAAAATTCCACCAAATGACTGGCTGGGTGGGAACAGAGGTAGTAGGCCTCGGTCAGTCATTTATTTGGAGAACGTCTGGCTGGGCACATGGCCTTGGTATGCACTCTGAAACAAATGGAGCAGATGTGCAACAACCTGCATGTGCTGAAGCTGCATGCGCCAGCATTAGAATTGTTGCACGCCTGCACCTTGCCCAGCTTGTCCCTCTGCCCTCCTTCTTGCCTAGTGTGTGAGGTGAAGGAGTAGTGAGAAGAGGAAGGGTCTGCCTCACAAGGGCACAAATCTGTGGAGTGGGACGTCGAGCTACAACCTGCACAGGAAGGGGGCCTCAATCTGGCAAATTGTCAGCAGAACATCTCTGTGTCCATCTGGCACCAGTCAATTCTGATGTTAAATTGGGCCTGATGAGTTGCTGCCTTGGCCGACACAGACTTGTGGTAATCGTAAAAAGAGGGCCCCCTGTACTTGATACCTAGATCCACCACTTTGTACATGTAAAGATCAAGCTCCTCCCTCCTATGTGGATACACAGAACAAATTACATCTCTATATATCCAGAAAGCAATAACAAGTTGTGGGATAGATAGGTTCTTGTTTAGTTGTGAGTCTCTAGTTTTTAACACCACAGAGATGTCCCCATAGTTATATGCTCAGTTTTTTAGAACATCCTGCGAGGCGATGAGGAGGGACACTAAGTTAACATCCTTCCCATCCAGTATTTATTTTTTAATGGATGCTGGGATGGAGTGAGCCAGTGAGACATATGGGGTAGTGGTGGTGGGTGGGGGATCTGAAGGGCCTGGTAGGTCACCTGTGGTGGCAATGGCTGATTCCAACTTTGACAGTCTATTATTCAGGGTCTGGAGGTTGCTCAGTATGGCTGTCATGGTTTCCTGCGTAGCTTCGGAGGTGCTGGTAGATGGCCCTTTTGAGCTAGTGCCAGGCCTAGGGTCGCTGGACTGAGCTGTCAATGGCCTATAAAGCTCTGCCTTCCTGGCAGTGGCTGGAAAAGGGATGCTCTACTTCAATTTTTGGTATAGTCCATGATCTCAGGGAACTGGGGACCCAAGCCTGGCTGGCGTGCTGGGTACTTCATCCTATGGTAGGTCATCAATAGGAATGGATTCTTGTGACATTCTGAAAAAGGAATAATGAATTAATATAGTAGGGGGTGGGGAGGAAGAACAAGACTTTCACAGAACTGGCTTGCTGACTAGTACCGAGGCGAAGAACTTAACTATAGCCAAGTGACAGGTGAGGCCCTGCTAATGCCAAGTGGTGGTGAGAGGCTCTACCTATGATTTGGACTGAGGGATTTGTGGCCACGATATGTGGTGGCAGAATGTTGGCCTCTCGATGACAATAAAAGATTCAAATATGTGTGGCCATGACCTGGGAAACCCTGGCTGTAGACCTAAAGGAGGGCAAGCTAAGCGGCTAACTATGATTTTGACCATTGGGCAGAACCTCAGTGATGAAGTGGGGAGTAGGCCTCGCGGAACTGGTGAACCTACTTTTGGTTGCTAAGGGTAAGATAGATGCTAGTGGATCTTGAGCGTGCCACTGGTATGCATGATGTATGTAAAGGTGGCCAAATGTATGGAAAAGTGTGTACAAATGCTACTGTAACGTGAGAACCCATGTAAGATGAGGTACCTGAACGTTGGTCCATACATAGAGACAAGCCTCTGATTACCATTTTTTGGGGATTGTAATGAAGGAAGGCTGAGTGAGACCTTGAGGAGAAATTGTAATTGAAGTGAGTATGATTAATAATACCTGGTACTGAATGACAGGATACCGGGTTAGCAGTCCGTGGTTGAAAGCATAGTAACGCGAAGAGTCTGCGATAATGACACAGGGCTAGGCAATAAACGTAGAAACAACAAGGCAAGTAATGCACAGTCATAAATTTTTAGTGCAGCAAAAAGGGGGGAGTGGTATGGGTGAGTACGTAGTGATGGACCTGACCATTGGTCCATGCGGAAGCTTAGAGATACCCGCCTGGTAGGGGGTGAACCCGTAGAGGCTAAATGAGGCCTAGGGGGCAAGATAAACATAATGAGTAAAAAAAAACATACCTGATACAATAGGACAGGATACCAGGTTGACACTGTCATGAACACACCCTACTCCAAGAGTTGTGGTAGTGAAAGGGTTAAAGTTCAATATTTGTCTGCACTAGACCAGAAATAATTACAAAATTCCCCTTTTAACACCACACACACTTGACATAATAATAAAACTATTACTATTTTAAACCTGCCACCACCAAGACAATTTATAAATGGGGTGCCTTGGTCCCCCAGGTAAATCAATAATAAAACCCACTAAATATTACTTAGTAATATTTAAGGAATTGCAAAAATACTAACTAGTCTCTTCAGGTAATGTGATTCTTAACCAGACAAAAGCAGAACTTAATAAATTAATGGTTATTATGAGCAAAAAATAGTCACAGTGCATATAAAAATATATGATAAACAACTTATTCACACCAACAACAGATAAAAACAAAGAGGATAAAATACAGAAGTCCTAATTACTCAGGTTTTCAAAGTACAACTTCTGCCCAGAGGTTCTCTGGCAAGGAAAGATGGTGACTCACTTAGAATTAGACCTTGCAGAGCCTTTATTACTTCACATCCATATGGTAAAATCCTTTTCAAATTGCTATGCCATCCATACTACCCCTTCTGTCATCTGACCTCTGTGGGGGTCCCAGCTTTAAAAGATGTAACCCATTTTGACCTAGACAATACCATCTCTGCCATTTACTACACAAATTACATTAAAGGACAATATTCTATAGTGTAATAATAAATCATGCACCCTTGCCGTGAAAGACACGTCCTAAAGTCTACTTGATGAAATATCGAGGAGCCTAAAATCATGACATAGAGCTAAGTACCATACAAGGCAAATTGCTGAGAGTTAACATGAGTGACCGGTCATGCCTTCGGCCAGTAATATGCATGATGTAACTGAACCATAGTGGTTAATTTTGAAAAAAGATGTGAGAGTTGTGCTTGCTTATACTATAGGCATGTTTAACTGAAAATATCAAACGTATAGGCCTGACGTATAACAAGTAAAACTATGTCAGAGCCAGTGCAGTGACCTGCTGGATAAGGAACATATTATTTACAAGTAGGTGTGGGTGACGAACTGTTTATTTACAAAAGGCTAAGTAAGTGAAATCATGCAGCAGCATAATGACAAGTGAAATTAATGAATGATTACCAGAGATCTACTGTTCTAACAAAAAAGATGAAGTGAATGGTTATGTGAAAGACCCCTAAAACTGTACGAATGTATACAAGCAGTATAATAGTGAAAGACCACTAAATACAGTGATTAGTTTGTTGGTATGAACTAACGGTATAGTAGGTTACTACGTATGTTGCAAAAAAGGGGTTTAAACGTGAGTCATGCGTTCGTAAGAACTGCAAGAATACATAAATGTCAGAAGGAGAAGCTGGGTGGCAGGACTGGAGGTCAGAGGCAGAGGATACTGCTGGCGACAGGAATCCTGCTGGCAACAGGGAACTGTTTGGCCGGAACCGGTTGCTATGGTGAGTCAAACAGCTTGAACGTCAGAGGTGAGTAGGGGCTGGGAGTTTAAATAGTATATATATATATATAAATATATATAGGTGCCTCTATATTAATAATTAATCAATCAAGCAACATATATCCATCAAGGTATTTAAAATGAGGTAAAAATCTAAATAAAAATAAGATGAATGACTAAAAAGAGGGATACAGTTATAAGTCCACATTTTTTCCTGCTATACAGAATGTAAATATTAACTGGAGATGAATTGGATTTTAAATTTAACACCTTAAATACACTTGGTCTTAATGCAGATTTTGAGTTATGCCACTTTTCATTACTGTATCAGTATATTTAATCATTCAACTTATTTTTATTTAGATTATTGCCTCATGGATCTATTATGGAGTTATTATGAATCGAGACGAAAAATACAATTTGCACTTTGTGATAGAAGAATCCGATAGGAAGTACCGTAATCAGTGTCAAGTGCACCATGGGTATAGTAGCTCAGAGCAAAAACCGGAAGTGACGCGACGTGAGTAGGACTGCAAGTCACTTCCAGTATACCAATGTGGAAAGGACATGAGGAATGCACTGGCTTATACCACGCTACAGCTGTGAATCACACACACAATTAGACAACTAGCAAGAAAAGAGGGTCTGGCGGGCATATGAAAAAGGAAGCCTTGATAATGCAAACCACCAGTTGAAAAGCTGATTCTTCAGGCAAAATTGTGTCTAGGGAATAAGGGGAGGACCACAACTCTTTTTATTTTCTATTTTGATCTTAATGTTTTAATTTTAATTTAATTTCTAATATATAATAAAAGCCATTATTTTACTTACCTAACCTCATCGTCATCTTGTATTCGGGTTCAAGAAGCTAGAGTGTCACCCCACAAATAAGCACAGGGCTTGGTCAGTTGGAGCCAATTGCTGAAGTGATCCAAACAAGGTAAGCAATGCTGTACTTATGTGTTGAGTGTATATTTGTATACTAAAGTACAACACATAGAAGATTTTGTTTTATTCCTGTTTTGACCTGCAAGTATTCCATTGAGAGTTCCTGACTGAATATTCATTGAAGAAAGATTGTGTTTGCCATCTTAAAAGCACAGAGGCCACAGAAATAAAGTGCCTGAGCACCTTAATAGTGATCGAGGGGAGGAGGTTTTTTTAGAACCCAGATGGAGAAGAATAACTAGAAAGAACATCTCTAAAAATGTACAGAAACTCGAAAGACAAGGAAAAAGAAGAGGGACAGTTCTTCATAAAGAAAAGGAAGAAAAAGTTTGTTTGTCTATTGGTATTTACTGTAGAGATACATAAAACAGATGTATAGACACATATAGTACAGCAATTTCAATAATTAAATAATTTGAAAAGACAACAATGTCAACATCATACTATATAATACCAATGTGGATGCTGAGGGTTTGGTGGGAAATGAGTGTGTGCATGTGGTATCAGTAGTAGTCGTAAATGTTGCATTTATGTTGCAGTTTAGCTTGTGTGGCTGTTATTCTGGAGAAAAGCGATCTAGGCTTTCAATGTGCGGACATAAATGGTGTATTTTTTAGATAATGAACATGATATTTCCTCCATGGTTTAATGTTTGTGTATCTAGTTCCTTATGGTGGGAAAGTTTGCCTTTTTCCAAAAGGTAGGAATCAGATGGTTTCCTGTGGTGAGGAGATGGGCAATGAAAGAAGATCTGAGTTTGGGGGGAGGTAACAGTAAGAATATAAGGGACTCAGTGGTGAATGGGATGTGTACATTGGTGATTGCATGGATTAGCTAGGAGATGAGATTCCAAAAGGTGTTGATTGGCATGTATTGCCACCATATGATGCATGTGCTCCTGATTTGTGGCATCTCCATCATATATCAGATGTGTCCGTGTGGAGTCTGTGGAGTTTTACTGAAGTATAATGCCACCTTGATAGGTGGCAATACGGTATAATGAAACTTTCTTGGCCAGGTTGATCAAGGGTTTGTGTGCAAGCTGGAATATTGTTTTACATTGCTCCAGGGCAGTGGCGTCTCCAGGATTCATACTTAGTGGGCACATAAGGTGCCAGGGACAAAAGTAGGGGTGCAGTTATAAAACGTGTGTATATATGTGTGTGTGTATATGTATTAAGGCCGTTTGTCCTGTATTTGTAGGAGGGGCTTAAATTAATTCACTCCCCTACATAAGGGACACCCCTTACGTGACTCATATCGCTTGAGGTCAGCATCAGAATGATTTCCACTTCCGGGTCATCCAGATGCCATTTTATCTGATTACTCCATGAGGTTTTCTAAGCTGAGCCGTGTCAGGAATCCAGCCACAGGCTTTTCCGGCCTACCACCTTCTTTCTTCGCCGTGGATGGTGTCCAAGTGACTCACAAACCGTAAGTCGACCTACCCGTTACGCCAGGCATCAGTTCCACGGCACCATGAACGGGTCAGGTCCTCACTTTACGGCTGCATTTTGCCTAAGTCTGTTCTAAAACCATTGCATATTCATGCATATCAATTGTTTAAACTCACTTGTTTATATATGTCACTGGCTCATTTCGAGCATTAGCATACTCCCAAATGGGAACATATTCTGTTTCAATTGCCTAAACATACTAGGCAATTCTGTGCGTGCATTTCAAATCTCACTGCTGGTTTCGTTTTGTTTCCCTGACATACCAGGCTCACGGTTCGTGCAATTTTCTATCAAACGGGAACTAGTTCATGCATTTACTATTGTACTACACACACGTTTTGTGCGTTTACAACCCACTAACAGAACTTTGGTTTGTTACAATGAATGTTATTAAGCTATTATGTTCACATATTGTATATTGTCAAACGGGTTTGGATTAAAGGGTATTTTTACCATACAATCAGCGTTTCTGACCCCTACTGGTCAACAGCAAAATTGTCTTCACATGTCATATACAATTTACCAGCCAATATAAATTACACATAAGATTGTTTTAAACATAACCATAAATCATAAATGAAACTCCAGCATGGGCTCAACTTCAGGTTTAATTCACAATAATTTACATTTCACATCAAGACCAACAGTGGTTCTATCAACACTGCCACCTACAGGTCTGTCAAGTACATTGACAATTTTCATGGGGTTTTACAAACACCAAAACACTGACACCTATAGGTCAACAGACAAACAACATTTCACATACCAATCAGTATCCAACTACACTGCCACCTAAAGGGCACTCGGCAGATCTCCAGTGCTCTTGCATTTTGCAACACCATGTTCACTGACCCGTACTATTCAATAAGACATACAACAATTCACATAGCAAGTAGTATATCAACATCTGGTATAAATACATATATTATTTCACAGAAGCAGACGCATCTGTATATACGTAACTGGTAATATAGTTCACATACATTTTTCACAGCACGCTGCTCACACAACAGACTTTCCCCTAGCAAGGGGACATACAATATACAAGGTGGGGACAGACCACTTTTTCACTGGTACATATGGCACTTAATGGGTTAAGAGTGATACATATTTAACCAGTATGGCTACGATGTTTAATATTTGCACATCACGGCACTTTACTTTTCACATAATCTCTACCTATTAACGGTTTTATCCATTCAGATTACAGTTACTACTGAAAAACCTATACGGATTGTCAGGTTCAATACCATACTACCAGGTACATATACCTGCTCATGTAGTTATCCATCTCTTACCTTCCCTGGAATAGTAATAGCGTACCGGCAGTTATGGTTCTAGGGCCCAATAGATATTACCCCCTTTTTTCTCTGCATTATGCTTCGGTTAGTGGTCCCGCGAGGCCAATACCCCGCCTCACACTCGGAGGCATACACCCCTCAGGCCACTTGTGAGCTAACCACCTCGCATTGTATCATAGAGAGGGCCTCACCTGTCACTCCCCTTCCTATTTTCTGGTTACTGTCACATCCTGCCACAACGTTCGGTGGCCACACAAAATCCCCTCGCGCCAAGCATAGATAGAGTCTCTCAAGCCACTTGGCAACTAGCAGGGCCTCACCAGTCACCAAAAAACACCAAGCCTAATCGTTTCACCTTACGGCTTAGCTAGCAAGCCAGTACAAGACCCCTGGGTACAAATAATAATTGCAATCTTTATTGTTAAGTATTTCTCAAAAAGATGGTGAAGTATCACCTCTTCCTAGCACCCCGGCTAGAATTGATACACCTTCAAGCAGAGGAGATGTTGCTAGCCCAGCAGCAATCAGATCCTGGATGATCCCACACATTACCAAAGCAGAGTTATTCAAACTCCTCCATACATCAACGGACAACACGGAGGCAGGGGAAGGCACAGCAACACCAACTCACCCAGGCCAAGGTGACACCCAGGCCATGCTAGCCTCACTCATAAACTCATGTGCCAAAAAATGTATGACAGACTGGCAATCTAGAGTCGGTCACCACAGCCCTCACAAGGCTGGGCCTCACGTTACTGTACAACCAGCACCAACCGAAACTCGGTTACCTGGTACAATCAATTCTTATGACACACAAGACGTTAACCCTGCATGTATGATCCCAGCACATTGGGGAAACAAGGCATTTATATGTATGATGATGTATCTGTGATGGTCAGATACAGGGATTACAAGTAAATCAGAAACTGACCATCCCTTGGTTGGGTTGGCATTTGGAATATGTAGAGATGTTTATTTGTGCAGGTACCCATACAGAAGGGATTTTGTCCCAAACAAATGGACGAGCACTCTCAGGCTCCAGGTACCAGCATCTCTGAATTACCAGAGACAATTGATATGAGTAGTTGCATTGCATATAGACTGTTGCATATATGTTCAAATGGTTCAGGGCACATGACAAACAACTTGCAAATAACTTACTCACCATCTGTACACACCAATGCATTTTCGACACTACTCACTCATCACCCTTCCAGACTTGTAGTAGATTTACTAAAGCTCTGGAGCTTCAAAGGGCTTCAAAGGTATCATAAATACACCTTCAAGGAATATAGCATGCCCTCACTTACAGTCAGCGCAACAGAACCATTGGCTGTAAACACACTCATAGCCAAGATTTGCATAGGGGTTTTACTTGGGTTTTCCAATCTTCACCATTTACAGCATGGCACCAAACACAAACACATTGGTATTGTCACAAGGAAATCTTCCCTTAAACAAAGACTAATCATAGACTTATTGGCACCACACACCTCTGCTACCCAAGTCTCAACTCCCTCATACCCTCCGAGGAGTTTCCTTACTATACAACACCATTGATCTACCTTTACAGCTATCACTCAAGCATGGGTTGAAGCTTGGTTAAGTAAGACCAATATCATCAACGCAGTAAACGGCTACCATCTACCCTACACACTGGCACTTACATGGCATAAAATGGGCAATCCTTTCCCCGCTCAACTTTCGAGCTACAGATTAGCCTACTATCGATATTCGCACATACTCTGTGCACATGTCATATCATCAACAAACGCAACTCATCATCCATGAGGTCATGATATTTCTGGGGAAGTCACTTGGTTGACCACTTATCACATTTCTATCACATTTTCCCTCTTTATTTACAGGCCTACCGTATCGTCGGTCTTGGCACACCACAACCGACTTGTTCCCTTTATACTATCCTACGCTTATGCTGGATCCTTACTCCATATACGGCTATTTGCCCCTTACACAAGTATTAAGGCCGTTTGGCCTGTATTTGTGGGAGGGGCTTAAATTAATTCACTCCCCTATATAAGGGACACCCCTTACCTGACTCATATCGCTTGAGGTCGACATCAGAATGACCCTCCCACCCACTCCTCATTTCAACACTTTCTCTTTTCTTTCCATTTACTTTACTTTCTTACTCCTTGGTGGGCCCTCTTTATTTACAGGCCTACCGTATCGTCGGTCTCGGCACACCACAACCGACTTGCTCCCTTTACGCTTATGCTGGATCCTTACTCCATATACGGCTATATGCCCCTTACACAAATATATATATATATATACAAACACACACACACACACATACATAAATAGGACTCGACAAATTCCAAGCACCAGGTCGTCATGGCGACTAGACATTTCGCCCTGGCACCTGACATTTATCAGCCCTTTGCTAAGCCATGAAGGAAACATTAAAGCCGGCCTCCGCAGGGAGCATGGAGGTGATGTGCGAGGGAGCAGTAACCATCCTGCAGTTCCTCTCTGCTCACTTGCACGCTGATTAGTGACATGACAAAGTCACCAGTTATAGTTAAGTGGTGCCCAGAAGCTTCTTCAGCTTCTGGGCACCACTTAACTACAACTGGCGACTTTGCTTTAGTGAGGTCTGTTAGAGGTGCAGCAATAGTAGCAAAATTTTGAATGAATCTCCTATAGTAGCCAGTCAAGCCTAAATATGCCTTCACTTACTTTTTTGTAAGTGGCTGTGGCCATTTATGTATGGCTTCCACTTTGGCAGTCTGTGGTTTAACCAATCTCCTTCCAATTGAATATCCCAAGTACTTAGCTTCCTCCAAGGCAATTGTACACTTGGAAGGATTGGCAGTTAAGCCCGCAGAGCGGATAGCGTCAAGCATTGCTTGAACTTTGGGGAGGTGGGATTCCCAGTTTGCACTGTGGATAGCTTCATCATCCAAATAAGCTGCAACATAACGAACACGAGGTTTAAGAATTCTATCCATCATTCGTTGGCATGTGGCAGGTGCACCATGTAACCCAAATGGCAATAAGTTTATAGCCTCCCTCTGGGCCTAAGGGATTCTATAAGGTTTGAGATTAACCCTTTCCCCTGGTTCGGTTATTATGTCATGTTTAATTGCCTTGGTCTTTCCTGGAATTACAGAGAAAACATCCCTATTTCTTCTGATGAAATCCCTAACCTCTTGCTTCTGATGTACAGACAGAGTCACAGGTAAGGTCACCTCTGGCTCTGCTAAAGGAGGTCCTGGAGGTTTTAAAGCAACCAGGACCCCCCTGTCGTTCCAAGGTTTTAACAGATTTATATGATATGACTGTTCAGGCTTTCTTCTTCGTGGTTGTCTGACTTTATAATTGACATCACTCACTTTTTCTATTATTTCATATGGTCCATGTCAAGTTGCAAGGAACTTGTTCTCCACAGTAGGGACCATAACCAAGACCCTGTCTCCAGGTTGGAACACTCTGACTCTAGCATTACGGTTATAGCTGTTTTTCTGAGCTTGTGTTCCCTGATAATAGGCATGACAGTAGCCATTATATCCTGCATTTGAGCTATATGCTCAATTACACTCCTGTGAGGAGTAGTCTCCTGTTCCCAGATCTCCTTAGCTATATCCAATATTCCCCAGGGATGTCTTCCATATAACAATTCAAAAGGAGAAAAGCCTGTGGAGGCCTGTGGAACTTCCCTAATGGAAAACAGTAGATATGGCAATAAGAAATCCCATTTTTTTCCATCTGCATCAATTACTTTACAAAGCATAATCTTAAGGGTGTTGTTGAACCTCTTTACTAAACCATCAGTCTGTGGGTGATATACTGAGTTTTTAAGATGTTTAACCTGCAAGAGCCTGCACAACTCTTTTGTGACTCTGGACATGAAAGGGGTCCCATGGTCTGTCAGGATTTCTTTAGGGATAGCCACCCTACTGAACATCAACATAAGTTATTAACTTTGCAGAGGTATTACGCAAGGGGATGGCCTCAGGGTAGCGAGTTGCATAGTCCAAGATGACTAGTATATACTGGTGCCCCCTAGCGGACTTTACCAGTGGCCCCACTAAGTCCATAGTGATCCTTTCAAAAGGCACATCAATTATGGGCAAGGGTACGAGTGGACTATGAAAAGTCTTGAAAGGAGCCCTGTACTGGCACTCAGGACATGAGGAGCCATAGTTTGTTATCGCAGCAAAAACGCCAGGCCAGTAAAACCTTCTAAGGACTCTCTCTCTAGTTTTTTTGACTCCCAAGTGTCCCCATAATATGTGGCTGTGAGACAACTTTAGTACTGTGTTTTGGTAAGTCAGGGGAACCAACAGCTGCTTAATGATATCCGAATCCTTTTTTTCTACACGGTTAATTAAGTCATTTTGTACTTCAAAATAGGGGAATGGCGTTGCTTCTCCTGGCTGAGTAGAAACCCCCATCATTTCTAGCTGTCACTAAAGTGGAATTTTCTCACTGAGTGCTTTTAAATTTCAAATAAGTAATCGTCCTTGTCTACAGTGTTAGTAGGCTCCTCACTAGTTTGAGCTGGGTTATCTCCTATCATTACTGGTTTAGGGCAGGATCTTTTACTTTTTCTTATTTGTCTGTCACAGTGGTCAAAATCCAAGTCAATATTGGTAAAAGGAAACACATTATCCTCAGGAGCCACAGCCAGGAGAAGCAACGCCATTCCCCTATTTCCACCTTACTAGCGGAAAGACTGTGGAACGCAGGCGGAATGCACGCCCCAGAAGTAGAGGATGCAGCATGTTAACTAAGATTTTCATAAATACTTTGAGGTAAATATTTATACAGGAGATGGGCCTATAGCTACTACAGTTTGTAGGGTCCTTAACAGGTTTGGTGATTAAAATAATGGTGGCTTCTAAATCAGATGGAGGGAAGGATAGTGAGGTTAGCAGTGAGTTAAACAAATCTACAAAGGGTTTAGCTAGAGTGGATGTAAATGTCTTGTAATATTTGGCTGTGAAGCCACGGGGCCATGGCTCTTCTACAAAGCGAGTTGCTTAGTTGCTTGTATAAACTTGTCTTGTGAAATGGGGCTTTCTAGGGATTCTAATACATTGGTGGGGACGGTGGATATGATCCCAGCTGTGAGAAAGTCTTGGAATTCCGAGCTGAAGGGTGGGGCCTCCTTTAGGTTGCAGAGGTTTGTGTAGAAGTTGTGAATGGCTGCTAGAATGTCTGGCATAAGATGTGAGTGGGAGTCTGAGCATTGTTAGATAAATGTGCTTTGTCTACATTGTAATAGCAAGGAAGTTCCCTATCTCCAATATCATACCTTTCAGTATCAGATAGTTTTTTGGAATAAAATCCACAGGGATGGAGAGGTTGGTCAGGTTCTTTACCCTGAGGCAACACTGCTCCTATACCAGTCTCTGATGCATGGACTTCTAACATAAATGGAAGATCACGATTAGGATGGACTAGTATTGGGGCAGAAGAAAAGGACCTCTTGAGATCTTCAAATGCCTGAAGAGCTTCTTCAGGCCATTTTGGGGGATTTTGACCTTTTTTGAGTCAGATTCGTTATGGGTGGTACTATGGACAAAAACCCCTTGATGAATCGTCGATAGTAGTTCACTGTAATGGATCTCCCTGTACCCCCGGTTCGGCATTAATGGCTGTGTGTTAAGTTATTTTGAGGGGACAGCAAATTTACACTGTTATGCAGGCTGTACACTTACTACTTTACATTGTAGCAGAGTGTCATTTCTTCAGTGTTGTAACATGAAAAGATAGAATAAAATATTTACAAAAATGTGAATGGTGTACTCACTTTTGTGGGATACTGTATGTATGTATAACTGCCTACATCCCAGCAATCAAACACCAACACAACATGCAAACACATCCCTGCAAACACAAACATTACATACAAAAACACCCCTGAATACAAATTGCAAAGTTATATACATATACTCAAACACAAATACTACACACAAATGTACATCGGCATTTAAAATCCAACACTGCATCCAAACCACTACATGCAAATGCAACCATTACATACAAACACATGCCTCTATGAAAACGCAAAAACTATATACAAACACCAACTGTACACACAAAAGCACACATGATCCTAAGTACTGATATCTGTTTACTATCTGCGCTAAATTTTTGGGGGTTAAACAGTGTTGGTACACTATGTCAAATGGTTCCATAGGAAAAATTAATTCGGAAACCCTGCGCTACATGCTTACACTGATGTTGCAAAATGTGTTGGTGCTAAATAAATGCCATTATTATTAATAATAATAATAATGAGACATAGCTCATGTGAACAAATAGAGCGATATGCAAAGATATAGAAGGACATACATACTATTAGTTAGTTAGTATGCATACGCATTGATAACCATAGAAATTCCATTGCACAAACAAGGAAACAGAGACACATACACAAAATCAATACTTACAAAAGAAAAAACACAATGCATGATAAGCACACAAACTCATGCATAGATACACAAACATACACATGTAAAGACTATGCTCTAACACATTTATGTACAGAGACCCATACACATTCACAGCAGAAAGACAAATGCCAAGACACAAATACAAAATACACAAAGATACAAATATACGCATACATGGCAAGCACATAGAGAAATCATGCACAGGGACCAAACAGACAGAGGCAAAGTCAAACGCAGACATACTCATGTCATATATACACACAATTCCTGCACAGAAGACCAACAGACACAGTGATGCAAACATAGAAATGCAAAAATACTGTCATGCACATTAAAGCGCAAAGACACATTAATGTGCACCCATAGAGACACAGGCACTTTTGCCTGACAAAAACACACAAGTAGGCACACTAAAGAATATACAAAGGTAAACTCACACATGAACCTCAAACATGCAAAACGCAAAGATAAAGTATAATTCATAAACATGGAAACATTCAGCGAGGCATACACATTAGCATGGCTTTTGAACTGCATTCTGGAATTCTGTCTACTTTTTTTTCTCATATTAGTGTACGCATTTTTTTAAAGTCTGTAGGTGCGTTGTATTATACAAAGAAAAGCAGATATGGTAACATGATATAACAGCATATCCTATTGGTAGTACACACACACTGCCCTCCTACTAAAACGAAACTGATGATACTGGTAGAAAACAATGGAAAACAGTATAAAACAATGTACAGGCCTCCATGATGATGCTTTGTTGCATTTCTGCCAAATGATTAGAGAAAAGTTTGAGTTATGAGGGTCACATGAATTTTAGTGTGTCCCTAAGCTTTTTATTGGTTTATTTCCCTGCTAAAAATGGAGGATATTGTTTGGAGTGGATTTGATGTTTATGAAAGGATAAAATGAGATCTTAACATTTAAGTGAAGGTGTGTACTGGTGGAGAAAGAGTGGGGCAGAATAAGAACAAAGGAATATGGAGGGAGGAACCCAGGTCTCAGCCCTACCACGTCCACAACATCAATGATGGCCCGCTGTCCACATGATAGGGGCCCATCGCTACAGCCCATATGGAAGGGACTTGGTTTCTTTGTACCACCAGGACCATAGAACGGAGGCACTAGCTACCACACTGGCCCAGGCCGGGAGGGATACCCTCACTCAGCAAAACCCAGCAAAGGCTATGTTGGCTCATGGGCCGACCAAGTGTAGGAATCATATGAAACACTGGCCACTAGACTCGGGTGGCCTATCCATGATGGACTGGAACCACATGGCCTGAGAAGCTGCCATTTTGTGCTAGATCACGCTGCTTACGATGACCTGCTGTTTCCTAGCATTGTTATATTTTATTTTCTCTCATGTTGTGCGCTCTGTGTCTCACAGACTCTTATTGCTGTTCCAGCTGAAATTCAATCCCAGTCATATGTTTTATGAGCATATCATACTTTTGTTTGATAATTTAAAATATGTGCAGGTGCTTCTAATGCCATGATTGTTTCCTTCTGTTTATATTGGTATAATGCACATTTTAGCAAGATCACATCTCAATTAGTAGCCAGACTAGATACCTTTCCAAAAAATGCTTGAATTTAACCCTTCCTAGCCAGTTACCCAGCCTGAGCATGTCATACTTTTGTTTTATAATTTAAAAATATGGGCAGGTGATTCTAATGCCATGATTGTTTCCTTCTGTTTATTTCAATATAATGCATGTTTTAGCGAGGTCACATCTCAGTTACTAGCCAGTTACTAGCCAGACTAGATACCTTACCAACAAATGGTTGAATTTACCCCTGCCTAGCCAGTTACCCAGCCTGAGCATGTTGTACTTTTGTTTTATAATAATTTTTTTTCCAATTTGACAATTTTTATTTTTTTGTAAGTCGTAACGAGGGATACAGAAAAGAAGGGATGGAGGGGGTAAGTATACATTATACAAGTAAATCATCATGAGTAACACTTTCAAGTAATACAATTGTTTACTTTGATACACTCAATTTGGTAAGTACCCTCAATGCCTCAGTCTGATTCTTGGTAAGTACCCTCAATGCCTCAGTCTGATTCTTGTTGTTTCACGGTGTCTATCCTAAATGCTGTTGGAGAGAGGGCAATGGGGATTACTGAGGAAAAACCGAGGAACACCTGGGGGGGAGGGAGGGAGTAGGGTTCAGTTGAACAGTCCCCTTTCCGTTGACCTCCCTCTTATCTTTGATTCGGTCCATGCAATTATTTCTCCTGGGTTCTCACCCGCTCCATGGACTTCCCCTCAATATGTGCAGATGATTCTAATGCCATGATTGTTTCCTTCTGTTTAATTCTACTGTTGCACAAGCTGTTGTGTGTGTTATCTTGTGCACTTTGAAAATAAAGAATCCCGGTCCCCACTGACCTGCTGTTAGGCGGATTTTGAAGCATGGCGGGAACACTGGAAGATACAGTGACCCTGCGGATCCTTAGATGGTGGAAGCAACCAAGCTCGCACCGCAAGGTACACTGTATATTTCTACCCAGCAACCCGGCCATTTAAGCAGCAGAAGATCCTCGCTGGAGGCTATTTTTGCCAAATTCTGGGAAAAGCTGAGGGCACACATGCCTACCCCAACCTCCTCACCCGCAAGGCCGGCAAAGCAGAACCGGAAGAAGGGGCAGAGAAGGCTCCCTGTGGGCAACCATACCGAGCATGCTCCTGTCACCCACAAACAACACCCACCTGGACTGAGGGCCACCAAGGGCTTACCCAGGAAACACCATCCACGTAAGCAGAGGCCCGCCGGACAGAACCAGCGCCACACCATCAAGACCTCTTGCAACTCCAATCCCGGGATGGACTCGGACTCGCAGAGAACCTAAGTCCGTGGCACAGTGGTGTTGGCTCCCAGAAAGATCCAGGGCTGGAGGGACGCCAAATACTACCTTACCGCAAACTGGAACAGCAATAAGAGTCTGTGAGACACAGAGCGCGCAACAGAAAATAAAATATAACAATGCTGGCTGTATGTCCCGAAGCGACAGACTCCCCAACCAAAGCCTCCATGTGGTGTGGGCTGACAGCCTCTACAAGATTTCATGCTGATGGGCACCACAGAGTTACCTTACTCCTTGCCTGCTTTGGCATCTCCACTGAAGCAACCAGCAGAACATAACTATGAATGTTGCTTAGCACAAAATTGTTCTCTAGCATACAAATGTTATTGCTAGCTTGTTTGAGCTCAGTGGTCACCTTCTACTTCCTGCTATATATTAACTAAATGCTTAATTATCGTACCAATTTATACAGCTAAACGTAACCTCAGTGACTAGGCTCTGGCTTACACTTATAGATTTACCTGTAGTTTACTAGCCTACTACAGTTATTCAATATTATAAAAAGTGCAGGTTTTATCTCTTACCCAATTGTAATCCATGATGCTGAGCCTAAGGAATGCCTTTGGGGTACCTCAAGCATATATGTATTGCCCTTTGCATGACAAAAATACAAAAAATAAAATAAAATAAATTAAGAATTTAAAAAATCACATGTACAGAACATATTCAGAACAAAATAACAAACAATAGGGATGTGCTAATTGTCAAAGTAAATAAAGTAGAACAGGGCTTCAAACAACAAAAAAGATGAATATATACAATAAACTAAAGGTTTTGCCAGAACAGAAAACATAATATTTATTCTACAAGAAAAAAAAATGTTTAATCTACAAGACAGGCAATACTTTTGTAACAGAGCTCCTAGTACTCCAACCGAGTACCTCCGTTGATGGATGCTCCTAATGCTTCCCGAGGGTTCCAAGCACTTCTCCAGACACCATAAGCACTGCAGACCAAACCTCTCTTCCTGCAGAGAGCGAAGCTGGAACAAACTTTTAAAAGAGCTTAGTGATTATAGCTAGGGGAGTATGTAGAGTATAGCAACCCCTCAGTGTAGATGCAGTTGTATCCCCCAATCATGAGACAAGGCTCTATGTTGAGGGTCAAAACAGGCTGAATAGAGTAAGGAGCACAACCATAAATCTTTATATATATGAAAAAATCTTTATTAAATGGGTATATACTATAGGACTGTATCTTTAAATATTATCCACAGAGGTACAAAGTCATGCTATTCAAAAGCATTTACCAGAAAAGCAATGATATAAGCAAATATAAACGCTCAATGCGTAATAAATGAATGAAAGAAATATCATGCAAACAGTCCACTATAATACTAGCATAATGAAAACCCAGACATATAAAAAAATGCAGCAAACCATACCAAATTCAGTGAGAAGAAGGGACAGAGTCAATCAAAAAAAAAACAAAGTTTCGGCTGAAAAGCCTTTGTCAAGGGTCAAAACAGGAACAGACTGAGCTGTCGTTTTATTGTTCTTATATACACATTTTTACACAATAGTACCACCCACATGGTCTTGTGGAACAATACGTACAATACAGTTACACACTCCCATTCATTACAGCAAAATCCTCCCCTCTGCCTGTGATATAATTACTGAACACAATGGGCTAACATAATTATCAGAGGCAGGAAAATACACAGTTTTACCCAATATTCATAACTCTGAATGTATACATCACATTCACATAAACACTTACATTTTCAGAATCACCATACTTCAAATACAAACATACCCAAAATTCATACAATTCCCTCCAGTAGTTAAAAAGTTAGCTGGAAGTCCTTTTTGACTGACTGGTGTGGTAAGCCAATTATCTCCACGTACAAAAAGTATCTCTATTCACAACAGCAAAAATACACAAAAATACATAATTCCTATCATACTGAACAGAACCCCCACATTCAACCTATCCCCAGATTGCTTGGAAGAATAAAATAGCCATGGGGTAAAGTTTAGCAAGGGCTGGTGAGAGATTGGAGAGGGACAAAGCAGCCAGTTTAAACACCCTGCTGAAGAACAATGGGACAAATAGGGGAGGGGAAAAGGCAAATTTTCTCATGGAATTAAAGGTGTATAAAAAGTGTGTTACAATCCAATGTGCCCAAATAATGTTTATAAAGGGCACAATCTCCCAGGGGCCATAGTCAGAAGGTAAGAGGCTGGCAAACAGGTCCCTCCAAAAAACAGTGGCGAGGTCACTTTCGTCACAACTTTATATAGTTTAAGGAACAGCGTACACACACACAATTTTTTTTTACATTATTCCAGAACCATTTCCATAGTTTTCACAAACATGATATAAATTGTTAGCTGAGTAAGCTAAGGCAATATATTAGTGAAAATTAGGTGAAATGAGGTGCACGTAGTGGCATCACATCTTTAATAATAGGTGTCACACCAAGGGCGCATAATTCATTGTTGCACAATAGATTATTGTCATTTAGTGTAATTTGTGCTGTGCATATATGAATTGGCCACTTGGTTGCAAGGTCAGATGACAGATGGGATAATGTAAATTGCACAGGAATGTGAAAGAGGGAAGAGGGTTTACCATATGAATTGATCCTTTGATTACACACATAAGTGGCCTGGAAGTCTGTTTTAAATGTAAACTAGCTGGCTTCAGCCATATGGCCTATACCTCCTAATTGATTAATTGATTTCTTTGACATGTTAATGTCAAGAAAAAAAAAACAACAACAAAAAACAAGCCTTGTATTCTAGTACTATAGCCAAAAGAAACATTAATACTTACTCACGGAATACTAATTGAGCCTCATTTGTGTTATATTTGTAATGAGACAAGCACAATATTCTAATCAAGGCCAAACATGATTTGTGTAACTTAACCATAGTTCAAGGGATTGTGATGTCTGCTATATTGGGTCACAGGTAGTGATGTCGCGAACCCGAAATTTTCGGTTCGCGAACGCGAACTTCCGCAAATGTTCGCGAACCGGCGAACCGCCCGAAACGCCATTGACTTCAATGGGGAGGCGAATTTTAAAACACACAGGGACTCTTTCTGGCCACAATAGGGATGGAAAAGTTGTTTCAAAGGGACTAACACCTGGACTGTGGCATGCCGGAGGGGGATCCATGGCAAAACTCCCATGGAAAATTACACAGTTGATACAGAGTCTGGTTTTAATCCATAAAGGGCAGAAATCACCTAACATTCCTAAATCACAATCAATATGGATTGACACCCGACATATGACATATTGACACCTTGACATATGGATTGACACCTGTCCTCAGAGCCCCTGATGCACACGGACACAGAGCAGAATAGAGACTGGTCCCCCTACATAGGGTCACTTGGCAGATATGGATTGACACCTGTCCTAAGGATCCCTGATACACACTGACACAGAGCAGAATAGGGACTGTTCCCCCTACATCGGGTCACTTGGCAGATATGGATTGACACCTGTCCTAAGGTTCCCTGTACACACTGACACAGAGCAGAATAGGGACTGGTCCCCCTACATCGGGTCACTTGGCAGATATGGATTGACACCTTGTTACAAACTGCTATTTGTAACGGGCCCTTTAAATGGCAAATTGCCCTGCTTCCCTGGGTTGTGGAGAAGCCTATTTGCCAGCCTCCTCCCGCATGACTATGGCCCCTGGGAGATTGTGAAAATGTATGCACTTTTATTTGGTGTGTATGGCCCTTTAAGACTGTTGGTGGGCATATTGGGGCTTATGGACTCTTTATGTGACTGGTGCTGGCCCTTTAAACACCTTTTCTGGGACATCAGGAAGATTGGGACACTGCCCTTTAAGGCCGTGTCCCCAGACTTGTTGGGGACACGGCCCCTTTAAGACGGTGTCCCCTGTGTCCCCAGACCTGGTGCAAACCCTTTGTGCCTGCCTGGCTAATTCCCACTTGGTTCAGTAAATGGGCCTTACTGAACCAAGTACCACACAGGCAGACCACCCAGAAGTGGAAGTGTGCAGGCAATTTACCTCCCAGAAGCTGTGGTTAACCGCAGCTTAATTGACAATGCTGGGAGGTTCTTTGTTCGCTTGCTCTAACACGTGACGGCGTCATCTTTGATCATTCATCTGAAACAGCGTGTGTATGTGTAGCCACCATGGAACTAAAATCGGCTACACATTTCCGCGAACACCGCTGAGCTCTACCTTCTCCCCTACTGGTTTTACAGCTGCAGAGACTAAGTCCCATTCGGCGATGGGACTTAGTCTTTTTTTCAGCCATTTTTTTCAGCCTTGTTTCAGCTGCAGAGACTAAGTCCCATTCGCGAGCAAGACGCAGCAGCAGAAGAGGACTCAGCCAAGGAGGTTATGGAAGAGGATGGAGTAGGAGGAGTAGAGGAGGTGGCAGCGTACTGGCAGAGTACACGCTGTAGGGCTGACACACCTGCTTGAAGATAACTAACTGCTATTCAATTTATAATTGATGTTTGTTTCACAGGCAGAAAGTGCCCTAAAACATGGCGGCTTGAACCCTAGTTGGTGGCGGATAAGTCACGCAAGTCAACCGGCATTCAGAGCTAAAATACAGCAGCGTGTGGACCATTTTTAGCCCAAGACAGCTCATCTCATCAGACCTTTTTTAATCTAATGTATCGCCCAGTGTCAGTCCCTTCGGGATCCATCCCTCATTCATCTTAATAAAGGTGAGGTAAGATGTCAAGCCTGCACACCCAGTAGTCAAGGGGTTCATCGCTCCTCAGAGTGTCGATATCTGCAGTTAAGGCGAGGTAGTCTGCTACCTGTCGGTCGAGTCGCTCTCTGAGGGTGGATCCCGAAGGGCTGTGGCGATGCGTAGGACTTAAAAAGGCCCGCATGTCCTCCATCAACAACACGTCTCTAAAGCGTCCTGTCCTTGCCGGCGTGGTCATGGGAGGAGGAGGATGACTTCCACCTCTCCCCCTGTTAGATTCTCGTTGTGCTGTGACATCACCCTTATACGCTGTGTAAAGCATACTTTTCAATTTATTTTGCAAATGCTGCATCCTTTCATACTTGTTGTAATTCGGTAACATTTCCGCCACTTTCTGCTTATACCGTGGGTCTAGTAGCGTGGACACCCAGTACAGGTCGTTCTCCTTCAGCCTTTTTATACGAGGGTCCCTCAACAGGCACGACAGCATGAAAGACCCCATTTGCACAAGGTTGGATGCCGAGCTACTCATTTCCCGTTCCTCCCCCTCACTGATGTCAATGAAGGTATTTTCTTCCCCCCAGCCACGTACAACACCACAGGTACCAGATAGGTGACAACGAGCACCCTGGGATGCCTGTTGTGGTTGGTCTTGCTCCTCCTCTTCCTCCTCCTCAAAGCCACATTCCTCCTCTGACTCCTCTTCCTCACAATCCTCTTCCAGCGTTGCCGCAGGTCCAGCAAGCGATGCTGATAAGGCTGTTTCTGGAGGTGATGGTGACCACAACTCTTCCTCTTCCTCTTCACGCCCATCTACGGCCTGATCCAGCACTCTTCGCAGGGCACGCTCCAGGAAGAAAACAAATGGTATGATGTTGCTGATGGTGCCTTCGGTGCGACTGACTAAATTTGTCACCTCCTCAAAAGGACGCATGAGCCTACAGGCATTGCGCATGAGCGTCCAGTAACGTGGCAAAAAAATTCCCAGCTCCGCAGAGGCTGTCCTAGCACCCCGGTCATACAAATACTCATTAATGGCTTTTTCTTGTTGGAGCAGGCGATTGAACATTAGGAGTGTTGAATTCCAACGTGTCGGGCTTATGCGCCAAATCAAAGCGCCTCACTGTATTGTTTCGCCGCTGGATATACATTAAACTGAGCCATGGCCGTGTAGGAACGCCTGAAATGGCCACACACCTTCCTGGCCTGCTTCAGGACGTCCTGTAAGCCTATGTACTTATGCACAAAGCGTTGTACGATCAGATTACAAACATGTGCCATGCACGGCACATGTGACAACTTGCCCAACTTTAATGCCGCTAACAAATTTGTTCCGTTGTCACAAACCACTTTGCGATATCCAGTCGCTGCGGAGTCAGCCACTTTTCCACCTGTGCGTTCAGGGCGGACAGGAGTGCTTGTCCGGTGTGACTCTCTGCTTTCAAGCAAGTCAAACCCAAGACGGCGTGACACTGCCGTATCCGGGATGGGGAATAGTACCTGGGGAGCTGGGGGCGATGTGGAGCAAGACGCAGCAGCAGAAGAGGACTCAGCCGAGGAGGTTATGGAAGAGGATGGAGTAGGAGGAGTAGAGGAGGTGGCAGCAGGCCTGCCTGCAAGTCGTGGCGGTGTCACTAACTCCTCTGCAGAGCCACGCATTCCATGCTTGGCAGCCGTCAGCAGGTTTACCCAATGCGCAGTGTAGGTGATATACCTGCCCTGACCATGCTTTGCAGACCAGGTATCAGTGGTCAGATGGACCCTTGCCCCAACACTGTGTGTCAGACATGCCATTACTTCCTTTTTGCACAATCGAGTACAG
>OW240913.1:218653289-218682488 GCA_933207985.1 Pelobates cultripes | reverse complement strand
GGGAAGATGAGCGTGAACTGCTCAAGGCGGGAGGCTGAGTGGCGGATGGTTGAGAGGGGACAAGGAGGACAGCAGTGGTTGACGTGGCTGAAGATGCTGGACCAGGAGGAGGCTGGCGCTTAGAGTAGGCGAGCTGCTTGTACTCATGTGTTGATCCCATAGGCGTTTGTGATGTGAGATCATGTGCCTACGCAAAGCAGTTGTACCTAGGTGGGTGTTGGACTTCCCACGACTCAGTTTCTTTTGGCACAGGTTGCAAATGGCATCGCTGTTGTCAGAGGCAGACACACAAAAAAAATTCCACACTGCTGAGCTCTGCAATGACGGCATTCTGGTGGTGGACACAGCATGCGTTGATTGGCGTGCTGTCGGGCTGACCCCGGGTGTCGATGCATGCTGTCTGACTGTGCCACTAGCTCCTTGCGACGACCTCCCCCTGCTTCCAACTCGTCTCCTCCTCCTCCCTGTCTCCCCATCTGAACTTTCGCCCTGTTCTTCTTCTTGACGAGCGGGCACCCACGTGACATCCATGGACGCATCGTCATCATCAACCGCTTCACTTGTATCTGACAACTCAGCAAAGGAAGCAGCAGCGGGTACAAATCATCATCATCATCACACCGTACGTCCATGTGTGTAATGCTGCCTGCCTGAGACATATCCCTGTTATCTACATCCTCTGGCAATAATGGTTGCGCATCACTCATTTCTTCAAACGGATGTGTGAATAACTCCTCTGACATACCAACTGAAGCGGCTGTGGTGCTAGTTTTGGTGGTGGCGGCAGGCGGGTGAGTGGTATCTTGAGAGGTGCCTGAAGCTAAGCTGGAGGAGGATGGTGCGTCAAGGTTCTGAGCGGAGGCTGTAGAAGATTGGGTGTCCTGTGTTAGCCAGTCAACTATATCCTCAGAACTTTTCAAGTTCTGAAAACTGGGCATTATTCTAGGGCCAAAGAGAATCACAGCACCACGACCACGATGGCCCCTGCGGGGTGGCCTGCCTCTGCCTGTCATTTTTGTTTGGATTAGTGGTACTATGCGTGCAAGCTACTGTGAGACCAGATATGAGTGGCAATGTGCACTGGCACAGTTGTGCAGAGCACAGGCTGCAGGCCTGACACCCGCTTGAAGATAACTAACTGCTATTCAATCTATAACAGTGAAAAAAGTGTTTTTTGTTTTTAAATACAAGCTTTGTGTCACCAGATCTAAGTGGTGGCACTGGTCACCGTATCCACTGTTAGCGTAACACACCCGCTTTAAGGACACTGACTGCCATTCAATCTATAACAGTGAAAAAAGTGTTTGTTTTAACTGTAAAGCTTGTGTCACCAGATCTAAGTGGTGGCACTGGTCAATCAGATCACCGTTAGCGAACACAATCTGGCTTATGACACACACTGACTGCTATTCAATCTATAACAGTGAAAAAAAGTTTTTTGTTTTAACCAAGCTTTGTGTCACCAGATCTAAGTGGTGGCACTGGTCACCGTATCCACTGTTACAATGAATACCTGCTTGAAGATAACTAACTGCTATTCACCGGCACAGTGAAAAGTTTTGGCTTTAAATCCAAGCTTTGTGTCACCAGATCTAAGTGGTGGCAATGGTCACCGTATCCACTGTTAGCGTAACACACCCGCTTTAAGGACACTGACTGCTATTCAATCTATAACAGTGAAAAAAGTTTTTTGTTTTTAAATCCAAGCTTGTGTCACCAGATCTAAGTGGTGGCACTGGTCACCGTATCCACTGTTAGCGTAACACACCCGCTTTAAGGACACTGACTGCTATTCAATCTATAACAGTGAAAAAAGTTTTTTGTTTTTAAATCCAAGCTTTGTGTCACCAGATCTAAGTGGTGGCACTGGTCACCGTATTCACTGTTAGCGTAACACACCCGCTTTAAGGACACTGACTGCTATTCAATCTTAACAGTGAAAAAAGTGTTTTTTTTTTTTAAATCCAAGCTATTGTGACACCAGATCTAAGTGGTGGCACTGGTCACCGTATCCACTGTTAGCTAACACAGAAGCTTTAAGGACACTGACTGCTATTCAATCTATAACAGTGAAAAAAGTTTTTTGTTTTTAAATGCAAGCTATTGTGACACCAGATATAAGTGGTGGCACTGACTGGGAAATGGGCACAGTATCCACTGTGAGCCTGACACAGAAGCTGGCAGCAGTGGCAGACAACTGACTGCTATTCAATCTATAACAGTGAAAAAAGTTTTTTGTTTTTAAATCCAAGCTATTGTGACACCAGATGTAAGTGGTGGCACTGACTGGGGAAATGGGCACAGTATGCACTGTGAGCCTGACACAGAAGCTGGCAGCAGTGGCAGACAACTAAGTGCAATTACATTACATAGAAAAAATAAATTAAAAAAGCATACCCTTATCCCTAACCTAGCTATGCTTTTCCCTATCTTATGAACAGCAGCTACACTTTCCCTCCTCTTACTAAGCATGCAGCTTGAGAATGAATCTAAAATGGATGCCTTCCAGGAGGTGGGAGGGTCTGCTAGGGAGGGTGTGCTGCTAATTGGCTGGAATGTGTCTGCTGACTGGGAGGTACAGGGTCAAAGTTTACTCAATAATGACGAATAGGGGGCGGGTCGAACCGCGCATATGTTCGCCCGCCGTGGCGAACGCGAACATGCTATGTTCGCCAGGAACCGTTCGCCAGCGAACCGTTCGGTACATCACTAGTCACAGGTAAAGAGTGTAACATCTATGGATTGGAAAAATGGTTACATCTTAGATGTAATTATTATTTATGTGGCAAATACATAAAAGGAGAGAAAAACTAAATGTTTCCATTTGGATTGATGTTGGTCTGGAACACAAGGAGGTGGTCACTTATACATACTACAGGTACTATAGGAACACCTCTGGGTGAGGCTTGGTAATCCACAGGGTATATGTCACATATTCATCTGCTCATAAAAATGTGGTTAATGGCATTTACCATCCTGACAGGAAAAGTTGTGCCAAGCAGCATTACCGTCCTGACAGGAAAAGTTGTGCCAAGCAGCAATCATTCACATGGCAAACTGGTAATTGCTTTTGGGGTCAAAGGCTGGTTACAGCCAATCGGATCCACAGGAGGGGTATTTAAACACAATTCTCCTTTTGCTCATTGCCCTGTCATGGTTTCATCCACATGGTAATCTGAGAGTGCGTTCCGGATCTTGATTTTCTGGTATTTGACTTTGGCTTTGTTTTGACTTGCCTGACTTCTGGTATCCTTGACCTTTGGCTTTCCCTCATCGTTGTGTCTGATTCTGTGTTCTTGAACTCGGCAAGTATTTTGACTATTCTTGGATACATTAAGTTGGCCATTCCAAGGTCCGGTTATACATAGTTACATAGCTGAAAAGAGACTTGCGTCCATCAAGTTCAGCCTACCTCTCATTTGTTTTTTGCTGTTGATCCAAAAGTGTCACGGTTCACGCCGTGACATCCAGTCTGCCAGACGTGGTTGCTCCGGAAGCGCCCGATAGGGGATTTGAACTGTGGTCCTTCTGGACCGTGTCCTGCTAGTTTCCCTCTGAGCCATTTCAGGACTTTGGATAACTCCTGTTTGTTCTTGTATTGCCTGCAGCACTAGGGGTCTGGACTTCACTTAAGGCTCTGATCTGTCAGTTACTCTCCAGCTGAATCTGATCCTAATTAACAGGATATAAAAGCCTGCCTCACCCTGGGAGGGGTGTCAGTTCATTGACTCTGGTTCCCTTGTTTGGTTCCTGTTACTCCGTACCTGCGTTCCAGTGATTCTTGTCTAATTCCGGCTTCTGACCTTGGCTTTCCTCCTGGACTACTCTGACCTCTGGCTTCCCTGATTTTGGTTTCCCTTGACCACGCTTCTGCTTATCCCTGCTGTACTGAGTCTTGGAGCACCTTTCCTGGAAAGCCCCCGTGCACAGACTCACAGGCCAGGTGGCGTCTTACCTGGTCACCCTGGTCTGTGTCTACTTTGCAAGGGTGAGTGTATAACTCTGCGAGCTGGACTCCCTATCAGGTAAGACTCCGTTACAAAAAGAAGGCAAAAAAAACAGTTTGAAGCACAATTTTGCAACAAGCTAGGAAAAAAAATCCTTCTTGACCCCAGAATGGCAGTCAGATTTATCCTTGGATCAAGCAGTTATTACCCTACATTGAAAGATTATATCCTTGAATATTCTGTTCTTGTTGGGGATAAAATCAGCCCGGGCCCTTTGTGGATGATGGATATTTGCCAACTCATACAGAGCTCTGGAAATTGGAAATGAATAGCAGAGACGTGTTCAATAACCAATTCAAATTTTAATTGATACGTCAGTTATATTTATACCCCATTTTCATGTCGGTGGGGGTCATTGAGCATTGTGACATAGTTTATTTTTCACAAGTTGTTTAGTTATAATTCGATGTTACATAATGTATGCATATTGGATAAAACCCAGATGATTACAAATACCGAAATCTTGGACAATTGTTTTGGATCAAAGAAAACTTTGATTATTTGTCTATCTACACCTTCCAAATTGATTAATGCGTGCACGCTTTCCCTAGAAGTAATTCACACCGGAGACAAAGTTTCTGATCAGTGAAAAACCCAGGAATGCTTTATTCCCCGGAGTGGGGGCTCCTTCTTAAAGCAAAAATACGTCACAGTTTAAACATACAGTATACATTCACCAATTGGTTAACAGAGAAAGGGGGCTCTTGTTTAAACCTCCCTACAGAATGTAGTGTCATCATTACAGACTTTTGGATACACGATGGGAGGGGGAGTGAGTGGTATCTATCAGTTCTAAACCAATGATCCTCCATTTAGCTATATATGGCATATAGCTGTTAACTGGCACAAAGGTAGTGGGGGAGGGAAGGCTAGCAGGATGTGAGGAATTTACATAGTAAACAGCAGCTGACCACATTGTAGGGGGGGAAGGGAATATTTACTCTAGAAGCCAGTTTTAACATAGTGAACAGAGAATAAATAGACATTAGTAAATAGCCATTTTATTTTAATTCATCTGTCCATAACACAATTAACAAGGACATTCCAGAATCCTTATCATGTCATGTCATGTCATGTCATGTAAATATCCTTTTCCAGGAACATAACAAAATCATGTTCCAATAACATTTCCCGTAAATAGATAAGTTTTATTTCCGAGAATTGGAGATACAATTCCAAATTTATTCTTGGTTCAAATTAACCCTTATATGAACAGCTAGGATATTAAGCATAATGGATATTCGCATCTACAATTCTTGCAAGTATGCATCTAGTAGCCGTTTGAACATCTGTATGGACTCTGATAAAACCACTTCTTCAGGCAGAGAATTCCACATCCTGATTGTTCTCACAGTAAAAAAGCCTTTCCTTTGCCTTAGACAAAATCTTCTTTCTTCCAGTCTAAATGCATGGCCTCGTGTCCTATGTAAGGTCCGGTTTGTGAATAGATTTCCACACAATGGCTTGTATTGTCCCCGAATATATTTGTATAATGTTATCATATCCCCTCTCAGGTGACGTTTTTCTAAACTAAATAGGTTTACATTTGTTAACCTTTCTTCATAGCCGATATGTTCCATTCCTTTTATTAATTTTGTAGCCCGCCTCTGCACTTTTTCCAGTGCCAGAATATCCTTCTTTAGAACAGGTGCCCAAAATTGCACAGCATATTCAATATGGGGTCTTACCAGTGATTTATAAAGAGGCAAAATTATATTCTTGTCCCGAGAATGAATGCCCTTACATTATCCTTAGTCCTAGGTGTGACACAGTTCTGCGTGCTGGATCAACTTGTAATCCTGACAGTATATATCCAATGATACTGAGATGTGTATTTGGACTTGCTTGGGAGCCAGAATCTAATTCTAAATGAGTCACCACCTTTCTTACCAGAGACCCCCCTGGGGCAGAAGTTTTACTTTGAAAACCTGAGTAAATGATTAAGACTTCTGTTATGTTATCCCTTTTGTTTTTATCTGTTGATGGTTTAACTAATTTGATTGTCATCTATATTTTTGTATGCACTGTGACAATTTTTTGCTCATAATGAATATCCCTTTATTAAGTTCTGCCTTTCTCTGGTAAAGAATCGCATTACCTGAAAAGACTAATTAATGAGTGTTTTGCAATTACATAGGTTTTTATTAAGTTTATCTGGGGGACCAAGGCACCCCATTTATGAATTGTCTTGGTGGTATTACTAAAATAGTAATATTTGTATTATTTGTATTATTAGCTCAAGTGTGGGTAGTGTTCAGGGGGATTTTATCATTATTTCTGGACTAGTGCAGACAAATAGTAAACTTTAACCCTTTCACCTCTATAACTACGTCACGCACACTCTTGGAGTAGGGTGCGATCGTGACAACAGAAAATTGAGGATTACACCATTTATGTACTAACTTAGCATGCAAAAACATGGGAGTAACATATTTTCACATGAATGTTAATATATATACTTTGTATAGGTTTTAAATGTGAAAGTACTGAAACTGAATGTAAGCATCCAATTGCTGCAAATTTGCTCAGGCTCACAAACATTTTACCATATTTGGCTTTAGTAAATATGAGAATTGTCGTGGCTGTCAGAATTCAGCCATTTTCATCAGAATCTGTCCATTCACAATATCAAGTGTTTAGTGAATAAATCTAACAGTATTATTACAGATATTATTTAACATTAGTCACTTTTACAAAACCAGTGTTACATTGTCTTTAGAGAGGTATATACTACTTGTGAAACCAGTATTAAATAATGTGATAGATTATTTGGTATTTATATGGTTTTATTCGTATTTGAAGAAGAACACAGGGATTGTTTATTTACCAAATCTTTACTATGCTATTTAATCTGACAGGCGTATTGAATTTAATATTCTTGGTTTACAAAGATAAACACTTGAACTAATATCAGTTCCTACAGACCATGCACAGTTGCTGTCATTTACATTTCTTTTTATTCTTATTTGAAAGAAATACTAGTATTTCATTGCCTTGAGACAAAAAATGTCTCAGGCTGTGTACTTCGCAAAGCTGTTTCAGTGCCCTTTAGGGCATCCTAGCTGTTGTCCTAAATTGAGATGACAGTGTTGCTCATATTAAATTGCCTTTGCGCTTGGCTTAACATGCTGGGATCCATATCTATTAATGCAGTAGTGTCCAAATGCCCTGCTAAGAAAGCAATTTGTTCCTCGGTAGGGCATTCAAAAAGCAGCTGGTCTAAGGAGCGATCAGAGGTGATGTTAGGGGCAACTTGTATTTTTCCTACGTTAATGGAAATTTTTACTGATCCATCTTCTTTCTTGTACCCACTACTTATCAAAAAGCAGCCCGTATCCATCATATCCCCCCTCCTCTTTACCTCCCTACAGGCCTGTCATATCTTTCTTTTATTGAGACAGCCTTTTACACAGCCTGAGTTTCAAAACATGCACTGTGACAGCAACAAATGCAGTATTAATAGATTTAAAAAACAATTCCCTAGAGAGACAACAATTTGTGTATGCAATTTTTAAATACCAGTTTTGTAACCTAACTAGTCACAGAAGTAAGATCTTGTTTTACAAAATAACTCTTTATATCATATTACTGATGTCATAATATAGCAAATGTGGTGATTTACAATGCAAATATCAGAACATGATGATGACCACCTTCCACATGTAATGTCATAGGAACAAGTCATGTCTGGTTTGCAAGGTACATCATATATTATATTAAACATTCTGTAAAAATTGCACGCTAATTACATCACATAGCAAATCATAGTCAAGTAGATTGCAAATTACCTCATGCAGGTCAATGAAAGGTACTTAATTTTATACTGATATAATTTATTAAATTTTTAAAATGTAAATTAAAGGAACATAGCCTGCTCTGGAGGTTATGGGGCCAGGAGTGGCCTGGCACCTTCCCATTGTAATTTGCCAAACCATTTAAGAATGGATTGACAACTTGCCTGAATCCCTCTTCGTTCCACAGCCACATGGTCTGCTTACGGATTCTCCTTGTAGTAGAATCCTCTTAGCTACACTGTGCTAAGCAGAGTCATGCAGTGACACTCTAGGCTGCTCTCGCTGGCTGGAGTAGCTGGATGCAATGTGCCTGGGAACAAATTACTCTGGGAGGGCTCTAGAGCTTGGCACCATAACCTCTATAGTGGGTTGTAGTGGTTAAAGAGCTTGGAGTGTTGATTTAAGCCCCTTACTCCATTCCATTTGTGGGTAGGAAGAATACAAGAATCCAGAGCAGAGGTACAATAAAAGGTACCCAACAATTATTTCGCCCTTGTGTAGTGAGTAAATGCATCAATACATGGCAGTGAGGCAGTGATTTGATGACTCTCATTGATTTTGGCCCTATTTAAATAAACTTTATATCTAATCGAGGACAAGAAGATGATGATTTCACTGATCACAAGTGTCTCAGAATCCCTTACCACCAAACTTTGAAAACTACTGGTGTGCGTTGACTTTTGGGATTAGGAGATTGGGCATTCCCTGTTCTTTCTTTGGATAATGATTATTTTAATAGAGGAGTATGAGGTCTTGGTGAATGCCATTGACAACGACAAATACATAATTGAGGCAAAGCTTCTCCACTAAGTCACAGTAGTGACGACCTCACAAAGTGATTGAGACAGTTTCAGCATACATACAAACTTAGTATGTTTTGGCTTTTTGTTTTATGCTACACATATATTGGGCCCGACAAAGAGGCCCGGTCCCTGCTTAGCTTGTGTGTGCTTTGCTTAATATGATAAGAGTGAAATTCACCCCCATCGTAACCACAAATGTACTGTGTGAAAACAAGAATGTGGAATGAAATTGAATTAGAATGAAATAGAATAGTCAATATAGTGTATTAGTGCAGTGTATTATTAAAGGGACACTCCACAGCCCAAACATCCCCTCCCCCCCCAAATCCCTATTTAGTAGATATACCTCCAATGAAAACATGTAGAAGCAGTAAATGTCAGGTCACACATTTTAATGACTTCCTCCAGGAGTATGATATACCTACTGATTTGCCCATGTTGGCTATATTATATTGGCTGTGCAAAAAGTGTTCTACATAAGTGTTGTGAGAGAAAATGGTTGTTGAGGGAATGGTTGTTGAGGGAAGATATATTAGGCCTGATTTACTAAACAGCAGCCTGAGGTTTCTCAATTAAATGCCCCAGGGAGAGATGTTAGGTTTGCAAGATACATTTTTGGTACTCTGCAAACCATGGTAAGAGTCCCTGGGGTGGAGCATTTGGAGAGAAGGATGGGCCAGTGCTCCAATAGCACTAGTTGCTATATAACAGCCAGAAAAGATCTTGTGTTTAACTTAGGAGTTCCAGAGATGTGAACTAATTGATACTCACCTGTAGCTGGTCAATTAGCAGGCAGGCTTTTAAAAGAAGGGATCAGCCTACTGCAGAGTGAGGGAGAAAGAGCCAGAGGAATGGTGTGTCTCGCAGCTATATTTTGCTATTGTAAATTGGTAAGTGGGAAAGCCACCCAATTACAGATAGTGATTACTGTGTTTAGTAAGTGCTCAAACAAGAGCAAGGAATTTAGTTTTGTTTATTTTATTTTGAAGCACCTGTATATTTTGCACCAAATAAATCAGAAAAACTGAGCTGGATGTGTCCTGGACTTTGATTACCCTAGAAGCCTGTGGTTACTGTAAGATCTGTGACAAAATCCTACAGGTAAAAGAGGTGGTTTGTTAAAGTTTACAAAAGAGTATATCAGGAATATTAAAAAGACGCTTAAAAATCATAGTGCCACAACATTTCAAAATTGCACATAATGGAGACCCGAAAGGAATGAAAGTATTGGGAATACAAAAAATTGTAGGTAACTGAAGAGGGGATTGTGGCGGAACCAGCCTCGCCACTGGGCATTGGAGAAGCCTGGCTGCCTGCCTGCTGCCTTTGGACTATGGACCAGACTTTATGTAAATGTGTTAACCCAGATAGCTATGCCATGGAGCCCATTCGTGTAGTTAAAGACTTCGGCTCCATGGCAATTGAACTGTGTGAATAGGATCTGAGCGCTATTCGGTAGTTTTGTGCGCTCAGATCCCAGCTATCTGGGGATATGTGAAATGTCTGTGTGTTATGTGTAAAAGGTGACTTTATGTATTTTAAAGTGTTTTATGTCTTTTTGCAACCATGTGCTCAATGGAGTCTGCCTCTATCCCTGGATAATTGGATTACTTTCCCCCATTGTCTCCAGGATAGAGGGCTCTGTAAAACCTGTTTGAGCCAGATGGCCACGTGCCAGCCAGGGCCCAAAAGATACGTTTACTAACTTTTGAACCCCTGGTCGGATTCATGACATTTTTTAATATGTTGTTCCCCTGAATGGATTGATTGTGAATATGTAATTTTATGTGAATGTGATGTATGGTTTTAAAGTTATGAAAGTTGGGTAGAAAGTATGTTTTAACTGTAGGTGTAATTGAGTTTCCTCTCAGGATAAGGGGAGGGAATATGTGGGATGTAACTGATATGTGATTGGTTGTTTTATAACTCCCTGTGGGCGGTCCTGTATGTGAAAGGCTGTAATAAAAACCAGGCTGGGTGTGCCAGCACAGGAATTCCTGTTTTAACCCTCAAAGTGAAGTGTTGTCTCATTATTGGGGGAAGGATTTATTGTATGCTGTTCCAGTTTGACTGCTAGGACAGTAAACCTATTCGTATGGTTCCTGTTCAACTGTCTACAGCATTCATATGCTTGGGAGAATTTATTTGTTTCTCCGGTTCGGTGATTGTGGTGTCTGCCAGAGTGCTTGGAGTCCTCAGGAAGCGCTAGGAGCATCCTTCAATGGAGGTACCCAGTTGGGGTGCCAGGCGATCCGTTACAGGGATGATTCAATTAAAATAATGGGTCAAGCAGAGATGAGATGGATTTTTAATTTAAATACAATGCAATTTTTTGATGTAAACAAAGAGTGTGTTCAGCAATAGCAAGTGGCATGTCAGAATGTTGCCATGCAGAATTTTTGGAAGCTAAAATGAGGGGCAAGAAATTAATTAATTTATACCTGGCCCTACTCTAACCTAACTGGTTATTTGATGTCAAGAGGTCCCAGAAGAGGGATTATTATTGTGTCAGAGCTCTAGTACACTGACCGAGCACCTCGGCCAAGTCTGCTACATCTTAGTTATCAGGGACCCTGGAAAACTTCACACCCAGTAACCGAGGCTACTGTGTTTATAGATAGATGTTGGATCAGCTCTTATGTGATCAACCTGAAGCTAAGATAAGTGTAGGGCTGCAACCTATGAATATGAGGTTCCCTCACAGATCCTCAAAAAAGAATGGTAGACAAAAAAAAGGGAAAATAGGTTGCACCACAAACTGTAATGTAATATAAACTGCAGTAATGTACTCACATATTTCAAACAGAGCAAAATTTACAATAGTCCTGATATAAAATGGACAGGTAGAGAAAGAGGTAGACTTGCAGGAGTGGGTCTGTATAGGTCATGGATCTTGAAATGGTCGAGTTTTCTTGGTTCAGGTTAGAAGATGTGAACACAGAAAGAAAATTTCCAATAGTGCAAATTGCAACTGACAATAAACCGGAAAACGAAAACTTCACAGTAGGGTGGTATTTTCACTCACCTATTGGGGAGCTAGAACTAGCTCAGGTATAACTGGCATACAGTGGCGTCAATCCCCCACTGGTAGGATATGGGTGTTGGTAGGCAGAAGAACCAAGAAAACTCGACCATTTCAACATCCATGACCTATACAGATCCACATCAAACTCAAGCTCCTGCAAGTCTACCTGGTTCTCTACCTGTCCATTTTATATCAGGACTATTGTAAATTTTCCTCTGTTTGATATACAGTTGCAAGAAAAAGTATGTGAATCCTTTGGAATGATATGGATTTCTGCACAAATTGGTCATAAAATGTGATCTGATCATCATCTAAGTCACAACAATAGACAATCACAGTCTGCTTAAACTAATAACACACAAAGAATGAAATGTTGCCATGTTTTTATTGAACACACCATGTAAACATTCACAGTGCAGGTGGAAAAAGTATGTGAACCCTTGGATTTAATAACTGGTTGAACCTCCTTTGGCAGCAATAACTTCAACCAAACGTTTCCTGTAGTTGCAGATCAGACGTGCACAACGGTGAGGAGTAATTCTTGGCCATTCCTCTTTACAGAACTGTTTCAGTTCAGCAATATTCTTGGTATGTCTGGTGTGAATCGCTTTCTTGAGGTCATGCCACAGCATCTCAATCGGGTTGAGGTCAGGACTCTGACTGGGCCACTTCAGAAGGTGTATTTTCTTCTGTTTAAGCCATTCTGTTGTTAATTTACTTCTATGCTTTGGGTCATTGTCCTGTTGCAACACCCATCTTCTGTTGAGCTTCAGCTGGTAGACAGATGGCCTTAAGTTCTCCTGCAAAATGTCTTGATAAACTTGGGAATTCATTTTTCCTGCAATAATAGCAATCTGTTCAGGCCCTGACGCAGCAAAGCAGCCCCAAACCATGATGCCCCCACCACCATACTGTCACGATTCCGGAGCCTAACACGCTAACAGAGAGGAAGGGTGCTATACCGGTCCTTAGAGTGGCCGGGCTAAGCACACTAAGAATGGTCAGGAGACACTCCAAGTAAAGGGAGCCAGAAAACGGGAGAACGAGAAACAAGCCGAGGTCAAAGGAATGGAGAAGACAGGATAATCGGAATAACGAGCCAAATAATCGGAAACCAGAGAGCAACACGAGAAAACAGCACTACAGGTATCACAAGACCACAACAGGGCACTGAGGGACAGGAAAGGTAAGTATAAATACCCTTGGTTTAATTCTGATTGGATAACTTCCAATCAGAATTAACAATCACACGTGGGGGATATCTATACCTCCCACTGTGATTGTGGTACTGTTTCTTTAACGCCGGGTCACTCACGTGACCCCGGCGTTTGCATAATTCAGTGACCTCCCAGCATTATACATGCTGCCACTGGGGGGTGTGGAGGACGCAAGTGGCGAGCGGCAGAGAGGAGACGCCGCTCGCCAACAGGTAAGAGGAGGGGAGACCGCGGGCGGCGATGGACTGAGGGTGAGTGCTGCAAGTGGATCCCTGACATAACCCCCCCTCGAGGCCCGCCCAATGGGCGGGAAGCCGAAGGCTTCAAAGGAAACCGCGCATGAAAGGAGCGGATCAAAGAGGGCGCATTAAAGTCAGAGGCAGAAACCCAGGACTGCTCCTCAGGGCTGTAACCCTTCCAATCAACCAGATACTGCAACCGACCCCGAGAAAAACGAGAATCAAGCAGAGCAGCCACTTCGTACACGTCACTAGAGACAGCGCAGAGGGAATCTGGACGCCTGAGAGGACCAGAGAATCGATTACAGAACAGGGGCTTCAAAAGGGAGGTGTGACAAGTGTTAGGTATACGCATGGAAGGAGGCAAGGCCAGGGAGTAGGACACAGGATTGACCCTACGTAATACCTTTTAGGGGCCAAGGAACCTGGGCGCGAATTTCATCGAGGGGAACCTGAGGCGGAGATTCTTAGAGGACAACCAAACCCTATCACCTGGGACATAAGAGGGAGCAGCACTCCTACGACGATCAGCAAATCTCTTCTGAGTAGCAGTCGCACGAGAAAGAGTAGCATGGACCTGATCCCACATCTTCCGTAAGGAGGTTAGGTGCTTGTCCAAAGTGGGTATTCCCTTGTCGGAGAACACGCCGGGAAGGACAGAGGGTTGGAACCCATAAGCAACCATAAAAGGACTTAAGCCAGTGGACGAATGAGTCACAGTGTTCCTGGCAAATTCAGCCCAGGGAAGGAGGTGAGACCAGTTGTCCTGGTGTGCATTCGTGAAGCAACGTAAATATAACTCCACAGATTGATTCGCCCGTTCGGCCGCTCCATTAGATTGTGGATGATAGGAGGAAGTAAACGACAAGGAAATCCCCATCTCAGCACAAAAGCCCCTCCAAAACCGAGAGACAAATTGAGGACCCCTGTCGGATATGATATCCTGTGGTATACCATGCAAGCGGAAAACCTCTTTGGCAAATACATGAGCCAATTGAACCGCAGAAGGTAGTTTTTTAAGTGGAATAAAGTGTGCCATTTTAGAGAATCTATCAGTCACAGTCAAAATTACAGTCATTCCATCGGATGAAGGAAGATCCACAATAAAGTCCATGGATAAGTGGGTCCATGGTTTCTTGGGTACGGATAAAGGCATTAGGAGTCCCGGGGGTTTGACATTAGGGGACTTACACTGTGCACAAACACGACAAGCCTGCACATAATCCACTACGTCTTGCTTAAGTGAAGGCCACCAAAACTGTTGAAGGAGACCCTTGTATGTTTTGGTAACCCCTGGGTGACCAGCCGTTTTGGCGGTGTGAAATAAAGCTAACAATTTCTTTCTATCTTTTTCTTTCACGTATAATCTACCAACAGGTGTCTCAGAGGGTGCTTGGGTTTGGTATGCCTTGATACCATCAAGGAATAGAGACGAAATAACCAAACGGGTAGCAGCTATTATCTTAGACGTGGATACAATGGGTTCAGGAGCGGGGGCAATACACTCCAAAGGTTCGTATTGTCGGGAGATAGCATCAGCCTTGACATTACGGTACCCAGGCCTATATGTGATAATGAACTGAAAGTGTGAAAGAAATAAGGACCATCTGGCTTGACGAGAAGACAACCTTTTAGCATCAGCTATATAGGAGAGATTCTTATGATCAGTTATAACCAGGATTTTGTGTCTAGCTCCTTCTAATAAGTACCTTCACTCTTTAAAAGCCATCACAATAGCTCATAGTTCCCTGTTCCCGACGTTGTAATTCTTTTCCGAATCAGACAGTTTTTTAGAAAAGTAACAACAGGGATGGAGGGGTTCGTTATAGGATAGTCTTTGTGATAATACAGCTCCTACACCTGATTCTGAAGCGTCTACTTCCATTATAAAGGGAAGGATCAGGATGGTGTAGCACGGGGCAGTGGCAAATGCCTTTTTGAGAATTTCGAAGGCTTTAATGGCTTCAGGAGTGCAAACCCTTTTTAGTTAGTTTCGTGATAGGAGAAATGACTGATGAAAAGTTTTTAATAAACCTGCGATAATAATTGGCAAAGCCTATAAATCGCTGTATTGCCTTAAGGCCTTGAGGAAGAGGCCAAGACAATATGGCTTCTAATTTAGAAGGATCCATGCTGAACCCCTGTTCAGAAATGATGTACCCTAGCAATTGTACTGATTTCTGGTCAAATAAACATTTCTCCAATTTACAATAAAGACCGTTCTGTAGCAATCTCTTAAGTACCTTCCTCACATGGGCATGATGTGAGTCCAAATCAGGAAAATATACAAGTATATCATCGAGATAAACCACAGCACAGACATGCAGTAAATCTCTAAGGACATCATTTATGAGGTCCTGAAAGACAGCAGGAGCATTACACAGTCCAAAAGGCATGACTAGATACTCGTAATGCCCACTGCGTGTATTGAACGCTGTCTTCCATTCATCATTTTCTTTTATCCGAACCAAGTTGTAAGCCCCCCTGAGGTCTAGTTTAGTAAAATATCTAGAACCTTTAACACGGTCAAACAACTCAGTAATGAGAGGGATAGGATAAGCGTTTCTAACTGTTATATTATTCAGGCCCCTATTGTCTATACATGGCCTCAAATCGCCCTCTTTCTTGGCAACAAAAAAGAAACCAGCACCAGCTGGAGAGGAGGACCTTCTGATAAAACCTTTACATAAGGATTCCTGTATGTACTCCTCCATGACCTGGTTTTCTTTCTCGGAAAGCGGGTAGACCTTACCCCTAGGAGGCATCGTTCCAGGTAACAGGTTTATGGCACAATCATAATCCCGGTGTGGGGGTAGTTTATCAGCTTCCCTCTTTTCAAAGACCAATGCAAGGTCTGCATACACAGGAGGGACAGAAACAGAAAGTGGTTTAGCTGTAGGCACATTAAGTAAACAAACGGGACGTAAACGGGCCATACAGTCTTGTTGACAAGATACCCCCAGGAGAGTATATCTGACAACCCCAATCAAGTACTGGGTTATGCTTAACTAACCAGGGGAAGCCCAGAACGATGGAAGCTGTAGGGGAGTCAATTATTTGGAAGGTTATCCTTTCTTTGTGTAAGGCACCCATGACCATAACCATTTCTTGGGTTTCATGGGTCACCAGAGGTTTATCAAGTGGTCTACCATCTATGGCCTCAATGGCCAAGGGTGTGGCCTTTTGGATCAGATTCAAGGCTGCGGTTTTAGCAAAGTTTTCATCTATAAAGTTGTCTGCAGCACCTGAATCGATCAAGACTTTAGTTGTTATCGTGGTTTGATTGACCAAAAGAGTAACCATAATAAATGATCTGGAGATGGACACATGAGGGGAAAAAACCATAACGCCCGAGGCCGACCCCTCTCTAGGCCTTAGGTGCTGGAGTTTCCCTGCAAACTAGGACAGTTTCTTCGGAGATGCCCCCTCTTACCACAATAAAGGCACAAACCCTCCCTTCTGCGGTACGTTCTTTCAGCTTCAGATAAGCCTACAGCACCTAATTGCAAGGGTTCGGGAGGTGGTAATGCTAGTAATGCAGTACTGAGTAAAGCAGGTAACCCCTGTGTATTCACCCTTCTTTGACTACGCCTCTCTCTAATACGGTTGTCAATAAGAATGATATAATCTATTACATCATCCAGAAGAACAGGCAATTCCCTGGATGCTATTTCATCTAATATGTAAGCAGCCAAACCCTCCTGAAAAGCTGTTACGAGAGCATCGTTATTCCAAACCACTTCAGCTGCCAGAGTGCGGAATTCAATGGTATAATCCGCTACAGATCTATTACCCTGTCGGACCCTAAGCAGAGCTTTGCCAGCAGAAGCAACCCAGCCGGGTTGATCAAAAGTAAGTTTAAAAGCTGTTAAAAAGTCTGCAAAGGACATTGGGGACGTATTCTCCCACACGTATTCTTCGCCCATGCTCAAGCTTTCCCGGACAAATGGTTGATCAAAAAAGCAATTTTGGTTCTGTCAGTGGGGTAGGAATGAGGATTCATCAACCAATGAATATCAATTTTGTTGAGGAAACCACGGCACAATGCTGGATCACCGCTATAGCGCTGAGGTGGCGTCATGTGCACCACGTGAGCAGGAGCGGGTACTGGATCAGGAATGGGTTCTGGCACAGCAGCAACAGCTTCTTGAACGGCAGGTTGCAAGTGGGCAGTACGAGCCAGTATGATTTGTAAAGCCTGAGCAAACTGATCCATACGGGGTCTAAACCATCCATTCTAGCCTCCTGATTTACTAACAGCTGTGGAATGTCAACAGGTTCCATGGTGGCCCTGTTGTAATGTCACGATTCCAGAACCTAACACGCTAACAGGTCACAGAGAGGAAGTGTGCTTTACCGGTCCTTAGAGTGGCCAGGCTAAGCACACTAAGAATGGTCAGGAGTCAAGCCAAGTAAAGGGAGCCAGAAAACGGGAGAACAAGAAACAAGCCGAGGTCAAAGGAGTGGAGAAGACAGGATAATCGGAATAACGAGCCAAATAATTGGAAACCAGAGAGCAACACGAGAGAACAGCACTACAGGTATCACAAGACCACAACAGGGGACTGAGGGACAGGAAAGGTAAGTATAAATACCCTTGGTTTAATTCTGATTGGATAACTTCCAATCAGAATTAACAATCACACGTGGGGGATATCTATACCTCCCACTGTGATTGTGGTACTGTTTCTTTAACGCCGGGTCACTCACGTGACCCCGGCGTTGCGTTATACATGCTGCCGCTGGGGGCGTGGGGGACGCAAGTGGCGAGCGTCAGAGAGGAGACGCCGACAGGTAAGAGGAGGGGAGACTGAGGGTGAGTGCTGCAAGTGGCGTGCAGCCTCTCCTCCTAGCTGCCCGCGGATCCCTGACACATACTTCACAGTTGGAATGAGGTTTTGATGTTGGTGTGCTGTGCCTTTTTTTTTCGCCACACATAGTGTTTCTTCCAAACAACTCAACTTTGGTTTCATCTGTCCACAGAATATTTTGCCAGTACTGCTGTGGAACATCCAGGTACTCTTGTGCAAACTTTAAACGTGCAGCAATGTTTTGTTTGGACAGCAGTGGCTTCCTCTGTGGTATCCTCCCATGAAATCCATTCTTGTTTAGTATTTTACGTATTGTAGATTCGCTAACAGGGATGTTAGCATTTGCCAGTGACTTTTGTAAGTCTTTAGCTGACACTCTAGGATTCTTCTTCACCTCATTGAGCAGTTTGTGCTGTACTCTTGCAGTCATCTTTACAGGACGGCCACTCCTAGGGAGAGTAGCAGCAGTGCTGAACTTTCTCCATTTATAGACAATTTGTCTTACTGTGGACTGATGAACAGCAAGGCTTTTGGAGATACTTTTATAACCCTTTCCAGCTTTATGCAAGTCAACAATTCTTAATCGTAGGTCTTCTGAGAGCTCTTTTGTGCGAGGCATCATTCACATCAGGCAATGCTTCTTGTGAAAAGCAAACCCAGAACTGGTGTGTGTTTTTTATAGGGCAGGGCAGCTGTAACCAACACCTCCAATCTCATCTCATTGATTGGACACCAGTTAGCTGACATCTCACTCCAATTAACCCTTGGAGATGTCATTAGTCTAGGGGTTCACATACTTTTTCTACCTGCACTGTGAATGTTTACATGGTGTGTTCAATAAAAACATGGCAACATTTCATTCTTTGTGTGTTATTAGTTTAAGAAAACTGTAATTGTCTATTGTTGTGACTTAGATGATGATCAGATCACATTTTATGACCAATTTGTGCAGAAATCCATATCATTCCAAAGGGTTCACATACTTTTTCTTGCAACTGTACATTGTCCACCTTACATCTAGAAGAGTTAAATATAGAATATGTATAATTTTAATTGATATTTCTCTCAGAGTTTTGAATGGATGCTCCATACGTTTTACATCTATGCCAATAATGCGCATTATTTTACCATAAGTAACACTATTTACCCTAAAACGGATATGTTTTCCTGGCACTGGAGACTCCCTTTAGATTGTAGATGTGCAACAGATTTTTTTTTTTTTTTTTAAATTGTTTCATCATATTTTATAATTTCTTTTAGATTAAATAATATGATGAATATAATGGTATCTTTAGAAACACCATTTAATGGTGAGAAAAACGGTATATAATGTATGAGTACACTAAATCAAAGAAAGTTAGATCTATCACCCCCATAGCCAAGGGTCAATAGCCATAAATGTGAGGCTGGGAAGTCTATGTTGTAATTCTAAAAAAGGTTTTGCCATCTCTGTATGCTGTCATAATTCCTGATCTGTGTCCTCGTATACAATCCCATAGAGTTAAGTCCGTTTTCCAGATCTAATAAAGTCAGCAGGGACAAGAAATTAAATAAATCACATGATCAGTGAGACAATGTAGTGCAGCTCCAATACCTAGCATAGGTATCTTTGCTGCTCAGTCCTTGTAGCAAGAAGAAAGAGTATAACAATCCAAGACCTCCCCCCCTCTCCCCCCCCTGCAGAAACTAGACAACACATAGTTCTGGGAGTTAACTGATTTTATTTTGACCACACATGGCTTTTATGCACAGAACCCTGCATGGGGTCTCTCACACAAAAATACAGGGCTTTTCCTCCCAAGATCCTCTGTGCCTGAGAGATAACTGTGTGAGAAAAAACTATAACTCCATTATTTCTCAGGTACAGAAAAATCTACAATAAATCAAAACCCTGCAAAAATGCATTTTAATACTTCAGAACCCAATGGAAGTCACATCACCGAATAGCTTGGATCTGAGCACGCACGTTAACAAACTATCACTCAGATCCCTTCGGTGGTTCGGGAATGCCATTTGAAGGAGGTTTTGACCAGTCGTCCATTCCAAAGGGTTCACATACTTTTTCTTGCAACTGTACATTGTCCACCTTACATTTAGAATAGTTAAATATAGAATTATGTATAATTTTAATTGATATTTCTCTCAGCGTTTTGAATGGATGCTCCATACGTTTTACATCTATGCCAATAATGCACATTATTTTACCATAAGTAACACTATTTACCCTTAAACGGATATGTTTTCCTGGCACTGGAGACTCCCTTTAAGGCTCTGCAAACTATAATACAGTACCCTTTATTGTATTGTCACTTACTATAGTTGTAGAATAGTTGTGTAACAAGTTGTAACACAATAAGTACTTACTGCACAGCCTACACTAGTGTAACAGACATCAGATTTTTCTGTCATGTACATACATATATTCCTTGGCTTTTTGCATTGGTTATACAAAGAGACCCCACTCCACCTTGTTCTCTAATTCTGCTTATATGAAGTATATATTGTAAGAATGTACTGAAGGCATTGCTGCCCTATGAGATGAGTATTTTATTAAAGGGACAGTGTGGTCCCCTGGTTAAATTAAATGTATATAGTAAGAATGTACTGAAGACACTGCTGCCTGTGAGATGAGCATTTTATTAACCCTTTAATGACAAGACACAGAGAGTCACAGCTATTAACCCCATAATGACTGAGACACAGAGAGTCAGAGCTATTAAATAAAATCAATAAAATAAATTAATAAAATAAATGTATTAATCCCCTCCCCCCAGCCAATATGATGCTTCCTTTCTAAAGGCAGTGCATCGTGGGACCTCTGGTGGTGTCCCTAGCCTGCCTCATCATAGAGGCAGGGTAGGGTCATCCAATCAGAGCTTGGCCCTATAATAATATTTATTATTACGATGATCTCTATTTGTCTAATCAGGGCTTTTCCTCCCAAGATCCTCTGTGCCTGAGAGATAATTGTGTGAGAAAAAACTATAACTCCATTATTTCTCAGGTACAGAAAAATCTACAATAAATCAAAACACCCCAAAAATGCATTTTAATACTTCAGAACCCCATGGAAGTCACATCACCGAATAGCTTGGATCTGAGCACACACTTTAACAAAATATCACTCAGATCCCTTTGGTGGTTCGGGAATGCCATTTGAAGGAGGTTTTGACCAGTCGTCCATGGGGTGATGCCCCAAAACAGTTCCAGAGAAAACAAGGCAATGGTCGGTCATCTTTTGGGTCTTCTCGCTAGAACACTGACGAATGCTCCTCCTGACTGTTAGTGTATGAATGTTCCCTCTGTTTGGTATTTTATGCCTCCCGAACGCTGTTCTCATAACTGTTCGGGAAGTTGGATGGGCAACGGTACCAGTTTACTGGGTTTTCACTGGGTTGTGTAGCCGAAAAAATAGATCCACGCCGTCGACGACCATGTACCGCTGCCCGCGTTCGGGAGACAAAATGGCCACCATTTGTTTGCACATGTGCGTTCATTAATATGAACAGCGGCCAAACAGGGGAAACACTTTCCTTAATGAGCAATTTGTGGTTAACAGACAGGGGTGGTCGGTTGTTAGAAGGTGCAAACAAGGGAACCACACAGATGGGGGTTCGGTTAACGAACGGGGGTGTACAAATAGCTGTACAACAGGGGATAAAAGTATATAAAGAGCGTCCATTCTGCTACAGAAAAGAAATTAAATGTTGAATGAAAAATCTTTTTCCAGAATGTGGCTGTGCAAAAGATGAACATGTGTGCATGTGTCCACAAGTCACACAGCCTGAAGATTTGACGCAGCCTTTTTTGGTACTGATCATTTAATTTTTGTACTGACTGGGAATGTCACTCTTGACCAAAATATCCCTCAAGTTTCGATTGCACTAGAATGCATTCCGAGGAGCTTGTGTAAAATATGGGCCTAATGTGTGATCTGTGGCTGACAAAGCCCATCTCCTTTTAATGGTTTGTAAAATCCTATTACTTGCTGAGTGGTATAATAGCGGTTTAGTAATCCATGGGGTCCTTTGGCAAACCTTGTCGTTCCCACTTCTTTGTTTGTTGTAAATCTCAAAAGCTCTGATAGAGGCTTGTTGTAATGTGTCCTTTGTATATCAACATTCCAGACATGATTGTTTCATTAATTCCAACTGTGCGATACTCCTCTCAGGCTCTGAATTGTTCCTCAATACTCTGAGGAATTGTTAGATGGGAAGTGATCTTTTTAATGAGGTTGAGTGAAAACTGCTTGCGTGCAGTAACGTATTTCATTCCGCTGCTTTTTTATATAGTGTGTAGCTCACCTTGTTCAGTGTGTGGAACACTTTAACATCCAAGAATTGTATCTTTCGTTCACTTTATGTCAGAGTTAGACGAATAGGTGAGTCTTCTTCATTAAGTTTGTTCACCATTTCCATCAATGTTTGTTCGGAGCCAGACCACAGCAAAAAAATGTCATCCACAAATCTCAGATAAAGTAACACGAGTCACATATTTTGTCAAGATGTTTGCCTTTTCAGACATGTACATGTAGCTATTGGCATACGTTGGAGCTATTGCTGATCCAATGGCAGTCCCAGTTTGTTGCAAATAAAAATATTTCTCAAAACGAAAATAATTGTTGCTCAGTGTAAAATCAATACATTCTAACAAGAATTCAATCGGTGGTCCCTGATATGATTCTGTTAGTAAACTCTGCATAGCCTCAAAGTCTCCTGTATGTGGAATCACTGTGTATAGATTCCTTATGTCTATCGTTGCAAACATAACCAGTTCATCAGATATGATATTATTCAGCTGTGTTAAAAAATCATATGTATCTTTTAAAAAAGTAGGAATTGAAGCCACTGATAACTTGCAATGGTGATCAACGAATTTAGACATAGGTTCTAGAAGTCCACCTCTTGCAGATACAATGGTCTGCGTGGTGGACTTTTAGGATTCTTACGGATTTTGGGTATCATCCACCAGCCAGCAGAGAGGGGGAAAATGAAATAAATATAAATTACCCCATTTAATAGGAAGTGCGAAGACTCCTCAGTGTCTTCTTAAACGTAAATATAGAACAATATAAAAAAATGCACAACCTAAAAATATAAAACAAAGGGAGACCACAATAGTGTAGATAAAAACTAATAATAAAATATAAAAAAGACTAAAATTCACAAAAGGATAACTTTATTTGTTTGCAAGGTACTGCTTTTACCTTGTAAGTACAAACAAATAAAGCTATCCTTTTATTCATACAGCTATACACTATGATTTGTTTCTGTGCTTTGTCCTAAGCCTCCATTCTGGAACAGCAGAAGAAAAGAAGCACTTGAAAAGATTTTGCATACCCCACCTATTTATCCTTATGTTTGTGAGTCAATTTTAGTATTTTTTATATTTTATTATTAGTTTTTATCTACACTATTACAGTCTCCCTTTGTTTTATATTTTTAGGTTGTGCATTTTTCATATTGGATATATTTTCAGCTGCACCTTGGTATACAATCTACATTTTCAACATATAGGGTGAGTGTCAGACATATCAAACATTGCTTGTATATATAGTGTAATACTGTTAATTATTCAATTATAAGCTAAGAACACTAAGAGTATCTACTTGCTTTTAGCATGTACTCAACTGATATCATCACGACATTGTCATGCAAATATTCATCATACATTAACAATTGGTATGTCGATCTCTGGGATGGGCTGTAAATAGGTTTTACAGGGACAATTATAGAACTGTTCTTTAATATTAAATAAAATAAAATACATTTACACGCTGACAAAACAAATGTCAGCTGCACAGTTATGATTTATAGTGCATCATTTTCCAAACTGAGTGGCACACTCTCTAGCATTGTTTATGACAGGTGGTAACCCTTGCCTTGGGGTATATTCTCTAGAAGATTGCAATCTGTTCTTTTTTTTTTCTCTGCCCTTGTTTTGCCCTTGTCAGTAGATTTTCTGTTTATGAAATAAAAGTTACACATTTTTAAATCAAAACATAAACTATTTTTTTAAAAAGGTAAATATCTTAAATTGTATTAAATAACAATATGTATGCAAAGTTAAATCAGCATTTGAGAAGTAGACAGTTATTCATTGGTTTGCACTTTCGCCTGCTTTATGGATAACTATTTCCCAATATGACATATGAATCTTTTCCAGTAATGAATACAAAGCAGAAAATTCGAAATTATATATGTCAATCAACTGGCCGATATCATAACACCAACTCTACATTTTTCTTCATCAGTGGAGGACCCATGGAGCCATGGGAAGATCAGAGGTCTGGCACCCCTTTGAGTTTTTACATTCGAATGGGAAGAAGTAAATTCATGGATCCTTCATGGTTCCAGTGTCTAACCCATAGAGTCTAAGCAGCGACCTAAAGTTGCCTTTTGGTTAATCCTGTTCTGTAGTTAATAATATATAATTATACATTTTATTTCCCAAATATCTAAATGTCTATACTCATTTAATGGCTACAGAAACCATTAAAAACAATTAAAAATATAGAAAATGTATTAGATATAGATTAGAAATATGTTTAAAATGTCTTAAAACCAAAAAGTCATATTTAGTGCTCTTTGAATTTCAGTGGGATATTTTTCCATGAAGGGTATTAAAGGAACACTATAGTCACCTAAATTACTTTAGCTAAATGAAGCAGTTTTACTGTATAGATCATTCCCCTGTAATTTCACTGCTCAATTCACTGTCATTTAGGAGTTAAATCACTTTGTTTATGTAGCCCTAGCCACACCTCCCCTGGCTATGTTTGGCAGAGCCTGCATGAAAAAAAAAACTGGTTTCACTTTCAGACAGATGTAATTTACCTTAAATAATTGTATCTCAATCTCAAAATTGAATTTTAATCACATACTGGAGGCTCTTGTAAGCTATTCTAGCAAGTCTAGCAAGGTCTAGCAAGCTATTACTATAGCAGGGGATAAGAAAATCTTAAACAGTCTGTTTTAGTGTAAAAAAAAAAAAAAAATATATATATATATATATATATATATATATATATATAAAATTGTGTTTAGTCTGTTAGAGTGAAACATACAGCGCATGTACAGCTTGGAGGAGGAATATGCCTTCTTGGCGTCAGACTCTGACGCCACTGACACGGTGTCCGATTTGACGCAGGTCAGTTTAGTGACACGTCTAGTGACATGTCATCGGTGTGTGAGCCAGCTGCTAAAAGAAGCTGTGCTTCCCCTGCTACGCCAAATGTGGAGGAGGACTGGGTACCTCCAGTCAGCTGAGCCCAACATCCCCCCTTTTAGTGCCAACGCAGGCATTAATTTGAATGTGGATGACTTCTCCCCTATACGATATATGGAGTTATTTTTAGGGGATACCATCTGGGAGGAGATTGTTTCCCAGACTAATTTATACGCTAGCCAATTTACTGAGACCAATCCAGGTAGCTATACAGTCCGGGACCATGCTTGGCATCCCACAGATGTCCCTGAACTTAAAAAATTCTGGGCTCTTATAATTCTCATGGGGGTTATAAAGAATCCATCAATTCGCTCTTACTGGAGCACCAACCCAATTTGTTCTAGTCCAGTGTACTCCCAAACCATGTCTAGAACAAGATATGAGCTGCTGCTGAGATACTTACATTTCAATGACAATACCCTCTGTCACCCCAGAGATCACACCCAATATGATATGCTTCATAAAATACGCCCACTGGTAGACCATCTTCAGCACAAATTTACTGAAGTTTATACTCCCCAACAAAATGCATCCATTGATGAATCGTTAATGAAATATAAAGGGAGATTAGGATTCAAACAATACATCCCCTCAAAGCGCTCTATGTATGGCGTAAAATTCTACAAACTGTGCGAGAGCGAAAGTGGCTATACATTTGCCTTTGTGTATATGAGGGGAAAGATGGTCAACTGGACCCTCCTGGCTATCCTGACTCTCTGGGGACAAGTGGGAAACTTGTTTGGGACCTACTAATCCCCTTGTTCAATAAAGGTTACCACTTTTATGTGGACAATTTTTATAGCATTGTCCGTTTGTTTCAAACTCTTTATGGTTTGCAGATACTGGCCTGTGACACTGTGAGAAGAAATACCAACGATTTCCCCAGACCTTTTATAGAGGCCAAATTAAAAAAAGGTGAATATAAAGGTCTGTGCAAAGCTAAAGTTTAAGGACAGGAAGGATATTAATATACTAAACACCATCCATGAGGAAATCATGTCCGACGTCACTGTCCGAGGCAGAGTACAGACCAAACCTGTTTGCATCAGGGCTTATAACAGGCACATGGGGGTGTTGAGTTGGCTGATCAGCTGATGCAGCCATATCTTATCTTAAGAAAGACAAAAACCTGGTATAAAAAGGTGGCTATCTACCTGATGCAAGTAGCAACACATAATTAATTTTTACTCTTTAAAATGAATCCAGAAAGAACCACCTTTCTCCAATTTCAGTTCAAGCTGATTTCCACAATAATTTGTGGAGATGGTCAAGTTCCAACAACGGTGCCAGAGGAGTCCAGACATTTTATTTTTAAGATACCGCCAACTGCAAAAAAAACAAATCCCCTGAAACATTGTCGGGTCTGTTATAAAAAAAAGGGAAAAGGACACCCCTTTGCACTGTTTTTTTTTCTTTTGAAAGCAGCTAATTTTAGTTAGTCAGTTTCCTTCCCCCAAATCTCCAGTTAGATTCCTTTTGCAGGAGTTAGTTTAGAGAATGCTGCTAAAGGTGCATTAGATATCTGCACATTTGGTCAAAAGTTTTATGGCTGTAATATATAACTGGCTGGCCAAAACCAGATGACGTGTGCATAAAAAGCAGAATTCAAAAATTACCACCATGCACATTCTCTGAAATGTGTTTAGCACAATGGTTGGGGGAATGATGTGAAAACACCCCATATACAATACCCTGGAATTTCTACTTTATAAGAATATGAACTTTCATGATGTTAACATTAACTGGGGGATGCAAAAATATGCCAAACTGAAGATAGGCCAAGTTATAAAACTGATATGTTCAAGTCTCGATTATGGCCTCTTAGCCCCCAAACAACCCAGCAAACCTATGCATGAGTGATATCACTGTACTCAGGAGATGTTGCTGAACACATATTGGGGTGTTGTTTGGCAGTGATACATAACAGGATCTGTTAATTCATGCCTAAAGTACAATGTGTGTGTAAAAAAAACACAAAGAAATTACTACCCAAAAGTTTGCCAAAGACTGGTGGTAGAATTAGTGCATGGAAAGTGTTAAACTACCACTATTTAAAATACCCTGGGTTGTCTTCTTTTCAAAAATATATGGTTTGATGGGTGTAAAATACATTGGCCCAAATAGGACAGGGGCGCAGATTTACTGCATGTCAAAATTCCAAGTTGGAAAATGGATATGCGCATCCTCCAAATAAGGTTTTTTAACCCCCATAGAACCTGACAACCCTATGCATGGGTGGTATCACTGTACTCAGGAGATGTTGCTGAAAACATATTGGGGTGTTGTTTGGCAGTGACACATAACACGATCTGTTAATTCATGCCTAAAGTACTTAAGAAAAAAACACACAAAAAATGACTACCTAAAAGTTTGACAAAGTCTGGTGGTAGAATTAGTGCATGGAAAGTGTTAAAAAAACCACCATTTGAAATACCCTAGGGTGTCTACTTTCCAAAAATATATGGTTTGGTGGGGGTAAAATATATTGTCCGGCCTTACAAATGTCCCAAATAGGACATGTGCGCAGGTTGACTACATGTCAAAATTCCAAGTTGAAAAATAGATATGCGCACCTGCCAAATGTGGCCTTTTAGCCCCCAAACAACCTGACAAGCCTAGGCATGGGTGGTATCACTGTACTCAGGAGATGTTGTTGAACACATATTGGGGTGTTGTTTGGCAGTGACACATAATATGATCTGTTAATTCATGCCTAAAGTACAATGTGTGTGAAAAAACACACACAAAAAATGACTACCTAAATGTTTGACAAAGTCTGGTGGTAGAATTAGTGCATGGAAAGTGTTACAAAACCACCATTTGAAATACCCTAGGGTGTCTACGTTCCAAAAATATATGGTTTGGTGGGGTAAAATACATTGGCCAGCCTTACAAATGTCCCAAATAGGACATGTGCGCAGGTTGACTACATGTCAAAATTCCAAGTTGAAAAATGGATATGCGCACCTGCCAAATGTGGCCTTTTAGCCCCCAAACAACCCGACAACCTATGCATGGGTGGTATCACTGTACTCAGGAGATGTTGCTGAACACATATTGGGGTGTTTTTTGACAGCAACACATAACAGGATCTGTAAGTTTATACCTGAATTGCAATGTATGTAAAAAAAAAAACTACCTATGCGAAGTTTGGCAAAGACTGGTGGTAAAATGGCTGCATAGAAAGTGTCAAAATATCCTTAGATGAATACCCTGGGTTGTCTACTTAAAAAAAATATATATATACATGTGGGGGGTTTTCCAGAGATTTATGACAGATAATAGTGTTACAATGTCACTATTGATAAATTTTAAAAATTTATGTTTTGAAACCACAATATCCTAAATGGTACTTATAGCCCTGTAACTTGCAAAAAAGCACGTAAACACTGGGTATTTCTAAACTCAGGACAAAATTTCAAATCTATTTAGCAGTTTTTTTCATTAGCTTTTGTAGATGAGTAAAAGATTTTTCAAGTAAAAGTCAAAAAACTTATTTTTTTCAATTCTGCATCATATTTTTTTATATTTTTTAATTAAATTAAATTACATGAGATTATATAAATAATGGTTTGTAAAGAAAGCCCTTTTTGGCCTGAAAAAAACAATATATAATTTGTATGGGAACAGTAAATGAGAGAGCGGAAAATTACAGCTAAACACAAACACCACAAAAGTATAAAAAGAGGCCTGGTCGCAAATGTACAACATCGCAAAAACAGTCCAGTCCTTAAGGGGTTAAACTAACCCTAGCTGCAACTGTTTACAAATCAGCTGTCCAGGTATGTTTATGAACAGAATTCATTTAATTTTGAACTCAGCCTATAGGAAGGTACATCACGTAATTTGTACAGCACCTGTAAACATGTTTATAAAAGCATTATACATGTGATCTGGTTATTTTATATATGCTGTCATGCTATAATTTCTAACAAACACATGGTTCAGCCAGTAAGTCCTGGATAAGTTAAAATCAGACAGATTGCTGACAGAGCCAGGCTCACCAAGTTTTCGAGTGACATCACTTGTATTTATGTGCTGTCCCAGCATGATGAAGATGTCACAGACATATAACT
>OW240913.1:218560779-218629670 GCA_933207985.1 Pelobates cultripes | reverse complement strand
TTATATTGTGAGAATCACAAAACCCAGACCTACATTTTGATGCATAGTATGTCTCTGAAGTATTAAAAATGAAGGCACAGTCGCAGTTTAGAAATTGTACTTCAAATTTGAGCTTTGTAGAGTGAAGTTTCAATGAATGTCAATGGACGCCGTTAGTTGCAAACAAATGATTATATTGTGAAAACTATCAGGACTATGGCTTAGCCGTTGACATGTTTAGTGGCAGGAGGGATAGCTGAACGTTTTGATATAAGATTTGTGTAGGTGGGCCTAAAAATAAGGGAGTGGTGGCAGTTTAGAAATCATGTCCTGATTTTTCAGCTTTTGCCAGCTCCCACTCTAGCTTTGCCATTCATTCCTATGGGACAAATTTCGCCACAAGAACGACGATATTCCGTGAACCATTCGGCGAAACGTTCCACAAAGTAATAGCAATCCGATCGGGAACAATCTGCACGTTTTGGTAAATTTTTGTCTATGTAGTGTAAAAACTGTGGAGGAGTTAGGGTGGCAAATTTTGCTATAGCACACAATAATAACAAGAAAAGCTACAATTCTGGGAAATTGTGTGAAGTGTTCTTGCCTCCACCAGTAGTCTACAACCGGAGTGGGCGGAGTAACTGTTATCATTTATATAGCACATTTAATTGCAACGTTGTTGCACAGTTACATTAAACCATACATTTATAAAAACATTAGCAGGTGTTCAAAAAGCCCTGTCTATGACATCACTTGCTGCTGCAGCCCTACACAGGTCAAAGTATTTTGGCGGTTGCCATCTTCAAACGGTCGTATTTTAAAAACTATAAATCCTACAGCGAAGAGCTTTATATTGTGAGAATCACAAGACCCAGACCTACATTTCGATGCATAGTATGTCTCTGAAGTATTAAACAGCTCAGTCGCAGTTTAGAAATTGTACCAAATGAGCTTTGCAGAGGAAGTTTCAATGAAAGTCAATTTATCTTAAGCAAGTAGTTGCAAACAAATGATTATACTTGTGAAAACTATCAGGACTACGGCTTAGCCGTTGACATGTTTAGTGGGCAGCAGGGATAGCTGAACGCTTTGATATAAGATTTGTAAAATTGAAAATAAGGAGTGGTGGCAGTTTAGAAATCATGTCCTGATTTTTCAGCGGCTGTGCTCCCACTTCAGCTTTGCCATTCATTCCTATGGGACAAATTGCTCAAAAAGAACGAACGATATTCGTGAACCATTCGCTTAAACGCTCCACAAAGTAATAGCAATCCGATCGGACAATCTGCACGTTTTGGTAAATTTTTGTCTATGTAGTGTAAAAACTGTGGGAGGAGTTAGGGTGGCAAATTTTGCTATAATAATAATAATAATAACTAGAAAAACTACAATTTCTGGGGAAATTGTGTGAAGTGTTCTTGCCTCCACCAGTAGTCTACAACTGGAGTGGGCGGAGTAACTGTTATCATTTACATAGCACATTTTATTGCAACGTTGTTGCACAGTTACATTAAACTATACATTTATAAAAACATTAGCAGGTGTTCAAAAGGCCCTGTCTATGACATCACTTGCTGCTGCAGCCTGACACAGGTCAGAGAATTTTGGTGGTTGCTATCTTCAAACGGTCATATTTTAAAAACTATAACTCCTACAGTGCAGAGCTTTATATTGTGAGAATCACAAGACCCAGACCTACATTTTGATGCATAGTATGTCTCTGAAGTATTAAAATTGAAGGCACAGTCACAGTTTAGAAATTGCACTTCAAATTTGAGCTTTGCAGAGTGAAGTTTCAATGAAAGTCAATGGACGGCGTTAGTTGCAAACAAATGATTATATTGTGAAAACTATCAGAACTACGGCTTAGCCGTTGACATGTTTAGTGGCAGCAGGGATAGCTGAACGTTTTGATATAAGATTTGTGCAGGTGGGCCTGAAAATAAGGGAGTGGTGGCAGTTTAGAAATCATGTCCTGATTTTTCAGCTTTTGCCAGCTCCCACTCTAGCTTTGCCATTCATTCCTATGGGACAAATTGTGCCACAAGAACGAATGCATATTCCGTGAACCATTCGCCAAACGCTCCACAAAGTAACAGTAATCCGATCAAACAATCTGCACGCTTTGGTAAATTTTTGTCTATGTAGTGTAAAAAACTGTGGGAGGAGTTAGGTGGCAAAATTTGCTATAAATAAGAATAATACAATAATAATAATAATATATATGTGGAGATAATGATAAGTGGTCTTGCTATGCAAGAACACTTAATACAATAATATATATATGAGATAACATTAAGTGGTCTTGCTATGCAAGAACACTTAATAATATATATGTGAGATAACATTAAGTGGAACGCTAAGTAAGAACACTAACTAGAAAAGCTACAATTTCTGGGGAAATTGTGTGAAGTGCTCTTGCCTCCACCAGTAGTCTACAACTGGAGTGGGCGGAGTAACTGTTATCATTTATATAGCACATTTAATTGCAACGTTGTTGCACAGTTACATTAAACCATACATTTATAAAAACATTAGCAGGTGTTTAAAAGTCCCTGTCTATGACATCACTTGCTGCTGCAGCTTGACACAGGTCAGAGTATTTTGGCGGTTGCCATCTTCAAACGGTCATATTTTAAAATCTATAAATCCTACAGCGAAGAGCTTTATATTGTGAGAATCACAAGACCCAGACCTACATTTTGATGCATAGTATGTCTCTGAAATATTAAAATTGAAGGCACAGTCGAAGTTTAGAAATTGCACTTCAAATTTGAGCTTTGCAGAGTGAAGTTTCAATGAAAGTCAATGGACGGCGTTAGTTGCAAACAAATGATTATATTGTGAAAACTATCAGGACTATGGCTAAGCCGTTGACATGTTTAGTGGCAGGAGGGATAGCTGAACGTTTTGATATAAGATTTGTGTAGGTGGGCTTGAAAATAAGGGAGTGGTGGCAGTTTAGAAATCATGTCCTGATTTTTCAGCTTTTGCCAGCTCCAACTCTAGCTTTGCCATTCATTCCTATGGGACAAATTTCGCCACAAGAACGACGATATTCCGTGAACCATTCGCTAAACGTTCCACAAAGTAATAGCAACCGATCGGGAACAATCTGCACGCTTTGGTAAATTTTGGTCTATGTGTGTAAAACTGTGGGAGGAGTTTAGGGTGGCAAATTTTGCTATAATAATAATAATAATAACTAGAAAAGTTACAATTTCTGGGGAAATTGTGTGAAGTGTTCTTGCCTCCACCTGTAGTCTACAACTGGAGTGGGCGGAGTAACTGCTATCATTTACATAGCACATTTAATTGCAACGTTGTTGCACAGTTACATTAAACCATACATTTATAAAAACATTAGCAGGTGTTCAAAAGGCCCTGTCTATGACATCACTTGCTGCCGCAGCCTTGACAGGTCAGAGTATTTTGGTGGTTGCCATCTTCAAACGGTCATATTTTAAAAACTATAAATCTTACAGCGAAGAGCTTTATATTGTGAGAATCACAAGACCCAGACCTACATTTTGATGCATAGTATGTCTCTGAAGTATTAAAATTGAAGGCGCAGTCAAGAAGTTTAGAAACTGCACTTCAAATTTGAGCTTGCAGAGGAAGTTTCAATGAAAGTCAATGGACGGCGTTAGTTGCAAAACAAAATGATTATATTGTGAAAACTATCAGGGACTATGGCTGCCGCTGACATGTTTAGTGGCAGGAGGGATAGCTGAACATTTTGATATAAGACGGTAGGTGGGGCCTGAAATGAGGGAGTGGTGTAGTTTAGGAAATCATGTCCCGATTTTTTCAGCTTTTGCCAGCTCCCACTCTAGCTTTGCCATTCATTCCTATATGGGACAAATTTTGCTGGGCTGAAGAACGACGCATATTCCGTGAACCATTCGCAAAGCGTAAACGCTCTACCAAAAGTAATAGCAATCCGATCGGGAACAATCTGCACGCTTGGTAAATTTTGGTCTATGTAGTGTGTAAAACTGTGGGAGGAGTTAGTGGCAAATTTTGCTATAATAATAAGAATAAGAATAACTAGAAAAGCTACAATTTCTGGGGAAATTGTGTGAAGTGTTCTTGCCTCCACCAGTAGTCTACAACTGGAGTGGGTGGAGTAACTGTTATCACTTATATAGCACATTTAATTGCAACGTTGTTGCACAGTTACATTAAACCATACATTTATAAAAACATTAGCAGGTGTTCAAAGGGCCCTGTCTATGACATCACTTGCTGCTGCAGCTTGACACAGGTCAGAGTATTTTGGTGGTTGCCATCTTCAAACGGTCGTATCTTAAAAACTATAACTCCTACAGTGAAGAACTTTATATTGTGAGAATCACAAGACCCAGACCTACATTTTGATGCATAGTATGTCTCTGAAGTATTAAGATTGAAGGCACAGTCGCAGTTTAGAAATTGCACTTCAAATTTGAGCTTTGCAGAGTGAAGTTTCAATGAAAGTCAATGGACGGCGTTAGTTGCAAACAAATGATTACATTGTGAAAACTATCAGGACTATGGCTTAGCCGTTGACATGTTTAGTGGCAGCAGGGATAGCTGAACGTTTTGATATAAGATTTGTGTAGGTGGGCCTGAAAATAAGGGAGTGGTGGCAGTTTAGAAATCATGTCCTGATTTTTCAGCTTTTGCCAGCTCCCACTCTAGCTTTGCCATTCATTCCTATGGGACAAGTTTCGCCACAAGAACGACGATATTCCGTGAACCATTCGGCGAAACGTTCCACAAAGTAATAGCAATCCGATCGGGAACAATCTGCACGTTTTGGTAAATTTTGGTCTATGTAGTGTAAAAACTGTGGGAGGAGATAGGGTGGCAAATTTTGCTATAATAATAATAATAATAATATATATGTGAGATAACATTAAGTGGTCTTGCTATGCAAGAACACTTAACTAGGAAAGTTACAATTTCTGGGGAAATTGTGTGAAGTGTTCTTGCCTCCACCTGTAGTCTACAACTGGAGTGGGCGGAGTAACTGTTATCATTTACATAGCACATTTAATTGCAATGTTGTTGCACAGTTACATTAAACCATACATTTATAAAACATTAGCAGGTGTTCAAAAGGCCCTGTCTATGACATCACTTGCTGCTGCAGCCTGACACAGGTCAGAGTATTTTGGCGGTTGCCATCTTCAAACGGTCGTATCTTAAAAACTATAACTCCTACAGTGAAGAGCTTTATATTGTGAGAATCACAAGACCCAGACCTACATTTTGATGTATAGTATGTCTCTGAAGTATTAAAATTGAAGGCACAGTCGCAGTTTAGAAATTGCACTTCAAATTTGAGCTTTGCAGAGTGAAGTTTCAATGAAAGTCAATGGACGGCATTAGTTGCAAACAAATGATTATATTGGGAAAACTATGAGGACTATGGCTTAGCCGATGACATGTTTAGTGGCAGGAGGGATAGCTGAACGTTTTGATATAAGATTTGTGTAGGTGGGCCTGAAAATAAGGGAGTGGTGGCAGTTTACAAATCATGTCCTGTTTCTTCAGCTTTTGCCAGCTCCCACTCTAGCTTTGCCATTCATTCCTATGGGACAAATTTCGCCACAAGAACGACGATATTCCGTGAACCATTCGGCAAAACGTTCCACAAAGTAATAGCAATCCGATCGGGAACAATCTGCACGCTTTGGTAAATTTTGGTCTATGTAGTGTAAAAACTGTGGGAGGAGTTAGGGTGGCAAATTTTGCTATAATAATAATAATAATAACTAGAAAAGCTACAATTTCTGGGGAAATTGTGTGAAGTGTTCTTGCCACCACCAGTAGTCTACAACCGGAGTGGGCGGAGTAACTGTTATCAATTATATAGCACATTCAATTGCAACGTTGTTGCACAGTTACATTAAACCATACATTTATAAAAACATTAGCAGGTGTTCAAAAGGCCCTGTTTATGACATCACTTGCTGCTGCAGCCTTGACAGGTCAGAGTATTTTGGTGGTTGCCATCTTCAAATGGTCGTATTTTACAAACTATAAATCCTACAGCAAAGAGCTTTATATTGTGAGAATCACAAGACCCAGACCTACATTTCGATGCATAGTATGTCTCTGAAGTATTAAAAATGAAGGCACAGTCGCAGTTTAGAAATTGCCCTTCAAATTTGAGGTGGCTAGAGTGGAGTTTCAATGAATGTCAATGGACGGCATGAGTTGCAAACAAATGGTCATATTGTGAAAACTATCAGGACTATGGCTTAGCCGTTGACATGTTTAGTGGCAGCAGGGATAGCTGAACGTTTTGATATAAGATTTGTGTAGGTGGGCCTGAAAATGAGGGAGTGGTGGCAGTTTAGAAATCATGTCCTGATTTTTCAGCTTTTGCCTGCTCCCACTCTAGCTTTGCCATTCATTCCTATGGGACAAATTGCGCCACAAGAACGACGATATTCCGTGAACCATTCAGCGAAACGTTCCACAAAGTAATAGCAATCCGATCGGGAACAATCTGCATGTTTTGGTAAATTTTGGTCTATGTAGTGTAAAAATTGTGGGAGGAGTTAGGGTGGCAAATTTTGCTATAATAATACAATACACACAATAATAATACAATATATATGTGAGATAACATTAAGGAAATCTTATATGCAAGAACACTTAATAACTAGAAAGCCAAGCAATTTCTGGGAAATAGTGAAGTGTTCTCTTGCCTCCACCTGTAAAGGCCCGCTAACCGATGTGGGCTGGAGTAACTGTTATCATTTTTACATAAGACATTCAATTGTAACGTTGTTGCACAGTTACATTAAACCATACATTTATAAAAACATTAGCAGGTGTTCAAACGGCCCTGTCTATGACATCACTTGCTGCTGCAGCCTTGACAGGTCAGAGTATTTGGTGGTTGCCATCTTCAAACGGTCATATTTTAAAAACTATAAATCCTACAGCGAAGAGCTTTATATTGTGATAATCACAAGACCCAGACCTACATTTTGATGCATAGTATGTCTCTGAAGTATTAAAATTGAAGGCACAGTCGCAGTTTAGAAATTGCACTTCAAATTTGAGCTTTGCAGAGTGAAGTTTCAATGAAAGTCAATGGACGGCGTTAGTTGCAACAAATGATTATATTGTGAAAACTATCAGGACTACGGCTTAGCCGTTGACATGTTTAGTGGCAGCAGGGATAGCTGAATGTTTTGATATAAGATTTGTGTAGGTGGGCCTGAAAATAAGGGAGTGGTGGCAATTTAGAAATCATGTCCTGATTTTTCAGCTTTTGTCAGCTCCCACTCTAGCTTTGCCATTCATTCCTATGGGACAAATTTCGCCACAAGAACGACGATATTCCGTGAACCATTCGGCGAAACGTTCCACAAAGTAATAGCAATCCGATCGGGAACAATCTGCACGCTTTGGTAAATTTTTGTCTATGTAGTGTAAAAACTGTGGGAGGAGTTAGGGTGGCAAATTTTGCTATAATAATAATAATAATAACTAGAAAAGCTACAATTTCTGGGGAAATTGCGTGAAGTGTTCTTGCCTCCACCAGTAGTCTAGCACATTCAATTGCAACGTTGTTGCACAGTTACATTAAACCATACATTTATAAAAACATTAGCAGGTGTTCAAAAGGCCCTGTCTATGACATCACTTGCTGCAGCAGCCTTGACAGGTCAGAGTATTTTGGTGGTTGCCATCTTCAAACGGTCATATTTTAAAAACTATATATCCTACAGCGAAGAGCTTTATATTGTGAGAATCACAAGACGCAGACCTACATTTTGATGCATAGTATGTCTCTGAAGTATTAAAAATGAAGGCACAGTCGCAGTTTAGAAATTGCACTTCAAATTTGAGCTTTGCAGAGTGAAGTTTCAATGAATGTCAATGGACGGCGTTGGTTGCAAACAAATGGTCATATTGTGAAAACTAAAAGGACTACGGCTTAGCCGTTTACATGTTTAGTGGCAGCAGGGATAGCTGAACGTTTTGATATAAGATTTGTGTAGGTGGGCCTGGAAATAAGGGAGTGGTGGCAGTTTAGAAATCATGTCCTGATTTTTCAGCTTTTGGCAGCTCCCACTCTAGCTTTGCCATTCATTCCTATGGGACAAATTGCGCCACAAAAACGACGATATTCCGTGAACCATTCGGCGAAACGTTCCACAAAGTAATAGCAATCCGATCGGAAACAATCTGCACGTTTTGGTAAATTTTGGTCTATGTAGTGTAAAAACTGTGGGAGGAGTTAGGGTGGCAAATTTTGCTATAATAAGAATAATAATAACTAGAAAAGCTACAATTTCAGGGGAAATTGTGTGAAGTGTTCTTGCCTCCACCTGTAGTCTACAACTGGAGTGGGCGGAGTAACTGTTATCATTTATATAGCACATTTAATTGCAATGTTGTTGCACAGTTACATTAAACCATACATTTATAAAAACATTAGCAGGTGTTCAAAAGGCCCTGTCTATGACATCACTTGCTGCTGCAGCTTGACACAGGTCAGAGTATTTTGGCGGTTGCCATCTTCAAACGGTCGTATCTTAAGAACTATAACTCCTACAGTGGAGAGCTTTATATTGTGAGAATCACAAGACCCAGACCTACATTTTGATGCATAGTATGTCTCTGAAGTATTACAATTGAAGGCACAGTCGCAGTTTAGAAATTGCACTTCAAATTTGAGCTTTGCAGAGTGAAGTTTCAATGAAAGTCAATGGACGGCGTTAGTTGCAAACAAATGAATATATTGTGAAAACTATCAGGACTATGGCTTAGCCGTTGACATGTTTAGTGGCAGGAGGGATAGCTGAACGTTTTGATATAAGATTTGTGTAGGTGGGCCTGAAAATAAGGAGTGGTGGCAGTTTAGAAATCATGTCCTGATTTTTCAGCTTTTGCCAGCTCCCACTCTAGCTTTGCCATTCATTCCTATGGGACAAATTTCGCCACAAGAATGACGATATTCCGTGAACCATTCGGCGAAACGTTCCACAAAGTAACAGCAATCCGATCGGGAACAATCTGCACGTTTTGGTAAATTTTTGTCTATGTAGTGTAAAAACTGTGGGAGGAGTTAGGGTGGCAAATTTTGCTATAATAATAATAATAACTAGAAAAGCTACAATTTCTGGGGAAATTGTGTGAAGTGTTCTTGCCTCCACCAGTAGTCTACAACTGGAGTGGGCGAGTAACTGTTATCATTTATATAGCACATTTAATTGCAACGTTGTTGCACAGTTACATTAAACCATACATTTATAAAAACATTAGCAGGTGTTTAAAATGCCCTGTTTATGACATCACCTGCTGCTGCAGCCTTGACAGGTCAGAGTATTTTGGTGGTTGCCATCTTCAAACGGTCGTATTTTAAAAACTATAAATCCTACAGCGAAGAGCCTTATATTGTGAGAATCACAAGACCCAGACCTACATTTTGATGCATAGTATGTCTCTGAAGTATTAAAATTGAAGGCACAGTCGCAGTTTAGAAATTGCACTTCAAATTTGAGCTTTGCAGAGTGAAGTTTCAATGAAAGTCAATGGACGGCGTTAGTTGCAAACAAATGATTATATTGTGAAAACTATCAGGACTACGGCTTAGCCGTTGACATGTTTAGTGGCAGCAGGGATAGCTGAACGTTTTGATATAAGATTTGTGTAGGTGGGCCTGAAAATAAGGGAGTGGTGGCAGTTTAGAAATCATGTCCTGATTTTTCAGCTTTTGCCAGCTCCCACTCTAGCTTTGCCATTCATTCCTATGGGACAAATTTCGCCACAAGAACGACGATATTCCGTGAACCATTCGGCGAAACGTTCCACAAAGTAATAGCAATCCGATCGGGAACAATCTGCACGTTTTGGTAAATTTTTGTCTATGTAGTGTAAAAACTGTGGGAGGAGTTAGGGTGGCAAATTTTGCTATAATAAGAATAATAATAACTAGAAAAGCTACAATTTCTGGGGAAATTGTGTGAAGTGTTCTTGCCTCCACCAGTAGTCTACAACTGGAGTGGGCGGAGTAACTGTTATCATTTACATAGCACATTTAATTGCAACGTTGTTGCACAGTTACATTAAACCATACATTTATAAAAACATTAGCAGGTGTTCAAAAGGCCCTGTCTATGACATCACTTGCTGCTGCAGCTTGACACAGGTCAGAGTATTTTGGTGGTTGCCATCTTCAAACGGTCGTATCTTAAAAACTATAACTCCTACAGTGAAGAGCTTTATATTGTGAGAATCACAAGACCCAGACCTACATTTTGATGCATAGTATGTCTCTGAAGTATTAAAATTGAAGGCACAGTCGCAGTTTAGAAATTGCACTTCAAATTTGAGCTTTGCAGAGTGAAGTTTCAATGAAAGTCAATGGACGGCGTTAGTTACAAACAAATGATTATATTGTGAAAACTATCAGGACTATGGCTTAGCCGTTGACATGTTTAGTGGCAGCAGGGATAGCTGAACGTTTTGATATAAGATTTGTGTAGGTGGGCCTGAAAATAAGGGAGTGGTGGCAGTTTAGAAATCATGTCCTGATTTTTCAGCTTTTGGCAGCTCCCACTCTAGCTTTTGCCATTCATTCCTATGGGACAAATTTAAGCCACAAGAGCGAAGATATTCGTGAACCATTATTGAAGCGTTCACAAAGTAATAACAATCGATCGGGAACAATCTGCGTTTTGGTAAATTTTTGTCTATGTAGTGTAAAAACTGTGGGAGGAGTTAGGGTGGCAAATTTGGCTATAATAAGAATAATAATATATATGTGAGATAACATTAAGTGGTCTTGCTATGCAAGAACACTTAATATATATATATGTGAGATAACATTAAGTGGTCTTGCTATGCAAGAACACTTAATAATAATATATATGTGAGATAACATTAAGTGGTCTTGCTATGCAAGAACACTTAATAATATATATGTGAGATAACATTAAGTGGTCTTGCTATGCAAGAACACTTAATAAGAATATATATGTGAGATAACAATAAGTGTTCTTGCAAGAACACTTAATAATAATAAGATATATGTGAGATAACATTAAGTGGTCTTGCTATGCAAGAACACTTAATAATCATGTTGCTATAAGTGTGTCTTCCCGCCTTTCTTTTTGCCCTCATTTTACAGGCCTACCCCCTATGTTGGTTTCGGCACACCACACTGACTTAATTCCAATCACAAGTGATATCCTGGGCTGCGCACTCGGGTCCTCAATGTCCCTTTAAAAGGCCCTTGAGTTCCAAAGCACGCAGCCCAGGATTTCACTGATCCTCAGCCTAGCCTAGTACAAGATCTTTCTTAACAATATTATACAATGATAACAATGTGCCTTTGAGGGCACCCCTTAATAAATGCCTATACTATAGAGCACAACCCCACATATATAGTATAGGCATTTATTAAGGGGGACCCTTGAAGGCACTTAGATTTTCTATCTTACAAGCATCAGGATTATCTATATTTTCTACATCTCTATTTATTTATCATTGCATCTAATCCTAGCTTGCTACTGCCTCCTATACCTCCCTATTTACAGGTATTCTCTGCCTCTTCTTTATTAACTATTGAAACCAGGGCCGGTGCAAAGATTTTTGCCGCCCTAGGCAAAATAAAAATTGCGGTCCCCCCTGCCCCCCCCCACCTTTTGGTTCAAGACACTGACAAATTGCACAAAAGGCCACAATGTAAAATAAAGTGCGAATTTAAATAGTTTAATACATTAACATTCTGAAAGTGCAATACAACATACAGTTGTTAAGAGAAAAACACATGGCCACATTTATATTATAGTGGCATACTTGCATAATATAAGTGCAACAATAGAAATGGTATGGTCATTCAAAGAACCCCAAACACATAGCAAAATAAATATATAAATGCAGCATACAATTTAAGTGCTAAATAACTTTGTAAACAGCTTCAGCAACTTCGTAAACAGCTTAAATACTTTCTAACAGTTATCCTATCTAATTAAATTTAACTTGTCTTGCTTTGGCATTCGCAAAGTTCTTCAGTAATGTTTCAAAGTCAATCTCCTGGGCCGTCCGATTCTCTATTGCTATCATGGCAAGTCCCACAAGCCGTTCTTGGGACATTGAAGAACGAAGATAATTTTTTATAATTTTCAGTTTCGAAAAGCTTCGCTCACCTGTGGCAACAGTGATTGGTAAGGTCAACATAATTAGAAGTGCAATTGCCACATTTGGAGCAAATCCATTCCTCACTGCGTAGGCCAAAATATCAACAGGTGTCATCGAAGGTTTACTAACAGGAGCCAATACAGCAAGTTCTTCACACAGTTGCCTTCCATCTACATCAGACTCCTTTGATTTTACATCGGTTAAGACATTCTGCAATTCCATGCAGAACTGCAGGAGTTCTCCTTTTTGCACATCTTTTAGCTTGTGGATGTCATTCAAAAATTGAAAATGCGTGGAATGAAATTTAAGCTGTTCATTTCTTTCATGTACAGATTTTATTGTTGTGTCTAATATTGTGAAGAAACATTCCACTTTAAATTTATTTTTAGGTTCTAAGATAGGGTAAGAGCAAGAGCAGCAAAATTCATATCACCTCCGATTTCAATTAAGGTGTCATACACTTCTCCAACATGGAACCTAAATGGCCGAATAGCATCAATTCTGCTTGACCATTTAGTATCGGATAGCGGCTTAACTGTCAGCTTACTCACATGCTTTTTTAGAACATCCCATCGATTTGTTGAACCTGATAAAAAAAACATATATTTTCTGAAGAATGCAAAAAAATGTACTGGCATCCCTACAGCACATAGCAGCATTATTTACTACAAGATTTAAGGAATGAGCACAGCAGGGGACATAGAAAGCACGTGAGTTCAGGTCCATGATTCTTTTTTGTACTCCTGAGTGCTTTCCCTTCATGTTGGAGCCATTATCATACCCTTGACCTCTCATATCACTGAGTGGTATCTTCAGCATTTCAAGCTCATTCAAAATTGCCTCTGTTAATCCTTCTCCAGATGAGTTGTGAACTGGCAGGAAACCAAGAAATCTTTCCTCAATGTGTATTTCAGGATTTGCAATTGGCGAGTCTCCTTGCTTAACAGATACAAACCTGAAAACCATAGTCATCTGTTCAACAAGAGTGATGTCAGGGGTGCAGTCAAGTATAATGGAATAGTACTTGGCATCCTTAAGCAACCGTAGAATGTGTCTCCGTATTTCTTTTGAAATTAAACCAATTAGTTCATTTTGGATGTCTTTTCCTAAATAATGCTGATGAATTTCTGAATTCTGTATCTTTTTCAAGTGGCTTTGCATCACACTATCAAATGTTGCCATCATTTCTACAAGTTTCAAGTAATTTCCATTATTTTCAGAGTACAGCATGTCACTGCTGCCCCTGAAGGCCAAGCACTGCTTCCCAAGATATTGAACAAGCCGCTGAAGAACATTCTGCCAGTGCTGCGTTTCAGTTGCCAATAATCTTTGGTATGAATGGTCAATAGTACTTCCAGACCCAAGCCTTGTTAACAGTTCTGTCCAGTTTCCCATAGCAGTGAAGTGAGATGGAGACACTTCATGTGTAGCCAGACACTGGGACAAATTTTTCCAATCATCGTAGCTTCACGTTGTCAGGCTCATTTTTGTAGTTGTAAAGAGTTTACAACAAAAGCAAAATATTTTGTCCAGTCTAGGAGAATAACTAAGCCACTTTCTAGCATGCACTTCACCATTTCCAAGGCGCCATCTATAGTGGGTTGATGTAAACCGTCTCTTGGATGCATCTTTAGGAAATGCAAAGTGCTCTTTTGGCTTTGCCAGACCTTTCAGAACGATGGTTTCTTTTAGTGAGCTAGTAAGCATTTCAGGCCAGTCAGCTGGATCAAAGAGGTCTACCAGCATGCTTTTTCCATTTTCATCTTCTGATGATGATGATTTCTGTGAACTCTCTTCCTCGGTGTTTGTATCACTTTCTATGCCCAAAGAATGTTCGCCCACAGTAGTAGTTGAAGTAGAAGGGTGTGGTTCGACATCTACAGCTTCACGATTCTCTTTAGTCTCGCTTACAGATTTTAATACTGGATCAGGTTTAAAGAACCTATTTAATGATCCAGCCATCTTAGAAGTGTCTTCTTCTTGCAGCCTTCTTTTCTTTCGGAAAGCAGCACCAGACAATTTCTTTCGTGGTGCAGACATCTTGTTCAATTATCAAAATAACTATTGTAGAATAAATGTACATCAAAAATTATTAATATTCAATTAATATTCTCTTTGATGATCATTAAACCACAATAATAGCTGAAAATCATTTAGAAACCTACTGTACATATGTGCGCACGTGTGGGAGTGTGAAAGACGCAAAAATATATGTGTATGTATGAGAGCAGTTGATGTAAACATGAAGAATTAAAAATGGAGAGGGCAAGTGAGAGCAAGCACCCCCATGCACAGTCACAAACATTCACCTACAGTCATACATGGTCAGTCACATTACATAGTAATTCAATCTTCTATCTGGGTCCATACAACAAAATGTAATGGGGAGTTACTCTGTGTACCCCCTCTGAACTATTCCTATCGCCCCTTGTTGGCACGCTACTGAAGTGTTTCATCCTCAAAATACAGATTAGGGAACAGTGCACAAAATAAATCCAGTTTTAAATTTTATGAAGCTACTTAAAATCACCACTACTAGCAAAAAAAAAAATTGGGATTCAGTTACACCATATGGCGAAATCCATCACTATGTTACAGTTACCCAATATCCCCATTCCCCCACCCCACCATTTGGCTACTGTGACATTCACTTTGATTCCCAAAAATTCACACTTTTAGAAATGAACCTAATAAAACATAGTTCAAATTGTACATTTCATTAAAGACATTTTTTATGAACCATTACCACTACATAGTATAGTGGTCTGACATGACATCGCCCCCCATGTAAGTAGTCAAACCATATTAGAGCAGTTTGACTTCTTACCTTACATGGCCCTACCTTCACTACATCAGCCAAAAGCCAGAAGATCTCTGCATTACGCAAGAGTGGGCACGGTTGATGTAGTGGCGGTGGAGAGCAGCTTAAAGGAACACTATATCGTCAGGAACACTATACACCTGTATCCTGTTACATTAGAGCACCCCCACTCCCCAACCTCTGTGTGTGGTCATAAAGAGATATTAAGTTTTTCCCCCACACAGATCATTAACCTTTGCATTGGGAGGCTATTGTGCCTGTGCAGCAAAACACTGCACCAAAAAGCATCTCATCATACAGATGCAATGAATAAATGCATCTATATGGGAATGTTAAAGGGACTCTCCAGTGCCAGGAAAACACCTCAAGTTGCTGACCGGAGTCCAGCGCCGAGGGGCAGACTCTGCCTACTCTCCTCCCTCTCCATCGTCAGCCAGCGGGGGAGAACTAATGCGCATGAACGGCAATGGCCACGCACGCGCATTAAACCTCCCCATAGGGATTTCAGCGACGCTGGAGGCCCTCACAGAGCGTGAGGACGCCCAGCGTCGTATAACACACTTTTCTTGTTATAAGAACGTGGAAGTCCCTCTAGCGGCTGTCTGACAGACAGCCACTAGAGGAGGACTTAACCCTGCAAGGTAATTATTGCAGTTTATGAAAACTGCAATAATTACACTTGCAGGGTTAAGGGGAGTTGGCACAAGTGGTCTGGGTGCCTGGAGTGTCCATTTAAGCTCCTCCATGCAGGAGGGGACGCTTAAAGGGACACTATAGTCACCCAGTCTACTTCATCTCAATGATTACATTTGGGGTTAGATCCCATGGACAGCCTTACTAGAGGCGCATCTGTAACGCTGGAGGCATTTGATGCCTCCATCGCACAGAGCGTCCATAGGAAAGCATTCCTATGGACACTTTGAATGCACGCGCGGCACTTGCGGGGGAGGAGAGGCGCTGGAATAAGGTAAGCTGCTGAAGGGGTTTTAACCCCTTTCAGCGCCACGGGAGGGGGACCCTGAGGGTGGGGGCACCCTCAGGACACTATAGTGTCAGGAAAACCACTTTGTTTTCCTGACACTATAGTGATCCTTTAACATCAGTACTGCACACAGTGTCTTTACTCTGAAAAGACAGACAGTGTTTACCTTTTAAAAGCCTGCAGCGACAGGCTATAGACACCAAAACCACTACATTAAACTGTAGTGGTTCTGGAACTATAGTGTCCTTTTAATGTGAAGTAAAATAGTTATGTAATAATATTACTAAAGAATAAAAATAATGGATTTCCTACTTACCACACCCGATAAGGACAAGATGACAGTCTGGCTCCTGGTCAAATACAGGCTCTGGAGGCTGGGGAAGCAGGAACCAGCTACAATACTGGAGGCACTTGAACATGGCACATTCTTCCACTTTAAAATCCCCCATCTCTGTGCTCAATGGAGGATGGGGTCGGGTAGAGTCACTTCCGGTCGCCCAGTGCACGGAGCACTTAAACTCCGCCTCCAGGCTCCAGCAGCAGCAGGTAAGTAGACTGTGTGCTGTGACCTGTGACCTGTCCTGACCCCGAGAGACCACCCACCTTCACTGTTGCATGATGGGCAGTCTTGTGGGGTGGGCGGTCTCGTGGGGTGGGCGGTCTCATGGGCGGTCGCGTCTCTCTGCGGCCGCCCTCCATAGAGCAGTGCTGTGCCGTCTGAGGCTTTCTGTAGCGCTTTCTGACTCTGATTCTTGCTGATTCTGAGTGCAGCAGGGCTGGCGCCCCCTGCTAAGTTGCGCCCTAGGCGGCCGCCTAGGTCGCCTTACAGGTAGCGCCGGCCCTGGATATACGTGAAAGCTAATATGTGCAAGTGGAGGTGTCACAGTATAAGCTTGTAGGAGGTATAATATGTACATGAGTAACACACTATAAGTGTGGAGCGGCAGGAGGTATATGTGAGCTTAATTAAAAATTAATACATCTAAAAATAACCATAAATATGACTAATAATAGATAGAATATACAGAATTAGCATGGGAATTAAAAACATATTAATATAAAATAACAGCAAGAATTATGTCATAAAAAATTAAAAAGATCAAATTCTATATTTAACCCTTTAGGGTGTAGGGTGTCCATATTAAAAACCCACTCCATCTCTTTTTGTCCTATTTTTTTTAATAAGATCTCAACCTCTCCAATGATTTTTTAATGTGGCAATACCCGTGAAAGTAAGGTGTTTGGGGTCATTATTATAGAAAGAAGAAGGGAGGAAACCGCGCCTTACATAAATTATATATACATACACTTGATGTCTCTTGATGGTTGTAAGTATATCCTCAAAAAAAGAAGAAGTTTACAGAAGTGGGATGATACAGAATGGTCAATATAATTTTTTTCTATATTTCTGCAGTGTTCAGCTATTTGTATCCTTAATGATCTTATGATGCGTCCAATATACTGGAGGCCACAGGGGCACTCCAGTAGATAAATAGTGATGTCGCGAACACGAAATTTTCGGTTCGCGAACGGCGAACGCGAACTTCCGCAAATGTTCGTGAACCGGCAAACCGGGCGAACCGCCATAGACTTCAATGTGCAGGTGAATTTTAAAACACACAGGGACTCTTTCTGGCCACAATAGTGATGGAAAAGTTGTTTCAAGGGGACTAACACCTGGACTGTGGCATGCCGGAGGGGGATCCATGGCAAAACTCCCATGGAAAATTACACAGTTGATACAGAGTCTGGTTTTAATCCATAAAGGGCAGAAATCACCTAACATTCCAAAATCACAATGAATATGGATTGACACCTGACATATGACATATTGACACCTTGACATATGGATTGACACCTGTCCTCAGAGCCCTGATGCACACGGACACAGAGCAGAATAGGGACTGTTCCCCCTACATAGGGTCACTTGGCAGATATGGATTGACACCTATCGTAAGGATCCCTGATACACACTGACAAAGAGCAGAATAGAGACTGTTCCCCCTACATAGGGTCACTTGGCAGGTATGGATTGACACCTGTCCTCAGAGACCATGATACACAATGACACAGAGCAGAATAGAGACTGTTCCCCCTATATAGGGTCACTTGGCAGATATGGATTGACACCTGTTCTCAGAGACCATGATGCACACTGACAAAGAGCAGAATAGAGACTGTTCCCCATACATAGGGTCACTTGGCAGATATGGATTGACACCTGTCCTAAGGATCCCTGATACACACTGACACAGAGCAGAATAGGGACTGTTCCTCCTACATAGGGTCACTTGGCAGATATGGATTGACACCTGTCCTCAGAGCCCTGATACACACTGACACAGAGCAGAATAGGGACTGTTACCCCTACATAGGGTCACTTGGCAGATATGGCGTGGTCGTGGGAGGAGGAGGATGACTTTCACCTCTTCCCCTGTTAGATTCCCGTTGTGCTGTGACATCACCCTTATACGCTGTGTAAAGCATACTTTTTAAATTATTTTGCAAATGCTGCATCCTTTCCGACTTGTAATTCGGTAACATTTCCACCACTGTCTGCTTATACCGGGGGTCTAGTAGTGTGGACACCCAGCGCAGGTCGTTCTCCTTCAGCCTTTTTATACGAGGGTCCCTCAACAGGCACGACAGCATGAAAGACCCCATTTGCACAAGGTTGGATGCTGAGCTACTCATTTCCCGTTCCTCCTCCTCACACAGAGCAGAATAGGGATTGTTCCCCCTACACTTGGCAGATATGGATTGACACCTGTCCTAAGGGTCCCTGATACACACTGACACAGAGCAGAATAGGGACTGTTCCTCCTACATAGGGTCACTTGGCAGATATGGATTGACACCTGTCCTCAGAGATCATGATACACACTGACCCAGAGCAGAATAGAGACTGTTCCCCCTACATCGGGTCACTTGGCAGATATGGATTGACACCTGTCCTCAGAGACAATGATACACACTGACAGAGAGCAGAATAGAGACTGTTCCCCCTACATAGGGTCACTTGGCAGATATGGATTGACATCTGTCCTCAGAGCCCCTGATACACCATGACACAGAGCAGAATAGGGACTGTTCCCCTACATAGGGTCACTTGGCAGATATGGATTGACACCTATCCTAAGGATCCCTGATACACACTGACACAGAGAAGAATAGGGACTGTTCACCCTACATAGGGTCACTTGGCAGATATGGATTGACACCTGTCCTCAGAGCCCCTGATACACCATGACACAGAGCAGAATAGGGACTGTTCCCCTACATAGGGTCACTTGGCAGGTATGGATTGACACCTGTCCTCAGAGACCATGATACACCATGACACAGAGCAGAATAGGGACTGTTTCCCTACATAGGGTCACTTGGCAGATATGGATTGACACCTGTTCTCAGAGACCAGGATTGACACCTATCCTAAGGATCCCTGATACACACTGACACAAAGAAGAATAGGGACTGTTCACTCTACATAGGGTCACTTGGCAGATATGGATTGACACCTATCCTAAGGATCCCTGATAAACACTGACACAGAGCAGAATAGGGACTGTTCCCCTTACATAGGGTCACTTGGCAGATATGGATTGACACCTGTCCTCAGAGACCATGATACACACTGACACAGAGCAGAATAGAGACTGTTCCCCCTACATAGGGTCACTTGGCAGATATGGATTGACACTGTCCACAAGGACAAGCTGCAGACTTCCTGGCAGGGCCCATACAAGGTGGTAGAGCAGGTTTGTGATACCACCTTTGTGATCGGTGCGGTCACAGGCACGGGAGGCAAGCGCATGCTCCATGTGAACATGCTCAAGCCATACCACGAGCGCACGGAAGAGGTAACCGCGATCTGTGCACCTGCCACTGAAGATTATGATAATTTGCCACTCCCAGATCTCCTAGACCTAGAGGGCCAGAGCGGAGACCTGGGAGAAGTACAGTTAGGAGAATGGTTAGACCCCCAGGAGCGAACCCAGGTCCAAAGACTAATCCAGGACAAGGGGGCCACGTTTTCCAACCTACCTGGGTACAGTCCGTTAACCACTCACAAAGTTGAAACCCTAGACCAGACCCCGCTTTGCCAAACCGCCTATCGCATACCCGAAGCAGTTAAAGAAAATATTCAGAAAGAAATTGAGGAAATGATGCAGTTAGGGGTGATAGAACACTCTGACAGCCCCTGGGCATCCCCGGTAGTACTAGTACTGAAACGGGACGGCACGACCCATTTCTGTGTAGACTACCGGAGGCTAAACGATAAAACAACCTCAGACGCCTACCCTATGCCCCAGATAGACGAGCTCCTAGACAAAATGGCCAGAGGCCAGTACCTCACCACAATAGATCTGTGAAAGGGGTACTGGCAAATTCCACTAGCCGAGGACGCCATCCACAAGTCGGCATTTGTCACCTCGTTTGGCCTGTATCAGTTTAAGGCAATGCCATTCGGGATGAAGAATGCCCTGGCTAACTTTCAGAGGATGGTAGATCGGCTACTGGATGGGTTTCAGGAGTATGCCTGCGCCTTCTTGGATGATATAGCCATTTTTAGCTGCTCCTGGCCCTAACACCTGACCCACATAGGAGCCATACTAGACCGGATTAGGGAGGCCGGACTGACCCTAAAGCCCAGTAAGTGCCATATAGGAACGCGTAAAAACCTCCCCAAGATAGTAGTATGGGCCACAGAGTGTGAACAGGCCTTCCAACAGCTCAAGACGGCGCTCATTAAATCACCTGTACTTTCTGCTCCTGATCAAACTAAACGCTTTCTCGTCCATACAGACGCTTCTATGTTTGGATTGGGAGCAGTACTGAGCCAAGTCGGAGCAGATGGCGGCGAGCAACCCGGGGCTTATCTAAGCCGGAAACTTTTACCCAGGGAAGTAGATACACTGCCATTTAAAAGGAGTACCTGGCGGTGGTGTGGGACCTCAAAAAGCTGCAACCTTACTTGTATGGACAACCGTTTACCTTACTCACAGATCACAACAAATTTGGGGCACTGCGCGTGCAATCTAATGTGCCACCAGATAGGAGTGGTGTGTTTAGTACTATTGTTATCAGTTTAATCACTGTTACGTCCCCTATCCGTTGATGTGGAGCAAGACGCAGCAGCAGAAGAGGACTCAGCCGAGGAGGTTATGGAAGAGGATGGAGTAGGAGGAGTAGAGGAGGTGGCAGCAGGCCTGCCTGCAGGTCATGGCAGTGTCACCAACTCCTCTGCAGAGCCACGCATTCCATGCTTGGCAGCCGTCAGCAGGTTTGCCCAATGCGCAGTGTAGGTGATATACCTGCCCTGACCATGCCTTGCAGACCAGGTATCAGTGGTCAGATGGACCCTTGCCCCAACACTGTGTGCCAGACATGCCATTAATTCCTTTTGCACAATCGAGTACAGGTTGGGGATTGCCTTTTGTAAAAATAAATTTTGTCCGGGTACCAGTGAGTGAGTGGTGGCACTGGGCACAGTATCCACTGTGAGCCTGACACACCCGCTGGCAGACAACTAACTGCTATTCAATCTATAACAGTGAAAAAAAAAATTTGTTTTTAAATGCAAGCTATTATGACACCAGATATGAGTGGCACTGTGAACTGGCAGAGTACACGCTGTAGGGCTGACACACCCGCTTTGAGACAACTAACTGCTATTCAATCTATAACAGTGAAAAAAGTTTTTTGTTTTTAAATGCAAGCTATTGTGACACCGGTGAGTGAGTGGTGGCACTGGGCACAGTATCCACTGTGAGCCTGACACACCCGCTTTGAGACAACTAACTACTATTCAATCTATAACAGTGAAAAAAGTTTTTTGGTTTTAAATGCACGCTATTGTGACACCAGATGAGTGGCAAAGTACACTGGCAGAGGTCTGCAGAGCACACGCTGAAGACCTGACACCCGCTTTAAGGACACTGACTGCTATTAGCTTACACTGAAAAACTTTTTTTCTTTGTAAAAGCATGCTATAGAGACACCAGATATGAGTGGCAAAGTACACGGGCAGAGGTCTGCAGAGCACACGCTGAAGGAGCCTGACACCCGCTTTAAGGACACTGACTGCTATTAGCTTACACTGAAAAACTTTTTTTCTTTGTAAAAGCACGCTATAGAGACACCAGATATGAGTGGCAAAGTACACGGGCAGAGGTCTGCAGAGCACACGCTGAAGGCCTGACACCCGCTTTAAGGACACTGACTGCTATTAGCTTACACTGAAAAACTTTTTTTCTTTGTAAAAGCACGCTACAGAGACACCAGATATGAGTGGCAAAGTACACGGGCAAAGGTCTGCAGAGCACACGCTGAAGGAGGCCTGACACCCGCTTTAAGGACACTGACTGCTATTGGCTTACACTGAAAAACTTTTTTTCTTTGTAAAAGCACGCTATAGAGACACCAGATATGAGTGGCAAAGTACACGGGCAAAGGTCTGCAGAGCACACGCTGAAGGAGGCCTGACACCCGCTTTAAGGACACTGACTGCTATTAGCTTACACTGAAAAACTTTTTTTCTTTGTAAAAGCACACTATAGAGACACCAGATATGAGTGGCAAAGTACACGGGCAGAGGTCTGCAGAGCACACGCTGAAGGAGGCCTGACACCCAGACGCTTGCAGACAACTAACTGCTATTCAATCTATTACAGTGAAAAAATTTTTTTTTCTTTTTAAATGTCAAGCTTAAGCTATTGTGACACCAGATATGAGTCGTGGCACTGGGCAAATGGACACAGTATCCACTGTGAGCCTGACACACCCGCTTTAAGGACACTGACTGCTATTCAATCTATAACAGTGAAAAAGGTTTTTTGTTTTTAAATGCAAGCTATTGTGACACCAGATATGAGTGGCACTGTGAACTGGCAGAGTACACGTTGTAGGCATGACACACCCGCTTAAAGACAAGTAACTGCTATTCAATCTATAACAGTGAAAAAAGTTTTTTGTTTTTAAATGCAAGCTATTGTGACACCAGTGAGTGAGTGGTGGCACTGGGCACAGTATCCACTGTGAGCCTGACACAGAAGCTGGCAGCAGTGGCAGACAACTAACTGCAATTACATTACACACAAAAAAAAAGCAGACTGATGTTCTAGCCCTAAAAAGGGCTTTTTGGGGTGCTGTCCTTACAGCAGAGATCAGATGAGTCCTTCAGGACTGTAGTGGACACTGTATACCCTAACCTAGCTATGCATTTCCCTATCTAGTCAACAGCAGCTACACTTTCCCTCCTCTCACTAAGCATGCAGCTTGAGAATGAATGTAAAATGGATGCTGTCCAGTAGGTGGGAGGGTCTGCTAGGGAGAGTGTGCTGCTAATTGGCTGGAATGTGTCTGCTGACTGTGAGGTACAGGGTCAAAGTTTACTCAATGATGACGAATAGGGGGCTGATCGAACCGCGCATGTGTTCGCCATCCGCGGCGGACGCGAACACGCTATGTTCGCCAGGAACTGTTCGCCAGCGAACCGTTTGGTGCATCACTATAGATAAATAAAATTATTGATTTCACAGGTAATGATGTCTTTGATGGTATATATTTTGCCAGTGTTATTTGATTTAAACGAGGTTCTTCGTTTTTCAGTAGGGTTTGTTTTCTTACAAGCTACGCAACTATTACATTTAAAAAATCCTTTATTAAAAGATAAAAAGTGGTCATTGTTGATACTTTCTTAAATGTCTTTAGTGTAATTTTTTGTGAGGTGTCTTTTTAAATTCTGGGCACCTCTGAATATGATTTTTGGTCTTTCCGGAATCATATCTTTAAGAATCGGGTCTTCCTTTAGAAGGTGCCAATGTTTATTCATAATTTTTTTTTAAATGTCTATTCTTAACATCAAGAATGATAAATAGGGCTCTCTTTACAGAAAGTGTTTATGGAAGGCTGTGCAAGTCACATGCAGGGAGGTGTTACTAGGGTTCATAAACAAAGGGATTTAATGCCTAAATGGCAGAGGATTGAGCAGTGAGGCTGCAGGGGCATGTTCTATACACCAAAACTGCTTCATTAAGCTAAAGTTGTTCAGGTGTCCCTTTAATACTTATCCGGATTCCAACTCTTTTTTACTTCCTGGTTACCATCCTATTCCTTGGTGGGGATTATACCACCTACGCTATACTGACTAGAGCAAGTTCTGCTCTAGCAAATGTGAGTACGGAATTTTACATTTTTCTTTATTTATTTTATCAGTACGTACTGCACTATCTGGATTCTCTGTCTTTCCACATATAATCTGCCTGAGATTGCCAAGATATCTACTGCTTCATACATATCCTGAGATGGGGATTGTTCTGTCCATGCGCAATAACAGCTGAGCTCTGAGTTAGCTCTGGGAAATGTGAGTGTGAACTTACTCAAGCACCCATTCACACACCCACTTTATCTATTTTACTGCACCATTATTTTATATGTTTTTTATTTTGAGGTCAATTGTATAGAGACCATCAACATAACCATTGTGTACGTATATAATCTATATTGATTATTTGGTCTAGGGCAAGGTTTCCTTCTATTTTTTTCTGTTCACACTATTCTGCTACAAGGCTCGGGTTCCTTGTACTGGTTACTGCTGCCTAAATACTACTGTCTGTATACTACTATAGTGAGTGCCTAATTCTCCTGTTTCTAGTGCTTATATACCAAGCTAATTAAGGATCTGCTTCAGGTGGGTTAGACAGGAGCAGCCACAGGTAAAGTCCAACCCCCAGTGCTGGAGACAAGGCGAGGATAAACATACAGCAGAAACAAGAACTCAAGTGTGACCCAGAGGCAAGACAGCAGGACCAAGACAGAAAGATTGCAGAGTTCAAATCCCCTGTTGGGCACTTCTGGGGCTCCAAATCTGGATGTCACATTGAGAACTGTGACAGAAAGTCAATATATTATTCCCATAACAATTATCGGACACATAAGTCTGGAAAATCGGGGGTATTTCACTGGTAGAGAATGTGACTGCAGATCAAGAAGTCACAAGTTCAAATTCTGATGCTCCCCATAAAAAAGAAACTCTTGAATTAATTTGCCATTGATTCCTCTATTTTAAAAACACAAAACTGAAAGTGGATGTTGCTATAATCAAAGTGGCAAAAAGAACTGTTTTACCAATAGATAGCGCAGCATTTTTGAGGAAACCAATGGAAAAACGATTGGATGCTAACCTGGTCAAGACTTACTCTTTAGGGGCAACAATGCATCATGCAGTGCCTTAACATCATTGTCAAGGGCTCTAAGTGTCTGGACCGCTACGCTTAGTAAAGACATCTCTAAAGGCACTAACAGAGATACATTACTGGAAATTTAACAGGATTTAAAATGTGCTTCAGATTTCATCACAGAAGCATTGGAAGTTCTTACCAAGCTTATATCCAAAGATATGGGCCATTCAGTTTCAGCCAAGAGGGCCCTTTGGTTGAAAACATGGGGTGCAGATAATTCATCAAAACTAATCTATGCGTACTTCCTTTTTAGGGAAACCTTCTGTTTGGAAAACCCTTAGACAATACTACCTAAGATGACTAAAGGGGAAAAAAAGTTCTCCTGCCACAGGACAGAAGAATAAAGCAATATCCTAATGGTTGGGCAGAGGATACAAAGAACAACATTTCTTTTGAGACTCCAGATCTTATAGCCTGTGAGAGAATATTCTAGAGTGCCTTGTTCCAAGGAGATATAGGACTGCCATTTTGGAGTCCAGAATTAATTTGTTCCTAGTTTGTTACAAAATTGGAAGCGCTTTAGATGGGGTTTTTTGCCTTTCTTTGGATCAACAGAAAAAAACACATGTGAGAGAGACTGAACCTGATGGACGCAAGTCTCTGTTCAGCTAGAGGCTGATGAGATAGCTCAGTGGGCTAATCCATCATCAGTAGAATCTATTCTCCCTGTCTTGGAGTGTTAACTCAGCTCTTCATTCCTCTGAGGTAGATGTAATGAGTACCATTAAATTGGGTAATAGTAACAACTCCTGGACGTACTTGGAAACCAGAGTAATCTGAATGTACTTTTCCTGGTTACATACTTTGTTAATATTATTATGTGACATACTGGAAGGAACAACAGAGTCAATCTTTCAAAACCCAAAAGAAGAATAGGAAAATTGTTTGTTCGGCAGGAAACAGATATTCAAGGTAGGATAACTGAATCTGGTCCTTGCACTTCACCGATCTTTCAGTTCTGTCAGTTATAGAGAAAAGGAAAAACCTATGCAAGAATGCCTAGAAAAGCTCATTCAGCAGGAAGTGATTTGTGATATTCCTTACAAAGAAAGAGTTCAAGGAATTTACTATTCTGTTTTTGTTACCCAAAGCCATCATAGAAATTGAGAATGGATTTGGATCTGAAAAAGGTGAACTTGCTATTAAAGAAAAAAACTTTCAAGATGGAGAGTCTTCAGACTATGATTACTCAAATATATATCCTACAGAATAGCTAACCTCTATAGATCCATATATCTTCAAAACGCATACTATCACATTCCTGTAGCACTTGCACACAGACAGTATCTAAGGTTCAAGATGTTTGATAGTCATTTCCAATTCCTAAGTTTGCCGTTTGGTCTAAGCTTCGCACCCAGTACATTCACAAAGATCCTGATCAGCCTAAATGCTCTCCTATGGGAATAAGGAATCAGATTACTCCATTATCTGGAAGGTATACTGATTGTAAACAAACCAAAATGAAGACTGATAAGAGATACAGAGACAGGTATTCAACAAATATCAAACTCAACTTTAGTGAGCTGGGCACACTGGAACCTGAGAATAACACAGAACAAATTCTTAGAGCAGTTCAATCAAGAATGGAAACATAATATCTGGATCACAGAAGAAGTAAGAATGTCTCTTCAGTAGTGGATGAACGTAGAAAATATCAGGAGGGGCTTCCCACTAGGGGACCTAAAGTTGGAATTATTGACCACAGATGCCAGATGATGATAATTTTGGGGAGCTCAAAACATCTTCCAGGACAATCTTCACAGACACTATGTACATCCTGGAGAATGGAAGCAAGTATGGATATGTTCAAGCAGACATGCGATCTTTGGGGAACACTGGATATAGATCTGATGGTGAACTACAGAAACAAACACGTTTCTCCTTTTCTCTATTCCATAAGATTTGACCCAAGAGCAAAAGCCCTAACACAGAGATGGAAAATGTATTCCCTCTCCTTCCATTAATCCAGATAACTTTCAAAAAGACCGGGAAGGAAAATGTAGAAGTGATAGCAATTATTCCTCATTGGCCACGGAGGCCTTGCTTTCCACTGCTGTTAATTATGTCACAAGGAGTTTCTTATGAACTGCCAATCAAGAGGAACCTATTATCACAGGGCCCAGTTCTCCACAAAGATCCTGCAAGATTCAATTTGAAGGCCTAGAGATTGAGAAGAACTTTCTGAAAGCTAGAGGCTTATCAGATTATGTAGTGGATACTACTCTCAAAGCTAGTAGTCACACTACGTCAAAAGTATGTAATATAATTTAGAAAGCTTTTCTTGATCTTGGAAAAGTTTCTGAAACTCTTAATCTTCCTTATTTGTTGGAAGTTTTACAAAATATTGTGAATGAAAGTTTGAGTCTTAGTTCTCTTAAAGTACAATTATCCTATGATTAAACGTTTTAACAAAGGAGCAATGAGAATTAGACCATATGTTTAAAAACTTCATCCCAACATGGGAGTTGCCTACAGTTTTGCATAGTCTGACAGGCACACCCTTTGAGTTTATGGATTCTTCATCTTTAGGGGTCTTAACACTGAAATGTGTTTTCCTTGTTTCCATCACCTCAGTCAGAAGAGCTTCAGAATTACAAGCTCTTTCATGCTATCATCCTTTTACTTAATTTGTTGGAAATAAGGCAGTTCTAAGGTTGGTTCCGATATTCATTCAAAAGGTTCCTTTCCTAATTTCACCTGAACCAGGAGGTTATCCTAACTTTTTCCTTGGAAATCCCTTCTTCTGAAGAAGAAACCCTTTCATACTTTGGATGGGGTTAGGTCTTTACGTAACCTTGATCGTACTAAAGAATTTAGTAAGTCAAATAGACTTTTATTGTACCTTTTGGTTACCATAAATGTATATCTGCCTCTGTTTCTATTATCAGGAGATTTGTGGGGCACTATCGCCTAGACATTTCAGGCTCCTGTGCCTCATTTGGGATAAATATCTTACTTACAAAACTAATGTTTGATTAAATTGGTATAGCATTGATATGGTATAATTGTTGTTGTTTTTTATCACCCACCTTTTACTTTTGCTTGGGAAGTGCCACAGATGATGCTGACATAGGTTGGCCAGGAAAACAGAAAATTGTTACAATTACCATACTTTTATTTTCCTGGCCAACCCATGTCAGCATCATCTGTGGTATTTCTCAAGCAAAAGTAAAGGGTGGGTGATAAAAAAAACAATTACACCATATCAATGCTATACCAATTTAATCAAACATTAGTTTTGGAAACAGCATATTTCTCCCAAATATAATCCCATATAATATTTTGCATTTTTAATGCTGTGGAAGAAAAGCGAAAGAAGCTTGAGAAATAAAACACCCAGAATGTAGTTTCCTTTTCAAATATTTTTTATTGAAAGATTTTGCAGATTTTACAAGTAATAAAAAAACAATATATTAGGGGAGGGGAGAGGAAGGGAAAACTTGGAAGTGGGAAAAAGGGGGTATCCATCCATTATAACGGTAAGTATGTTAATGTACAAGGCACTTAAGTTGAAAAACATTCCATAACAAGTTATTAACGGTTATATGTTTTTTTGACATTGGTTTCCCAGTGGTATTTCAATTGTGCAAATATATGTGTGTTATTTCTATGTGATAATTCGTATGATTTGTTTTCTAGTGTTAGTGTTAGTACTTCTTTAACTGAGGGTGTGTTTTTAGATTTCCAATATCTGGGTAGGCATGTGGTTGCAGCTATCAGAATGTGGCCTACTATAATTCTATCAGAATGTAGTTTCCCTAGTCTAGTCTGCCGACCATAGAAGTGAAATACCCACCAAGAAAGCCTGCAATGCGGCTGCGCCCATTAAAGGGTGCGCCCAGAAACAAGTATCTACGCTGGCCAAAGCGATTTTATGCCCTATAATTATGCCAGAAGTTGTCTGAGGTTGCTGGGAGTTCAAATCAACATCGGAATGAGGCAACCTCTAGCTATTGCTAACTAGCATCTGTGAAACACAACTTTGTTCAAACACAGTCAGTGGCTGGCTGATTCTAAATATAATTATAAGGTTCAAAAGCTCTAGTAGTAAGTTCAGAGAATGCACGTATCACAGGGCTTCACAGCAACAAAACCTTACTGTGTTTATTCACTGAACTTTAAATTGTTGAGAATTGACATATAAATAGAAACATTTACACTAAAACTAGATCATGATACACAGCCTGTTTTCAAGGACAATTTGGACAAAAAAAAGTCTGGAAGTCAATAGTAAATACAGAAAAAAAAGATTGAGGGTTTTGCTATACAGCAACTATTTCTAAATGGATGGGGTGCTTAAAAGAGGCATGCCACTGCCCAAATGCAAAATCAATTAAAATCACAGTTTTGTAGATATACCTCAAATTAAAATGTACATGCATTTAAATATGCATTGTGTCATAAAAACGACATGCAAAACCAGCAATTCTCTTGTATGCTGCCTTTGCAAACCCTCCCCTTCTAACATAGAAACATATCATGTGATGGCAGATAAGAACCATTTGAGCCATCTAGTGTGCCCAATTTTCTAAATACTCCTATTAGGTCCCTGGCCTTATCTTATAGGTAGGGTGGCCTTATGCCAATTCCACACATGCTTAAACCTTTTTCACTGTGTTAACATCTACCACTTTAGCTAGAAGGCTATTCCATGCATCCACTACCCCTGCAATAAAGTAATACTTCCGGATATTATTTTTAAACCTTTGCCCCTCTAATTTCAGACTATGTCCTCTTGTGGTAGTTTTTCTTCTTTTAAATATAGTCTCCTCCTTTACTGTGTTGATTCCCTTTATTTATTTAAATATTTCTCTCATATCCCCCCTGTCTCGTCTTTCCTCCAAACTATACGTGTTGAGATACTTTAACCTTTCCTGGTAAGTTTTATCCTGCAATCCATGAACCAGTTCAGTAGCCCTTCTCTGAACTCTTTCCAAAGTATAAATATACCTCTGGAGATACGGTTTCCAGTACTGAGTACAATACTCCAAGTGAGGTCTCACCAGTATTCCGTACAATGACATGAGCACTTCTTCCCTCTTTCTACTGCTAATGTCTATCCCTATACAACCAAGCATTCTGCTAGCTTTCCTGATTATCTATTACACTGTCTGCCTACCTTTAAGTCATCTGAAATTATTACCCCTAAATCCCCTTCCTCAGATGTTGAGGTTAGGGCCCTATCAAATATTTTATACTCCGCTCTTGGGTTTCTTACGTGCAAGATGCATAATCTTGCACTTAATATTACCCAGACTTTCTAATGCAGCACAATGATAAATATTTGCAAGGCAGATGCTCTGAGCAGTTGCCTCTTCTTGAATTTAGCTCCACTGAGCTTTACTTGTCTGCTTGAAAATTGAGGGGTGTAACGGAACCTTCCGTTAATGGATGCTTCCGAGCTTGCACCAAGGACCCCATAGGGTTTTGAAGAACAACCAATCAACACATTACAACACAGCTTACACTCCCATTCATTACATCAGAAATCCTCCCCTCTGCCTGTGATACAATTATCTCAACACAATAGACTAACTTAATTATCACAGGCAGGAAAATACAGTATTATAAAACATATCACAGGGACCCCAAAACATGCAATAACCCCATAAAAAATATATCCTTGGAACCGGGGGATCTGGATGAACCACATATCCAAAATTCCCCCAGATCCGTTCAGTAGTTTGGAAGATGCGGTTTAATGCAGATTCCACAGAACATATACAGGCTATATGAAAAATAATTACTGTTAAATGTGTCCCCTGTTCTTAAGTTTAAAACTACTGAACGATGTCTTTCTGCACCAAATACCGGCGAGATGGCACCGCATAGAAAAGTCAAAACAGTGTCTGTGAGTAAAAATGGCCACCATCCATTGTTCTCACCATGTGCTTCATCCATTGTTCTCACCATGTGCCTCTGATACATGAAATTGTGGCCATCCAGTAACTACACAGTTTGTCTGCTAGTCTATCCAGCTGAACCAACAGATGAAACATATGGGGAACAGTGCAACAAACAAAGGGAATTATAAAACATATGGACAATAGTCATATTTGTGCACAATCTCCAGTTTTGTCACAGGGCACAAATAGTGTTTTCAAATGCCATATATCCCAGGGCCATAGTCAGAAGGTAGGAGGCGGGCAAGCAGCCCCCTCCAAGAACACATGGCGAGGTCTGTTCCGCCATAAGGGGTGTAACCATTTTTCGTTTATAAAAGTGTCAGTTTGTATTGAAATCTGCACTTTTTGCAAATGAAAAAAGAGGACACGTTTCATACATAAATCTGTCCAGCAAGTTAGAGTATATTAGTGGTCTGCAGTGTCCCTTCAGCTTAACCCCTTAAGGACACATGACATGCGTGACATGTCATGATTCCCTTTTATTCCAGAGGTTTGGTCCGTAAGGGCTTAAAGAACACAGTAAGGTCTCAAAATATACAGAGGAAAAGCAGAGTTTAGGAACAAATGCTAGGAAAGGCATTATTTAATAGTAGTATTGCTGAAATTTCATCAGCTTATACAATATTCAGAAAAGGGGATAATTGCATGGCCAAAAATTCGCTCATTATTTCTATTTTTAAAACAAATGTCACTGTGTTAAGCTCCCCATTACTACTTTAACTGACTGACTGCCAACCAAACAGATTGCTATGTCTTTCAGAATATTGTGCCTTTTGGCTTCTCTTTAAAATAATCATGAACATATATGATTTTACTACAAGGATTAGAAAAGCACTTAAGGTCAACATTGTATTGTTGATTACTGACGGTCCCTTATTCGAAAATACATCTGCAGAAAATCATATGTTGAGTAATGCCTTCCAAACATGGAGACAGAAATGGTGTTCTATATTTTGTTTTACCAACTCCATAAATGGTAAAGCAGGATTACATCCATGTACCTCAAAGCAATAAATTTATGTTATTTGTTCAATAAATGTAATTGTTTATCTTGAGAAGTTCAATATCAGAGGCATGTGTATTTGAAATTGGAAAAACTTGCTCCAGTGAATCTCTGCAGTAATCGAATTTCTTTGGAAGGAAATTGTCAAAAAAACATTTATTTTTCAATTTTAGTGACACTTTTCTTTTAATGGCAGTGATATTCAAATTAATTAAAGCTGAAATGAATTTTGATCAGGCAATGCTGTAACACATTTTGTGGTCAGCTGAAAGACCTAGTGAGATTTTTGTATGATTGCTTTATATGCAAAAAAAAAATGATTGTATAATTGTCCATAAAATAGTCATTTATTCTCCAATTATTTTGACAGCATAAGTAAGATGATTTTACAGACATAGGATTTGTTGATCATTTAGTAATAAAATAAAATGGCTATTTTTATTTATTTATTTAACCCTTTTACTGAAGCATGACTTGTTTGTAATTGGATTTTTCCTTCCTTTCAGTAATTACTGGCAGCAAATCTATCAGGTACACGTACAGGAAATTACCTTACTACAGATTCTAAAATATCAATTGAGTTCTGAAGTATGATTTTATATATATCAGTTTTCTATCTGTTAAAATGTTTGGGGGCACTTTCTTTGTTTAATATAATGTAGACATTGTTAATGTTGTAGATGACTATTGTAGCTGGAGATTACTTATTTTTAATGGAATATCCACATCGATGTACAGTGGCCTATTGTCAGCAATCATCTGTCCTATGTTCCAATTGCAAATTCAAGTATATCATTTTAAAATGATATTTGATCATTAGAAACACCTTTTTTGCAATTATGTTAGCTCAGCTGAAAAATGTTGTGCAGATTAAGCATTCATTAGACTAATTGACTATCTGGAGCAGATTACAGATTCAAGATGGCCAGAAACAGTTTTCTATTGAAACTTGTCAGTCTATTCTGTTCTGAGAAATGAAGGCTATTCCATTCAAGAAATTGCCAAAAAAAACTAAAAATCTCATACAACGCTGTGTACTACTACCTTCACAGAACAATGAAAACTCTCTTTAACAAGGATAGAAAGTATCGTTTCCTAGCTGGAACAGGGGACAAACCGCAGCACTTCTGCCCACAGTCGCTGTGGTTGGACTGGGACCCTGGAACCACTCCTCCCTGGAGCCGAATGGGGCATTAGCTCTAGTCCTTACAAGGACTTTCCCTGTTTAATCTTCTGCAACCTGGAACAGCAGACACTGGAGCAAATATTCTTCCCTCCAATAATTGGACGACACACAGTTTGGAGTGTAAACAGGAACAGACCGAGTTGTGGTTTTATTGCTTCTTTTATACAGGTTTTTACACAATGTTACCACCCACAGGGTTTTGTGGCAAAGCCAATCAAATACATTATAATACAGTTAAACACTCCCAGTTAGGACAAACAAACCCTCCTCTCTGCCTGTGATATAATTACTGTACAAAATGGGTGGATGTAATTATAATGGGCAGGAAAATACAGTTTTTATACAATTCTAATAACTTCTAAAATATCCATCAAATATCCATAAGTTACATATTAATAATCAACACACTACACATATACACATATCCAAAAATCAGACAATTCCCTTCAGTGGTTAAAAAGTTAGTTGGAAGTCCTTTTTGACCGACTGCAAGCATGGCTTTCATGCCCAAAACTGTCACCAAATCTGTGGTGAACCTGGAACTTCAGCAGCTAAAGCCCCAGATGATGACAATGGAATACTACAAGCTTCAATTCTATCCAGTCTATCGTTAACCTTCCCGATGGAGGTAACCAGTGAGGAAATCATGGTATGGAGCTCCGAGTTGCTGGAAATTTGTCCCAAGGGGCGAAATTCACCTCTAACATGGAGGATGGGTGTTGGCCTCGCGGGACCACTGTAGACAAGCTGGAGGTGCCGGAAGTGTTACCACTAGTGGGACGTAAGACTTTAATAAGCCAGTAAAACCTAAAAGAAAATTGGGATGTTGAGGAGTCGCCTTTGTTAAACATACCGGAAGTCTATTCTCATGTTTAGGTCAGAAACTAGTTGTAACCTATTGAAATTGAATGGTACAAGTTGCAGCGAGGATACGCTAATAATAGGGGAAAAGCCCACCAACCAAAAGGGAGGGATTTTTTAAAATATATTATTAACTCATCTGTCACAGAATACCGTGTTTCCCACAAAAGGAGGTAGAGTGGGGAAGGAAAGGCCTGTACAAGATATAAGATTCGAAGTCTGAAGAGCAAATGCTGCTCTAAATTTTCACCTTGAGATCTGAAAATTATTGGCATGACACATAAATATGTTTGAAAGCAAGCCCATGACCTGTATTAACATCAATCGTAACCCCATAGTATGTTCAAGGAACTATGTAGAACCAAATACCATCCTAAACAAAGCGCTATGCGCATACTATGTGCCTATTAATGTGCTAGTTAGATACGACATTAAGACTGACCTGCTGAGCCCAACATTATAATGTACAACCTATACATAGAAGAAAATACATTCTGTCAACCAATAGTTTCCTAGTGTGAGGGTCTCCTATACACCTCTATACTACTGCAACATCAGGTTTTGACAGCTAGAAGCCCTCCATAAAAATCTAAAAAGATCATGGTTAGAACCTGAGACTACCTACGCTCCTGGATACTATCAGAGAAATGAATTCCCCATTATTAACCTAAAGTAACAGCCCCCCCCAACACCACTCACATACTCTTCATCAAGCCCAAATCAATAACCTAGTATCAACAAACAACAAAATAAAATAAAAAAGGTCAGTTCCAACTGGTACCTTCATCAGAATGAACCCTCACCTTAATTTTAAACCAGAAGTAAAGTAGTAAGTAGTAAATAAGAACCAAGCAAATCTCAAATATAGCCGCTCTGTACACTAATGTGGATTACCCTTTATTACATGTGTACATTTGGTTCAGTCCTTAAGGGGTTAAACAGTATAATATCAAATGTGTTTATTTTTAATTATTTCCCAGTAAGCATACATTGACACATCTCATTATTATATGCTCCAATAAACCTGTATCTACTAGAATGTGATCTTGCTGCTTATTTTATGTATCAAAAATATATAGCAGAGTATACAGATGTACAGAATTTGCAAGAACTGTGTTTCTAGAATTCATATTTACAGATCCTAAAATAGTCTGAATTTTAAAGAAAAGTTGTAGTGATTTATATGGCTTCCAAAGTTTAACATTAATCATTTGCATGAATGATGTGCAAAATCTTTGGCTTTGCAATGATATCTATTTTTCATATTTTAACCTTGCATGGATACTATGGATATATTTGTATCATATTGAACATGCTTTAGAAAACTGTTTTGGTCCTTTGATATACAGTGAACAATAAAAGATTGGATGTTTGGAATGCTAAGTATGCAAATGCTTTGCCAAGCAGGAATAATATGTACCCTTTCAGTAATACAGGCACATTTGGAAAATTAAGTTGCTATGTAAAAGAGTCTGAAGGGTAGCTCTGATGTGTGATTAAAGAATTTTTTAGACTCATGGGGAACATCGTTATACAAAATGTATTCGATTTTTGTACTCTTCTTTCATTTCAAAGTATTGATCAAAAGCAACGAGTTTTATATTTTGCTGCCTGGAACTTATTATTCGTTTTGGATTATGACCGCAACAGAAAGAAACAAAACACATGCAATAGGACTTTTATCTGTAATGTTGAAGAATTCAAACATTTTGTGGAAAATTTTCTGATTCTACTTACTAGTTACTTGTCAGTAAATAAAATGCATGCATGCATATATATATATATATATATATATATATATATATAATATATTCACACATACTATCATGTTTAATTATTTTCATTTTATTCCCCATCAAGTTTATTAAACATAGTTTATGTGATGTGCAAAGGGAGAATTAATCAAGTCACCGCCCAAGCACTGCACTCAGCACACCCGAGATAAGCACTCACTGTGAAAATGTAAATGTTTTATTGGCATGAAAACAGAACATGAAAACAACACAGGATGAGCTAAAAAAACATTGTATTTTAGACAATTAGATCTTTAATCATAGGAAAGTCTAAGAATAATTCCTCCTTTTGCATTTTCCAGGGCTTCATTGTATCTGTCTAACCTTTCTACTCTGCTTTACTTATCAAATTAAGCACTACATTTTCACTGATTTCGCACAACACTGTCTGTCTAGAACTTTGATAATTTGATCATCTGTACAAGGGACCACCCCAGTAATGTTTTTTCATTTTATTTTAGATACAAGTTCAGAAAGACAGAAAGATCTTATTTTTTGCCTCAGTTTACATTTGGGTAGGAGGCTAGTCTGGACAGGACATTCACAGATAATGAATGGTAGCAAATAATGGTGTATAAACTTTTAACTCACTGATACCAGGCCTTATTTCACCAGTGATTTCCAGGTGGCTATCTGCATTATTTAGGGCACTATACTTCATTTATGATGGTCTTGACCTAAGGTCCAACCTTTATCAAAACATGTCTACTGAGTCATTTGTAAGTCATTGGATGCCCCACCAGTTTTGATTCACAGTACTTTGCTTATTATAGTTTATAATAACTCTGTAACACTTCAAATCTCAATGACTTTGAAGTCCATCTTCCCACATACTTGACATGGCTCTTGCTGCTTGGTTGATGGAGGTGGAGGGATTAGGGTAATGGAAAGCTTACTATTACACTCTCGTAGCCAGCTGCAGTACTATCAGACCAGATGATTTTATTGGCAAGTTTCTCTACTCCACAAATTATACTGACTACATGGCTCTGAATTTGGATCACAGTAAAAGCCACCTTTTTAAGTAAATACAAACAACATAATTTATATTTAGAATTTATATATGATATATCACAGAGCCAACATTAATATGCAGTGTGTATTGGGTTCTGCGATCTCCTAGAATGCCATGAACATTACTGGGCCTCTGCACGACATTCTAGGAGATAACAGAACCTTTATGCTGCATATGCATCATATAGATAACACAAGGATATATATACAGGGCCGGCCTTAGGCCCTTAGATGCCCTGTGCGAAAAATCTTCGCAGCGCCCTCTCCCCATGCCCCCGTCATTCTTTTTATAGTGCATTAAATAAATAATGATTCAAAAACAAATATTTATTCCTCCTTTCCTGTTCTTACCTAATTTCATGCTGATTTGAATCTGGTCTGCCCCTCCACTAGATGCAGACCATGCGTAACTGTCTCGCAAGCTCAGGGACTTGCAGTGTCCTGTGGTAATCTGCTGATTGGCCGGAGCATGGAAGACAGCAACTTATGGTCTGCAGCCAATAGAAGTGCATGCCAGATGTGTCAGACTACAGAGTTACATGCACACATTCCCACAGTCAGATGCACACAGTTATATTTATACATTGTCAAATACACAGGATCAAGCAGAAACACAGTAACAGGCAATTACACACATTAACAGTTACAGGCAGATAAACAAACTCACACAGTTACATACAGTCACACACACGGTTACAGGCAGACAGTCACACGCACACACAATTACAATCAGACAGTAACACATGCATACACACACACACACACACACACAGTTACAGACAGACAATGACAAACACACACAGGTACAGACAGACAGTCACATACATACAGCCACACATACAGTCTCTCTCACACACACAGTTACATGCAGACAGTCACACACACAGAGGCAGACAGTCACACAGGCTGATAGTCAAACACACACACACACACAGATGCAGACAGCCACACACACAGGCAGACAGCCACACACACACACACACACACACACACAGAGGCAGACAGTTACACAAACACAAGCAGAAAGTCACACAAACACAGGCAGTCACACACACACAGGTACTCACACACAGAGGCAGAAAGCCACACACACACACACACAGGCAGACAGTCACATGCACACACACACATATAGACAGTCACATACAGGCAGACAGTCACACACACACGCACACAATAAACACACACACACAGGCAGACAGCCACACACACAGGCAGACAGTCACACACACACACACACACACAGGCAGAAAGCCACACACACACAGGCAGCCATACACACAGGCACACACAGGCAGACTGCCACACACACACACACACACTCACACACACACAGGCAGACAGTCACACAGGTAGAAACACACACAGGCAGACAGCCACACACACACACAGGTACTCACACACATAGGGGCAGACAGTTGCACATACTCACAAACAGACAGTCATACATGGTTACCTCTGTCCTTTATGGTCTGGGAGGAGTGAAGGCAGTGCAGCTCCTGGGGTCTGGTTGTTGGTGAAGCAGGGACTCCTTCCTGCTTCCCATGCAGCTGACACTTTTAGCTTCGCTCCTGCCGTCATTTTCGCTCCACCCCTGCAGCAAAGTAAGCCTCGCCCTCACCGTCAGGAAATTTTAATGTCATAAAGGTCGATGTTCCAGTTCTCAATAGGAACTTTAATCAGGACACAAAAAAACAAACAGGTACATATACTGATACATAGATAGATTAATCACTCACCTCCCTCAGCTGTTCAGTCAGTGGGATGGGCTGTTTGCTCTGGGACCTGGGCGCTCATCACAGACACCTGGGTCATTCCCCAATCATACACGGAGTAGGCTGGCTCTGTAGTGAGTGTATCCACTGTTGCTGGGGCAACCACAGTACTCCTGAGTGATTAGGTGCCCGCTGGCTGTTTGTGGGAACTCCCACTTAAATGGACACTCAAGAGGCCCCGCCCACCCGCCATGTGTGTCGGACAGCGTCTCCATGGCAACTGGAGTACACCAAAAACCACTGAATGACAACACATAGAGAGAATAACCAGCGGCTATATGTTGTGTGTACACAAACCTGTCAATTCTTCCAATATCACCAGAGCATATTGGGAATAAAAGAATGTATAAATAAAGTATATACATAAGTATTTCAAGTACAACAATTTGTACTAAAACCATACAGGGAAAAGTGAAATAATGTGTATAAAAATAGAAAAAAACTAAATGGTTAGAACTTCCAAATCAAAGTGCAAAATAGTGCATGGTTAGTAGACAAACCCCAGTAATGTGCACCAAATCCAACCATAATAGGTCTATTGATTTCAACCATATTATATACAAATATACAAATAAAGTGCATAATTCTGATGTGCATAATAAAAGTACTGTGAGTCAGAGTGTGCAAATAATGCCAAAAGCATTTATCATAAAAATGTGCAGGATATATCTTAAAAGAGAAGATATGGGTTAATTAGAATACATGCCCCAAGGGCATGTATATTACCCTAATATATTACCCTGATATACTTAATCGTTCTCTCTTCAAATGAAATTGAATTTATTTACTACTGTTAAAGGTCTCCATGCCAAGTAGTCCAAGATGTCCAGTTTCCATGGATCAAATTAAGGACAGTGATCATTGATTAATGATCACCAAAGTGGAGGTAATTGGGAAAAAAGATTCAAGCAAGACTTAAATATTAGTTTAGTGAATGTATAAAGAAACCCTTCTTTATTCTTGTTTTGTACATTGATATACATGTATTTTTAAAAAGAAGAAAAAGCTGTATTACCCGTATATACTCGAGTATAAGATGACCCGAATATAAGTCGAGGCCCCCTAATTTTACCACAAAAAAATGGCAAAACTTATTGACTCGAGTATAAGACTAGGGTGGGAAATGCAGTAGCTACTGGTACATTTCTAAATAACATTAGATCCCAATAAAATTACATTAATTGAATATTTATTTACAGTGTGTGTGTGTGTGTGTGTGATTGTGTGTAGTGTGTATATATAATGAATGCAGTGTGTGTGTGTTTGTGTGTAGTGTGTATTTAATGAATGCAGAATGTGTGTGTTTGTTTGTAGGGTGTGTATATAATGAATGCAGAATGTGTGTGTTTGTGTGAATACAGTGTGTGTGTATATAATGAATGCAGTGTGTGTAAATAATGCAGAGTGTGTGTTTGTATGAGTGTGTGTGTGTATAATATAGAGTGTGTGTTTGTATGAGTGTGTGTGTATATAATGCAGAGTGTGTGTGTATATAATGCAGAGTGTGTGCATTATATACACACACTCTGCATTATATACACAAAACTGGGAAAACTTATTGACTCGAGTATAAGGCTAGGGTGGGAAATGCAGCAGCTACTGTTAAATTTCTAAATAAAATTAGATCCCAATAAAATTACATTAATTGAATATTTATTTACAGTGTGTGTGTGTGTGTGTGTGTGTTTGTGTGTAGTGTGCATATATAATGAATGCAGTGTGTGTGTGTTTGTGTGTAGTGTGTGTATTTAATGAATGCAGAATGTGTGTTTGTGTGTAGTGTGTGTATATAATGAATGCAGAATGTGTGTGTTTGTGTGAATGCAGTGTGTGTGTATAATGAATGCAGTGTTTGTATATAATGCAGAGTGTGTGTTTGTATGAGTGTGTGTGTATATAATGCAGAGTGTTTGTTTGTATGAGTGTGTGTGTATATAATGCAGAGTGTTATAATGCACACTCTGCATTATATACACACTCTGCATTATATACACCCACACTGCATTCATTTTATACATACACTCTGCATTATATACACACACACACTCATACAAACACACACTCTGCATTATATACACACACACACTCTGTGTGTATATGATGCAGAGTGTGTGTGTGTTTGTGCAGTGTGTGCAAACTGGGTGGGGGGGGGCATTTTTATTATTTTAAGATATGTATATTTTAAATATTGTTTTAATATTTATTATTATTATTTTAATATTATTTTAATATTATTTTATTATTATTATTTTTTTGTTTCATTTTATTTTTTTGTCCCCCCTTCCTGCTTGTTGCCTGGCCAGGGAGGGGGCTATGTGAACAGAACGGAGCTGACAGGGGAGCTGCATGGAGGTGAAGGGAGCTGACAGGAGCTGCTGTAAAGGTAAGTAACAGCTTGCTGCCAGTCCCCAACAGGACTGCTGGGCTTGTAATGAGCCCGGCGGTCCTGGTCTGTATTATGGCAATGTAAGTTGCCATAATACAGACCTTGACTCGAGTATAAGACAAGTGGTGCTTTTTCAGCAAAAAAATGTGTAGAAAAACTCGTCTTATACTCGAATATATTCGGGATATATGGAAATTCCAATAAAAAAAATAGCTTAGGGTTGCTTAAGGAAAAAACCCAATTTTTGAATCTATAATAGATACCTCACTAAGCTGACCAAACCAATGACTATTCACCTGGTCAGAAATATGGTTAATAGCATGGACGCATTTTTTTTTTTTTTTTTTTTAACTTGGAACTTTTTCAGGTCATTACACTCATTTTGTTTACCCACAGGAACAAGACAATGAATATCTATTTGGCAAGATTGAAGATCAACCTATTTTTCAAACTTATAATAATTAACTGTGTAGACGGATTAGATTAGCGAATGCCCAATGGGCAGAATTATGGCTAATGACAAGAATGTTATATATATGGATAAGGGTATCTAGCAATACTTGCAACTTAATAAATCTACACTGTTTTTATATATGGTGTTTGACAGGAGTTATGGTCTAAGGCAATGCTAGTTTTACATAATGTTGGTAGTTATGCAATTACATCACAATATATGGACATTGTACACTATTGTACACTTGTTAAGATGCCTTTTCTTCTCTATTCTCCTTCGTTTTGGATATAATTAATCACATAGGATATTGGTAAACTCTAGATATTATTTCTTCGATGGGCATTTGAGTAAGGATTAGGCACATTAGGTATATATAAGAATGGTATAAAGCACATTTGCAATTTAGTGGATCTAAAATTTTTCAAATATGGAGTTCAACATGAAGGAACTTTATAGAGATGTTTCACATAATTTGTATTAACACAAGCTTTGATCACAATAGGAATAATGTGATATTATTAGTACACTTTTCCAAACATGGAGTTTGACATGAAGGAATTTTACAGAGACTTTACACATGTACTTTGTAGTAACACAAGCTTTGATCACAATAGGTATGATATGATATTATTTAGTATTAATAAGAATGGAAATAAGCCATCCATACACGAGTAGTAATAAGTACAATTTCATAATATGGGGGGGGGTTCTCACCTATGATAAAATTATTGTCTATTAAGACATTTCGTGGGTATTAATGGGGTGAATAAGGTTAGAGATCTTAGTAAAAATAAGATACTATATAAGAGGTAAAGCTGATTTTGATTACAATAGGTAGGAGGAGCTGGACTATGTGGATATCAGGGAAGTTTGGAGATAGAATGGTCAAGGGAGGGGAAAGGAGAGGGAGGGCTTGTATTATTATACTCAAGAGCTGGAGAGGCATGTTGAGCAGAGTTAGATTAGCAATTCGATGTAACATGGTTCTATAGATTATTGTGGTCCGATATCCTAGACAAAACTAACTGATCTACTGAACGTTATATTGTTAATCACAGGTTGGATATTTGGAATATTGTTTGGTTTCTGATGAGGTTTGGAGACCTTTCTCCTCTTGCCAGTGTCCTTATTTTTGCAATTATAGGCAGGTCTTGTTCAGGAGGTTTTAGGTACATACGTCTCCTCACTGGTCTACCAGGAAGGGATTTGCTTCCCTCCCTGGAATATGTTCCATATTTTAGATTATTTTTTGGAATTACAATGATTGAGGGAGGGGAGAGGAGAGGGAGATTTGTACTATTATAACTAAGAGTTGTAAAATATATTAAGTAGAGATAGATCAGTAATTCGCTGTGATATGGCCTTATGGGTTAGTGTGGTCCTATATTCAAGACAAAGTTAATAGATCTACGGATTGATATATGATTGATTACAGGCTGGATATTTGGAATGCCGTTTGGTTTCTCATCGCCAGGGTCTTCATTCCTGCAATCATAGGCAGGTCTCGTTCAGGGGGCTACATATATATATATTTATGTCTCCCCACTGGATTACCAGGAGGGGGTTTGTCCCCCTTCCTGGAACACTTTTTATGTTTTATGTTTTTTTATATGTAAATGTGTATTTTTCTTTATTTTTTCTGAGACTCGACCTGGGGTGCAATCAGGACAATAGGTGCTATGACGGTACTTAATGTGGTATCATGGAATGTTCAGGGTTTGAATTCCCCACAGAAAAGGGGAGTGGTCTATAAATTTCTAAATGAAAATTATATAGACATTGCCTTTATTCAGGAGACACATTGGATCAACTTTCCCGAGAGACTATGGAAGTTTAAGAAATTCCCGTTAATATTTTCTTCAAATATGAAGGGGAGTAAAAAAAAAAGAGGCACTGCTATCATAATCTCCAGCAGAATTAATTTTGAAATGATATATCTAACTGGGGACCCAATGGGAAGATATGTGATACTCATTTCAAAAATTGATGACATTATCTATACTTTGGTTAATATTTATGCACCAAATTCTTGCCCGGGCGACTTTTTGGATGAAATCATGGAAAAGGTTGATGAATTAGCATGTGGCAACATTATAATTGGGGGAGATTTTAATTGCGTATTGGACCCAACACAGGACAAAAGTCATAAAAATACTAGAGATCACAAATCTGTAAATACCTATGAATCCGATTTTTTTGAATTTCTAGACAGGAATTCTCTAGTTGATTGTTGGATGACTTTGAATCCTAGTGAGAGAGACTATACTTTTTTTTCACATGTCCATCAGACCTATTCTTGAATAGATATGTTTCTGGGTTTTTAAGATCAATTATTAAATCCAATATTGGATCTATAGTTGTGTCGGACCATACACCAGTATTCATCAAAGTTAAGTTTAAAGATGGTCTTAGACCAAGGACAAGGTGGAGACTTAACGAAAGTCTTCTGAAATCAGAGTGTAACATTGATTTTTTGTCATCTGAAATTGAAAATTTTTTTAATAATGGGGAAGTCTCCACGGCAATGGTATGGTGTACCTTTAAAAGTTTTATAAGGATATTATTGATTAAACTTAGCTCTGAATTTAAAAGGAAGAATGGAGAATCTTTGCAAGAGTTAAGAATAAAATTGGCAAATAAGGAACGTTTAAATAAAAATATGACGAACAAAGACTTAATTGAAGAAATAGCTAATTTAAGGAAAATTATCAAAGATAGAATTTATGATATGGTCTTTCGCCAGGTTCCCATTCGCGCCATCTAATCCGTGGGCTTACTATCAGCTGATTACAATATACTGAAGTCCCATTCCATATATGGACTTCCGTCATTCATTCCGTGGAGCGCATATGCGTTCCACCTAACCGGAAGGGAGAAATCTCTTCCGCCCACGTGGTCAGCTGGAACGCACGTGCGTTCCATTAAGCCGTTGTCTTCGCCAGAATTAGTCCGTACTTATGAGGTGGACAAGTTAGACAGAGAGATATGAAATAAATTATACAAAACATCAAACTGACATTATCAATGTATACATAAATTACCCATAGTCTTGTAAAAGTGAAAAACAGATAGAAAAAGGAGTAATATGTTCAAAGGGAAGGATCTTGGATATACAGAATAAGTATGGATATAATAAAAAAAAACTAAAAATCAATATAAATAAAAATAATAATAATTAAGAGAAAAATAAAAATAAAAATGAAAATGAAATAAAAATAATAAATATAAAAATAAAAATAAATATGAATAATAAAAATGAAAAAGTAAAATAAAAAATAAAGATGAAAAATAAAAATAAAAATAAAATAAATATGAAAAAATATATAATGAAAATAAAATGAAAATAAAAGTAGTAACAATGAAAAAAAAAAAATGGAAAAAGAAGAAAAAAAAAGAAAAAAGAAAAATATAAGTAAATGAATAATAATTTAGAGAAAACAAATAAAATCAAAATCCACATTCAACCCCTGAGGTTGAAGGGTTTTGAGTTTATGGATCCAAAATCCTTCCCTTTGTCTTAATTTCATGGTGATATCTCCACCTCTTGCATCAAGTGATACTTGTTCAATAATCCCCCAAGAAAAAACGTAAGAAGAAAAAAGGGGACACTGATTGCAATGAACGGGAACAGAGTGATTTACCATTTTGTGTCTGATATTATTCTTATGTTCTAAGAAACGCAATTTAGCCTTTCTTCCTGTTCTCCCCACATATTGGACACCGCACCCACATGTGAGGAGGTATACAACATGTGAGGAAGAACAGGTTACCCGACTTTGAATCTGAAAAATTTCTTGAGTTATAAAACTCTTAAAAGAACGAGTATAAGATGGTAAACCTTTGCATGCTTTGCAAGTGCCGCAGGTGTAAAAACCTCTGTTTGTCTTTAATTCCTGTTGGTCCCCACTTCGAAAGTGACTGGGTGCTAGATAAGATGAAAAACTCCTCCCTTTCCTATATACTATTTGAGGGTATAAGGGTAATTAGGAGCCTATAAATTGATCATGTCTTAAAATCTGCCAATGTTTTTAAAAAATTTTATTAATTGCAAAACCTTTAGAATTATAATTGGTGTGAAATGAGAATTCTAATTTCTTATTCGAATTCTCAGTGCATTTAATTTTATCAATTAGAAGATCACCCCTTTTGATGTTCATCACTTTCTCTATTTCTCTATTTAGGACCTCCTTATTATAGCCTTTCTCAATAAATTTATTTGTCAGAGTATTTGCTTGTTCTAGAAAAACCTCTTTATTCGAACAATTCCTTCGAAGTCGGGTGTACTGGCTTCTGGGTACTCCCGACAACCATCTCGGATGGTGTCCACTTGTTGATTCAATATAACTATTAGTGTCAGTATGTTTGAAGTATGTTTTAGTCTGAATATGACCTCCTTGTATAAATATGGTCAAATCTAAGAAATCTATGGTAGTAAAATTGTAAATGGGAGAAAAAACAAGTGAAAAAGTATTGTCATTGAGATATTTGAAGAAATTTAATAAACGTTCTTCAGACCCCTTCCATATCACAAGAATATCGTCAATATTACGACGTCAGAGCACCAGATCTGCCCCGTACGGATTATGGTCCCAAATGAATAGGCGCTCCCAATAATCCATAAAGATGTTAGCATAACTCGGGGCAAATCTGGTGCCCATGGCGGTACCCTTGATCTGCAGGAAGAACTCATCATTGAACATAAAGAAGTTGTGGGTTAGTATGAATTGGATCGCCTCAAGCAAAAACTGGACAAAACCCTGATTAAGGGAAGTGTCCCGATTTAGGTTATCGCTCAATGCTGATAAACCTAACTGATGGTCAATTACTGTGTAGAGGGATCCCACATCTAAAGACGCCCACATATAACCCTCTTGCCACTCAATAGAATTGAGTTCCTGTAGGAGGTGTTTCGTGTCTTTTAGATAAGATAAAGAGGATTGGGCATATGGTTGTAAGAAATGGTCAATGAATTGAGATAAATTGGAGGTCAAAGAGTCAATTCCACTAATAATAGGTCTACCGGGTGGATTAGTTTGACATTTGTGAACTTTAGGCAAAAAATAGAATGTTGGAATTCTAGGGTATTCCTGATATAGGAAACGATAGGTTCCAGCATCTATATTTTGCTCTTGTACAGCTTTTTCCAAAAGAGTCTTAAGTTCATATTTGAAGCTTTCATTCGGACTCTTAGAAAGTCGTGAATAAGTCTCGACATCCCCCAATAGTCTAAATGACTCATTCAGATAATATTCCTTAGTCATGACCACAATGCCCCCTCCCTTATCAGCATTCTTTATAATGATGTCTTTCCTTTTTTTTATAGAATTAAGGGTCCGCATTTCTGCTTTAGTTAAAATATTGCAATATTCTTTCTTACTAGTTAATTTCTCGAGGTCTGCCAAGACCATTTTCAGAAATGTTTCAATTTGGCCACCCTTCTCGTGTGGACAGAAGGTGGACCGAGATCTGAATTTTTTGACAATGTCCTGATTCGATGAAAAGTCTGGTTTGAAAGGTTGATTTGAGGATTTCTTCTCAAAAAATCTCTTTAAACTGAGTTTTCTAGTGAATTTTAACATATCAATGTAGATTTGAAAGGAATTAGGGGGAACATTAGGCGTATATTTCATGCCTTTCTTAAGGATTAGGCATTCTTCTTTAGAAAGAGATGCATTAGATATATTAAATATCCCCATAGACTTCTCTTCCTCTTGTGTTTTTAATAAAGATTGTCTCTCTCTGAACTTAATCTCCTCTTTTTGGTCGGAGTGTTTGGATCTCTGAGGGGCATAAAGCGATTTGTTAGATCTACTTTGGATGTTCTGGGTAGAAAATATTGACTTATCTCTTTTTTCTTTCCCCTTTGGTCTCGCTCCCTCTCTAAAAAATCCCTCCCTATCTGTGTATGTGGAGGCGGGGATCTGTCAGTCCTAATTGTAGTGGAAACCTGTTTTACTGGAATATGTTTCCTTGTGGGTGGGCTTTTTCTAACCCTTTGATTAGGAGTTGGAGATCTAGATCTCTCTTTCCTCTGTCTGGACGGATATGAAAAATTCCTTTCCTGGTTAAAATTGTTTCTGTAATTGTTTCTATAATTATATCCTTTCTGTTTGTAATCGGTATAGATCGATTGAGTGCTGCGCCTGTCTTTTGTTTCTCTGTTTCTATTTTTATTTTTAATAGAGAAAAATTGATTGACTTTGTCTTGTTTATCCCTTCTATGTTTCTTATTCTTTGTTTCTGCAATCCTTTCATCCATATTTTGGCCTCTATCACACACAATTTTCTCTTTCTGTATGTAGTCTGAACTTGTTTTATCCAATATATTATTTTTTTCCAAATTATCTAATACTTCAGTCACATTTTTAAGATTGTCTTTTTCAAAGTCTACAATTATCTCCATTAAAGTAGTAGCACATATTTCTAATGCTATATCCCATCTATCAGCATGGCGGGAATTCTCAAGCCCATTAGCTGGGTTTTTTGATTACCTTAAGCCTCTTGGTACAAGACCTTCTTTGATATAACTTTCTAGAAAAGCAATCTCCCACCATTTTTTAGTTTCTTTAATTGTTAACTTTTCTAATGTTTTAAAATATTCATCAGCTGATAGGTCACGATTATTAATAGTATTTTCATTATCAATAAATAAAGATTGAAATTTAACTGCCCTTCTATGTTTTAACTCAGAGAGCATATTGAACAGAGATGCAGTCTTATTATGAGGAAAAGAAAGATATAGGCACGTATCTAATAAAAGACCACCCAAGTGCAGCAAAAACAGTATAAAATAAGGTAAAGATTACTTCCCTTAAAAAATCTAGGCTGTAACAAGAAGTTCCTCAGAGTTATATTGATGTATTTTTTTTCCTTGTTTTTTTTTCTTCTTTAAGTCAAATGCTATAAATTGAATAAATAAAACAAATATAAAAAAATAGCTTGCAATGAAGGAAACAGTATGCAGACAAATGTGTTTAATCCATGCACCTATATAATAAAATACATGTATATATAGTACTACACACATATATAAACACTATATATATATATATATATTTTTTTATTATTTTTCTTGGCCATATCCATAGCAGCACAACATTGGGTAGCTCCTCCCTATCCCTAATTAGACAGGAATTAATAAAATGAAAAGGTATAAGTACCACCTCCTATGCCCTCCTCCCTCAGTCTTTTTTTCCTGTCCTATCACTATAGGACATGTTAGTCTTAAGACTATGTAAACTTTTCTTTTATGGCTTACTGAGGATTAGTTCCTCTAGCCCCCTGGGAGTTTAGCCTCTCTCCCTTGGGATGTCTCCAGTATACAGCCCAGCGCAAAGTGACCAGGTTTTTTTTTTAACTTGCTGTGATCCTAGGGGTAGCAAGTGGTGACAAGTGTATGTACCACTATATACTTTATGGTACACCATTTTCCCTTGGAAGAGCCAGTTTAGGCGAAACGTGCGTCGGGACAAGTTATTACACAGGGGTGGTGGTGCAGGATAGGGACGATGCTGTAGCTGTACTGATGATTAGTAGCCCATTAGCCACCCTTGGTTCTCACTGTATAGATACTTTTCCAGCGACTTTTTTACTATTATTTATTTTTATTTATTTATTTTCTTGATGCTTTGGGAGAAGTGAACTATGGAGAATTTAGTGGACTTTACCTTATAGTGATTACTGGAAGGTAGCAACAGGGAGTTCCTATTAGACCCTTTCAGGCTATTTACACTCAGGATACTTTGTTCTTGAAACACTTTTCAACTCATATAGGAGAACTCCTTGAACATTTAGATATAGATTCCCCTTCTCCCTATTAGTCTAGCACCCTTCTCTTACACACAGCCGTATGGCTGGTGTATTCACGTTTTTTCTATGTATATATTGTGTGTGTATTTTATAAGATTTATTAAGAGTTAGGTTTTATTACATTAGGGGTTGCTTACTATACATTGGAAACCCACAGGACTGTGGCACTGTACCTGCTGGGCTCCTTTGTATCTTTTCTTTCTCTGTATTCATCGTAAGGGGATTATTTAATAGCCAGGGTTCAGAAGACCCTTACCTTAAAGGAATCCTCGAAGGAGGAACCTTATTCCTCTAGTCGCCATTTCTCTGATCTCAGGAGAAAAAGGAATACCTTACCAGTTCACCCTGCTGTAGCTCTCACATCGCATACTAGAGCATATGGTTGCAAGAACTGGAAGAGGATATTAAGAATTGCAGAAGCCGTCCCTCTATCTTGGACAGCTTGAGAGATATGAGACTAGCCATTGATTTCTCATCTGAAGCGACAGTAGACCTAGTGAGGAATCTTGCCAGAAATATGGCCTTTTTGATCTCTGCCAGGCAGGCTCTGTGGCTCAGATCATGGGCGGCTGATGCTTCTTCCAAGAGCAGTTTATGTTCCTTGCCATTCCATGGAAATATGCTGCTCGGCAAGAACCTGGATGAATGCATTAAAAGAGCTGCCGAAGGGAACAAGGCCTTTCTACCTCAAGAACGTAAATACAAAGGGTCCTTTCGTGCTAGAAGAGAGTACCATTCCTTTCGTGATAACAGATCCTATAAACCAGGAAGAAAATATGGTAGATTTCAATCCTGGAGAGGAGGCCAATCTGGGGGCAGAGGAGGCAGGTTCCGTGGCCCTTCCTCTTCCAAGAATTTCAGGAATTTATGACTGTATCATCTCCCAGTCAGAAGGAGTCAGGGCCCGTCTACTTCAATTCCATACGACATGGGAAGAATCCACAAGCGACATTTGGGTTCTGGATATCATCCGGAGAGGATATCATCTGGGGTATAATGAGAAACCTCCTGTCAAATCTTTTCAACTCACAAAAAGGCCAGGAGACGTGGAAAAGTGTATCGCCCTTCAAAACTTTATCTCATCACTACAAGCAGAAGGTGTTATTGTAAGGGTTCCGGCATGCAAAAGAACTCAGGGGTTTTACTCGCACATCTTCCTAACAAGAAAGTCCTCAGGAGGTTGGAGACCAATTCTAGATTTACACAAACTGAACCAGCACTTACAAATCCTCAGATTCAAGATGGAATCCTTGCAGTCTATAATCAAAGCAGCTTTCCCCAACCAATGGATGTTGTCGATAGACCTGTTGGACGCTTATTTCCATATACCCATTGCACTGGCACATCAAAAGTTCTTGAGATTCATAGTAGAGGAGGGCCATTTTCAGTTCAGAGCTCTTCCCTTTGGACTCAACACAGCCCAGAGGAAGTTCACGAAAGTGCTAGTGGTCCTCATTGCAGAACTAAGAAAGCAGAATATTGCTATTTACCATTATCTGGACGACATCCTGATTGTAGGAGACAACAAGGAGAGATTGTCCTCTCATGCCATCATCAGCCGCCATTTCTTACAAATACACAGCTGGTAATTCAACATCAAAAAGAGCCATCTCTATCCAAGCTGAGGGGTACCGTTCAATTCTCCAAGGCAAGGATTTTGAAACTCAGGAAACAGTTGAGAGAAATATTGGTATCCAGAGTTATCCCAGCAAAGAAGGCAATGCTTGGATCCATGTCTTCCACAATAGGACTGACCAGGTGGGCACAGTGGAGAATGAGACCATTCCAAGCGAATTTGCTGCTACAATTTTCTTCCGGAAATCTACTCCAACCCATCAAGATTCCTCTATCTGTATGCAATTCCCTGATTTAGTGGTTGGACATGAAGCACCTGAACAAGGGCTTCCCTCTTGTGGACATCTCGTGGCTAGTGGTGACAACAGATGTCAGCCAATGGGGTTGGGGTGCCCATTGTCTTCACAACTTTGCACAAGAGGAATGGAAATACCCATCAAGCAACATACATTCCAATCTGCTGGAACTCTTGGTAGTTTTCAAGGCTCTAAGACACTTCTCGTCGCAGCTCCAGCAACAATGGGTGAAGATAAGGACGGACAATACCACTGTGGTATCCTACATCAACCATCAAGGGGGAACCAGGAGCTGCAAAATGATGGAGATTGTTTCTGCATTGGATCTGGTGAGATATCTTCGTATATATTGAAAGGACCGCTCCATGGCGCTCTACCCATGGCCTTTTTGTCCTTCATTATGGATGTAAAATGGGCATGCAGGCCCCCAAAATGACCATTAGCAGATTGATCGTGGCCGCCATCATACAAGCTTATCAATCCTTAGGAGTGCCCGGTTCTATTGGGTCTCAAAGCTCATTCTACAAGATCCCTTTCATCCTCTTGGGCTGCCGCAGGCGGAGTCTCTCCTAAACTCATTTGCAAGGCAACCACTTGGTCTTCGGCTAATACGTTCATCAGGAAATACCAGATTGATGTCAAAGCAGGCCAATCAGATCAATTTGCAAAATCTGTCCTTTCAGTAATGGATCCTTGATCCCTATATGGTATATTGTCACTTGGTTGTGGTGCTAATACACTTTGCATTCTCAAATTCTGGAGTCTGTGTCTTTCTTTCCCTCTCTTGGTTATTGCTTGGGTATTACCCAGTGTTGTGCTGCCATGGAAATGGCCAGGAAAGGGGAAAATGTATTCATACTTATCGTAATTTTCCTTTCCTGGACATAGGCCATAGCAGCACAAAGGTCCCGCCCTGGGCAGGGATGTATTTACCTCAAGGCAAACAAGGCATTTGCCTAGGGCGGCACTTTCAGGGGGCGCCAAAACATTCCACCCAAAGCTCCCAGACAAATGCCTTGTTTGCCTTGTGTTCTGGGGCTGTCCACCTTACTGTAAGTGATTGAGTGTAGCTGTCAGTGTGTGTCTGTGACTGAAAGTGTGTGTGTGTCTTTCATTGTGAATGGGTGTGTCAGTGTGTGTATGCGTATCTGAGAATGTGTGTCTGTCAGTGAAATTGTATGTTGGTTAAACAGTGTGTGCCAATGACTGTATGTGTGTGCCAATGACTGTGTATCTGTCAGTGAGTGTATTTCAGTGCATTTATCAATGAAGGCATGTGTATGTCAGTCAAAAAAGTGGCCTTAACACGAATTGGGAGGGGGGGGCAAATTTATATTTTGGGGGTGACCCGAATTTAGTCGTGCCTAGGGCAGCACAAATCCAAAATACACCACTGGCCCTGGGATACTGCTAGTGACAAGACTGAGGGAAGAAGGGATAGGAGGTGGTACTTATACCTTTCCATTTAATTAATTCCTGTCTAATTAGGGATAGGGAGGAGCTACCCATTGTTGTGCTGCCATGGCCTATGTCCAGGAAAGGAAAATTATGGTAAGTATGAATACATTTTCCCCTGTATATAGCGAGACAGAGAGAGAGAGAGAGAGAGAGATCACACTATGTAATGCTTGGCACTCCTCCCTAAAGTAATAATGTAGATACTAACGCCTAGGCGCAAATCCCGCGTAGATATATATATCCAAAAAACAGAATTCAGGGAGCACTATTTGAGACCTGGAGTGCTCCCTGAATTTTGTTTTTTGGAGGTATATACCTGCTTTTATATCTGTTCATTAATTTTTGATGAAGACTCAATGAGAGCTCAAATGTTGTGAGTGCGTGTATTTGTGTGCACGCACAATTTACCTAACTGTCAGTTTAATACAGTTTAGTTTTTTCTTATTCATCTTGATTTATAAGGAATGTAGATTTAGGAAACTGATAAGATAATTAGCAATGTATAGTTTAAATGTATAAATATTAGGCTATCTCAGTAATATATACACAAGCAGAGTTTTTTTTTTTTTCCAGATGATCAGCATCTTTTCATTTAAAAAAAATGCTTTTTAAAAGCGTCAATAAATCTAGCAGATTTCAGTTACATTTATTTTATGAAGTCTTCTTTGTAAGTTTTTATTCCTTTATGGAGTGCAATAATAACAGAGAAAAGTACACTTCTTGAAAGTATGTGTCCTTGACAGTTTAATCAAGAATAAATGCATTGCAGACATTTGACATTTACTTATGGTAATGAAATTGATTTAGATTATGTAACTTTTCTTCACTGTGAAATTAAATGGATGAGTCTGTGCACATGTGTGTATGTGTGGGGGTGATATTACGAAAAGCCATAAAACAGTATATTTCACATTCGCTTAAACTTTTGATCAGTTTTAATAGAGTATATAACAAAAGTGATTAAAAATATAATGTTCACCTCCTGTAAAGTGGCATGGTTAACTAGGAATAAAAATAGCATAAAGGGTAATGCTGGTCAGTTTAATTACACTTATAGTTTTACTTTAACAAATATCTCCAGGAAGCAAGCAAAGAGACATGTCAAAAGTAGGTAAAATATCTAATTTATTTGTATAGGTACCCCAAAAACCTGGCAAAGGTACACACGTGGGGTTATTGCTGTACTTAGAAGATGCAGCAAAATACAAACCTAGGGTGTTCGAACTAGAAGAACACACACAAGGTCAATGACATTAATGCTTCATTATGATAAATATTAATATATTACAATGTATTAAATTCAGCAGAAATTGGTGCAAAATAATAATAAAAATTAAATATGCCATATATTAAATAGCTCAAGTTGTCTTATTTTGTCCCAAATATTGGCCCAATAAATGAGTGAAAATTTTAATTTGAAAAAATAAAATTGTCATGTAGATAATATAACCCTGTAAATTTTGAAAGATCTAAATAGGGGTAATCATACTCAAAGGTAGTAGCAGAATTGCATAGTTACATAGGCTGAAACAAAACATGTCTCCATCAAAATAAGTCTTTCTCACATGTGTTTGTGCTGTTAAAGGACCACTATAGAGAAACTACTATGTTTATAATAGGGTTAATCCAGCCTCTAGTGGCTGTCTCATTGACAGCCGCTAGAGGCGCTTCTGCGCTTCTCACTGTGATTTTCACAGTGAGAAGATGCCAGCATCCATAGGAAAGCATTGTGAATGCTTTCCTATGGACTGGCTGAATGCACGCGCGGCTCATACCGCGCATGCGCATTCAGCCGAGGAGAAGAGGAGGAGAAGAGTCCCCCACCCAGAGATGGAGAAAGAGGTAAATTTAACCCCTACACCCCCTAGAGCCCAGCAGGAGGGGGGCCCTGAGGGTGGGGGCACTCTCAGGGCACTAGAGTGCCAGGAAAACGAGTATGTTTTCCTGGCACTATAGTGGTCCTTTAATGCAAAAGAAGGCTTTCCAATTTTGCAACAAACTAGGAAAAGTCATTCTCTATCCCAGAATGATCTCCCCTTGTATTAAGAAGCTGTTACCCCACCTAATTAATAATGTATCACTAAATATTATGTTTTGGCAAGTTTTCATCCAGTTACTGTTTAAACATCTGTGCAGACTGAAAAAAAAACAAAAAAAAAACACCCACATCTTTAGTGTTCTTACTGTAAAAATCCTTATCTTTGCCTCAGACTAACTCTCATTTCTTCCAGCCTGTACGAGTGACCTCATGTCTAACGTAAAGTCCTGATTATGAATAGATTTCCAGACCATGGTTTGTATTGGCCCTGAATATATTTGTATAATGCTATCATATCCCATCTGAGGCAACATTTTTGTAAACTTAACAGATTGAAATTTGTAATTTTTTCTTCATAACTTCCATTTTTCTTCCATTCCTTTTGTTAATTTTGTAGCCAATTTCTGCACTTTTTCTAGTGCCATAATATCCTTCTTTATAACAGGTGCTATATAAAGAGGCAAAATTATATTATCATTCCTAGAATGAATGTTCTTTTTCATATATGACAATACCATACAGGCCTTAGCAACTACTGTTTGACATTGCACGTTGTTGCCTAGTTTATTGTATATAACAATTCCTAAATCCTTCTCATTTGTTGTTGTGCCTAATTCACTACTGTTTGGGTGTAAAGTGCTTGTGCGATCTTTACCCTGAAGTGTATAACTTTGTATTTCTCTACATTTAATTTCATCTGCCATTTGAGTGCCCAATCAATCTAAACCCCTATGCTCACATGATATTACTTCTGGCTATTTTGTGCTCTCTGAAAACATTGAAACATTACTTTCAATGCCTTATTCAAGATCACTTAAATATGCTGATAAAGAAGTGGTCCCTGAACCACTCCACTTACCACTTTTGTCCAGCTTGACAGTATAACATTAGTTATAAGTCCTTATATCATATCATTATGTTCTGCCCAAGAACAAGATTTTTCATCTAGACCGATTTATTTTAGTTCATTTCTTTTAACATTAGCAAAGTGGATCTCCATAGGAGAACTGACAATCTGGACCTACAAATGCAGATAACCCAATAATTAAAACACATGTAGCAACTTAAGGCTAGTGGTCTTTAAAAATACATAGAAGACACAAAGAAGTTCCTATAGATTAATAGAAAAAGGGAAAAAAACAAATATCAACTTTATTTTAATGATAAAAATTAGACTTGCAAAAATAAAACATAGTTAAAAATCTCAAAGAGTGTAGAGCAAATAGGGAAAAAAAAAAAATATGAAACTCCTTGTTACACATGAATTAGATGATTACTTTTCTTATATAAAACATGTGTCCATCCAGATAGTATTTCATTAAGAAATATGTAGTCCATAAGACTCTCAATAATGGTTTCCAATCAGCCAGTCACTGAAAGGGGTAGATCAGGACTTCACCCCGGCACAAAACAGTGCCAATCAGCTGCCTTAGGAAGGGGAAAATAGGAAGAGGCCACAGAACAAATTTGACCAAGGCACCACACCCTTAAAAACAAATCCTCCGAAAAGCCACAAAATTACTGAGGCCACCAAAGCACTCAGGAAGGTACCTCAATACGCTTTGTGGGTAGGCAGGATTGCATTGTGCTCTCCAAAGGAGGATCATTATAAAACATGTAAGGGAGATAACCAACCCTTATAAGATAGTTACAAGTGTTGGATTGAAAACACAATTACTATATAGTGACCTGTATACAGTAGTTATATTAATGCTCTTGGTTATGTATGTCCTTGGTAGTACTTCAAATAAAGTAGATAATTAGTCAAATAATTATAAAAAAAATCCTCATAATATAAGATGCCCAATAAATGGAGTAAAAGTAAAACTTTTATTGAGACCAGTGGGTGACAGCATATTTTAGAAGGAGATTCCAATCTCCAACTCAGTGAGTCAGTACCATCCTTTCGATCCTAGCAATCCTAAGGCCTTTAAGGGGAGTTTTGAAAATAGGTTCCAACATGACAGGTGACAAGGGTGTTCCTATGTGAGGAAATGGAGTAAACGTGCTCCATGATGTATTTTTTGAAAGCACGAAATGTTTTACTCACATAATTAAACTGCAGGCACATGTAAACAGGTAAACCACCCCTGAGGAATTGCAATTAAGGAATTGATTTATTTTAAACTTGACAGTGCTACTAGTGTCTGAGATAATCTTAGAATCTTTAGAAATAAATGTACAGGCAATGCTGCTCTACATTGGTATGTACCTGTGACTAAAATCCATGTCCTAGATTTTGTCTGATTAGTTAAATAACGAGGGACCACCTGTTCTTTATGATTACTGTCTCTTCTGGCTGTCAAGGATACCCAAGGAGATATAAAACATCATTGAGGTGTAGAAGCTAGAATCTGCCCATTATTTTTTGATCTTTGAAATAAAGTTTTTTTTTTTTCTATTAATTTACAGGGACTTATTTGCATCGCCTATGCTTTTAGGAAACACTAGACTTAAAGTGTTTCATTCTTTTAACACTAACCTATTTTGTGGTACCATATTGAATGCCTTAGCAAAATCAAAGTAGGTCACATCCATTGCACCACTCTGATCTATACTTCTACTTACTTCTTAGTAGAATGCAATTAAATTAGTTTGACATGACATATGTTTTATAAAACCATTCTTTTTTTTTTTCAATGGTAAAAACAATGGTCTTCCCAATGATTTCCTGAACATTATCTCCTAAAAATCCTTTAAATACTCTCCGAGCCACAGAAGCTCAAATATCTATAATTTTGGTGCAAAGATCTAGAACTCTTTTTAAAAATAGTAGCCACACCTGCCTTTCTTTAATGCTCTGGTACAATTCCTGAGAAAAAAAAAAAAAGAATCATGAATGATTAAAAACAGAAGTTCACTTATATTTCCACATATAGCTCCTTGATTGCTCATTGGCGCATCCCATCAGGCTGTGGGGCTTTGTTTACATTACATTTCTTTAGTTGCTGCTGCATCCAATTACAATTGTACAATTTTAACCCCTTAAGGACGGAGCCAAATGTACACGTTGTGAACAAAACAAAATGTAAACAAAACCTGGCATTTACGCTACATGTCTGTCCAACCGTAATACACCTCTTTCATAGTAAATGCACCCACCCTTATTATATATCATTTTATTCAGGGGAAACAGGGCTTTCATTTAATATCAAATATTTAGCTATGAAACATAATTTAATATGAAAAAAATGGGAGAAAATACGATTTTATTGGTTTATTGGATTTTTTTAGTTCTACATGACAATTAAACGGTCAGTGTCATAATACTGTTTGCTTTTACTGCAATAAAATACACATATTTGTATTCAGCAAAGTCTCACGTGTAAAACAGTACCCCCTATGTACAGGTTTTATGGCGTTTTGGGAAGTTACAGGGTCAAATATAGCACGTTACATTTGAAATTGAAATTCGCCAGATTGGTTACGTTGCCTTTGAGACTGTATAGTAGCCAGGAATGAAATTTACACCCATAATGGCATACCATTTGCAATAGTAGACAACCCAAGGTATTGCAAATGGGGTATGTCCAGTCTTTTTTAGTAGCCATTTGGTCACAAACACTGGCCAAAGTTAGCGTTAGTATTTGTTTGTGTGTGAAAAATGCAAAAAATGCCAATTTTGGCCAGTGTTTGTGACTAAGTGGCTACTAAAAAAGACTGGACATACCCCGTTTGCAATACCTTGGGTTGTCTACTATTGCAAATGGTATGCCATCATAGGGGTAATTTTCATTCTTGGGCTACCATAGGGTCTCAAAGGCAACGTAACCAATCTGGCGAATTTTAATGTGAAAAAAATGAAACACAAGCCTTATATTTGACGCTGTAACTTTTGAAAACACCATAAAACCTGTACATGAGGGGTACTGTTGTACTCGGGAGACTTCGCTGAACACAAATATTTGTGTTTCAAAACAGTAAAAAGTATCATAGCAATAATATTGTCCGTTTAATGCTGTTTGTGCGTGAAAAATGCAAAAAACGTCACTTTTACTGGCGATATCATCGTTGTAATACATTTTACTGTTTTGAAACACTAATATTTGTGTTCAGCGAAGTCTCCCGAGTAGAACAGTACCCCCCATGTACAGGTTTTATGGTGTCTCGGAAAGTTATAGGGTTAAATATAGTGCTAGCAAATTAAATTCCCTTTACTTTCGGCATGGGTTGTCATGCAGGTCCTGCTAATTGTAATTAATTAAGATACCTAATTATGTAAAAATATTACATAAATATATATGTAGAATCAATATATGTATATATATACGTATGTGTATATATATGTATATATCTATATAATTTTTTTAAAATATTTTTATTTATATATAGGTATATATATAGTGATATATACGTATATATTTATGTGTATAAATATATATATTATTTCGTTCTATGTGTATTTTGATATATATATATATATATATATATTAATTTCACAATACAGTTAGAACGAAATAACACACATCTATATATTTTTTAATTATTTATTTTTAATTATTTTTGTAATTTTATTTTTTAACGTATTTACATTTTAATTTTTTTTATAATATATATAAATATATATATAACAATAATTATATATATATTTAATCAGTATCAGTCTACGTGTAATTTGATATTAATATATATATATAATTATATATATATTAATAGTAAAATACACCTAGACGGTGTACATGTGTGTATGTATATGTGTATATATATACTTTGATCATATATATATAATATATATATATGATCTAAGTATATATTATTTATTTTTTTACACTATTTATTTATTTCATTTTTATTTTCAGCCAGCAGGGGGACCACCTGTCATTACAGGCAGCCCCCCTGCTGGCAATACAGAAGCCAGCTATCCCCGGCCATGTGATTGTGGGGTCCTCGCTAGGACCCCACTCTCACTACGGCCGGGGGAGCTTCCTGGAGGACGGTCGTGCGGGGCTCCTGGAGTCCCCCCTGATCGCCCGTGGGACGCCGGCGCGGGAAGGCACAGAAAGACCGGAGGGCGTACTATTACGCCGGCGTTTAGAGCCGCCTATTAGAGGACGTAATAGTACGCCCTCCGGTCTTAAGGGGTTAAGCAGCAATCATTTGCATATCTTTTGCTATTGGTTCCTTCTTAATGTATACTGAGGAAAAATAATTATTTAAAAATGCTACCTTTTCCTTGTCTTAAGTAACTAACACACCCATGTTCAATTTCAGTGTACCTACACTGGTATCATTATTTTTGTGTTAGAATTTATGTATTTAATTATGATAGAAACATAGAAACATAGAATGTGACGGCAGATAAGAACCATTCGGCCCATCTAGTCTGCTCAATTTTCTAAATATTTTCATTAGTCCCTGGCCTTATCTTATAGTAAGGATAGCCTTATGCCTATATCACACATGCTTAAACTCCTTTACTGTGTTAACCTCTACAACTTCAGCTGGAACGCTATTCCATGCATCCGCTACCCTCTCGGTAAAGTAATACTTCCTGATATTATTTTTAAACCTTTGCCCCTCTAATTTAAGACTATGTCCTCTTGTTGTGGTAGTTTTTCTTCTTTTAAATATGGTCTCCTCCTTTACTGTGTTGATTCCTTTTATGAATTTAAATGTTTCTATCATATCCCCCCCGTCTCGTCTTTCCTCCAAGCTATACATGTTAAGATCCTTTAACCTTTCTTGGTAAGTTTTATCCTGGAATTCATGAACCAGTTTAGTAGCCCTTCTCTGAACTCTCCAGTACTGCGTACAATACTCCAAGTGAGGTCTCAATGGCATGAGCACTTCCCTCTTTCTACTGCTAATACCTCTCCCTATACAACCAAGCATTCTGCTAGAATTTCCTGCTGCTCTATTACATTGTCTGCCTACCTTTAAGTCATCAGAAATAATCACTCCTAAATCCCTTTCCTCAGATGTTGAGGTTAGGACTCCATCATTTTTATGTCTAAGATGCATTATCTTGCACTTATCCACATTAAATGTCAGTTGCCACAACTCTTTTTTTTTTCTAGTTTACCTAAATCATTTGCCATATGGCTTATCCCTCCTGGAACATCAACCCTGTAACATATCTTAATATCATCAGCAAAAAGACATACCTTACCATCAAGACCTTCTGCAATATCACTAATAAAAATATTAAAGAGAGTGGGTCCAAGTACAGATCCCTTAGGTACCCCTCTGGTGACAAGCCCAATCTTTAAATATACTCCATTGACTACAACCCTCTGTTACCTGTCACTCAGCCACTGCCATACCCATTCGACAATATTGGAATCTAAACTTAAAGATTGCAATTTATTGATAAGCCTTCTATGTGCAACAGTGTCAAAAGCATTACTGAAATCTAGGTAAACAATGTCTACTGCACCACCCTGATCTATTATTTTAGTTACCCAATCAAAACAATCCATAAGATTAGTTTGGCATGATCTCCCTAAAGTAAACCCATGTTGTCTCTGATCTTGAAATATAAGCCTCTTTGTTTTTAGATGTTCAACAATCCTATCCTTTAACATGGTTGCCATTTCTTTCCCCACTACTGAAGTAAGGCTTACTGGCCTATATTTGCCCGACTCCTCCCTACTACCTTTCTTGTGAATGGGCACAACATCTGCTAACTTCCAATCTTCTGGGACTATTCCTGTTAACAATGATTGGTTAAATAAATCTGTTAATGGTTTTGCTAGTACACCACTAAGCTCTTTTAATAGCTTTGGGTGTATTCCATCAGGTCCCATTGACTTATTTGTCTTTAATTTTGACGGTTGAAATAGAACCTCTTCCTCTGTAAACTCACGTGTAATAAATGACTCATTTATAATTTTTTCCTAACTGAGGTCCCTTTCCTTCATTTTAATCTGTAAATATTGAACAAAAATATTAATTGAGGCAGTCAGCTAGACGTTTATCCTCTTCTACATACCTTTCTTCTTTTGTTTTTAATCTAACTAATCCTTCTTTTACTTTCCTTTTCTCATTTATGTATCTAAAAAATGGTTTGTCCCTTTTTTTTACGGACTGTGCTATTTTCTCTTCTGTGTGTGATTTGGAAGCTCTTATAACTTGCTTAGCCTCTTTCTGCCTAATTGTATAGATCATTCTGTCTGGGTTTTTTATAATTACTAAATGCTAACTTTTTGTTTTTTACTATTTTGGCCATATCAGCAGAGTTCCACAGTGGTTTCTTGAATTTTTCGTTTTTACTGACAAGCCTAATGCTATTTTCTGTTGCCTTCAGCAGTGCAACTTTTAAATAATCCCATTTCTCTTAGACTCCATTTAAATTGCTCCAGTCTGATATTGACTCCTTAACACATATTCTAATTTTAGAAAAGTCTGTTTATTTAAAGTCTAAAACTTTTGTTTTTGTGTGGTGCGACTCATTCACTGTTCTTATATTAAACCACACTGACTAATAATCACTGGATCATAGACTGTCACCTACAATATCTGATACCAAATCTCCATTTGTTAACAATAAATCTAGTATGGCCTCTTTACGAGTTGGCTCCTCAACGACTTGTTTTAGAGACAATCCCAGTAGGGAGTTTAGAGTAAGTGTGCTCCTGGCACAAACAGATATTTTTGTTTTCTAATTCACATCTGGAAGATTAAAGTCACCCATGATGATAACTTGCCCCTTCATTGTCATTTTAGCTATTTCCTCAACTAGTAGATTATTTAACTCTTCTATTTGTCATGGGGGCCTATAAATCACACCTACACGAGTTACTGTGTGATTACCAAATTCTAACGTAACCCAAACAGACTCTATGTTCGCCTCACTAACTTTTATTAGGCTAGATTTTATGCTATCCTTCACGTACAGGGCCACTCCTTCCCCTTTCTTGACTTCCATGTCTTTTATATATAAAGAGTATCCTGGTATTGCTATGTCCCACTCATTTTTCTCATTATACCATGTCTCAGTAACAGCGACTAAATCTACATTATCAGTTGCCATTATTGCCACAAGTTCATGGATCTTAATCCCTAAACTGCGAGCATTTGTAGTCATGACTCTAAGCTTATCATTTTTTAACACACTTGCTACAGGCACCTTCTGTCCTTGTTTTGAGGGGCAATTGGATTGATGTTTTATCACCATTTTGCCCCCCCTCCCCCTCCTAGTTTAAATACATCCTAGCAAACCTCTGAACTGCTCACTGAGAACATTTGGTCCCTTTTGAGAACGATGCAAACCATCTTTTTTGTACAGGTTACTTCCATTCCAAACAGAGCTACCGTGAAAAATAAAGTCAAATCCTTGCTCCCGACACCATTCACGAAGCCACAAGTTAAAGTCCCTAATACGCATCCGCCTGTCGTTCTGAGTGTTATGCACAGGCAGAACCTCAGAGAATGACAGTCTGGAAGCAACCTGCCGTGTATCATTGGTACACTAAAAACTTCCTTAACCTCTGAAACCTCATTGCAGCCAAGTCATTTGTCCCTAGATGGACAAGTACATCCAATTCCCCTTCCTGCTTTGCACTTTCAATTAGCTACCACTTTCTCATTTTCAAGTTTAGCCAATATAAGCCTCTTTGCATACAATTTGGCTTTTTTATACGTTATAGGATGCCACTGATTCATTTGATTTAAATGCCATGTTCTTAACTTTAATTTCTTAGTTTACCTTCCATAAAAGCCACAATGATTTCAATTTGTTTATTTTATACTTATTACCCAATTGTACATACTGACAATTGTACATTTGTACTAATATTTGTTTGAAGATATTCAATTTTTTCTTAATGTTTCTTTTTTATTAGAGAGTTTATGCCAGTCAATGAGATGTAAAGTTGAAATTTACCTTTTTAAAAATATTTTTTAGTATTCCCCATGTGCATTTGCTTTTTGAGGTTTTTTTAGACAGTCCCTCCATTCTAATTTATGTCCGTGTAGTTAAAATCTTCAATATATAAAGTGTTACTCTGAAGAGCAGCTTTCCCAAATTGCAAACAAGCTCTTCTTCTTCATCAATATCTGAATTAGTTGGTTTATAACATAAACTGATTTACCTTATGCTGCTCCAAACAAATATCTACCTATAAAGCTTTCACATTTTCCACATTTTGTCCTGGGTTCTTAGCAGTAAGACAATTAAATCTTTGAATCTTCCCATGAAAAATTTAATTAGTGAAAAAATCACAAATTCCCCACACAATTAACAATATCATATTTGGCAGTGGCTGTTTATAAAATGGAGAAGTTAAGAGGCTCTTCGTTAACAAACCCTTGGGGTCTAATTTCCATACATATTCAATTTTGTGCAGAGAATTATAATGTCAAGGAGTAGCTGTGCAGCAGCCACATAAACCAGAGTCCCCCCAGTATTTTTGATTCCAGGAAAGCCCTTTGTGCTCTTCTTCCACTTACCAAGATGCCTTGAGGCATTCACTGAAACAGTGAGATGTTGCATGATGTACAATATATGTCACAAAGGCTGCAGGGGATGTCAGTTAATCATGGCAACCCTGCATGTCATGCTGGCATCCTTAAAGATAAAGGACACTGCAAATATTTACCCTTGTGTCACCATTAAGGAGCCTTCTGCTGTTCCTTTTCAGTAATTCCCACATTGTTTAATTTTGCACCCTATTGATGATGCTGTAATTGGTTTGTCCTATTTTTCCCCCCATGTAATCAGTATGTGCCCTGTTACTTGAGCATGCGTTCATATCTTTATTCTGTTTTCCTGTAACAAACGTCTCTTGTTAACTGGCATCCCTGACCTTCTCTTATAGTTTTGTGTATCTCTCAAATTTCTTGGTTATTTCACTTACTTTGGGCATTGTGTTAAGTCCATCTCTGTAATACGATGGTACTTTTTCTTGTATGTCCTCCTCCTCCTCTGTTTATATTGTTCTATATTGCACCAAAGTTAATTTAAAATAAATTAAATATTACAATCCAAAACTGTCAAACATCCAAGGTATATTAATATTTAAGTCAATTGGATTTTTTTTAATGTAATTCCTTTTATTAGCTCACATAATTATGGATGCATTATAAAAAATGGCTTAACCCAATGAAATCACACAATTTAAGTCCTTTACTGGCCTAGGTATGTGTCCTTGATCAAAAGAAAAAGACCAAAAGCTTAAAATTCACATTGATATCTGCATTTACAAAACCAAACTCTTGTTTCTTGCACTAACATATATACAGTCATACCAACCAAAACTTTTCAGGGTGGTTTGAAAGCACATAAGTTATAGAAAAACTGCATTAGTCTAAATGAAACATGCCTCCAAATTTAAATTTAGTCTAAAAGTACCAACAAATTAATGTTCCATTGAGGACCCTTTACAATTGATTTTTCTGATTATGGGAACAATAGATGAAATCTGTTATTTCACAAAGATGTGGAAATCACTGTTGTGTTGGGAAAAATATTTATGAGAACCACTTCCTTTGGGGAGAAAATTGAATAATTCCTGAAATCATAGCAACTTGATGGAAAGTATACAGGGAGTGCAGAATTATTAGGCAAATGAGTATTTTGACCACATCATCCTCTTTATGCATGTTGTCTTACTCCAAGCTGTATAGGCTCGAAGCCTACTACCAATTAAGCATATTAGGTGATGTGCATCTCTGTAATGAGAAGGGGTGTGGTCTAATGACATCAACACCCTATATCAGGTGTGCATAATTATTAGGCAACTTCCTTTCCTTTGGCAAAATGGGTCAAAGAAGGACTTGACAGGCTCAGAAAAGTCAAAAATAGTGAGATATCTTGCAGAGGGATGCAGCACTCTTAAAATTGCAAAGCTTCTGAAGCGTGATCATCGAACAATCAAGCGTTTCATTCAAAATAGTCAACAGGGTCGCAAGAAGCGTGTGGAAAAACCAAGGCGCAAAATAACTGCCCATGAACTGAGAAAAGTCAAGCGTGCAGCTGCCACAATGCCACTTGCCACCAGTTTGGCCATATTTCAGAGCTGCAACATCACTGGAGTGCCCAAAAGCACAAGGTGTGCAATACTCAGAGACATGGCCAAGGTAAGAAAGGCTGAAAGACGACCACCACTGAACAAGACACACAAGCTGAAACGTCAAGACTGGGCCAAGAAATATCTCAAGACTGATTTTTCTAAGGTTTTATGGACTGATGAAATGAGAGTGAGTCTTGATGGGCCAGATGGATGGGCCTGTGGCTGGATTGGTAAAGGGCAGAGAGCTCCAGTCCAACTCAGACGCCAGCAAGGTGGTTTGGGCTGGTATCATCAAAGATGAGCTTGTGGGGCCTTTTCGGGTTGAGGATGGAGTCAAGCTCAACTCCCAGTCCTACTGCCAGTTCCTGGAAGACACCTTCTTCAAGCAGTGGTACAGGAAGAAGTCTGCATCCTTCAAGAAAAACATGATTTTCATGCAGGACAATGCTCCATCACACGCGTCCAAGTACTCCACAGCGTGGCTGGCAAGAAAGGGTATAAAAGAAGAAAATCTAATGACATGGCCTCCTTGTTCACCTGATCTGAACCCCATTGAGAACCTGTGGTCCATCATCAAATGTGAGATTTACAAGGAGGGAAAACAGTACACCTCTCTGAACAGTGTCTGGGAGGCTGTGGTTGCTGCTGCACGCAATGTTGATGGTGAACAGATCAAAACACTGACAGAATCCATGGATGGCAGGCTTTTGAGTGTCCTTGCAAAGAAAGGTGGCTATATTGGTCACTGATTTGTTTTTGTTTTGTTTTTGAATGTCAGAAATGTATATTTGTGAATGTTGAGATGTTATATTGGTTTCACTGGTAATAATAAATAATTGAAATGGGTATATATTTGTTTTTTGTTAAGTTGCCTAATAATTATGCACAGTAATAGTCACCTGCACACACAGATATCCCCCTAACATAGCTATAACTAAAAACAAACTAAAAACTACTTCCAAAAATATTCAGCTTTGATATTAATGAGTTTTTTGGGTTCATTGAGAACATGGTTGTTGTTCAATAATAAAATTAATCCTCAAAAATACAACTTGCCTAATAATTCTGCACTCCCTGTATATGGTTTTGCTTTGAAAAAGTGTGGAAAGTGTCAGAAGCTGAAACTTTTAGATTGAGACACCATTGAAGAATGTTGGTAATTACTGGAACTGCTTCAGTACAAATAAATCTAGTTTGTTGTAAATCCTCATACTACATAATGGTGACATAATTATTTTCCTACATCTACAGTGTTTTTTGTTTTATCTAATTGGTTGCTGTATTGTACTGGTGCTTAAGTCCATTTTCAACTGCAAACAACAATTCATTTTTTTTTTACTTTTTAGTGCTAAACATCCTTCCAGCATTTTAAAAATATGGATGGTATTATCCAACTATCCCTTGGGTTGTTTATCTCCTATGATATGTTTCCTCAAAAGCAAGGTACCAAGCATAGAAGACATGGATTTGACATTATGTCACTACATAAGGTAATAATCCAAATAAGGCTCTTTCATTACATGCTTGGACATATTGAGCTAATAGAAATGTAGGATATAACTCAGGTTGGACATTGGTTCCAAATCAACAGCACTCAGGAATGAGCGTTGTGAAGAATAAATCCCTCACAGTAAAATTTAAATATACACACACTACACAATGCAGGTTCTACATAGGTAGGCTTATTGGTATATGTAAAAATAAAACACATAAATAAAACAATGCAAAGTGAAAACTAAAGGCAAATAGCATCAAACTGACTATGATGGGAGAAAGAGATGCACACCAAAGTGTGTCATCTAGGCACGGAAGAGAAGCAAAGTGCTGTTTGCCAAGCATAGAGGATCAACTAAATCCCGATTGTGGCTTAATGTGGGTGGCTCCCCCCTCCCCCCACAGGGGTTAACGCGACATGAGGGCAGATAAGACACAGGTTTGATAGAAAATAGAGGGTCATAAATATCTTGTGTGAAGATCAGAGACGAGGCTCTATGTTGAGGGTAAAACAGGAACTCAGCAGTCTGAGGGTTTATTGTCTCTTTTTTATACAGGTTTTCCCACAAGGTTACCACCCACATGGAGCACAGGACACAAAGTTACAACGCCAATCAAAACATGTTTGTACAGATAGACACTCCCAGATAATGTACACAAACCCTCCCCTCTGCCTGTGATACAATTAACAAACACAATGGACTAACTCAATTACCCACCAGCAGAAAACACACATTTTCCACAAAACACCACATATCCCCAAAAATACAAATACATCCCTGGATAGCCCTGATCAAGGTGAATAACATATCCCAAAATCACCCAGATCAGAGCAGGGGTTCAAAAGTTTTCTGGATGTCTCTTTTGACCGACCGCAAGCATGGCTTTCATGCCCAAAATAGTTCCACAGATTTAGGCTGTGCAGCCGGTCTGTCTTCTCCTCTATCCTTGAGAAAATTGGCTTAAGTGGCTGTGGTAACTTAATTATCTCCAGTAACAGGAAATATCTCTAAGCCAAAAAACTGTTAAAAAACCACATAAATATACATAACTCATATAATACAATATTTAACCTATATGCCCAACATATCCCCAGATAGCTTGGATCTGAGCGCTCAATATGTCCAAGAAGTGCTCAGAAATACAGTTGGATCACCATGGGGTTAAACAATAGCAAGGACTGGTGAGAGATTGAGGAGGGACAAAGCAGACAGTTTCAACTGGTCTGGCAGTGTCCCTGGGACAACGCCCTGTTGGAGAACAATAGTACAGGAAAAAGGGGGAGGAGAAGAGGCACATTTTCCCATGGATTTAAAGGGGCAGACAAAGTGTTTTAAAATCCAGGAAGCCCAAATAGACTTTTTAGCATGTCTTTTTGCAAGGCCCATAGTCTTTGGGCAAAAGGCTGGCCATAAGTCCTCTCCAAAACCCAGTGGCGAGGTTATTTTCGCAACAGTATACTATACCCTTTCAATACAGTTACAAAAAATAACATGTAAATTGCATTATAGGGAAAAGGAGAGGGGGAAAAAAGAAATAGAAAGTTATGATTTTAAGTTCTTCCGCTCTTCTTTTTCTTTAATTGTAACTATTTCCATCTCTGCCCTTTCTTATCTTTGTCTTTGTCTTATTTAGAGATCTGTCAAAAGATTGTCCTGTATCCATTTACGTAATGAGTCCGGATCCTGAAAGTTTAGTACTTTAGATTGGT
>OW240913.1:218517061-218553690 GCA_933207985.1 Pelobates cultripes | reverse complement strand
GACACTGACTGCTATTCAATCTATAACAGTGAAAAATTGTTTTTTTTAAATCAAACTATTGTGACACCAGATCTAATTAGTGGCACTTGTCAGCGTATCCACTGTTAGCGTAACACACCCGCTTTAAGGACACTGACTGCTATTCAATCTATAACAGTAAAAAAAGTTTTGTTTTTAAATCCAAGCTATTGTGACACCAGATGTAATTGGTGGCACTGACTGGGGAAATGGGCACAGTATGCACTGTGAGCCTGACACAGAAGCTGGCAGCAGTGGCAGACAACTGACTGCTATTCAATTACTAACAGTGAAAAAAGTGTTTTGTTTTAAATCAAGCTATTGGCGACACCAGATGTAATTGGTGGCACTGACTGAAATGGGCACTGTGGAGCTGACACAGAAGCTGGCAGCAGTGGCAGACAACTAAGTGCATTTACATTAGATAGAAAAAATAAATAAAAAAAAAGCATACCCTTATCCTAACCTAGCTATGCTTTTCCCTATCTTATGAACAGCAGCTACACTTTCCCTCCTCTTACTAAGCATGCAGCTTGAGAATGAATCTAAAATGGATGCTGTCCAGTAGGTGGGAGGGTCTGCTAGGGAGGCTGTGCTGCTAATTGGCTGGAATGTGTCTGCTGACTGTGAGGTACAGGGTCAAAGTTTACTCAATGATGACGAATAGGGGGCGGGTCGAACCGCGCATATGTTCGCCCGCCGTGGCGAACGCGAACATGCTATGTTCGCCAGGAACCGTTCGCCGGCGAACCGTTCGGTACATCACTATTTGGTTATCCAGATTAGTGAGACATGCGTACAATACAATAGTGAGTTAATTTAAATAAAACCTCCAGGTGACACGTGAGAGCTATATTCTAGTTGCATGGCAATAATTTGCATAAAAATTATAACGTGTGTGCATGCTTTTAAGTACAGAGCAAATGCTAGGCTTTCTAAGCTTATTAGGCAAAAAAAAAATATAACATGCTACTGTCAACATGTAACATTTATCTGGCCAATCCTACATGAGTTAGACTAATATGTCAGCTACAGAGTAAGGCCTATTTAGAGTAATCTCAGGGTGAGCATACTGACATTGGAGAGGATCATGAAAAGTGGTAATTGAACACGTAAACTGATATTAAGACTAAGCAACCAGATATATATTATCTTGTGTTGGGGTCATATGTGTACCGTAAGAGTAATACCCCACTGATCTCTGGAGTAGCGGGTGTATGTGTCTAGTTGTTGAGGGCTGGTGGTTGTAGTTGCGTGAGGTAAGCCTATAAACAGTTGCAGATCTGCATAGGTATGTGTGATGGACCTGTAGGAGCGTGTGTAGTGTGCGTCAGTGTTGGAGGCAATGGTCCCAGAGTCTGTGTGGTTGCCCCTTTATCGAGTCCCACAGGCCTCCTGCGGTAGTGTGCACTTCGATCCCAGTGGTCCAGTAGTGTGAGAGAGGAGTGTCTCAGTTCTGTTAGGTGGCCCTCTTGGTAGTTAAAGTATAGTCCCGGTTGTGGGTCCCACCTTTTGATGTAGTCGTTGGCTGTAGCTGTGCAATCGGTCTGCCGTTGTTGCCATTATAGGCCTCATGGTCTGCCTCTTACTTGTTCGATTATGTTGGCCTTTGCCCCTCTTGTGCTTGGTCGCTGCTGGTAAGTGAGGCAGTTGTTGGCGCTGCATTGTGGGAATCTCTTTGGCTTTCATTGCCTTTGTCTGGCTGCGCCTGCCCTTAGTGTGGTTCTGGGCATCTGTGGTTGGGGTGGCCCTTCTCAGGTGCTTCTCACTGAAAACTGACTTTTAATGCCTATTTCAAGATCATTTATACATATATTATAGAAGTGGTACCACAACAGAACCCTTGAGAGACACCACTTAACAATTTTTTCCAGGTTGAAAATGACAACTCTCTGTACTCTATCTTTAAGCCAATGTTCTATCCAAGTTTATCCATTAGTTTGAACACTAACACATTGTCTGTAACCATATGAAAAACCTTGGCAAATTCCAAATACATCACATCCATTGCAACACCTTGATCTATACTTCTACTTCTTCATAGAATACAATTAAGTTAGCTTGACATTATCTAAACTGATCAACCACAACATTAAAAATACTGATAGGTGAAATGAATAACATTGATTATATTGTTACAATGATGTTCTGGTGCAATCACTGCCTACTTAAAGCTATATAAGCCCATTTTAGCATTTGTACTGTGTCCTGTCATGGTTTCCACTTAGTGGTTATGCAAGAGCACATTTTTCTCGTTATATTCATTGGCTTGCCTGACCTCGGCTTGTTCATTGACTATGCTCCATTCTGCTGTTCCTGACCTTTGTCTTGCTTTATCGTATATGTTACATTCTGTCTCCCTTACCTTGGTTTGTCTTATGCTCCTCTATTTTGCACTAAGTCTGGCCACTCTAATATGTATTATTCTCCTTTGTCTATCGACTCTTTGTATATTTAACTTAGGTTCTACATGTTAGGTCATAGTTAATCCTGACAGGAAGCAAGGAAACAGTCAGTTTTTTCAAGCAGCAAAAATGGACAATTAAAAAGAAGTGACTTAGACAAGGGCCAAAGTTTGGTGGGATGTTTCAAGTATTCAGTAGTTAGTAACTTCCAAAAGTGGTGCAAGCAAGGACAACTGGTAAACAGGTGTCAGGGGCACCCAAGGATCACTTATGCATGTGTGGACTGAAGACTGATCACACAGAGAGGCTATTATTGCTCAAATTGCTGAAAAACTTAAAGGATCACTATAGTGTCAGGAAAACAAACTAATTTTACTGACACTATATAACCCTTAGGTCCCCCCCACCAAAGGGCCCCCCTCCCGCTGGGCTGAAGGGGTTAAAACCCATTCAGCTACTTACTTTAATCCAGTGCCGAGCTTCCTCGGTGCTGGTGACCTCTCCTCCCACTCTGACGTCAGTTCCCGAGTGGAGTGGGATGCGCATGCGCGGCCTGAGCCGTGCTCGCATTAAAAACGCCCATTTCTCAATGCTTTCCTATAGACATTCTGCTTGCTGAATGCGATTTTCGCATTCAGCGTTGCAGAAGCGCCTCTAGCGGCTGTCAGGAAGACAGCCACTAGAGGCTAGAGTAGAATTTGTGGGTAAGGGGTTCCCTCGAAGGCACAGTAGCTTCTACTTCTATCTGGAATAGGCTATGATCTACTCTTTATCTATTCCTACATATATTAATTATATTCCTCTCCTACACTTGCAAGTATATAGGAGCTGCAATAACATACCTAGTTAAATACAGGTATCAACCCGAAAACAGATACAGTGACTAAAACTGTGGCTACTCCTATTCTAATTGCAAAATTATTAACTAATCATTAAAGACCACAGCCCAGCACATATCCATGTATCTGTTTTCATTGTATGTTTTTACATGTTTTATATATTATTGTACTTATTTTAACTTACTATATTAAAAGTTAAGTCATAACATAAATTGTTGGATCTCACATAGACAGATACAAATTTGAGATTTTTTTTGTTTTGTTTTCCTTCCTATTGAATTAACCAACTAGGGGTTCCATCCCATTTCCTCCTAAAAATCTCAATTGTGTCTGTCTTTATTTTTGTTTACAAATTGGCTCAACTATTTCTTTTCTTTTTTTGGTTTTAGAGATATATATAGATATATATATGTAAAAACAACAATAGAAAAGGCTGCGCCACATAAAATAATAAAAACAGAATAAAAGAAAACAAAGTCCAAATAAAAAGAAGTCCAACTTGTATGTCCTTACGAATAGTCTTTTAAGGAGGCTGGTACAGTGGTAGGGTCTTCAGATATAGTAGTGGTTCCACTTATATAGAAGATAAAAGAGAGGGACAACCAATAGTGCAATATGTATAGCTCAAATATGGACGTAATAGAAAATAATAGTAGAGAACTCACATTTGCAAGAGCTTATATCCAGCTCTAGGGTAGGGCGCGTACAGCGGTATAATCCCCGCTTATGGAATATGTAGTGGGTACCTCTCCGTCACTGGTGTCCAGTTCTCAGGAAAAAGGAAATAGCCAATAGTGCTCACTGTATAACAGTGTCAGTATAAATTAATTAAAAACGTACTTACAAATAGAGAGCAGACCGACTGCTCTGTGATATCAGCATAAGTGGATTAATCCCCACCTAGGATTTCTTGGGGTGCAGGAAACTTCCAAACAGTTATAAAACCAAAAGGGTAAAAAATAAAATGATAAAAAACCAGGGTAAAAAATAAATAAATAGTTGTGTGTAAAAAAGATAATTGGCACAAACAAATGACCAATGTAACGGACCGTTTTGCACAAAAGGGGTAAAAACCGTTTAGGCGATCGGCCCCCTTTCCAGAGATGCAGGCACAGCTACTGCAGAACACCAAACACACGAACCGCCAATAAGTGAATGCTCCAAACTCCCGAACGGCATCCAATATAGCACTCCAAACACACGAACAGGAACCATACGAATTGCTGCTAGCAGACGAATAGGAAAAGCATCCAAGCGGCTTACACTCCTAGCAATCAGTCTCTATCAGCATTCAGTAAATCCCCCCAAAGACGAGACAAGGCTCCGTGTTGAGGGTCAAGCAGTGGTCTGTTTAATGAGGGCTACCTGCCCAGTATTTATGCAGGTCTCCCACCTGGTGGACAATCCCCTAGGGGACCACATGGGAGACTGTGACAAGGGACAGACAAGCAGACAAATAGGACACACAGTACAGTATATTCCCACAATGCATCCTGGCTTCCTCCCCTCTGCCCTGGGAGATAATTGGGAAGTAATTCAATTATCTCCCAAGACAAAGGCAAATCGCCATTATGCACGTGGGGATACTAAAACAGGAATTACTATTAAAATACACTATGTGAGACACATTACATTAAAACTATACATTTAACATATCCCCAGATAGCTCAGGTCTGAGCGCACATTATTAAGCGAATGGCGCTCAGACCACACGAATACAGTTCAATCGCCATGGAGCCAAAGTCTTTACACAGTCAGTTTCATACGAATGGGCTCCATGGGATTCCTATCTGGAGTATAACATAGACAAGTAGAACTACCGAACACCGGCCGTTCGTGTACTTCCACCGAACAAGAAGGGAGGTCGGCGGCTTCAGCGGTGTTCGCGCAAAACTGTGTCCGATTTTAGTTCCATGAATTAAGCGTCGAACACCGCTGCGCATTCTTATGTTTAAAATGGCCGCGACCTCGTGTTCGGGATACGAATGGCGGGCACCCAGCATTCGTCAATTAAGTTGCGGTTAACCGCAGCTTCAGGGAGGTTAATTGCCGGCACACTCCAGCTCCCAGGTGGTCTATCCATTCGTGCGGTTGTTCGGTAGATTGAATCTACCGAACAACCGGCAGAAAAGCACGAATAAAGCTTTTCTGCAGGCGAAACAAAGTCTTTTAACATGGGGCCATAGTCCAAAGGCAACCAGGCTTCTCCAATGCAATGTGGCGAGATTGGTCTCGTCACAACCAAATATACTTTTAATACAAAAATACACAATATAAAATTTCCATAACGTGTTTCGTCAATGGTCCAGCCAATCAGATTAAAATTAAATAAGCGAATTTAAAACTCATAAATAACTATAGGAGGGGATACTTAACAGTAACCTGACATATATAAAATGTGTTAATAACTAAAACGAGGGTGGGAAGATATAGAATTAAGCGTTTGAAATCTCCCACGTGATTTTCGGCACTTCCTCATTCCAGAAGTAAACCGCACAGCTGCATGGGAGATGTAGTTTGTAGTGGCCGCGAATGGCGGCCTGGGAAAACAGAAGGGAGGAGGGTGTAATTACTGGCTGAGAATAGGACGTGGCCATCTTGGGAAGGGCAAATAGATGCATAGGAGCCATATTGGGAATGGCAGGCATGTAAATAGGTTTACAAATACATTGAATCATATTGATATATTTCTCCATAAAGATATACGTTTTGTAATATAAAATAAAGTGATGAAGTTTAAAACAAAATTAAATAAACATTATTGAATAATAACATTATTTAAAAAAAACAGTAAAAGCCTTAAAAAGTACAGAATAAGAACAGGTTAAAGGTACAGACATAATCACTCATTGTTATAAAAAGTTATGCAGATCAAAATCTACATTAAGACCATGTGGTATAAGGGTCTGAAGATTATACACCCATTCCATTTCTGTTTTTCCAAATAACTTTTTTATATCTCCTCCACGCCAAGAGGTAGAACATTTTTTTTTTACCAATACATGTAAGTATCCAAAGTTAAAGATCAAATAATAAATCTACACAGAAATAACACATTGCAAGATCCATATGATAAGATCAAAATGTGTCCAGATCTATCATATCATACAAGATACAGAAGGAAAATGTTTGCACCCTCAACAAGTCACTTAAGAGATAAGAACATACATTACAAGTGGGGCTACCCTTTGAAAATTTCAGTATACCACCAATCTAAAGTACTAAACTTTCAGGATCCGGACTCATTACGTAAATGGATACAGGACAATCTTTTGACAGATCTCTAAATAAGACAAAGACAAAGATAAGAAAGGGCAGAGATGGAAATAGTTACAATTAAAGAAAAAGAAGAGCGGAAGAACTTAAAATCATAACTTTCTATTTCTTTTTTCCCCCTCTCCTTTTCCCTATAATGCAATTTACATGTTATTTTTTGTAACTGTATTGAAAGGGTATAGTATACTGTTGCGAAAATAACCTCGCCACTGGGTTTTGGAGAGGACTTATGGCCAGCCTTTTGCCCAAAGACTATGGGCCTTGCAAAAAGACATGCTAAAAAGTCTATTTGGGCTTCCTGGATTTTAAAACACTTTGTCTGCCCCTTTAAATCCATGGGAAAATGTGCCTCTTCTCCTCCCCCTTTTTCCTGTACTATTGTTCTCCAACAGGGCGTTGTCCCAGGGACACTGCCAGACCAGTTGAAACTGTCTGCTTTGTCCCTCCTCAATCTCTCACCAGTCCTTGCTATTGTTTAACCCCATGGTGATCCAACTGTATTTCTGAGCACTTCTTGGACATATTGAGCGCTCAGATCCAAGCTATCTGGGGATATGTTGGGCATATAGGTTAAATATTGTATTATATGAGTTATGTATATTTATGTGGTTTTTTAACAGTTTTTTGGCTTAGAGATATTTCCTGTTACTGGAGATAATTAAGTTACCACAGCCACTTAAGCCAATTTTCTCAAGGATAGAGGAGAAGACAGACCGGCTGCACAGCCTAAATCTGTGGAACTATTTTGGGCATGAAAGCCATGCTTGCGGTCGGTCAAAAGAGACATCCAGAAAACTTTTGAACCCCTGCTCTGATCTGGGTGATTTTGGGATATGTTATTCACCTTGATCAGGGCTATCCAGGGATGTATTTGTATTTTTGGGGATATGTGGTGTTTTGTGGAAAATGTGTGTTTTCTGCTGGTGGGTAATTGAGTTAGTCCATTGTGTTTGTTAATTGTATCACAGGCAGAGGGGAGGGTTTGTGTACATTATCTGGGAGTGTCTATCTGTACAAACATGTTTTGATTGGCGTTGTAACTTTGTGTCCTGTGCTCCATGTGGGTGGTAACCTTGTGGGAAAACCTGTATAAAAAAGAGACAATAAACCCTCAGACTGCTGAGTTCCTGTTTTACCCTCAACATAGAGCCTCGTCTCTGATCTTCACACAAGATATTTATGACCCTCTATTTTCTATCAAACCTGTGTCTTATCTGCCCTCATGTCGCGTTAACCCCTGTGGGGGGAGGGGGGAGCCACCCACATTAAGCCACAATCGGGATTTAGTTGATCCTCTATGCTTGGCAAACAGCACTTTGCTTCTCTTCCGTGCCTAGATGACACACTTTGGTGTGCATCTCTTTCTCCCATCATAGTCAGTTTGATGCTATTTGCCTTTAGTTTTCACTTTGCATTGTTTTATTTATGTGTTTTATTTTTACATATACCAATAAGCCTACCTATGTAGAACCTGCATTGTGTAGTGTGTGTATATTTAAATTTTACTGTGAGGGATTTATTCTTCACAACGCTCATTCCTGAGTGCTGTTGATTTGGAACCAATGTCCAACCTGAGTTATATCCTACATTTCTATTAGCTCAATATGTCCAAGCATGTAATGAAAGAGCCTTATTTGGATTATTACCTTATGTAGTGACATAATGTCAAATCCATGTCTTCTATGCTTGGTACCTTGCTTTTGAGGAAACATATCATAGGAGATAAACAACCCAAGGGATAGTTGGATAATACCATCCATATTTTTAAAATGCTGGAAGGATGTTTAGCACTAAAAAGTAAAAAAAAAATGAATTGTTGTTTGCAGTTGAAAATGGACTTAAGCACCAGTACAATACAGCAACCAATTAGATAAAACAAAAAACACTGTAGATGTAGGAAAATAATTATGTCACCATTATGTAGTATGAGGATTTACAACAAACTAGATTTATTTGTACTGAAGCAGTTCCAGTAATTACCAACATTCTTCAATGGTGTCTCAATCTAAAAGTTTCAGCTTCTGACACTTTCCACACTTTTTCAAAGCAAAACCATATACAGGGAGTGCAGAATTATTAGGCAAGTTGTATTTTTGAGGATTAATTTTATTATTGAACAACAACCATGTTCTCAATGAACCCAAAAAACTCATTAATATCAAAGCTGAATATTTTTGGAAGTAGTTTTTAGTTTGTTTTTAGTTATAGCTGTGTTAGGGGGATATCTGTGTGTGCAGGTGACTATTACTGTGCATAATTATTAGGCAACTTAACAAAAAACAAATATATACCCATTTCAATTATTTATTATTACCAGTGAAACCAATATAACATCTCAACATTCACAAATATACATTTCTGACATTCAAAAACAAAACAAAAACAAATCAGTGACCAATATAGCCACCTTTCTTTGCAAGGACACTCAAAAGCCTGCCATCCATGGATTCTGTCAGTGTTTTGATCTGTTCACCATCAACATTGCGTGCAGCAGCAACCACAGCCTCCCAGACACTGTTCAGAGAGGTGTACTGTTTTCCCTCCTTGTAAATCTCACATTTGATGATGGACCACAGGTTCTCAATGGGGTTCAGATCAGGTGAACAAGGAGGCCATGTCATTAGATTTTCTTCTTTTATACCCTTTCTTGCCAGCCACGCTGTGGAGTACTTGGACGCGTGTGATGGAGCATTGTCCTGCATGAAAATCATGTTTTTCTTGAAGGATGCAGACTTCTTCCTGTACCACTGCTTGAAGAAGGTGTCTTCCAGGAACTGGCAGTAGGACTGGGAGTTGAGCTTGACTCCATCCTCAACCCGAAAAGGCCCCACAAGCTCATCTTTGATGATACCAGCCCAAACCAGTACTCCACCTCCACCTTGCTGGCGTCTGAGTCGGACTGGAGCTCTCTGCCCTTTACCAATCCAGCCACGGGCCCATCCATCTGGCCCATCAAGACTCACTCTCATTTCATCAGTCCATAAAACCTTAGAAAAATCAGTCTTGAGATATTTCTTGGCCCAGTCTTGACGTTTCAGCTTGTGTGTCTTGTTCAGTGGTGATCGTCTTTCAGCCTTTCTTACCTTGGCCATTTCTCTGAGTATTGCACACCTTGTGCTTTTGGGCACTCCAGTGATGTTGCAGCTCTGAAATATGGCCAAACTGGTGGCAAGTGGCATCGTGGCAGCTGCACGCTTGACTTTTCTCAGTTCATGGGCAGTTATTTTGCGCCTTGGTTTTTCCACACGCTTCTTGCGACCCTGTTGACTATTTTGAATGAAACGCTTGATTGTTCGATGATCACGCTTCAGAAGCTTTGCAATTTTAAGAGTGCTGCATCCCTCTGCAAGATATCTCACTATTTTTGACTTTTCTGAGCCTGTCAAGTCCTTCTTTTGACCCATTTTGCCAAAGGAAAGGAAGTTGCCTAATAATTATGCACACCTGATATAGGGTGTTGATGTCATTAGACCACACCCCTTCTCATTACAGAGATGCACATCACCTAATATGCTTAATTGGTAGTAGGCTTTCGAGCCTATACAGCTTGGAGTAAGACAACATGCATAAAGAGGATGATGTGGTCAAAATACTCATTTGCCTAATAATTCTGCACTCCCTGTATACTTTCCATCAAGTTGCTATGATTTCAGGAATTATTCAATTTTCTCCCCAAAGGAAGTGGTTCTCATAAATATTTTTCCCAACACAACAGTGATTTCCACATCTTTGTGAAATAACAGATTTCATCTATTGTTCCCATAATCAGAAAAATCAATTGTAAAGGGTCCTCAATGGAACATTAATTTGTTGGTACTTTTAGACTAAATTTAAATTTGGAGGCATGTTTCATTTAGACTAATGCAGTTTTTCTATAACTTATGTGCTTTCAAACCACCCTGAAAAGTTTTGGTTGGTATGACTGTATATATGTTAGTGCAAGAAACAAGAGTTTGGTTTTGTAAATGCAGATATCAATGTGAATTTTAAGCTTTTGGTCTTTTTCTTTTGATCAAGGACACATACCTAGGCCAGTAAAGGACTTAAATTGTGTGATTTCATTGGGTTAAGCCATTTTTTATAATGCATCCATAATTATGTGAGCTAATAAAAGGAATTACATTAAAAAAAATCCAATTGACTTAAATATTAATATACCTTGGATGTTTGACAGTTTTGGATTGTAATATTTAATTTATTTTAAATTAACTTTGGTGCAATATAGAACAATATAAACAGAGGAGGAGGAGGACATACAAGAAAAAGTACCATCGTATTACAGAGATGGACTTAACACAATGCCCAAAGTAAGTGAAATAACCAAGAAATTTGAGAGATACACAAAACTATAAGAGAAGGTCAGGGATGCCAGTTAACAAGAGACATCAAACAAACCTAGGTTTGTTACAGGAAAACAGAATAAAGATATGAACGCATGCTCAAGTAACAGGGCACATACTGATTTAATGGGGGGAAAAATAGGACAAACCAATTACAGCATCATCAATAGGGTGCAAAATTAAACAATGTGGGAATTACTGAAAAGGAACAGCAGAAGGCTCCTTAATGGTGACACAAGGGTAAATATTTGCAGTGTCCTTTATCTTTAAGGATGCCAGCATGACATGCAGGGTTGCCATGATTAACTGACATCCCCTGCAGCCTTTGTGACATATATTGTACATCATGCAACATCTCACTGTTTCAGTGAATGCCTCAAGGCATCTTGGTAAGTGGAAGAAGAGCACAAAGGGCTTTCCTGGAATCAAAAATACTGGGGGGACTCTGGTTTATGTGGCTGCTGCACAGCTACTCCTTGACATTATAATTCTCTGCACAAAATTGAATATGTATGGAAATTAGACCCCAAGGGTTTGTTAACGAAGAGCCTCTTAACTTCTCCATTTTATGAACAGCCACTGCCAAATATGATATTGTTAATTGTGTGGGGGATTTGTGATTTTTTCACTAATTAAATTTTTCATGGGAAGATTCAAAGATTTAATTGTCTTACTGCTAAGAACCCAGGAGAAAATGTGGAAAATGTGAAAGCTTTATAGGTAGATATTTGTTTGGAGCAGCATAAGGTAAATCAGTTTATGTTATAAACCAACTAATTCAGATATTGATGAAGAAGAAGAGCTTGTTTGCAATTTGGGAAAGCTGCTCTTCAGAGTAACACTTTATATATTGAAGATTTTAACTACACGGACATAAATTAGAATGGAGGGACTGTCTAAAAAAACCTCAAAAAGCAAATGCACATGGGGAATACTAAAAAATATTTTTAAAAAGGTAAATTTCAACTTTACATCTCATTGACTGGCATAAACTCTCTAATAAAAAAGAAACATTAAGAAAAAATTGAATATCTTCAAACAAATATTAGTACAAATGTACAATTGTCAGTATGTACAATTGGGTAATAAGTATAAAATAAATTGAAATCATTGTGGCTTTTATGGAAGGTAAACTAAGAAATTAAAGTTAAGAACATGGCATTTAAATCAAATGAATCAGTGGCATCCTATAACGTATAAAAAAGCCAAATTGTATGCAAAGAGGCTTATATTGGCTAAACTTGAAAATGAGAAAGTGGTAGCTAATTGAAAGTGCAAAGCAGGAAGGGGAATTGGATGTACTTGTCCATCTAGGGACAAATGACTTGGCTGCAATGAGGTTTCAGAGGTTAAGGAAGTTTTTAGTGTACCAATGATACACGGCAGGTTGCTTCCAGACTGTCATTCTCTGAGGTTCTGCCTGTGCATAACACTCAGAACGACAGGCGGATGCGTATTAGGGACTTTAACTTGTGGCTTCGTGAATGGTGTCGGGAGCAAGGATTTGACTTTATTTTTCACGGTAGCTCTGTTTGGAATGGAAGTAACCTGTACAAAAAAGATGGTTTGCATCGTTCTCAAAAGGGACCAAATGTTCTCAGTGAGCAGTTCAGAGGTTTGCTAGGATGTATTTAAACTAGGAGGGGGAGGGGGGGCAAAATGGTGATAAAACATCAATCCAATTGCCCCTCAAAACAAGGACAGAAGGTGCCTGTAGCAAGTGTGTTAAAAAATGATAAGCTTAGAGTCATGACTACAAATGCTCGCAGTTTAGGGATTAAGATCCATGAACTTGTGGCAATAATGGCAACTGATAATGTAGATTTAGTCGCTGTTACTGAGACATGGTATAATGAGAAAAATGACTGGGACATAGCAATACCAGGATACTCTTTATATAGAAAAGACATGGAAGTCAAGAAAGGGGAAGGAGTGGCCCTGTACGTGAAGGATAGCATAAAATCTAGCCTAATAAAAGTTAGTGAGGCGAACATAGAGTCTGTTTGGGTTACGTTAGAATTTGGTAATCACACAGTAACTCGTGTAGGTGTGATTTATAGGCCCCCATGACAAATAGAAGAGTTAAATAATCTACTAGTTGAGGAAATAGCTAAAATGACAATGAAGGGGCAAGTTATCATCATGGGTGACTTTAATCTTACAGATGTGAATTGGAAAACAAAAATATCTGTTTGTGCCAGGAGCACACTTACTCTAAACTCCCTACTGGGATTGTGTCTAAAACAAGTCGTTGAGGAGCCAACTCGTAAAGAGGCCATACTAGATTTATTGTTAACAAATGGAGATTTGGTATCAGATATTGTAGGTGACAGTTTATGATCCAGTGATTATTAGTCAGTGTGGTTTAATATAAGAACAGTGAATGAGTCGCACCACACAAAAACAAAAGTTTTAGACTTTAAATAAACAGACTTTTCTAAAATTAGAATATGTGTTAAGGAGTCAATATCAGACTGGAGCAATTTAAATGGAGTCTAAGAGAAATGGGATTATTTAAAAGTTGCACTGCTGAAGGCAACAGAAAATAGCATTAGGCTTGTCAGTAAAAACGAAAAATTCAAGAAACCACTGTGGAACTCTGCTGATATGGCCAAAATAGTAAAAAACAAAAAGTTAGCATTTAGTAATTATAAAAAACCCAGACAGAATGATCTATACAATTAGGCAGAAAGAGGCTAAGCAAGTTATAAGAGCTTCCAAATCACACACAGAAGAGAAAATAGCACAGTCCGTAAAAAAAAGGGACAAACCATTTTTTAGATACATAAATGAGAAAAGGAAAGTAAAAGAAGGATTAGTTAGATTAAAAACAAAAGAAGAAAGGTATGTAGAAGAGGATAAACGTCTAGCTGACTGCCTCAATTAATATTTTTGTTCAATATTTACAGATTAAAATGAAGGAAAGGGACCTCAGTTAGGAAAAAATGATAAATGAGTCATTTATTACACGTGAGTTTACAGAGGAAGAGGTTCTATTTCAACCGTCAAAATTAAAGACAAATAAGTCAATGGGACCTGATGGAATACACCCAAAGCTATTAAAAGAGCTTAGTGGTGTACTAGCAAAACCATTAACAGATTTATTTAACCAATCATTGTTAACAGGAATAGTCCCAGAAGATTGGAAGTTAGCAGATGTTGTGCCCATTCACAAGAAAGGTAGTAGGGAGGAGTCGGGCAAATATAGGCCAGTAAGCCTTACTTCAGTAGTGGGGAAAGAAATGGCAACCATGTTAAAGGATAGGATTGTTCTAAATCTAAAAACAAAGAGGCTTATATTTCAAGATCAGAGACAACATGGGTTTACTTTAGGGAGATCATGCCAAACTAATCTTATGGATTGTTTTGATTGGGTAACTAAAATAATAGATCAGGGTGGTGCAGTAGACATTGTTTACCTAGATTTCAGTAATGCTTTTGACACTGTTGCACATAGAAGGCTTATCAATAAATTGCAATCTTTAAGTTTAGATTCCAATATTGTCGAATGGGTATGGCAGTGGCTGAGTGACAGGTAACAGAGGGTTGTAGTCAATGGAGTATATTTAAAGATTGGGCTTGTCACCAGAGGGGTACCTAAGGGATCTGTACTTGGACCCACTCTCTTTAATATTTTTATTAGTGATATTGCAGAAGGTCTTGATGGTAAGGTATGTCTTTTTGCTGATGATATTAAGATATGTTACAGGGTTGATGTTCCAGGAGGGATAAGCCATATGGCAAATGATTTAGGTAAACTAGAAAAAAAAAAGAGTTGTGGCAACTGACATTTAATGTGGATAAGTGCAAGATAATGCATCTTAGACATAAAAATGATGGAGTCCTAACCTCAACATCTGAGGAAAGGGATTTAGGAGTGATTATTTCTGATGACTTAAAGGTAGGCAGACAATGTAATAGAGCAGCAGGAAATTCTAGCAGAATGCTTGGTTGTATAGGGAGAGGTATTAGCAGTAGAAAGAGGGAAGTGCTCATGCCATTGAGACCTCACTTGGAGTATTGTACGCAGTACTGGAGAGTTCAGAGAAGGGCTACTAAACTGGTTCATGAATTCCAGGATAAAACTTACCAAGAAAGGTTAAAGGATCTTAACATGCTTGGAGGAAAGACGAGACGGGGGGGATTGTCAGAGTATTTATATCGGCAGACATTTTGTGCTACGATAGAAACTAAAAGTGTATATTCTGAGTCACTCTGAACAGACCAGACTCCATTTTGTTATTTCAAATTAACAAATTAACAAAGAAGACACTAGATTTCTTTCTGTAAGACTGGCCTCTTTGCCAGAGCTAAGGAATGCATAGCATAGTATAAACAAGTGATAAGGAAGGGGGTTGGACAGATTGTCTAATGCTAATGGAATATAATCAAATCTAAACCCAGACAATTGTGACAGAGAAGATTAAATAATTTAATATTTAACTGTCTATATATATAAGGTACCATTGTATGGAAAAGGGTAAACTTAGTTCATGATCTGTCATATCAGAAATTATGGCAGGAATTGCAGACGCTAAGTCTGGACAAAATTTAAGAAACCCTTTGAAATTTTAAATTATGGCGCTATAAAGATAACGCAAAATGACGTCAAAATAGCCACCAGGAAAAGTTAACTCTTTCCTGGATAGGTATGTTTAGTGGGACAAGACTGCCCTCTACAGACCAAATAACTAATTTGCGATCTGGAAGATAACCACACCTCTAGTACTTCTATTGGGTTATCAACTGATGACGTACAGAGAGTCTGGCCCTTTAAAAGTTAAGACAAAGGGAAGAGAGAGAGATACGAGAGAGGAGGCAGATGCAAGAGATGCAAAGGAGAGGAGAGAGGAATTGGAAGTTTGGGAACTCCAACTCGGACAACATCTGAGACTAACACTCTACTCCTAAAACTCTAACACTTAGAATTTACTGACTTTCACCAACACCTCCATGCAGAGAGACTACCAATTGGATGAAATATCTACTCAACTGGTAATTATACTGGTTTCATTTAATTAAATTAATTAAAATGTATTAATAGCATTATATATGACTGGATAAAGCACGGTCAGATTTCCATATTAAGAAATCTTAGTTAACTAAAAAGAATATATAGTTATAAACATTCCATTCTGCAGGTGGAATTAAGAATAATTATATATTAATGTGATATTATCACGTGTTAGCATACCGCTGTTTTTATCCAGGTGTATTGATTTGCTCTAAATTAAGATAGATATCTTTTAGACAAATTAAAAATCTGCTTATATAATGTTAGACTCTCTTATTGGATGGTTTAAGAAAATGACTAGTGAACTGGTTTAAATGTTATTTTATTTAAAAATTACATAAGATTAGATCTTAACTACCTAGGAGATCTAGCCAGCATTGAAAGGGTTATTCTAACTGTCTGCTAAACTTTACGACCTTACGCTGCACTCTGAGGAATTCTGTTCTTCGCTGTGAAAAGTTTCACTTTCAGCCTGTGTTAAAGATAGTCATAAATAATTCTTGACAGGAAATGCTGTTTAGCCATTGAAACGTAATACCCATCCCTTTGTATTGCATATAATTTTATACTGGATATTCATTGATTATTGTCATGCATGTTACATAATATTATTATTAATTAATTTGTCATAAATAAAAATCTATTTTTATACATTGTGATATCAATTATATGAAATACATTCCACTTAACACGATAAACGTTCTTTGGGATCTGAGAATTGAAATAGTGGGCAATTCTCAACTGTTTACTATTATTATCCCATAAATATCACACTCTGTGGAGGCAGTGCTGAGATGGTTAATTGGATTTTCGAGGATTGTAATTTGCAGAATTGCTTCTTGCATTTTCCTGTTCTGAGTTTTGGGTTTTCAAAACCTCAGAATAGACTCTCTTTTCTGTTGGGTTTTCTAAACCTTTAATTTTAGTCTCTGACACCGTTTTATCTGGAGGTTCTTAACTTTTGGCTGATTTTAAGTCCCCATGTAGGTGTATGGTATACAACTTCATGCACTGACGATAATACATTCTAATGGTATTTAACTTACAATCGTAATCTCTTAGAGAATTCATTTGTATGTTGCTAACAGCATAGAAAATACGAATCTTTGAAATTAGCACTGCCTAGGTTTCTTACAAGGCGCAGGTATGCATTTTAAGTAGTAAAAAATTATACACAGGGCTTTGATGCAGACACTTTAGTTATAAAGCGCCTTCTTGCAAGAAAACAATAGTTTTACCATATTCCATGATTATTTCATATTTCATCTTGGACCAGGACATTAACTGTATAGCTTGAAGACTTTCTAGAAAAACACGACACATTGAATCAAAGGTCCATGTAATGAACCATTTCTTATGAATGTCATCATACATGCCCAATGAATTCATTGCTCTATCATAATTTTCCAGATGTTCAGATATGTTTCCTGAACCTCTAGAAAATTATGGGACAGTCTCTCTAAGGAATTTGATGACCTTTGGTGTTTCATAAACAGGCATTGTTGATTTACGACCTCTGTTTCTGTGTTTGGGTAAACGTCTATGCGATCTGTCTGCTGAAGAGGAATTAGACCCGTACAACAGTGCAGATGGCATATCAGTTACATGGCCTTCAGAGTGGACAGTGCAATCACTTTCACTCCCATCACTCTGAGCTTCTTGTTCACTGTCACAATTCTGATCAGCATCAGAATCCTGCCAGTGTACAGAACCATGTCTATTTTCATTCCTATCACCTTGAATTGGACTCTCCCTCTCAAGTTTGGCCAAGACAGCTTTTTCAAACTGTTCTGCCCAAGATTGCCAAGGTGGCTTGGTAATGTCATGAGATGGGGAATCTTGTTCCACAGGTGATTTTTTAGAATTACTCACATCTTTTCTTACAGACTGTTTTATGAAAACCTGGTTTGGTGTGGGAAAATCATAATAAGGAGGGGATTTACAGATAGTCTTTTCTTGCATTTTTGTGCAACTTTTTGGCACAGAATGATGACTACCACTGTCTAATTTCTGACTCTCCTTTTCATACTCATCCAATTGCATTTTAAGCTGATTTATTTCCTGTGCATATTTATCCATCAAAGCTTTCATTTCTTTTTCATGATCAGCCTGACGTGTTTTATGCTCAGCAAGTAAATCTTGGTATTTCCCATTTTGAATGCCCAGATCGTCACTGTACGTGTCCAATTTGGCATTCAGTGACTTGTTTTCATCACACATCTTAAGAAGTGCTGTCATAAAGAAAGGCCAAGAGTGTATTATGTACGCCATTTTCCTTTCTATGTTCTTTTGTTCAGCAATTTCTTTAAGATGTATGATGATGTGTTCATCAGTTAGAATGGTGTGTTTAGCTTCCCATTCTATGCTTTTCAACCAAACCTCATAGGTTGCATCATTTTTCATATGTTTATGAATATGAACTAGAGCATGTTTTCTTAGGTCTTCAATTATTTCAGTATTATCTGTTACAGATTTATCACTGCCACTGGCCATTTTTATTTTATTGATTAATCTCAATACAAAACTCTTTTCTATATTAAGATTAAATTGCATGAATTACACCAATATTATTATTATATATGAAATACAATTTCAACTTCAAGCTATACAGTTAATGTCCTGGTCCAAGATGAAATATGAAATAATCATGGAATATGGTAAGTATAAAACCATTGCTTCTGCAAAGAAGGCGCTTTATAACTTAAAGTGCCGTCCAGATCAAAGCCCCAGAGAATTTTTAATAATTCTTAAAAATGCATACTCCGTGGCCCAAAGAAAACCCAGGTATGAAAGCACAAACTTCAAAGATCTGTATTTTCATGCCATGCCGGTAAACATACAAATGAATCTCGCAAGAGATTACGATTGTAAGTTACCATTAGAATGGCTAGTCAGTCAGTGCATGAAGTTGTATACTATACACCATGCACATGACGAAAATCAGCCAAAGGTTAAGAAACCTGGTGATAAAATGGTGTCAGAGACTAAAATTCAGTTAGGTTTAGAAACCCAACAGAAAAAGAGGACCTATTCTGAGGTTTTGAAAACTCCAAAACCTCAGAAACAGGAAAACGCCAGAAGCAATTCTGCAAATTCCTCTAATAACTCTGAAAAATCCAATGCCAATGGGAATAAACGCCCCTGGGTTAATAAGAACCAAGGCAATTCCCAATGGAGAAGGAATCATCAGGGAAATAGGAGATATGGAAACAGAAATAACCAATCTGCTTCCAATAATTCCCAACAGTCTCAGCCATCCCAGCCAAATTCTAATGGGCAAAGACAAAACGGCAATGGGGGAAATAATTTGCGTCGTCAGGTTGGTCAATTGACAGACCAGATGGGCAAATTAATGGAGGGAATGACAAAGATTAACGAAGTCTTTGCCAAAAATCCTTTTTTAGGGATAGCTCCAATTGCAGAACTACCTGTGCAACCGCAGCAACAACAACAGGTGCCGCAGCAATAATAGCCACTGTGACTAAACAGGCTAGGTTATCAGTAGATGTAATGCCTAACCCTGTTTCCTTTCCAGGTACTCATAGTCAAACAAACAATAGTTGTGTTAGGAAACCTATTGCCTATACCGTCACTTCACTTCCGGGTGAAGGAGGCGCAACGTGTTCCTCTGTTTTTTCATTTCAGCCAAAGGCTAAAATAGCCCCAGCAGCCACTAGTTTCCAGGATCCAGACCTGAAAGGGTTAACTGATGAGATGCCGACCACTAGTTCCCGCTTGACAGTTCAAGATATTCCTAAAAAGGATGGGCCTGTGGGTAAGACTGAGCATTCCTCAGTACAGGTAGAAACTACTGCTGTGACCGGTAATGTATGGAAAACAAGTAATATGTTGACACATTCTAAATTCTTATGTGAATTAGAAGAACATGAAGGAAGGTACTACATGTCTGTAGAAATACAGGATTCGTTGCCCCAGCCTTTCAAAGGGTTGATAGATACTGGTTCACAAGCCACTATCTTATCCAATACCTACTTCCAGCAGGTAATGGACTTAGCAACGGATAAGCCGAAGCTAAGAGATTTCCCCAATGCTCTGTTGAGTGTAGGAGGAAATGCCCTTCATGTTATTGGCAATACCTGGTTAAAGTTTAAAATAGGTAACAAAACCTTTAGACACCCGGTGATAGTGGTAGATCTCCCCTATGACCGACTGATTCTGGGTATAGACATACTCAGAAGACTTAACACAATTATTGACTGTGTGAATGGAATTGTATGGTCACAAGCTAAGGTTCCCATAACCTATGAGAAATCACATGTACAATCTGATCGTAACTGCCATGTGATAGAAGAAAGACCTGACTCAATAGAGGTACATTTTAGAAATAGTCAGTCACCTGACGTGACTATCCTGCAGGTGAATGATGCAATCGCACCTGTAGATGAGCATTCCGTAAGAATTGCTCCAGAGAGGATCCAGAATGTCTCTCTGGAAGGTGATGTTTTAACCATTTCTCTCCACAGGGACTATGTTGAATCTGTAGATCTGGCAGGTCATGCTCAATTCCTTGCCAGAATTGAAAGGGTTAATAACAACTTATTCTTTCCTATTCAAATACATGACTTAGGAAGAAGTAGGAATGCAAAGCTGGACTTACAGCGTGAGAATAGCTATATTAGCAGAAGTCTGTTAAAACAGATCGCTAATCCTAAAATGATCAGGTACGCTTCCCCACATGACAGGTGGATCCAGAACCTAGATGGCGAATCAGAGAGTCACAATGTGATAGCAAAATGTTTACTATCTATTTCCATCGGAAATAAGACAGTTACACATCTATTCTTAGTGATAGACGAACCTCGCTATCAGGTTTACGTTGGCAATGATGTCATACATCGCTTTGCCATACACCTTGACCTGATTAATTCCAATTTGTGGACAAGGTTAAAAGGTAATCCTTGTGGATACCTTCACGAGGAAAACGCCTTGAAATCAGGACAAATACTCCCATATGCGGTAAGTATCCAAGTTCCTGATGACATAACCATTCCACAGGGGACAAGTAATTTTCTATTACCCCTACAGGTCAAGGAGGGTCAGAGATTGGAAAACTCTGATGCCCTAATCTGTTTATCCAACAGGATACAACAATTAGGGATGGTGGTAACACATACACCAATGGTAAGTATTGGTAAGAATCCCACCTACATCATGGTCAACAATGTTACACCCTATAGTGTTACTTTACCAAAAGGAACATCATTAGGTCTAGCATTGGATGCTGAGTACTATACATTTGGTTTCCAAAACCAAATTATAGGCCTCATCCCTGAAGAATACTTAACTGAGGACGAAATTGTCGATCAAATATTCCATTCCTCCCCAGAAGGATTATTCACTATCCTATCTGTGTATCCCTTCAACGTTGAAGAAGGCTCGTGTAAAATCGAAGAAGCATCTATTACCTTCGATCATCCGCTCAATGAGCAGGAATCACAAGAGTATCACGACCAAAGAGAAAAGGTAAGTCAACACCGAACTGACCTAACTTCTAGGCTTGAAGAAGCTTATGAGATAGGCCAGCCTGAAATCTTTCCAGGATTTCAGGAAAGGCTAGAAGAGCAAATATCTTTAGCTGACGGTTGCTCCAACGATGCTGAGCGGCAACAGCTAAAAGAAATCCTTTTGGAATTCCAAGATATTTTTGCCAAAGATTCCTACGACTGTGGGTTAACTAACCTCCACGTAGCCAGAATACAAACTGATCCAAATTTACCACCTGTATTTATCAAACAATATAGACTCCCATTAGCGTCATATGATGGTCTACAAGACATCATTCAGAATTTAAAGGAAAGGGGCATTATACGTCCAGTGCACAGTTCGTATAATAATCCGATCTTGGGGATTCTGAAACCTAATGGACAATGGCGTTTATGCGCTGACTTACGACAGCTAAATAAACGCGTCTATATGTCTGGTTGGCCAACGCCATACATAGACCAATGTTTGGTACAAATGCAGGGATCCAAAATATTCACTGCCATTGACTGTGCGCAGGGATATTGGACTGTACCAGTCCATAATGAAGACCAATACAAATTGGCCTTCACATTTGGAAAGCAGCAGTATACCTGGACCCGTATGCCTTTCGGTTACATAAACTCTGGTCATGAATTCGCTGTGTTCATGCATAAAGCTATGCCTGATGCACTCGAGAGAGGAACGTTATCATATGTCGACGATGTCTTGCTGAAAAGCACTTCCTTTGATAAGCATATCTTAGAGATTAGACATGTTCTCACTCAGTTAAGAGAGGCAGGGATTAAACTGTCTTTACAAAAGGCACAATGGTGTCGCACCCTTGTCAATTTCCTCGGACATGAGGTAACTTCTGAAGGATTAAATCCCCAGAGGAAGAAGGTTGAAGCCGTACTAAAGGCTAAAACACCTTCAAACATCAAGGAATTAAGATCGTTCCTTGGTATGACTAACTACTCCCGTAAGTTTATAGATAACTATGCAGAAATAACTAAACCACTCTTACACCTGCTTAAAAAGGAAACTACCTGGAACTGGGGGAGCCTCAGGACCAAGCGGTAAGTGAACTGAGGAGGAAGCTCACTCAGGCACCCTGTTTAGCATACCCAGAGGGGGGTAAACCCTTCTATCTGGAGACAGGTTATACCAATTTAAGCATCAGTGCTGTTCTGTATCAAAAGCAGGACAGTTTAAACAAAGTTATTGCATATGCTAGCAAGACTTTGTCACCTGTTGAAGTTAAATTCAACACGTGTGAGAAGGCGTTATTGTCAACTGTCTGGGCACTACAAAATTTTCGTAGCTATATCCAAGGTGAGAAAATAATTGTAGAAACAGCTCACCAACCTCTACAGTATCTACAGAGTGAAAGAATTAGAGACGGTAATCTCTCTAACAGTCGAATTACTGCATGGACTCTATCCTTACAGGGATGGCCGTTAGAAGTCCGTTATAAACATAATAAGAGAAGCCCAGTTGCCCAAGGTTTAGCAGAATTACATGACTGTACTGCTCCATCTCTGGATGATAATGACACCGGAGATGACTTCCTAGAAGAGCAATTGCTATCTCCTTATAAAGTTTATGACGAGGAATACTATCGACCACTACCGTGGGTATACATTGATGGTTGTTCATATCACCACGTAGTTGGTACTGAACGGAAGTTAGCTGCAGGTATCGGAATCGCCTGGATAGGTGATTATCCCAATGTATCTATAGGATACAATATTGGTCCCAAAAGCAGTCAGATAGCCGAACTCTATGCAGTATATAAGACCATTCAAATGGCAATAGAATATGGTATCAAAGAATTCGTTATTATAACTGATTCTAATTATGTTCGCAACAGTTTCGTCGAATATCTGCCTAGCTGGAAACGTAACCAAATGCTGAAAAGCAATAACAAACCTGTTAAACATGGGAAATTGTTTTGTAAAATCGATGAACTGGTTAAGGAAAATGGTTTATCCATATATTGGAAGAAAACCAAAGGCCATTCTAAAATAGAAGGTATTGACAAGGATGGTAATGACTTAGCCGATTCACTGGCAAAACAAGCTGCCATCAATGGTGAAACCCTAAACATTGATGATCTTATGGGTTCAATTCATGTTGAAGCCGTAACCAGACGACAGGCGAGAGATAATGCCGACTTAAATGTCGTACAATGGAGTCGAGAAGCTCCTAGTGAGGACCTGATTACTAGTCAAAAGAACGATCCCGTCATAGGCATATTCTATAGACATATAGAAGACCCTACTGCCAATCCCATCACAGATGAGGATTGCAAAAATAATGAAGATTTACGAATCTTGATGAGATATAAAGTCCAATTTAGTATCATGGATGGGTTACTGGTCAGAACTTCTAAACATGGTATACAACAATGGGTAGTCCCAACTGTATACAGAGGGTTAATGCTCCAGCACGCACATGATGCACCTACATCTGGGCATCGTGGTGATAAGATCACATATGAGATATTGCGTGATTATGCATATTGACCACACATGTTAAGGGATGTTAAGACATACTGTCAGGGATGCTTGATTTGTCCACAATATCAACCCCATGGTCCAACCCATCGTGCACCACTTCAGAAGAGGGGGGTGTCATTACCCTGGTCTGATATTCAAATTGACTTTATAGGTCCTGTAACAAGATCTTCAAGAGGCAACAAATACATGTTAACCGTTACATGTATGTACACAAAGTGGATAGAATGTTTGCCTTGTAAAGAGAACACGAGTACCGTGTGCGCCACTTTGTTGATTAACCATGTCTTTTCCAGGTTCGGTCTGCCTCAAGGAATTGAGTCAGACAGAGGTAGTCATTTTACCAGCGAAGTAATGGCTAAGATGTGGAACATTCTAGGTGTTAAACGAAAGCTACATATTGCATACCGCGCTGCGTCTAGCGGGGGGGTAGAGCGATATAACCAGTCTATCGTTAATATTCTGAAGAAGTATGTTAAGGAGTCTGGTAAAGACTGGGACATTAAATTGCCCCTAGTTTTAATGGCGATTAGAGCCACACCTAGCACTGCTACCAAATTGTCACCTTTTGAATTGATGACAGGAAGAAAGATGGTTTTACCACAGCATTTACTATATCGTACTTCGGATCATAACTTGATCAATGCTGCCACTACGCATCAGTATATCGAAGATTTGCGCAAGCATTTACAGCATGCGTTTGCTTTTGCCCAAAAGAATCTAGAAAAAGCAGCGACAGGGGTTAAGACCTATTACGATCTAAAAACCACGAAAAAGGAATATGAGATCACAGATCAAGTCTATTTGTATAACTTTGCGCGAAATCAAGTTAAGGAAAATAAATTTTTACCTTCTTGGAAAGGACCATATGTCATCATTGACAAAATTTCCCCAGTAGCGTACAAAATAAAAATTCCTAAGGATGGTGATTTTATTGAAAAGTGGGTTCACATTAACCAGTTGCGTGCTTGTCATCCTAAATCTCAATTAAGGATTATAGGTGTGGATTCGGATGCAGAAGGGTGAACGACTAACCTGGATGAATGCTTGATTCACGTGGTATAGTATGATGTGAAATGTTGTGATGTGCCATGATCTCATGTACGTTCATGTCATTAACCATTTCCTTGCCATCCAATAACTACATTTTATAAGCAGGTTACTAGCTTGTTTAAATGCTATAGGCAAATTGCTGAAGAGTCAGTAATAAATGTAGTGAGGGATGAAGTTATAAAAATAGAATTAGACAGAATACATATGTTGATGAATCGTAATAATGTGTTGTCCTAGGCCAAGTGATGTCACACTGTTATAAGTTTGTATGCTTAACAAACCTTGAATCAACTGTAGATAAGTCTGAAACGAGTTCCTGATCCGTGACTGTCGAAAGATGTCCAAGAAGGATGTGGCGTGTTTCTGGATCGTACTGCTCCTGTGCCAAGAGCTACGGACCGACCCGATCGCAGAGATGGGACCATCCTCCGGCATCCTGATTCAAGAGACACCAGGGTTCATCTTAACGGAGAAGAGGATCCTGACCCGACGTGTGTTCGTCAGCTTGGACCCCAAGATTTCCATCGAGAAGGCATACAACATTTCATCGATGCAGCTTCCTGAGTTACAGACTTGGTACCAGATGCACCTCCAAAGAGCACAGGACCGTGTGCGAAATATCTTGGAGCAAGCCCGGAAACCATTTGTATCCAGTTCTATTCCGATGAGCAACCGACCCAAAAGGTTCCTCACCGCTGTAATTGTTGCATTAGTTTGTGCCACTGTCGGTGCAGTTGTCGCAACTGGAATGTCTACAGCCAACTCTATTACTGTCCAAAAACTGGATATGGAAATCTATGCGCTAAAGCAACACATTAACGATATTCATCAGGTGATACAACAGCAAAGAACACTTCTCCAAGACGTGTTAACTATTGTGGAAGACACAGTTGTTACAACGAATTTGCATTCGGAGTTAATTGCCAAATCCACTGAGTTGCACCAAAGTCATGACTTATTTAAGCGTGAACTTCTATTTCTGCATGACCCAATATTGTTCCACACACTTGCTTTTCTTGTCGAAGTGCAAACTGGAATGATCGAACTGGCAGGGGGACGCATACCTCTGTACTTTGTATCCAAGGATATTGTTCATGCGATGCTTGTCAATGTGGATGGAGAGACAATTGAGCCTATGCAATTAAATCTGGCCTTTGAGATGGGGAGCGCTATACCTCTCTTAATTGATCCGGAACGTATGGAGATTTGCTTTTTATTGACCATACCATATGTAACTCCCAAAGACATTTTTCAAATGAAAATAATGTACTATGATAATAATGATATTATGGTTGATTGTACTAAGTGTAAAGTTCAAAACTCTTACAGGTACAAATATATACAAAAATGTTCATTCCACGCACGGGCCTATGTTAAAAATGATGTGATTGCACAATATGTCTGGTAACTTCTATAGTGCTTATTCATAAGCTAAATTAATTTTGGCTATGAAATGCACTAAAGGGGGGTTATGTCAGAGTATTTATATCGGCAGACATTTTGTGCTACGATAGAAACTAAAAGTGTATATTCTGAGTCACTCTGAACAGACCAGACTCCATTTTGTTATTTCAAATTAACAAAGAAGACACTAGATTTCTTTCTGTAAGACTGGCCTCTTTGCCAGAGCTAAGGAATGCATAGCATAGTATAAACAAGTGATAAGGAAGGGGGTTGGACAGATTGTCTAATGCTAATGGAATATAATCAAATCTAAACCCAGACAATTGTGACAGAGAAGATTAAATAATTTAATATTTAACTGTCTATATATATAAGGTACCATTGTATGGAAAAGGGTAAACTTAGTTCATGATCTGTCATATCAGAAATTATGGCAGGAATTGCAGAAACCCTTTTGAATTTTAAATTATGGCGCTATAAAGATAACGCAAAATGACGTCAAAATAGCCACCAGGAAAAGTTAACTCTTTCCTGGATAGGTATGTTTAGTGGGACAAGACTGCCCTCTATAGACCAAATAACTAATTTGCGATCTGAAAGATAACCACACCTCTAGTGCTTCTATTGGGTTATCAACTGATGACGTACAGAGAGTATGGCCCTTTAAAAGTTAAGACAAAGGGAAGATAGATATAGGAGAGAGGAGGCAGATGCAGGACATATGCAAAGGAGAGGAGAGAGGAATTGGAAGTTTGGGGATTCCAACTCGGACAACATCTGAGACTAACACTCTACTCCTAAAACTCTAACACTTAGAATTTACTGACTTTCACCAACACCTCCATGCAGAGAGACTACCAATCGGATGAAATATCTACTCAACTGGTAATTATACTGGTTTCATTTAATTAAATTAAATTAATTAAAATGTATTAATAGCATTATATATGACTGGATAAAGCACGGTCAGATTTCCATATTAAGAAATCTTAGTTAACTAAGAATATATAGTTATAAATATTCCATTCTGCAGGTGGAATTAAGAATAATTATATATTGATGTGATATTATCACGTGTTAGCATACCGCTGTTTTTATCCAGGTGTATTGATTTGCTCTAAATTAAGATAGATATCTTTTAGACAAATTAAAAATCTGCTTATATAATGTTAGACTCTCTTATTGGATGGTTTAAGAAAATGACTAGTGAACTGGTTTAAATGTTATTTTATTTAAAAATTACATAAGAATAGATCTTAACTACCTAGGAGATCTAGCCAGCATTGAAATGGTTATTCTAACTGTCTGCTAAACTTTACGACCTTACGCTGCACTCTGAGGAATTCTGTTCTTCGCTGTGAAAAGTTTCACTTTCAGCCTGTGTTAAAGATAGTCATAAATAATTCTTGACAGGAAATGCTGTTTAGCCATTGAAACGTAATACCCATCCCTTTGTATTGCATATAATTTTATACTGGATATTCATTGATTATTGTCATGCATGTTACATAATATTATTATTAATTAATTTGTCATAAATAAAAATCTATTTTTATACATTGTGATATCAATTATATGAAATACATTCCACTTAACACGATAAACGTTCTTTGGGATCTGAGAATTGAAATAGTGGGCAATTCTCAACTGTTTACTATTATTATCCCATAAATATCCCCACAGGATATGATAGAAACATTTAAATTCATAAAAGGAATCAACACAGTAAAGGAGGAGACCATATTTAAAAGAAGAAAAACTACCACAACAAGAGGACATAGTCTTAAATTAGAGGGGCAAAGGTTTAAAAATAATATCAGGAAGTATTACTTTACCGAGAGGGTAGCGGATGCATGGAATAGCGTTCCAGCTGAAGTTGTAGAGGTTAACACAGTAAAGGAGTTTAAGCATGTGTGATATAGGCATAAGGCTATCCTTACTATAAGATAAGGCCAGGGACTAATGAAAATATTTAGAAAATTGAGCAGACTAGATGGGCCGAATGGTTCTTATCTGCCGTCACATTCTATGTTTCTATGTTTCTATCATAATTAAATACATAAATTCTAACACAAAAATAATGATACCAGTGTAGGTACACTGAAATTGAACATGGGTGTGTTAGTTACTTAAGACAAGGAAAAGGTAGCATTTTTAAATAATTATTTTTCCTCAGTATACATTAAGAAGGAACCAATAGCAAAAGATATGCAAATGATTGCTGCTTAAAATTGTACAATTGTAATTGGATGCAGCAGCAACTAAAGAAATGTAATGTAAACAAAGCCCCACAGCCTGATGGGATGCGCCAATGAGCAATCAAGGAGCTATATGTGGAAATATAAGTGAACTTCTGTTTTTAATCATTCATGATTCTTTTTTTTTTTTTCTCAGGAATTGTACCAGAGCATTAAAGAAAGGCAGGTGTGGTTACTATTTTTAAAAAGAGTTCTAGATCTTTGCACCAAAATTATAGATATTTGAGCTTCTGTGGCTCGGAGAGTATTTAAAGGATTTTTAGGAGATAATGTTCAGGAAATCATTGGGAAGACCATTGTTTTTACCATTGAAAAAAAAAAAGAATGGTTTTATAAAACATATGTCATGTCAAACTAATTTAATTGCATTCTACTAAGAAGTAAGTAGAAGTATAGATCAGAGTGGTGCAATGGATGTGACCTACTTTGATTTTGCTAAGGCATTCAATATGGTACCACAAAATAGGTTAGTGTTAAAAGAATGAAACACTTTAAGTCTAGTGTTTCCTAAAAGCATAGGCGATGCAAATAAGTCCCTGTAAATTAATAGAAAAAAAAACAACTTTATTTCAAAGATCAAAAAATAATGGGCAGATTCTAGCTTCTACACCTCAATGATGTTTTATATCTCCTTGGGTATCCTTGACAGCCAGAAGAGACAGTAATCATAAAGAACAGGTGGTCCCTCGTTATTTAACTAATCAGACAAAATCTAGGACATGGATTTTAGTCACAGGTACATACCAATGTAGAGCAGCATTGCCTGTACATTTATTTCTAAAGATTCTAAGATTATCTCAGACACTAGTAGCACTGTCAAGTTTAAAATAAATCAATTCCTTAATTGCAATTCCTCAGGGGTGGTTTACCTGTTTACATGTGCCTGCAGTTTAATTATGTGAGTAAAACCTTTCGTGCTTTCAAAAAATACATCATGGAGCACGTTTACTCCATTTCCTCACATAGGAACACCCTTGTCACCTGTCATGTTGGAACCTATTTTCAAAACTCCCCTTAAAGGCCTTAGGATTGCTAGGATCGAAAGGATGGTACTGACTCACTGAGTTGGAGATTGGAATCTCCTTCTAAAATATGCTGTCACCCACTGGTCTCAATAAAAGTTTTACTTTTACTCCATTTATTGGGCATCTTATATTATGAGGATTTTTTTTAATCATTATTTGACTAATTATCTACTTTATTTGAAGTACTACCAAGGACATACATAACCAAGAGCATTAATATGACTACTGTATACAGGTCACTATATAGTAATTGTGTTTTCAATCCAACACTTGTAACTATCTTATAAGGGTTGGTTATCTCCCTTACATGTTTTATAATGATCCTCCTTTGGAGAGCACAATGCAATCCTGCCTACCCACAAAGCGTATTGAGGTACCTTCCTGAGTGCTTTGGTGGCCTCAGTAATTTTGTGGCTTTTCGGAGGATTTGTTTTTAAGGGTGTGGTGCCTTGGTCAAATTTGTTCTGTGGCCTCTTCCTATTTTCCCCTTCCTAAGGCAGCTGATTGGCACTGTTTTGTGCCGGGGTGAAGTCCTGATCTACCCCTTTCAGTGACTGGCTGATTGGAAACCATTATTGAGAGTCTTATGGACTACATATTTCTTAATGAAATACTATCTGGATGGACACATGTTTTATATAAGAAAAGTAATCATCTAATTCATGTGTAACAAGGAGTTTCATATTTTTTTTTTCCCTATTTGCTCTACACTCTTTGAGATTTTTAACTATGTTTTATTTTTGCAAGTCTAATTTTTATCATTAAAATAAAGTTGATATTTGATTTTTTCCCTTTTTCTATTAATCTATAGGAACTTCTTTGTGTCTTCTATGTATTTTTAAAGACCACTAGCCTTAAGTTGCTACATGTGTTTTAATTATTGGGTTATCTGCATTTGTAGGTCCAGATTGTCAGTTCTCCTATGGAGATCCACTTTGCTAATGTTAAAAGAAATGAACTAAAATAAATCGGTCTAGATGAAAAATCTTGTTCTTGGGCAGAACATAATGATATGATATAAGGACTTATAACTAATGTTATACTGTCAAGCTGGACAAAAGTGGTAAGTGGAGTGGTTCAGGGACCACTTCTTTATCAGCATATTTAAGTGATCTTGAATAAGGCATTGAAAGTAATGTTTCAATGTTTTCAGAGAGCACAAAATAGCCAGAAGTAATATCATGTGAGCATAGGGGTTTAGATTGATTGGGCACTCAAATGGCAGATGAAATTAAATGTAGAGAAATACAAAGTTATACACTTCAGGGTAAAGATCGCACAAGCACTTTACACCCAAACAGTAGTGAATTAGGCACAACAACAAATGAGAAGGATTTAGGAATTGTTATATACAATAAACTAGGCAACAACGTGCAATGTCAAACAGTAGTTGCTAAGGCCTGTATGGTATTGTCATATATGAAAAAGAACATTCATTCTAGGAATGATAATATAATTTTGCCTCTTTATATAGCACCTGTTATAAAGAAGGATATTATGGCACTAGAAAAAGTGCAGAAATTGGCTACAAAATTAACAAAAGGAATGGAAGAAAAATGGAAGTTATGAAGAAAAAATTACAAATTTCAATCTGTTAAGTTTACAAAAATGTTGCCTCAGATGGGATATGATAGCATTATACAAATATATTCAGGGCCAATACAAACCATGGTCTGGAAATCTATTCATAATCAGGACTTTACGTTAGACATGAGGTCACTCGTACAGGCTGGAAGAAATGAGAGTTAGTCTGAGGCAAAGATAAGGATTTTTACAGTAAGAACACTAAAGATGTGGGTGTTTTTTTTTTGTTTTTTTTTCAGTCTGCACAGATGTTTAAACAGTAACTGGATGAAAACTTGCCAAAACATAATATTTAGTGATACATTATTAATTAGGTGGGGTAACAGCTTCTTGATACAAGGGGAGATCATTCTGGGATAGAGAATGACTTTTCCTAGTTTGTTGCAAAATTGGAAAGCCTTCTTTTGCATTAAAGGACCACTATAGTGCCAGGAAAACATACTCGTTTTCCTGGCACTCTAGTGCCCTGAGAGTGCCCCCACCCTCAGGGCCCCCCTCCTGCTGGGCTCTAGGGGGTGTAGGGGTTAAATTTACCTCTTTCTCCATCTCTGGGTGGGGGACTCTTCTCCTCCTCTTCTCCTCGGCTGAATGCGCATGCGCGGTATGAGCCGCGCGTGCATTCAGCCAGTCCATAGGAAAGCATTCACAATGCTTTCCTATGGATGCTGGCATCTTCTCACTGTGAAAATCACAGTGAGAAGCGCAGAAGCGCCTCTAGCGGCTGTCAATGAGACAGCCACTAGAGGCTGGATTAACCCTATTATAAACATAGTAGTTTCTCTATAGTGGTCCTTTAACAGCACAAACACATGTGAGAAAGACTTATTTTGATGGAGACATGTTTTGTTTCAGCCTATGTAACTATGCAATTCTGCTACTACCTTTGAGTATGATTACCCCTATTTAGACCTTTCAAAATTTACAGGGTTATATTATCTACATGACAATTTTATTTTTTCAAATTAAAATTTTCACTCATTTATTGGGCCAATATTTGGGACAAAATAAGACAACTTGAGCTATTTAATATATGGCATATTTAATTTTTATTATTATTTTGCACCAATTTCTGCTGAATTTAATACATTGCAATATATTCATATTTATCATAATGAAGCATGAATGTCATTGACCTTGTGTGTGTTCTTCTAGTTCGAACACCCTAGGTTTGTATTTTGCTGCATCTTCTAAGTACAGCAATAACCCCACGTGTGTACCTTTGCCAGGTTTTTGGGGTACCTATACAAATAAATTAGATATTTTACCTACTTTTGACATGTCTCTTTGCTTGCTTCCTGGAGATATTTGTTAAACTAAAACTATAAGTGTAATTAAACTGGCCAGCATTACCCTTTATGCTATTTTTATTCCTAGTTAACCATGCCACTTTACAGGAGGTGAACATTATATTTTTAATCACTTTTGTTATATACTCTATTAAAACTGATCAAAAGTTTAAGCGAATGTGAAATATACTGTTTTATGGCTTTTCGTAATATCACCCCCACACATACACACATGTGCACAGACTCATCCATTTAATTTCACAGTGAAGAAAAGTTACATAATCTAAATCAATTTCATTACCATAAGTAAATGTCAAATGTCTGCAATGCATTTATTCTTGATTAAACTGTCAAGGACACATACTTTCAAGAAGTGTACTTTTCTCTGTTATTATTGCACTCCATAAAGGAATAAAAACTTACAAAGAAGACTTCATAAAATAAATGTAACTGAAATCTGCTAGATTTATTGACGCTTTTAAAAAGCATTTTTTTTAAATGAAAAGATGCTTATCATCTGGAAAAAAAAAAAACTCTGCTTGTGTATATATTACTGAGATAGCCTAATATTTATACATTTAAACTATACATTGCTAATTATCTTATCAGTTTCCTAAATCTACATTCCTTATAAATCAAGATGAATAAGAAAAAACTAAACTGTATTAAACTGACAGTTAGGTAAATTGTGCGTGCACACAAATACACGCACTCACAACATTTGAGCTCTCATTGAGTCTTCATCAAAAATTAATGAACAGATATAAAAGCAGGTATATACCTCCAAAAAACAAAATTCAGGGAGCACTCCAGGTCTCAAATAGTGCTCCCTGAATTCTGTTTTTTGGATATATATATCTACGCGGGATTTGCGCCTAGGCGTTAGTATCTACATTATTACTTTAGGGAGGAGTGCCAAGCATTACATAGTGTGATCTCTCTCTCTCTCTCTCTCTCTGTCTCGCTATATACAGGGGAAAATGTATTCATACTTACCATAATTTTCCTTTCCTGGACATAGGCCATGGCAGCACAACAATGGGTAGCTCCTCCCTATCCCTAATTAGACAGGAATTAATTAAATGGAAAGGTATAAGTACCACCTCCTATCCCTTCTTCCCTCAGTCTTGTCACTAGCAGTATCCCAGGGCCAGTGGTGTATTTTGGATTTGTGCTGCCCTAGGCACGACTAAATTCGGGTCACCCCCAAAATATAAATTTGCCCCCCCCTCCCAATTCGTGTTAAGGCCACTTTTTTGACTGACATACACATGCCTTCATTGATAAATGCACTGAAATACACTCACTGACAGATACACAGTCATTGGCACACACATACAGTCATTGGCACACACTGTTTAACCAACATACAATTTCACTGACAGACACACATTCTCAGATACGCATACACACACTGACACACCCATTCACAATGAAAGACACACACACACTTTCAGTCACAGACACACACTGACAGCTACACTCAATCACTTACAGTAAGGTGGACAGCCCCAGAACACAAGGCAAACAAGGCATTTGTCTGGGAGCTTTGGGTGGAATGTTTTGGCGCCCCCTGAAAGTGCCGCCCTAGGCAAATGCCTTGTTTGCCTTGAGGTAAATACATCCCTGCCCAGGGCGGGACCTTTGTGCTGCTATGGCCTATGTCCAGGAAAGGAAAATTACGATAAGTATGAATACATTTTCCCCTTTCCTGGCCATTTCCATGGCAGCACAACACTGGGTAATACCCAAGCAATAACCAAGAGAGGGAAAGAAAGACACAGACTCCAGAATTTGAGAATGCAAAGTGTATTAGCACCACAACCAAGTGACAATATACCATATAGGGATCAAGGATCCATTACTGAAAGGACAGATTTTGCAAATTGATCTGATTGGCCTGCTTTGACATCAATCTGGTATTTCCTGATGAACGTATTAGCCGAAGACCAAGTGGTTGCCTTGCAAATGAGTTTAGGAGAGACTCCGCCTGCGGCAGCCCAAGAGGATGAAAGGGATCTTGTAGAATGAGCTTTGAGACCCAATAGAACCGGGCACTCCTAAGGATTGATAAGCTTGTATGATGGCGGCCACGATCAATCTGCTAATGGTCATTTTGGGGGCCTGCATGCCCATTTTACATCCATAATGAAGGACAAAAAGGCCATGGGTAGAGCGCCATGGAGCGGTCCTTTCAATATATACGAAGATATCTCACCAGATCCAATGCAGAAACAATCTCCATCATTTTGCAGCTCCTGGTTCCCCCTTGATGGTTGATGTAGGATACCACAGTGGTATTGTCCGTCCTTATCTTCACCCATTGTTGCTGGAGCTGCGACGAGAAGTGTCTTAGAGCCTTGAAAACTACCAAGAGTTCCAGCAGATTGGAATGTATGTTGCTTGATGGGTATTTCCATTCCTCTTGTGCAAAGTTGTGAAGACAATGGGCACCCCAACCCCATTGGCTGACATCTGTTGTCACCACTAGCCACGAGATGTCCACACGAGGGAAGCCCTTGTTCAGGTGCTTCATGTCCAACCACTAAATCAGGGAATTGCATACAGATAGAGGAATCTTGATGGGTTGGAGTAGATTTCCGGAAGAAAATTGTAGCAGCAAATTCGCTTGGAATGGTCTCATTCTCCACTGTGCCCACCTGGTCAGTCCTATTGTGGAAGACATGGATCCAAGCATTGCCTTCTTTGCTGGGATAACTCTGGATACCAATATTTCTCTCAACTGTTTCCTGAGTTTCAAAATCCTTGCCTTGGAGAATTGAACGGTACCCCTCAGCTTGGATAGAGATGGCTCTTTTTGATGTTGAATTACCAGCTGTGTATTTGTAAGAAATGGCGGCTGATGATGGCATGAGAGGACAATCTCTCCTTGTTGTCTCCTACAATCAGGATGTCGTCCAGATAATGGTAAATAGCAATATTCTGCTTTCTTAGTTCTGCAATGAGGACCACTAGCACTTTCGTGAACTTCCTCTGGGCTGTGTTGAGTCCAAAGGGAAGAGCTCTGAACTGAAAATGGCCCTCCTCTACTATGAATCTCAAGAACTTTTGATGTGCCAGTGCAATGGGTATATGGAAATAAGCGTCCAACAGGTCTATCGACAACATCCATTGGTTGGGGAAAGCTGCTTTGATTATAGACTGCAAGGATTCCATCTTGAATCTGAGGATTTGTAAGTGCTGGTTCAGTTTGTGTAAATCTAGAATTGGTCTCCAACCTCCTGAGGACTTTCTTGTTAGGAAGATGTGCGAGTAAAACCCCTGAGTTCTTTTGCATGCCGGAACCCTTACAATAACACCTTCTGCTTGTAGTGATGAGATAAAGTTTTGAAGGGCGATACACTTTTCCACGTCTCCTGGCCTTTTTGTGAGTTGAAAAGATTTGACAGGAGGTTTCTCATTATACCCCAGATGATATCCTCTCCGGATGATATCCAGAACCCAAATGTCGCTTGTGGATTCTTCCCATGTCGTATGGAATTGAAGTAGACGGGCCCTGACTCCTTCTGACTGGGAGATGATACAGTCATAAATTCCTGAAATTCTTGGAAGAGGAAGGGCCACGGAACCTGCCTCCTCTGCCCCCAGATTGGCCTCCTCTCCAGGATTGAAATCTACCATATTTTCTTCCTGGTTTATAGGATCTGTTATCACGAAAGGAATGGTACTCTCTTCTAGCACGAAAGGACCCTTTGTATTTACGTTCTTGAGGTAGAAAGGCCTTGTTCCCTTCGGCAGCTCTTTTAATGCATTCATCCAGGTTCTTGCCGAGCAGCATATTTCCATGGAATGGCAAGGAACATAAACTGCTCTTGGAAGAAGCATCAGCCGCCCATGATCTGAGCCACAGAGCCTGCCTGGCAAAGATCAAAAAGGCCATATTTCTGGCAAGATTCCTCACTAGGTCTACTGTCGCTTCAGATGAGAAATCAATAGTCTCATATCTCTCAAGCTGTCCAAGATAGAGGGACGGCTTCTGCAATTCTTAATATCCTCTTCCAGTTCTTGCAACCATATGCTCTAGTATGCGATGTGAGAGCTACAGCAGGGTGAACTGGTAAGGTATTCCTTTTTCTCCTGAGATCAGAGAAATGGCGACTAGAGGA
>OW240913.1:218505649-218516961 GCA_933207985.1 Pelobates cultripes | reverse complement strand
TATTCAATCTATAACAGTGAAAAAAGATTATTTTTTTTTTAAATCCAAGCTATTGTGACACCAGATCTAATTAGTGGCACTGGTCAGCGTATCCATTGTTAGCTTAACACACCCGCTTTAAGGACACTGACTGCTATTCAATCTATAACAGTGAAAAAAGATTATTTTTTTTTTAAATCCAAACTATTGTGACACCAGATCTAATTAGTGGCACTTGTCAGCTTATCCACTGTTAGCGTAACACACCCGCTTTAAGGACACTGACCGCTATTCAATCTATAACAGTAAAAAAAGTTTTTTGTTTTTAAATCCAAGCTATTGTGACACAGGATCTAATTAGTGGCACTGGTCAGCGTATCCACTGTTAGCGTAACACACCCGCTTTAAGGACACTGACTGCTATTCAATCTATAACAGTGAAAAAGTGTTTTGTTTTTTTAAATCCAAGCTTTGTGTCACCAGATCTAATTGGTGGCACTGGTCACCGTATCCACTGTTAGCGTAACACACCCGCTTTAAGGACACTGACTGCTATTCAATCTATAACAGTGAAAAAAGATTATTTTTTTTTAAACTCCAAACTATTGTGACACCAGATCTAATTAGTGGCACTGGTCAGCGTATCCACTGTTAGCGTAACACACCCGCTTTAAGGACACTGACTGCTATTCAATCTATAACAGTAAAAGTTTTTTGTTTTTAAATCCAAGCTATTGTGACACAGGATCTAATTAGTGGCACTTGTCAGCGTATCCACTGTTAGCGTAACACACCCGCTTTAAGGACACTGACTGCTATTCAATCTATAACAGTAAAAAAAGTTTTTTGTTTTTTAAACCAAGCTATTGTGACACAGGATCTAATTAGTGGCACTTGTCAGCGTATCCACTGTTAGCGTAACACACCCGCTTTAAGGACACTGACTGCTATTCAATCTATAACAGTGAAAAAAGATTATTTTTTTTTTAATCCCAAACTATTGTGACACAGGATCTAATTAGTGGCACTTGTCAGCGTATCCACTGTTAGCGTAACACACCCGCTTTAAGGACACTGACTGCTATTCAATCTATAACAGTGAAAAAAGTGTTTTTTGTTTTTAAATCCAAGCTATTGTGACACCAGATGTAATTGGTGGCACTGACTGGGGAAATGGGCACAGTATGCACTGTGAGCCTGACACAGAAGCTGGCAGCAGTGGCAGACAACTGACTGCTATTCAATCTATAACAGTGAAAAAAGTTTTTTGTTTTTAAATCCAAGCTATTGTGACACCAGATGTAATTGGTGGCACTGACTGGGGAAATGGGCACAGTATGCACTGTGAGCCTGACACAGAAGCTGGCAGCAGTGGCAGACAACTGACTGCTATTCAATCTATAACAGTGAAAAAAGTTTTTTGTTTTTAAATCCAAGCTATTGTGACACCAGATGTAATTGGTGGCACTGACTGGGGAAATGGGCACTGTGAGCCTGACACAGAAGCTGGCAGCAGTGGCAGACAACTAAGTGCATTTACATTACATAGAAAAAAAAAATCCAAAAAAAGCATACCCTTATCCCTAACCTAGCTATGCTTTTCCCTATCTTATGAACAGCAGCTACACTTTCCCTCCTCTTACTAAGCATGCAGCTTGAGAATGAATCTAAAATGGATGCTGTCCAGTAGGTGGGAGGGTCTGCTAGGGAGGCTGTGCTGCTAATTGGCTGGAATGTGTCTGCTGACTGTGAGGTACAGGGTCAAAGTTTACTCAATGATGATGAATAGGGGGCGGGTCGAACCGCGCATATGTTCGCCCGCCGTGGCGAACGCGAACATGCTATGTTCGCCAGGAACCGTTCGCCAGCGAACCGTTCGGTACATCACTACTCCTAACATACCAGGGGACAGAGCCCCAGACGACTATGGCATTGAGCGAGCTCACAGGGCTCTGCGTCCCGCGTCCCCAGAAGGGCCTCAGAGAGACGTGATTTGCTGCCTGCTCTCCTGCGCCTTAAAAGACAACCTCATGAGAGCAGCAAGAAACATGCAGAACCTCACCTTCAGAGACGCCCAGATCTCTCTATTCCAGGATCTCTCCGTCCTCATGCTTGAGGCCAGAAGGGCATTACTCCCACTAACCACCATTCTCAGGGAGTGGCGGATTCCATACAAATGGGGCTTCCCCTTCAGCCTGCAGGCAAAGGTAGGTACCACATGGCATATTGTCTGATGGCCCGCCTATGTACTACGCTTCTTACGAGCCGCAAGCCTACCTGCAGTAACAGTCTCCAACTGGGTCCTGGAGTGGCAACCACAGCGCCCATGTGCTGCCAGCGAAAGGCCGGGCACAGGCCTTACGGGTGGGGGGTTTCAGCGGGGCGGCCCGGATAGCCCCGAAGAATATCAGAGTCTTGTAGATACTGACCCACTCCTTGCAAATCAGAACCCCAACTGCAGATCTACGACCTCACCAACAAACCCCCTGGCCAATACTAAGAGGCGCAACACGACATCATGGACGGATTTCCCACCAACCATCGGAGGCATCCCTAAGAGCCAGACACCCCGCAACGACATGGCCCCCACACCTCTGGACATTTCTGGGTATGTGCTTGACCTCCTGACCCATACCCATAACACTGGGATCCAAACCACGCTCACTGGGGGTGACTTCACCTGGGCCACATACCCGTGGGGTGGGAGGCTGGCATGGGAAAGGGATCCCTTAGTGAAGCCTCGCCAGGGAAGAACACCCTGCTGAAATGCCTGAAGGGTCCAACCGATAACACTGTCCCATGCACCTCCATGGCAGCCAAAGGTACTTTCGGCATATACCATCACTTTAACCGGTGACGGCCATGAGGGGGTACAGAAAAGCATCTTGGGGGAGGGAGGAGGGGGCCTTGTTTATGATTGTTACATGGTTTATAATGTTTGAAAAGTATTTCAGAGTTACTGTTACACATGTATAGGTATATACAGGTGGGAGGATATGGGCCCGTAACAGACAAATCACATGTGGGCCACAGGAAGAAGGGACACCGAGGGTGTATGGTGGGGTCCCCGCGGTGTATATGAAACTAGACAGATCAACAAAATGCTATGATAGGTGCCAAGTGAATGGTATGTCACGATTTTACTGAACAACCTAGGCCAGAAAGACCACCTACCCCAAGTAACGGACTCACGCTGTATATACACTCGGAGGCCAACGTGGTTACTCACCCCTAGGGTACCAGACACCAGAGGGCGACAGAACCCGAGGTGAGTCACTATTGCCTTATTCCCAGACTGACTTCCCTTTCCCCCGACACCAGACAGACCTATTCCCCACACACCCCAAAACCCGAGGCACTCTCATACACCCAAACTCCTCACAGAACGCCGACAGAGATGGGCTCTAAATATTGGCCGGCACCACTGACCCTGTGGTCCAATAACGTGAGAGGCTTAAACATCCCTGAGATGGAGAACACACTTACACACATGGGATTCGGCCCACACATGCTGTCCTGGGTCCTATCCCTGTACACGAGCCCAACGGCACGAATACGGGTGAATGGGGCACTGTCCGCCTACTTCCCTATTCGAAGCGAAACCAGCCAGGGATGTCCGCTGTCCCCCCTCATGTTTGCCCTCTCCCTGGAACCCTTCCTGGGGGCAATCCGATGGAACGGGGGAATCACGGGATTCATCATTGGTCGTAGAGAGTATAGGGTAGCAGCATACGCGGATGACATGTTTTTTCTCACACTACCGCTGATCTCACTTCCCAACCTCCTTGCCTCATTCCGGAAATTTGGCAAGATCACAGAGCGCTTCACACTAGAGCCAGGTGACCTATTGGCTCTACTCTTGTGAGTTGTGAATTACCACTCTTACTCATATTTCTCAGATTTATTATTTATATATAGTATATACCATCTGCACTATGTATATGTTATATATTATTTACAGGTTATTGTGAAGGCATATTATAGAATATATTTGCCATTTATTCAAGTTTTTCAGGTACTTTAAAGCTCCACTTATATTGTTTGTCTATAATTATGTGTACCAACTGATGGGAATGTAATGTTATTATCACAGATCCTTGTACGAACACAGTCACTTAACCAGACTTATCGTCTTGTTCCTGACTGACCCTTGTTACTTCTTTTGAATAATCCATTAAATAAAGATTGTCAGAAAATCTGTAATCACCTCATCGGTATGACAAGCCACAACCTTATGAAAAAAAGGAAACACCTCTGGATTTTGATTTAAACGTGGAATGGAATTGAAGAGGGTAATCTTTTAACATTAATGTAGGGATAGTATTGTGTTTGAAATGTGTCTCCTGAAGAAAATGGACATCAGCTTTCTGAGCCTTTACCTCCCTTAATAACAACCTCTGTTTATGTGACAAATTCAAGCCCCTCACATTAAATGAAAATAACGTATGTACCATAACTACTGCTGAAAAAATAGCTAGTAGAAAATAAAAATAAAATAAGTTTGTGAGATCTTAAATTCACCAACAGGGAGGCAGAGGTCAAATACTCCACATCAACCAAATCAGCAAACATATAGATAATGAGTATGGTAGAACAAAAACAATTAGCTTTTAATATTAAAAGGCATACATAGCATAAACATAAATAAATGAAAAAGAAGAAAAAATGTTTAAAAAAAGGGAAATAAAACTTGGCTGAACATGCAAAAAGGGGTCAAAAGAAAAAAGAAGAATGAAATTAAAAAAAATATTTACAAAATAAATGGCCAGGAGAAGGGATGTAAAAAATAACGCCCATGTAAGGAGGGAGAAAAGGACTAGAGATACCAGAAAATATGAAACATTAATTAAAAAAATAACTATCACACTCTGTTCATTGAAGTATCCAATGATGACCTCAGGAAATCAAAGTGTAGAAACCAGAACATCTGAAATCACAAATTAGGATACAGGAAATCTAGGACAGAAATAGACGTCTAAATCAGGAATCATAAAATAAACAGCAATATGGAGCAGGATCCATTTACCAATAACACAAATGAAACTAAAAGCAGGAGCTGAAGAATTAAATCAGGAATAGGAACAAATAAACCCATGTTTGGATTACATTACCCAATCTCTTGATAGGAGGATATTCTCACTTTTCAATGTTCCCTCGGCTGCAGTAGAGTCTGTGGAGATTGAGCCTTTGGAGTCACAGAATCAGATCATTGTAGAGTTTGCATGACCTCCATGCCTTCTTCAGGAGTAGTCATTAAATATTGTTGTCGATTTAATCAAAACAGAATCTTCAGTGGAAAGCACCAGTGGGGTTATCGCAGGTGAAAAGTCCTGAAATATTGTTATATTTTTTAATTCATTTGGGAAACCAGACTATCTTAGAGCCAGCAAGAAATCCTCTTTAATAGTATGGAAATTAATTCTTGCCATTGTATCCCTAGGAGTGGTTTTAGGGGCTGAGTTGGGTTTGGGTAGCCTGTGTATGTGGTCTATTAATAAATCTACATCCGTGAAGTTTGGCTTAACAGACCACATAACAGCTTTTAGGTAGTTGGTCAGCTCATTTGGTTGGAATGAATCTGGAATACCCCTCACCCTGATATTGTTTCTCTTGCTTCTGTCCTCTAGCTCTCCTACCGTAGTAGTCAGTTTTGCATTTTCAGCTTTAAACTGGATTTCCATATTTTTCATTTTTTTCATACGGGTCATTATGTATTTCTGATCAAACTCAGATGTCTGAGCCACTTTATGTGGGAGGTCAGGGTGTGGGCATACCAACCGCAAGCTGTTATGGACATCTTTATCCAGAGGCTTGCAAAACCACAGGTGCAAAAAGTTGTCCAGGTGTTCGGGGGGGGACAGCCCCGTTACATGAGTGACGGATGTTGCGTGGGTCAAATACCTTTTAACCAGTATGATCAAGGATCACTTCTATGTTCTCTTGGGCAGTAGCGTGTGAGGTACAGTCACTCTTGGCCATCTGGGGCTCACCCAGAAAAGTCTTGTGCATGAATGTGGAGCCCGACGTTACTTCCGAACCCCAGTCGTCAGTTTCCAACACCTCTGCACGTCATTTGTCCAGGATGGACAGGGAATGTGGCAGGTCACAGTCCTCATCTGAAGAGGGGTCTATTCATAGGGTCAGAGCAGGTGCCGAAGTTGGCTTACTGCCTTTGACGGGGGCTTTGCCCTTAGACCATTTATGTCTATAACCTTCACCTTTTCAGTGGCGCTTACCTGAGACATCCAAGGCGTCAGAGTCCGCCTCATAGTGAGCTCGTCAGCTGGCCGGTGTGGGGTCCCTCAAGCACATTTGAGAGTGCTTTCTCCATGAATGCAGCCACTGCTTCATGCATCATGACCTGAAAGTCCACAGGGTTAGCCAGGGAATCTTAAATAGTGACAAATCATGTGATACAGAATTGAGGCTCACCCAAATAACTTGACAGGCAGATTTATTATTATATGGGACACCTGTGTAGAAGGCACAAATTAGTAGGCAATTCTAGGATGCAGGGCAAAAAGGACCAGGCTACAATAGTAGCAGGTAAAGCTCACAGAAACCCAGCCTGGTAGTAAGTGGACAAATAAAATAGACTGGGGCTAACCCAGTAAACAGAGGCTGCAACAGCATGCCTCCACTCCACAGCACAGTGTAGTATAAATACACTAGGGTGCTCACCCCAGGTGCACAGGGTATGAACTCTTATGTGCTGACCACAGCCCTGACAGAGAGCACTAATTTAGCTCAAACAGTTAATTCAAGGTTATATGAGATATTCCTTTAAACAGCATGTCCTGAAAATCATGCCAAACAGTAAACATGTAAAATACAACATAAAAGAATAATCAGAAAAACACAAGATGAATGTAGCATAGAAGTATGTTGCAGATAGCAACAGGAAAATGTACCAAATACAAAAAAGAAACAATCCCAAGAGGGGCAACAAGAATATAAAGTAATGGAGAAGAGTCTAACCTGTTTGCTTGATGGAACAGCAAAGAAAGAGGAAGTGCTTAAGTCACTATAGCTCATGTACAAAATATGAAGCCTCAGGGATGTTGTTGTAAAATTAAGGAACACTCCCACATTTAACCAAGCAGCAGCACAAAGGAGGGGGAAAAAAAACTTTTTTTTTTTTTTTAAACTCAATTCAATTAAGAAGATTAAACAAAAAAACTACAGTTTTTAAACTCCTACTTAACAGAGTCTGCTTTCAAGCAAATGTGATCACGATCAGTGAGTTAGGGGTGGTCTTTTATAGGAATACAAATCCCACAAGGTGGAAATTAAGAACACTCCACCCAATTAACCAAGCAGCAGCACAAAATTTATTTATTGTTTTTTTTTTAACCTTTTTCAATTATGTAGATTAAACAAAAAAATACAAACCATTCTCCACAGGATACAAATCACAATTATAACCCCTCTATTATTCTTTATTGGAGTTTCCTAATATGTACAGAGTATAATAAGGCATATAGAGCAATATACAATAATATTAAAAGAGAGATGATTACAGTTTGCCAGTAATACACATACAATAAACATATGCTTCAATTAAACATCAATTGTCAGTGAGTCTGTCTGTCTGTGAGTGTGTGTGTCTGTCTTTATGTGTATCTGTCTCTGTGTGTCAGTCAGTGAGTGTGTGTTCCCTCCAATCACAAGGGAAAGATGTTTTTACTCACCTTTTGTCCCACGCTGTGCTGGTGGCGCTTTGGCTGGCCCCACCTCCATGGCGGAGATCACCAATCTTGACAATCTCAGCCAATCCAATGCTTCCCCATAGGAAAGCATTGGGAGACTATTGAGCATGCACGGCAAAATGCCACTGCGCCAATTTAACTTCTCATACAGATGCATTAAATCAAAACATCCCTATAGGGAACATTAACGTAGGTACTGCACAGTGTTAAGCACTGACCCAGGAAGCAATGTAAACACTGCCTTTTGTCTGAAAAGTCAGTGTTTATATTGAAAAGCATTAATGGACAAAGTATAAACTTCAGAACAACTACATTAAGCTGTTGTGGTTCTGGTGACTATAGTGTCCCTTTAACAATAATATTTTTGGCGTTGATTTCTCTGGCTCCTAACTTTTCTAGCTGGCTCCTAGATTCCAAGTTTTTGAAGCCCTGCATTAGGTAATATACAAAGTACTCATAAAATAAAAGGTGGTAAAGTTTTGCACTTTTTAGTTAAGCAATAATGGTTTGAGTGCAATGCACCATAAGACTGTAGGGAAGCAGGGTACCAGCCTTATTACTGTTACTGTAATAGGATAACTTCAGCATTTTCAAAACCTGTTCTGTATCATTAAAGTTCAAATTTTGGAGTTCAAATTATACAGTTTTGGATCAGCTAGACATTTCTGTGGGATAGATTTGTGGGATGCCCTTAAACTCAAGATTTTGGACTCCAATTGGGAGATTTTTATTATACGCTCCTTTTGAATGGATGAGTTATATTTCATAAACGCGCCTCTCAGACAAGATTTCTGAGCATGTGTGATGGGCGGCACCTTGACCCAAGGCTCAAGCAACAGATAACCGGATGTCCAGTCTGTTTTTACTTTTATGTTATGCTTTGAGTCTAGTTTCAGTGTCTGACAAGTAAGCATAAATTAATAACTTGTGACATTCCGTGGTTTCTGAGGAGACAATTGCTCCTCCACCCTCAGCCCTCCTTCTTATGTCCCTTTTTTTTTAAATATATAACCATTGGAACCTGCTTAGTTCTGTAAATTCCTTTTATGGTGACTTCAAGCATCCTGTGTTTGTCGCGCAAGTCACAAAGCTGTTTTACAAAGTATTATATAGTCTGAAAGCAAACCAATAAAAGAGTGTAACGGACCATTTTGCACACAAGGGGTAAAAACTGTTTAGGCGATCGTCCCCTTTCCAGAGATGCAGGCACAGCTATTGTAAAACACCAAACTCACGAACCGCCAATAAGGGAATGCTCCAAACTCCCTAACGGCATCCAATATAGCACTTCAAACACACAAATGGAACCATACGAATCGCTGCTAGCAGACGAATAGGAAAAGCATCCAAGCGGCTTACACTCCTAGCAATAAGTCTCTATCAGCATTCAGTAAATCCCCCCAAAGACGAGACAAGGCTCCGTGTTGAGGGTCAAGCAGTGGTCTGGTTTAATGAGGGCTACCTGCCCAGTATTTATGCAGGTCTCCCACCTGGTGGACACTCCCCTAGGGGACCAAATGGGAGACTGTGACAAAAGACAGACAATCAGCCAAACAGGTCACACAGTCACATTTTATTCCCACAATGCATCCTGACTTCCTCCCCTCTGCCTTGGAGATAATTGAGAAGTAATTCAATTATCTCCCAAGACAAAGGCAAATCGCCATTATGCACGTGGGGATACTACAACATGAATTACTATTAAAATACACTATGTGAGACACATTACAATAAAACTATACATTTAACATGTCCCCAGATAGCTCAGATCTGAGCGCACATTATTAAGCGAATGGCGCTCAGACCACACGAATACAGTGTAATCGCCATGGAGCCAAAGTCTTTATACAGTCAGTTCTCATGCGAATGGGCTCCATGGGATTCCTATCCTATAACATATTCAAGTAAAACTACCGAACACCGGGCCGTTCGTGCACTTTCACCGAACACGAAGGGATGTTGGCGACTTCAGCGGTGTTCGCGCAAAACTGTGTCCGATTTTAGTTCCATGAATTAAGCGTCGAACACTGCTGTGCGTTCACATGTTTAAAATGGCCGTGACCTCGTGTTCGGTATACGAATGGCGGCCACCCAGCATTCGCCAATTAAGCTGCAGTTAACCGCAGCTTCAGGGAGGTTTATTGCTGGCACACTCCAGCTCCCGGGTGGTCTATTCATTCATGCGGTTGTTCGGTAAATTGAATCTACCGAACACCCGGCAGAAAAGCACGAATAAGTCTTTTCTGCAGGGAAAAAGATGTCTTTTAACATGGGCTCATAGTCCAAAGGCAGCAGGCGAGTAACCAGGCTTCTCCAATGCAATATGGCGAGATTGCTCTTGTCACAAAGAGGAAGTAATCTTTTGAATCACAAGTGTCTGGTGTGTCAGATTTGATTGCTTCACAGAGCGCACTCAAATAAAAGTACAAATGAACATATCTACGGGTAACTTTATATCCGTATCAAATTTGGTGCTGAAACCTGGGAATGACGGTTCACTGATTCGGAACTGGAGGATTTGTGCCTCTCTGACTGTGACCAAGCGTTGTAGCAAGGTAAGAAAAAGTGTTTATTTTTCTACCTATTACCTTCACTCTCAGCAGTGCTTTTTCTGTGTGCGGGTAAGTTTTGGACTTAAAAATTGTCATTTCCCAAGAACAGGGACATACTATGTTCAGGTGGAATGTCTTGTGAAGAAATCTTGGATAGTAGAATATATCTGTGGGGCTCAAGACTGTTTGTCTTGTCATTGGTGTTATAGTTAGAGTCAGAATCCTTCAAGGGAGATTCTCTGATCTGTGTTTAAATAAAGAAGGCAAAGTCTGTGAAAATTCCACTGCAGTGGTCCTAAGTGTTTAAACACAGTTTGTATAGTCTTGTCTTGGTTAAGGAAGTAATTACCCCTTACAGGTGTTAGAGATGAGTAACTTACAAAGCACCCAGGAGAAATTTACAGCTCTGACTATAGTCAAACATCAGAAAGGACAAGGAGCTACTAAGGCAATAAATAAATTACTTAAGAAACCTGGCATACCCTCAGAGGGCTCCTTTGACCCCCAGATATGGAAGGAATTTATGACAAATTATAGAGGATAGTTAGAAGATAATGATTTAGTAGAAGTTGCTCAGAAATGGCATGATACTGCAGTTGAATTAACTAAATGTGGTTCTAGAGAAACTATATGGAAAGGACTATTACCAATGTTTTGGATCTTTAGGGTCCTGCAACAAAAAGGAGGGTAAGGAAGGAACCGTGCATAAATCGGTCCGTAAAGAGAAAATTAGATCTTAAGTCCCTGCATCCACTGTAAATCCGATTACACAAAAAGCATACTGGATCTGTCCACATTCCACATTTCGATGGTGGAAAGAATAAATATAAAATGAAAAAGAAGCTTTTAATGAAAGTAGATCACTAGATGTTCAAGCAGGTCCAAAATGGTGGGAAGAGTATAAGCCATGGACACCAAGTGAACAACTAGCTTTAATTCAACAGTTGCCAGATGTGGAAAAAGCTCCTTTAGCTTTAGTTCAATCCCTGTCCACTATTCAGGCTACTTACCAATGCACTTGAGCAGACTTAAAGCAAATAATTGACTTAAGGGCAGGTCCTGTCCTCACTCG
>OW240913.1:218492353-218505549 GCA_933207985.1 Pelobates cultripes | reverse complement strand
GAGAAAGTCAGACACACAGGGAGACTTTCTCCGACAGTGTTCAGCAGTTCTGGAGCATTTTTGGAGGTATTGAGTCAGCTTGGTGTTGTTGGGGACACCTGCTGCCTTTTAATGTAGGAGATGCCATGATGTCTAGTGAGGAGAGGGTGGAATTGTAGAAGGAGGTTGTGGAGCTAGGACAGGTGAGGTTTGAGATAGGTAAAAGGAGAATTTGGAGATTAGTGGAGAAATGCTTTAGATGAAGACATTGGGGGTTTCTGTGAGATTGATGTTCAGACGGTGGTGTCAATTGGGTCTTAGGTATGCCGATGTCAAAAGTCAGCAGATGGTGGTCAGATCATTCAGACACACACTGGCAGATGCATACACGCACTGACAGACACACACACGCATTGACAGACATGCACATTCACTGACAGACATGCACACTCACTCAGACACACACATTCACTGATAGACACAAGCAGTCACTCCCAGACACTCACTGACAGATGCCTTGTTAGCCTCTGGGTACATACAGCCCTGGAGGTACCTTTTCACATATAGAATATACCCAAAAATTGGAGGGAAAAAAAGTGGAACCCCATGACCTTCACATTATTAAAAAAATTAACTTAACACAAAATTATTATTCAAATCCCCTGGGTTGTGTTTGATATATAAATCAATTTCTATTCTGCCTGGTTCTGCCAAAATCATCACTTCTCCTATTATTATTATTATTATTATTAAATTTATAGAGCGCCGTCAAATTCCGCAGCGCTTTACAATGGGTGGACGTACAGACATGTAGTTGAAACCAGACAAGTTGGACACACAGGAACAGATGGGTTGAGGGCCCTGCTCAATGAGCTTACATGCTATAGGGAGTGGGGTAAAATGACACAAAAAGGTAAGAATATTATTAGATTAGTGACAGTTGCAGAAGAGGAATCAGTCAGGAGCTATTAACAGTTTAATTGATACGCATTTATGAAGAAGTGGGTTTTAACGATTTTTTGAAGGAGTGGAGACTGGGTGAGCATCTAACGGAGGAGGGAAGCGAGTTCCACAGGAAAGGTGCAGCCCTCTAGAAATCTTGAAGGCGAGCATCAGAGGTGGGAGTACGGACAGAAGATAGACGTAAGTCTTCAGCAGATCGTAAGGGCCTAGACGGGACATACTTGTGTATAAGGGAGGATAGATAGGTGGGAGCAGCATTATGTAGAGATTTAAAAGCAAGAATCAGAATTTTAAATTGAGCTCAATATTTTATAGGAAGCCAATGTAGGGACTGACAGAAGGGTGAGGCATGGGAGGTGCAGGCGGACAGGAAGATGAGCCTCACCGCCGCATTCATTATGGACTGTAACGGCGCAAGTTGGGAGCACGTAAGACTACTGAGAAGTGGATTACAGTAGTCAAGGCGAGAAAGGACAGTGGAATGGACCAACACCTTAGTCGCATCTATCGTTATGTAGGGGCGGATGCGCGCAATGTTTTACAAGAAAGGTAATTTACAAGAAAGGTAATAGGGAGTCGGGAGTCGGGCAACTATAGGCCAGTAAGCCTTACTTCAGTAGTGGGGAAAGTGATGGAAACCATGTTAAAGGATAGGATTGATGAACATCTAAAAACACATGGATTTCAAGATCAGAGCCAACATGGGTTTACTTCAGGGAGATCATGCCAAACTAATCTTATTGATTTTTTTGATTGGGTAACTAAAATATAGATCAGGGTGGTGCAGTAGACATTGCTTACCTAGATTTCAGTAAGGCTTTTGACACTGTTGCACATAGAAGGCTTATCAATAAACTGCAATCTTTAAGTTTGGATTCCAATATTGTTGAATGGGTAAGGCAGTGGCTGAGTGACAGGCAACAGAGGGTTGTAGTTAATGGAATATATTCGAAGCTTGGACTTGTCACCAGTGGGGTACCTCAGGGATCTGTACTTGGACCCATTCTCTTTAATATTTTTATTAGTGATATTGCAGAAGGTCTTGATGGTAAGGTATGTCTTTTGCTGATGATACTAAGATATGTAACAGGGTTGATGTTCCAGGAGGGATAAGCCAAATGACAAATGATTTAGGTAAACTAGAAAAATGGTCAGAATTGTGGCAACTGACATTTAATGTGATAAGTGCAAGATAATGCATCTTGGACGTAAAAACCCAAGGGCAGAGTACAGAATATTTGATAGAGTTCTAACCTCAACATATGAGGAAAGGGATTTAGGGGTGATTATTTCTGATGACCTAAAGGTAGGCAGACAATGTAATAGAGCAGCAGGAAATGCTAGCAGAATGCTTGGTTGTATAGGGAGAGGTATTAGCAGTAGAAAGAGGGAAGTGCTCATGCCATTGTACAGAACACTGGTGAGACCTCACTTGGAGTATTGTACACAGTACTGGAGACCGTATCTTCAGAAGGATATTGACACCTTAGAGAGGGTTCAGAGAAGGGCTACTAAACTGGTTCATGGATTGCGGGATAAAACTTACCAGGAAAGGTTAAAGGATCTTAACATGTATAGCTTGGAGGAAAGACGAGACAGGGGGGATATGATAGAAACATTTAAATATATAAAGGGAATCAACACAGTAAAGGAGGAGACTATATTTAAAAGAAGAAAAACTACCACAACAAGAGGACATAGTCTTAAATTAGAGGGACAAAGGTTTAAAAATAATATCAGGAAGTATTACTTTACTGAGAGGGTAGTGGATGCATGGAATAGCCTTCCAGCTGAAGTGGTAGAGGTTAACACAGTAAAGGAGTTTAAGCATGCATGGGATAGGCATAAGGCTATCCTAACTATAAGATAAGGCTAGGGACTAATGAAAGTTTTTAGAAAATTGGGCAGACTAGATGGGCCGAATGGTTCTTATCTGCCGTCACATTCTATGTTTCTATGTTTTTGAGATGGAAATGACAGGATTTGACTATAGATTGAACATGAGGCTTGAAGGAGAGGTCGGAGTCAAAGAGAACACCTAGGCAGCAAACCTGCGTGGTGGAGCTAATGGTAGCACCGTTGACTTGGAGGTAGACAGACACAGGAGTAACAACACTTCAGGGAGGAAAGACCAGAATTTCAGTTTTGGTCAAGTTTAGTTTAAGGAAGTGGGCAGCCATCCAGTTAGAAACAGCAGAGAGGCAGTCAGAGACACTAGTCAAGAGGGATGGGGAGAGATCAGGAGAGGACAGGTATATTTGCGTGTCATCTGCATAGAAATGATATTGGAAGCCAAAGGAGCTAATGAGTTTACCAAGGGAGGCAGTATAGATGGAGAATAGTAGGGGTCCAAGGACTGAACCTTGTGGGACACCAACAGAGAGGAGTTGGGGAGAAGAAGCAGAGCCAGAGAAAGAAACACTGAAAGAGTGCTGGGAGAGGTAGGAGGAGCACCAGGAGAGAGCAGTATCTTGTAGACCGATATTGCAGTGTCAAAAGCCGCAGACAGGTCAAGGAGAATTAGGATAGAGTAGTGACCACGAGATTTTGCAGCGAGTAGATCATTGGATACTTTGGTCAGTGCTGTTTCCACAGAGTGCTTAGCGCGGAAACCAGACTGAAGCGGGTCTAGCAGAGAGTTGGACTCGAGGAAGTCTGTCAATCTCGCATACACAATTTTTTCAAGGATCTTGGATGCAAAAGGCAGTAGCGAGATAGGACGATAGTTGGATGGAGAGTTAGGGTCAAGATTGGGCTTCTTTAGAATTGGGGTTACAGTTGCATGTTTGAAGGGCAATGCAAATATACCAGAGGAGAGAGAGAGATTGAGGATTTTAGTGAGAGGTGGAGAAAGAGAAGAAGACAGATTACGGATTAAGTGCGAGGGAATTGGATCTAGGGAGCAGGTGGTGGGGCGGGAGGACTGGAGCAGAGCAGAAACTTCTTCCAATGTAGTGGGTGTGAATGAACATAGAACAGCAGAGGGAGTGAAGTTAGGGGAAGTATTGCAAGGGGAAGAAGAAAGATGAGATATCTCTTCTCTGATTGTAGAGATCTTGTCAGTGAAGTGAGTTGCAAAGTCTGAGGCGGTCAAGTTAGTAGGTGGAGGAGGAACAGCAGGGCAAAGAAGAGAGTTAAATGTGTGAAATAGTCGTTTGAGTTCGCGGGAGAGTGTGGTTATGAGGATATTGAAGTAATTAACTTTTGCAGAGGAAAGAGCCAAGCCAAGAGCTCAGCATAAATTTATAGTGGAGAAAGTCAGATGCACAATGAGACTTTCTCCAACAGCGTTCAGCAGTTCTGGAGCATTTTTGGAGGTATCGAGTGAGCTTGGTGTGCCAGGGTTGTTGTCAGGGGGGGCCTGTGGCGTTTAAATGTACAAGGTGCCATAATGTCTAGTTGAGAGGAGAGGGTGGAATTGTAGGAGGTTGCAGAACTAGGATAGTTGAGGTTTGAGATAGGTAAAAGGAGAGTTTGTAGATTAGTGGAGAAATGCTCTAGGTAAAGACATTGGAGGTTTCTGTGAGAGTGATGCTCAGACGGTGGGGTCAGTTGGGTCTTAGGTATGCCAATGTCAAAAGTCAGCAGATGGTGGTCAGATAGAGGAAAATTAATATTGGAGAGATTAGAGGCAGTACAGAGGTTGGTGAAGGCAAGATCAAGAGTGTTTCCTGCTGTGTGGGTTGCTAAATTGGACCATTGTGTAAGGCCAAAGGAGGAGGTTATAGAGAGCAGAAGAGAGGCATCAGTGCAATTGGGGTTATTGATTGGGATATTGAAATCCCCAAGTATAAGGGAAGGAGTGCTAGATGAGAGGAAGTGGGGAAGCCAGGAAGAAAAGTGCTCAATGAATAGTCTAGGATAACTGAGGGGGGCGGTAGATGATGGCAATTCTTAAAGGAGTGGGTTTAAATAGGCGGAAAGTGTGAACTTCAAAAGAAGAAAAGGATAGGGCAGGGGGAGTTATGATTGGTTGAAAGGTACATTGAGGGGAGAGCAGGATGCCTACGCCGCCTCCTTTACAGTTGAGTCTGGGAGTGTGAGAGAATTGTAGCCCATCAAAACATAAAGAGGCAGGAGTAGCGCTATCAGAGGGGGACAGCCAGGTCTCTGTAAGTGCAAGCAGTGTGAGTGAGTTTGAGATGAAAATGTTGTGTATGGTTGTTGATTTTAAATTACTGCAGATGGAGCGGGCATTCCAGAGTGCACATTTAATTTTGGTAAGTGAGGGTAAAGGTTATTGTGATGAGGTTTGTGGGGTTTCTGGTTGTCTTAGTGTGTGTAGAGAAGGTGAAGGGCCCTGGGAGAGACATCGCCAGCTGCTAGAAGTAGGAGGAGAAACAGTGACAGGAGGTGTGAATGGGTTTTGTATGCATGGGGTCTAGGATGAGATTGATTGTGGGGGTAACAAGCTCCTCTCCCATATATACTTCCAGCCGTGGGGGAGGGAGACCGACTGTCTCTAGATCGTAATCCTTTGTGACCAAAGGAAGCATGGCTTTTCTGCCCAAAACCAGTTCCACAGAGTCTTCTATCCTGGAGATAATTGGGAAGTAATCCAATTATCTCCAAAGACAGAAGCAAAACTCCATTGAACACATGGCAGCAAAAGACAATAAAACACATAAAAACATATAACTGTGCAGCCATTGCACAAAACAGGTACATTCAACATATCCCCAGATAGCTCAGATCTGAGCGCACATTATTACTGAGCACATACAAACAGTTCAATTGCCATGGAGCCAAAGTCTTTCCCATAGTCCTTCATTATACGAATGGGCTCCATGGCATAGCTATCTGGGGTATCACCACTCAAACAGGGCAAGCACCAAATGACCCGGCGTTCATGTCTTTGCAGGGGAAAATCAAACCTTTTAACATGGGGCCATAATCCAAAGGCAACAGGCGAGCAACCAGGCTTCTCCAATGCAATGTGGCGAGATTGGTCTCGTCACAGTGATTAAGAACAACCTTCTGAATCCCCATGAATTTAAGAACTGATGATTCAGTTCCATTTAAATTCATAAAATGGGAAGATATAGTATGTTTTTCAGATCTTATTATTACATATAATGTGTAACATAATTTAAGCAACAAAGGCATGCTAACAAAAAAAATTATATTGATAGAGTTACAAGGTATTAGTTTATTTATATCTATAATTATCCACTGTAAATTCTTTTATATGGCTTCTATGGGTTTTAGTAATATTGCATGCCTTACAGTTCCCACATCCAAGTAAACCATTTTGTCTCATTAAAGACACATTTAAATAATTTCTGGACCTTTTAGGATATTAATTGTTAGTTTTCTTTCCAAATATGGTTTTCCTTTATGTATAATGTGGGAATCATGAGGTAATATTTCTTTAATGCTGTATTATTGGAAAAATATGCCACTTAAGTATTTTACTTAATACTGTTTCTTGTATATATAAACAGAGGATGTGATGCAACGCACTTTCACCATATACTTGTAAGTATGCCTGCCTTGGTTCTCCAACAGCAGCAATATACAAATCCCAAACCAACATGAATATGGGTACACCTTGATAACACCATATTTAAACTAATGTATTTTAATTATCCTGTTTAATAAATTTTAACATTATTAAACTGAGATAGGTTTAAAAAATATGAAACTAACTCAAATGCTAAATATTTCAATTTTAGAAATGTATGATTTATCTAAAAATGTCACTAGACATTTATTTTAGCCTTCGTTAACTGACATGCTCTAATGTTGTCAGTTAAAAACATTATTTTCCATTGCTGTTAGTAGAAATTAAGTCAATGAGGTGAACTAATGACAGCCTAATAGAATTTGTAAAATAAAATAAAATCTGAGCTCATCTGTGTGCTAACAAGATAACCGAGTTGTGTATGATGTGTGAAATCATGCATGTGTCATGACCAGAGAATTCAAAATTGCTCAAATGGAGTTTTTGAAATCATGAAATACTGCCTAAATATAAACCAGTGAAATAGTTTAGGTACTCTTTAGTTTTTATCGAACGTAACATACTATAAGTAATGAATAAATATATACTAAAGCTTATTTTCTTTTTAATTTGCTGACACATATGGAGATACACTAACATAAAATATTCAAAAGCTCTATAATTAACATATTGCATATACTCTATTAGAGTAACACAAATTCAGATTGATTTACTAGTTGTCAAAAAAGGCATATAAAATTTGTGAACAATATTTCAGAGAAAAAGGCCTTTTTTGTAAATATTTTCTCTGAAATATTGTTCACAAATCTGTCTAAATCTGTGTTAGTGAGCACTTCTCCTTTGCCAATATAATCCATCCACCTCACGGGTGTGGCATATCAAGATGCTGATTAGACAGCATTATTACTGCCACAAAAAAGGCCACTCTAAAATGTTTACTGTATTGGGATGGTCAGGGGGGGTCCGAAAACCAGTCAGTATCTGGTATGACCACCATTTGCATCACAAAGTGCAACACATCTCCTTCGCATAGAGTTGATCAGGTTGTTGATTGCGGCCTGTGGAATGTTGCTCTACTCCTCTTCAATGGCTGTGTGAAGTTGCTGGATATTGGCAGGATCTGGGACATGCTGTCGTATGTGTCAATCTGCAGCATCCCAAACATGCTCAATGGGTGACATGTCTGGTGAGTATGCTGGCCATGCAAGAACTGGGATGTTTTCAGCTTCCAGGAATTGCGTACAGATCCTTGCAACATGGGGCCGTGCATTATCATGCTGCAACATGAGGTGATGGTCATGGATGAATGGCACAACAATGGGCCTCAGGAGCTCATCATGATATCTCTGTGCATTCAAAATGCCATCAATAAAATGCACCTGTGTTCGTTGTCCATAACATACGCCTGCCCATACCATAGCCCCGCCGCCACCATGGGCCACTCGATCCACAATGTTGACATCAGCAAACTGCTCACCCACACGACGCCATACACGCTGTCTGCCATCTGCCCTGTACAGGGAAAACCGGGATTCATCCATGAAGAGAACACCTCTCCAAAGTGCCAGATGCCATCGAATTTGCCCACTCAAGTCGGTAACGACAACAAACTGCAGTCAGGTCGAGACCCAGATGAGGACGACGAGCATGCAGATTGTAGCGGTTAGCACCAGGCGACCCTACAAATATACTGTTTTTACCTGCATTCCTGTATCTGCTGTATTTTCTATGTATTAAAAAGAATTGTATTCCTCTGGTTGTTCAGTAGTTTCATTCCCTTAGTTTATTCGAATGAAACTACCGAACAACCAGACCTCCCCTGTGTGAAGTGTGTCCTCAATTACCCATTGCAACATTGTTGCGAACGGGTAATTGAATCGTAAGTAGCCGTCCTTTGTTCTCGGGGGTGGCCACCATTCGACAAACGGCCATTTTAAAACTCCCGAACAGCGGTGTTTTGCCGTCGAGTGTCTGGAACTAAAATCGGACACTCGAGTAGGCGAACACCGCTGAGACATCCACAGCCCTGGTCCGTTCGGTTCCAAACTACCGAACGGCCCCTCATTCGGTAGATAGAAAATACAGAACGAGGGGATTCAGGCGAACCCTCCCTAGCCTCTATAGCTAGAGGCTTTCGTGTATTTTGTTCCCTTATGCCAGGACCGACTGCAGGGCCCATTCGCATGGAACCTTATTCGGCTATATCAGTTAGTGCGGTCGGTCATTTTATTCCCTCCATACATTTCCCGAACCCCTGGTCTGATCTGGGTGATTTTTGGATATGTTGTTCACCCAGATCAGGGGTATCCGGGGATGTAGGATTTAAAGAGGTACCCCTACGTTTAGGGGTACATCCAGAAACGGGGGAATTGGTGTGCTGGATAAGGGGATTATGATGCTGGCTGAGGGGAGGAGATGGGTGGGAGGTTACCAGGACAGGATTGGCTACTGTAATAATTACTGTAAATCCCTCCCTTGCATGGGAGCATGCTTTATAAGGAGACTGTGATTAAAGGCTTGTGAGTTATGCTCCTGAAACTGTGTGTCGTCCAGTTATTGGGATTGCTGTTGGGATATTGCTGTATTTTACCTGCTGGAAACCTTGCCTGTGGATTTACTATTTACTTGTTCCTGAGTCCCACTTGGATTATAAGCGGAGATACCCTGGGTAATATTGCATCTCCGCTACATTGCAGATGAGCTTCCCTGAGACGGTATCTGACAGTTTGTGCAGAAATTCTTTGTTTATGCAAACCGATTGTTGCAGCAGCTGTCCGGGTGGCTGGTGTGGTTACATGTGGTCTGCAGCTGTGAGGCTGGTTGGATGTACTGCCAAATTCTCTGAAACACCGTTGGAGACGGCTTATGGTAGAGAAAGGAATATTTAATTCATGGGCAACAGTCTGGTGGCAATTCCTGCAGTTAGCATGCCAATTGCAAGCTCCCTCAAAACTTGCGACATCTGTGGCATTGTGTTGTGTGATAAAACTGCACCTTTTAGAGTGGCCTTTTATTGTGGCCAGACTAAGGCACACCTGTGCAATAATCATGCTGTCTAATCAACATCTTGATATGCCACACCTGTGAGGTGGATAGATTATCTCGGCAAAGGAGACATGCTCACTAACACAGATTTAGACAGATTTGTGAACAATATGTGAGAGAAATAGGCCTTTTGTGTACACAGAAAAAGTCTTAGATCTTTGAGTTGACCTCAAGAAAAAAGGGGGCCAATACAAAAGTGTAGTGTTTATAATTTTGTTCAGTGTATGTAAATGTGTTTCCAGAGGATAAAAAAAGGTATACATTGTACATTGCATAAATATTAATCGACAGTCATGTTAGAGCGTTGATACGAGTAGATGCACAATATGCAGAGAGTGGCGCTCTTATTGGGGAAATCTACTACAAGGGATTGCTATGCTAGTCATACTCTCTTGCTATATCACTACTAAGCTCTTGTAAGAGCTTGTTCCTGTCTTGCTCTCTGAAGGAGTCTACAGTAGTTATGGTGTCGGCTGAAGTGCTTGGAGCCCTCAGGAAGCGCTAGGAGCATCCTTCAACGGAGGTACCCAGTTGGGGTGCCAGGTGATCCATTACATTGGTGGCAAGTGGTGGGATGGCGTCCTAGTGCGAGGTAAAGCAGCTCAGAGACACCATTCATGGATTTACAAGTTGAGGGCGACGCTAGTGTTCATACAGAATCCCTGTCTACAGAAAGATTTGGGAAAATGGAGTTCATGGACCCCTGGGCAGCACACACACCTGAGGAAGAGAGTGAATTGGAATGGAGAGATATCGACTGGAAAGAACTATGGTACGATGCCCTGGAGGAAGTCCGGTATCAACGGCAGCAGTACCTTCCTGGTGTTGCATACTGGTTGGGGGAACAAATGGCCTGGTGGATGCCGCTTCTGGTAGGCCAACCCAGAGGAGAGTGGGTAAGACAACTTGAGTACCTCGTGGAAAGGGAACTGAGCCTTGACACCTCATACCGAGCACTGTGGTGGTGTACCGTCCAGTCAGAGACGTGGAGGGCAGAGGGCATCCAGCCGGAGGGGGAGAACTACACTAGCCCTGGCATGTTGTGGAAGGCCTTAGCGGAAGACGTCAACTTCGGCAGTCCAGCAAAGTCACGGTACTGGGCTATCTTGCTTTTCTGGGGAGAGATGTTACAGGGCCCGAGATCTATTGGACTGAGAGAAGACCTCCGCCGTTTCAAAATCAGGAAGCGCAAGGAGCATTCTTCAACGGAGGTACCCAGCCGGGGTGCCAGGTGATCCAGTGGTCCGTTACACAGAGCTACAATGTAACTCAGTGACTTGACATTAATGGGAGTGAACAATGCAAAGCAACAACATATACTCTTCTCACACTGTTTGTGCAAAACAAACATAGATCACTATCTGGTGATATGTGTTTCTTATTCTCAGTAATTCAGACTTAGGGTACCCCCTTTTAAAGTAAAAATAAAGATGTCCTCACCTTGTAACGCACAATGTTCCAGTCTCACCACAGCTGCCTCTCACTAACATCATTAGTAATGATGATTGGGCCTGCACAACAATCACCACACAGCAATGAACGTAATCAACAGTATTCCTCTGTCAGCTTCTTTTCAGTTCAATACATAAGCAGTAGTGTTCTTACACATGCTGCTTTTTAATCTTGCAGAGGTACCCTTTTACAGATCATAGAACACAGTAAGGGTTAGAAATGCATGTTCAAGTAAGATAAAACTTATATAATAAATGATTTAAACAGATAGTAGAAACTATAGCTTAGAATATACAAACAGTGATATCTCTGTCATTGCTAAAATCTCTATCATTGCTAAAATATCTTTCTGCATTCCTACTCCTGCTGACACCATCTTTATTGCCCCTGCTTTACTATTCTCCCCCTCTATTCATCACATACACCTTTCTCATACATATCCACCATGTCTATAATTCTTGGGGACTTTGACATTCCATTTAACCCATCCTTGACCTCACACTTATCTTTTAGTCTTGAGAGCCCCCTCACCAGTGGCGGATCCAGTGGGGGCAACGGGGCAATTGAGAAAACTGAACAGACCGAGGGTCTCCCTCTCCCCCACCAGCACATGCAGGTGTCAGCCCTGCAATGTGCCTTCACGGACCAGAGGGGAAGATCAGATATCTCCCTCCCCGGTCCGCAGGGGAGGGAGAGAGAACCCGGGAGCTCAGCCTGCAGCTCCTCCGGGTCCTACTCTCACGAGCATGGAGCATTGCCACGGTTACCATGGCAACGCTCCGGATCTCGCGAGAGTGAACTATAGCCCTGCAGCACTCTCACCACTGGGCCACCAGGGAATCCCCGTGGACCACCAGGGAATGAGAAATGTATATAAATGTATATTTATTTTTATTAAATTTAAAAAAACACTTATAAAAAAAAGCCCCCCTACCCTTCTTATCACACACACACACTCTACACATGAATGGTCTCTTTTTCTAATGACACGTCCTCACCTCGTCCAGTCATTGTTGGACTCCCCCCAAGGACTCCCCTCTTAGTCCTATTTTATTTTCTCTTTATACTGCCTCTCAAACTAATCATTTTTTTCAGATTTCCCTACCACCTGTATGCCGATAACATGCAGACATTTCTCATTCCATGATCTCTGCCCCTGTCTCCTCGAAAGCGGCACCTGTTGCCTTTCTTCTGATTGGATGTCCTCCCGCTTTCTGAAACTCAATCTCTCTAAAACTGAGCTTCTTACTTTTCCTACTATTTCACTGTCCGTGCCCTGTGCAATGCTACCCCCACCAGTCCATACTTGCAAGCTAACTGTCTTGGTGCTATCATTAATGCTGGCCTCAACATTGCACATCACATCTATAATGTTGCAAAATTCTGCCATTTCCACCTTAAAAACACTGCCCTTTTCTTACACAATAAGCTGCTAAGGAGTTTGTTTATGCTCTAGTAATCTCTCACATTGATTACTGTATTTCTCTCCTAATGGTTCTTCTCAGAAACCATACATCCTCACTATTTCTGCAATAAATGCTGCTGCCAGGCTGATTTTTCTCTGCTGTTGCTTCTCTTACAACTTGCTTCTTGACTCCCTGTACCCTATAGGAGTCAATTCAAAATATTAACCCTTACCCATAAAGCTTTAAAGGGACACTATAGTCACCAGAACAACTACAGCTTATTGAATTTGTTCTGTGAGTAGAATCATTACTTTCAAGCTTTTTGCTGTAAACGCTGTCTTTTCAGAGAAAATGCAGTGTTTACATTACAGCCTAGTGATAACTTCACTGGCCACTCCTCAGATGGCTGTTAGAGGTCCTTCCTGGGTCATGGCTGCCTAAAATGCATTCATTAATTCATTCAATGTCTCCACCCTCTGCATTCAGAAACTGAACTTTCCTCATAGAGATTCATTGATTCCATTCATCTCTATGATGAGATGCTGATTGGCCAGGGCTGTGTTTGAATCATGCTGGCTCTGCCCCTGATCTGCCTCTTTGTCAGTCTTTGTCAGTCTCAGCCAATCCTATGGGGAAGCATTGTGATTGTCAGCAGACTTCTGATGATGTCAGCAGACTGCTTGACTGCTTGTTTTTCTGAGTCTAACAGCATGCAGAGTTACAGCTTCAGGCTTGAATACAGTAAGATTTTTACTATATTTATGGAGGCATGAGGGGCCCAGGGGGACTAGATGGTGGTCAGCTGTTGTCCATTTTCATTTCTCATCCATCCCAACCTTCTTCTGTCCCTCTCTGGCTATCCCCAGATGTGTTCCTGACCCTATAGT
>OW240913.1:218479171-218492253 GCA_933207985.1 Pelobates cultripes | reverse complement strand
GATCCTTCAAACAATTCCTGGTCTCTCCGCAATGTTTGGTGAACTTCTTCTGTCTGCACCTCTCACCCCTAATGCTACGTCTCATTTGCAGGACATCTTGAGAGCGGGTCCAGTCATTAGGAACAGCTTGCCTCCATCAGACTCTCTCCTAGTCTTTAATCATTTGAAAAGTTTCAAAAGCATCTATTCATAAAAGAATAGATCAGAGCTATTCTGGGATATATGGATTGGGGGTTCCTGTGACTTATGACTATGGTTTTGGGGTATTTTATATATCTGTTGTATATTTTCCTGTCCCTGAGAGATAATTGAGTTACTCAGTTTTGACTCAATTATCTCTCAGACAATGGGTCGCCTGGGAGCTTGTGCATTCTGGGGTTTGTGCATAAAAGGCTGTGTTTGATTGAAACAAATCAGGTGTACTCCCAGAACTGTGTGCAGTCTAGTTACTAGGGGAATAGAGCTATTCACATTTCAGTGCCTTGTTCCAGTGCCTGTCTTCACAGATCCAGCAGAGGGAAAGTCCTTGTCATGTGTGTGTGTATGTGTGAATGTAGGAGTGTATTTCTGTGTAGTGTTAGGTGTGTTTATGCACTGTTGCCACATGAAAGTGGTAGTTTACTTGTGTTTAGTGTTTGCCTTTGAATATAGGTGAGTATCTATATGTAGTGTTGAATGTGAATGCAGTGGTGTATTTGTGTGCAGTGTTGCCATTTGAATGCTGAGATGTATACAAATATACACAACTACACACACACACTGATTTAAATAGGCACATAAAGCTTGATAAAGGCCTCTGTGTAGGCAGAAACATTGCACTTTTTGTTACAATAAACATGCCTTCCTGCAGTGCCTGGACCTAATCTATTTTATTTGCACAAGCACATACTGATACACATTCAGATACAGACACGAGCAGATACCCAGTTACACATACACACACTAACACATATGCAGATAAACACACACACAACTGACACTCATGCAGATATACAGACACAGCGGCACAAACTGACACACATGCAGATATACAGATACACACTTACACCAATGCAAATACACAGGCACACACTAACACACATACATATACACATTAACAGTGCAAATGGGGCAGTTGCCACCGGCCCAGTTACTCCTGGGGTCCCAATGTAGCTGTGCCATGGGCTCCTCTAGCCTCGACTATTTATTTATATCCATCATGAGCCCACACACTAAGGATGCCCACCGGACGACCTATAGCTTTTTGGCTGCATGGGAGTAAGTGACAGCCCCAAAAACACAAAAAACACAGCACCACACAGGAGAGACCAAGGAGGCAGAGAGGAGGGGGACTGAGCTGCGAGAACCAGCTCCTAACTCCCTACAGCCTCAGCCACCACTCGATGCTAGGGAAGCCACCCTCCAAGGTAGTAAACTGGAGGTGTGTTTAAAATTGTGAATATGAATGTGTGTCAGTATGTCTCTCAGTGTATGTCTGTGTGTGTGTGTCAGTATGTTTGTCAGTTTGTGTGTGTTCATATGTGTATCAGTTTGTATGTGTTTCTTCTGTGTGTGTCTGAATGTGTGTCAATATGTCTGACAGTATATATGTGCATGCTAGTGTATGTCTGTGTGTGTCAGTATGTCAGTGTGTAATTGTTAGTATATGTGTCAGTAAGTATGTCTGTGTGTGTATGTGTCTTGCACCCCTCTACTTTAGTTCCCCCACTGTGTTGGGGTTAAAGGCATGATTGCATGCAAGGTAGTGGGGGGGGGGGCGGGGCAGGGTCCAAGGGACCCAAGAAAATACTTTGCCCAAGGTCCAATTAATTAATATTATAGACGAACCTGCACATACACACAGATACCCATGTGAGAATACATAGAATGACACAGATACACAGAATGAAACACATTCAGATATACAGACACACAAAATGACACACAAGCACTGAATGACACACATTGAGATGCAAGTACTGATACACATACTAATACAAACACACTGATACACAGGGGTACACACAGACACACATACACACAGACACACATTCATACACACAGATAGATACACAGACATACACATATAAAATTCAAATTTTAGCCATCCTCCTGTTTCCTACCTTGTGGGTGCAGGAGGGTGGCTTTCCTGGGGTACAGTTGGCTGGTTGAGGCTATTGTGAGTCAGAGGATCTCCCACTCCATGCCCCTTCTTCTCTGCTTCCTCCCATATGTTAGTTGGGAGGGAGTAACCAGCTGTCACTTCCTCCCAGTGCTGCAATTATTAAAGAGCCCAGTCACGCTGTTAAAAGGCCACTGACCGGGGCCCTGAATACATTGCAATTGGGATGCCCTAAGTGCATTGGCCACCCGATAGACCCCCTCAGCCTGCCACCACTATATTGAGTACTCTGTCATAAAGCTGGTAATGTTATCAAATTTTATTTTTTTTCACATGGTGCGTACATTTCTTCTTTTTTTTTTTTTTTGGTTTGCTAGATAGGTGTTTATGGAAGGGGGTGATATTTTGAAGAGCTGCATGCAGGGCCAGATACATATGTCAGAATTTGAAGGTGTCGCCTACCCCCAAAAAGGTGAAATAATGAATTTAATAAATAAAGTAACTAAAAACAGCATGCATTAAAATGTATTAAAAAAATAATATGAATTTTATGCATATGTATATATGTGTATATTTTTGCTTGTAATACGATGTGTTGTGTCGTGAGTATATTATAGTGAGTGTATGCTGTGTAAATGCATGCAAGGCTAAAGATAATATTAGAAGTGGTTAGGGTAAAAGGGGGGGTTAAGTTTTCAGAGGTTCTGCTGTTACGGGTAGGATAACTGGGCAAGTGCACAAAATAATAGAGGCACAAAACCACACACAATTTTAATGCTTCACTACTCCACATTCAACAGGGGAAGAGGCAGGCCAACAACTTTATTGTATCACAGTCAAAAAACACATTTTGGCACCAAAGGATTGTGCCCAGTGCACCAACTGGGGTTAATGTCATAATTAGATTACATAGGTTGTTTAGTGTTAAGAGGATTAAAATCTTGGGGTTATGCACCCAATTATGGACCCTATGAATAGACTCTATTGCCAGATGCAATGTGAAACAGATGGTGTAGGGCTTTGGAGGGACACTTAACAGATCTGCAGATCAGTGGCAAAACTACCCCCAATGCAGCCGGTGCAGCTGCACTGTGGCCCACATGCCAGGAACTTGGGGCCACCCAATGGTTGTTTTATCACAGGTGCCCAGTCAGGTGCTGTGACCCTAGAAGACTGCGACCATGCCCATTTCATACCTGCCGGCTGGGAGGAAGTGATGATCACTTTCTCTCAGCTATATAGAGAGTGCCCCAGGCGGGGAGAGGGGGAGATGAAGGTAAAGTAGGTGGCACACACAGGCAGCGTGAGGGGAGAGAAACAGGAGCTGCAGCAGACTACTACATTCTCTCCCCTCAGCCAACAGCAGCAACCAAGCCACCCTCCTGGAAATTAAAGGTATGTCAACAGGAGGGTGGCTGCAAATATAAAAACTGACATTTATGTGTTTATGTCACAGTATGTGTGTGTTTGTGTCACTGTGTGTGTGTATTTGTGTCACATTGTGTGCGTGTGTCTGAAAGTGTATGTATGTGTCTCAAGGTATGTACTTGTCAGTGTGTGTATATTTGCCAAAGAAAAGAGTTACCTGCACACTACTCCAGCCATTAGATGCGGCCTCCTCTCCCCTCCCCCCCTTCCCTTTTCCTACCTTTTTTTTCCTTTCCTTCTCCTTTGTCTTTTTTCATCCTCAACTTCCCTCCCTCTCCGCATTTCTTCTTTTCCCCTCGCCTCCTTCTCCCCCTGATTACTACATACCTTGGAACCAATACTCACCATCTCTCTACTAATAGGAGACAGGAAGAATGGACCAATGAAAGCTGACAGACATTTAGTGACATGGAAGGGGTAGAGATTTCTGGTTGATAATAATGACCTGCCCGATTGTCATGTCTACTCTCTCCACTGCTTAGCCATACCTAAAATTACCATTATAATGCTGTAGCATCAAGATATTGATACCTTTAAATGCAAGGAAGCTTTTCCAATACTATTGGGACACTAGCCGACTTTAACTGCCACACATAATGCCTATATGTTATGTTGTAATCTGTTTGAATGAAATGTAGTAATTTACCTGAATAAGGTCTACTGTAAGTCAGCAGCTACCTGAATGTATCAAGAATGCTAATGGAACATGTACACTGTACAATCACATTTCTCCTTTTCATTATTCTGTTTCTATGACATAAAAAAAAGCTTGTAAAAAAAAAGAAAAGCTTGGGGGTAGAGTTTGAACATTGATGTGTCAAGGTGCCTGATCAGTGTGACCTCACACTAGCACAGTGCCCGATCAGCACCACAGTGTAGCGCAGTCACACCAAAGGAGGAAGAGGTTACTCACCTCACTGCCAGAGCCTCTCCCTCCATGCAGCTTGTGAATCGGCGGCCGGGTTCAGCGTTGGGAGGGCCACAGGCTGCTGCAAGATGGCGCTAAATAATAACGCCACCCACAATGATGCCACTAGTGACATGAACGTGCATGCGGCATCACGTTTTCGTCGTTCACGTACGTTCTGGGTCATGGGACCCAAATTAGCCAATAGCAGGATTTACCAGGTTATTTAAACCCACACCTGCAGTTGTTCAGTGCCCTGTCGTGGTTTCCATCCTGTTGGTTATCCTAGAGTGTGTTCTTGATACAGTTTATTGGTTATTGAACTTGGCTTGGCTTGACTTGACATCCCGTATTTCTGGTATCCCTAACCCTTTGGCTTTGTTCTTTCCGTATTTGTTCCTTTCTGTATTCCTGACCTCGGCTCATTACTGTTTATTCTATTACATTAATTCCGGCCATTCTAAGGCCCGGTAATACGTTGTTACTGTTTGTATTTGTTACGTGTTTTACTTAATTCTGCGTGTTGGGTCACAGGTCCATCCTGACACCATGAAAACAGATGTTCTTTAGGTGAAACACTTTGGAATTCACTCTCTCACTTCTAATCTTAAGAAGGACCTATCAAATCATTGTGCACCACAACACTCTTTCAGATATGCATAGAAGTGTGTCAATTGAAACTGAAGCTCACAGACCTAGAAGATAGGTGCAATACCCTTCGTATTTGTGAGATTCCAGAGGATTGCATGTATTATGAATAAGGAACCCTCATGTGCACCAAGAAACACAATCTCCTATCTGCTTTTCTACACAGTGAAGGCAAACACCATGCATACCTTTGCCACTACACAATCTCTTTCTCCACAGTTAGCATATTTACATATTTTTGCTGATGTCTTAGCCGTTACCTTACAGCTCCGCAGGGTGACCCTATGTGTCAACAATAATGCCTATAAATGGGGCTATCCAGTTAAGTCAATTGTCTCAAGAAATTGGACTTCCTACATGGCTAGCATACCAAAAAAGGAGCAGATAAGATACTACAGTGAGGAATTTTACCCAACCCACGAGTTCCAGAAGCTGGAAACAAACTAACATGCTCCAAAACACTCCCGAGAATGGTCCTGTGGGCCTACTCTTACTCCCCTATGTGGCTTATGACATTTGTCCTTGATTCATAACATCCCCTGATTGAAATTGTCTTGTATTGGGGTTTTTTCCCCATTCGTTATTTTTTGCCTTTTTATCTTTCTAACTTCCTTTTTCTCATTGTTTGATTGTTCCAGTGTCTGATTTATGGTTGAAGATTGTTCCTGTACTCTTGCTCATGGGGAGTTGATGTTCTAACTGGCCCACCTCTGTTCTCTGTGATGTTCTTTCTACTTTTGTCATCTATGTATTCTTCTCCCCGTGTAGATGCTTAGAGCTTATTGGTACATTTTGCACTGTTTAATCTGCTTCTAACAATAACTAAAAAATGTAAAGGTTTTTTTTAGATACTCACTATATATTTAAAATTTATAGAGCTATGCACTTTGAAAAGCATTTCTTTTGTCACCAGAGTCATTATATATAGTGATGACCCGAACTGTTCGCCGAATGGTTCGCCGCGGACTCATCATTGAGTAAACTTTGACCCTGTACCTCACAGTCAGCAGACATATTCCAGCCAATCAGCAGCAGACCCTCCCTCCCAGACCCTCCCACCTCCTGGACAGCATCCATTTTGAAGCTGCATTCTTAGTGAGCTGTCCAGGAGGTGGGAGGGTCTGGGAGGGAGGGTCTGCTGCTGATTGGCTGGAATGTGTCTGCTGACTGTGAGGTACAGGGTCAAAGTTTACTCAATGATGAGTCCGTGGCGAACCGTTCGGCAAACAGTTCGGGACATCACTAATTATATACCTTTGTTCATAGTTATTGCCTTGCCTTCTTTTTTTTCTTTTACTTAATACATTGCTGTATACTCACAGTGTGGCAAGTGCTTCCACTTGTCAAGTTTGGTAAATTTCCTCTGTGGAGATTACTGATTTGCATATACAATTACTTGCATATACAACCCTTCGTATACCTAAATGAACCAATCTCACAATGTTTTGTGTCACAACTGTTTCTCTACCCTTTCATTAGAATGTTTATTTATTTTCTCTGTCATTGTATGGACATTGGTATTGTATGGACATCACAGCTTATTTTAAAAGAGTACAGGGGCATACCAGGGTAGACCTGACAAGACAGAACCTTTAATTATTTTGTCTCTCTCAAAGTAAGGCAGTAAAATTTGTTTTCTTCAAGGACTTAAATGCATTATTAAAGAGACACCAACTGTTCCATGAATAGCCCAAGTAAAATTCTTAAAGGGACAAAATAGTTATCAGAACAACTACAGCTTATTGTATTTGTTCTGGTAAGTATAATCAGTCCCTGCAGGCTTTTTGCAGTAAACACTGTTTTTTCAGCCCCGAGATACCTCAATGGCCACTTCTCAGATGGCTACGAGAGGTGCTTCCTGGGCTAGTGCTGCACACCCTTTGCATGGAGACAGTGAACTTTCCTCATAGAGATGCATTAATTCAATGCATTTCTATGAGGAGATGCTGATTTGCCAGGGCAGTGTTTGGCTTGTGCTGGTTCTGCTCCTGATCTGGTTCATTGAAAAGCTTAGCCAATCCCATTCCTTCCTATGTGAAAGCATTGTGATTACCTCAGAACATCACTGCTGATGATGTCAGCCAAGAAGGCAGATCAGGGGCAGAGTCAGCAGGAGCATACTGCAATAAAGGTAAGATTTTACTATATTTAGGAGGGGCTAGATGGTGGTTTTTAACATTATATGGTCAGGAATACATGTTTGTGTTCCTGACCCTACAGTGTTCCTTTAAAGACGAAAGCAACTGTACAAGTTCTGGACAAAATGTGTCTAGAATTTGAGCTATATGTTTGTTCAACCAATATTTATATTAAGTACACCCACACTAACTCATCAAATATAATTTTGTTCAGAAAACAATAGTGCTTTAATTTCACATCAAATATTTATATATTTGTGGTGCTTATTTCAGAAATATGTGGCAGCTTGAACTTCCCTTGCAAGAGGAGCATTGAAAGCTCTGAGTGATGCACACTTCATAACCACTCCTGCAACTCTAATATCAATAATCTTAGGAGACTGATCAAAAGACAAAGGAAAATATGAATCAGAGGATTTGCTCAGTGATTTCCTTGGTGGGTTAGATACAATGTAGGCCTATTAGGATTGAGCAATACCTGACATTTCTCTACCCTTGTGAACATACCTCCTTTTTTTATCTGTTTAGCTATTTAATAATAGAGAAAGCACTATATTCAGTTCTTATTCGCAATTTCAAATACCGATAACCTCTGACTACTACACTGTGGTGCACTGAAAAAGGATATTTCTACTTCTACTGAGGATGCCTTCCAACCGAGACCACCAATACATCCATACGCGGGACTTATACTGTCCCATGGTATGATCTTGGACTTTCCAGTATATATATATATATATATATATATATATATATATATATATGTAAATCCGAAAGTGGCTTGCACTCCAGGAATAAAAATATGATGCCCGGTGCAGGTCCAGCAAAATTAACTGTAAGCAAAGGGTAGACTGCACACCGGGGACTTCACAAAAGTCATAAATAAAACTTAACTTTCTTTCATATTACTGCTAAAACATGTCACTGTTTCAGCTCCACATCAGGACATCAAAAAGTATAGATACATACAGTATATAGATACATACAGTATATAGATACATACAGTATAGATACATACAGTGCATATATATATATATATATATATATATATATATAGCCCCTGGAATGTTGTGGGAAGACATCCTGGTGACAGAACACAGGATCGCAGATCTGCTAACACAGCTGAGAGCCTCATTTAAAGAAGACCTGAAAGAGCTTAAAGACGACATGCGCAAGGAGCTCCCTGATCTGGACACCAGAACAGAAGCACTTGAAAACCACACTGACGAGCTATTTGTGCCAAAATAATGAGATCGTTGACAAAATCACCACAATTGAGATGGGGTCTCGCTTATGCAAAAATGGAAGCTCCTCCAGGAAACAACGAAATCCAAACCAGAAGGTTCACCCAGCAAGCTGAGACTGGAATGGAATACATTGACGAGGCCCAAAATGCAAGCCCCAATCTCCAACAGTTTGAGTCAATTTGAGATGGTCTCACAGCCACAATCCCTGTTGGGTAATGAATGTATGCTAAACTGGCACTTCTCAGGACTGTTGGTAACACTTGGCACATGTGAACTATAGCACACGAGAGAAGAAGTCATCCAAGTAATAAAATCACTTCCAAAATGAAAATCAGCAGGTCCCAACAGATTCCCTAATGCTTATTATACCACCTTTGCGGATGTATTAGCCTCCCACCTGACTGCCCCGTTTAACACCATTTTAGATTCAAGTTATATCCATGTGGAAATGCTGGAGGCAAATATAATTACCATTACTCTATGCAATGGTTCTTGCGAACCACATAAAACCTCAACTCTCAAAGCTTGTCTCACCTGTACAGGCAGGGTTTGTCCCAGGATGCCAGATGGTTTTTAGATCTCATACAGACACTATTCAAAGAACATAAACCAGGTATCCTCTTGGCCCCTGATGCAGAGAATACTTTTGACCACCTCCATTGGGGTAATATGTCATCGGTCCTCTGCAAATGTGGCTCCCCCCCCTGGCATACATAGGGCAATAGATGTAAAGAAAAGATCGTGTAGGTGCTCACTATAGCATACAATGGTTGGCAGCGGCAAATCGACAAGGATTCCCAAAAACCTTGTGTAAAGATATAATATATGTTACAACAATTGGTGATAAACCACCCCTAATGGTGAAATTTAGAGATGTGATATAGAATACCTTTATAGTGTGGTATACAGATGTGTGTATATATATATATATATATATATATATATATATATATACATACTTTGTTTTTCTGGCTTGTACATAGAATCATTTGATATTCAGTGAAAAGATCCTCAAGAAAAAAACACAAACAAAACAGATAATAATGCAATATGTCACTTTAAGTGCGTATCCTATATAAATATTACTACCCCCTATTGTTTTGTATTGACAATATTGTGTGCCATATGGATTTTACTATATATTTTTAACTTAACAAAGTAATTTGTTAACTATATTTTAAGTTCTATTTTATTATTTTGTGCTGCTGACTCTTTTCCTGGTTCCTGCACATCCCAGGTGGTGATTATACCACCAAAGCTGTACAACACAAGAGCAAGTTTTTGCTATATAAATTGTAAGTAGGATACTGTGTTTTACCTTTTTACTTTTGAGATTGACATACTACACCATCAAAGTTTCCACTACCGTACACCATCTGGAGGATCTTCATGCATCCTGAGATGGGGATTGTACCATCCAAGCAAAAAAAAGCAGAGCTCTAAATAGCTCAGACAAGTGTGAGTTAGTCCTTTTAAATATTTATATAGGATATGCACTTAAAGTGACATATTGCACTATTATCTGTTTTATTTGTGGGGTTTTTTCTTGAGGATCTTTTCACTGAATATCAAATGATTCTATGTACAAGCCAGAAAAACAAAGTACATATCAGATCTCCCACTCCAGCATTGGAAGGTAGCAGGAATAACAAAGATCACACACCTGTTTGATGGTAGGGCACAGCACACATTGCCAACTCTACAAAATAAGTATAATCTCCCGAGTATGGACCTTTTCCATTATTTAAGAGTGAAACATATAACGCACAAGTTAACATAATCCCCATCCAAACAGAGGAGATGAACAACTTTGGTTGCCTCTGTTGGGATAAGGGGAGTAAAGTGAAATCATTATCTGTATGTTATAAAGAACAACATCAAAAGATCACACAACTTTCGCAAAGTTTTCATACATGACCAAATGGGAGGTTGAACTCAGATACAATATACCATGGATCAATGGCATAAGGCAATCACACACACCAAAAAAACAACACACGGCATTGACTATTTAGAGACAGCATATAAAATGTGGATGACATGGTACCTCACTCAGAGTAAACTAGCCTATATATCCAGAGAAACCTCTCTTATGTGTTGGAGGTACAGAACACAAAAATGCACTATGACCCATACATTCTGAGAAGGCATTGAGCTAAGCTCATTTTGGAATCACATCTTTACACTCATCAAGGCAGTGACTAGGGTAGAGGTGCCACAACAAGCAGACACATATTTACTGCACTTTATACCGTCCTCATTGACAAGGGTGGAAAGGTATATCATAATACAGATCCTCTTGGCTGCCAATTGTACCATAGCCCAACACTGGAAGAACAAAACCCTTTCCACCCCCCCCTGCTATAGTGAAAGAAAGGCAACATAAAACCAAAATGGATGAAGAAATCTCACACAGGCTGAATAACTCCCCTTATATCTTTACACATATATGGGGTTGTATTGACCTATAGGTTATTATAATGCAACCTCAAGTGGTACTTCCTGTGTTACTATGTGGTTACTGATATAGTTCAACTTTGACTTTGACCTACTGCCCCCCCGCGCCCCACCCCTGCGCGGCGGGTGGGGGCCATATTGATAATAAGGGGGGGGACCTACTGCCCCCCCGGCCCCAACCCCTGCGGGTGGGGGCCATATTGATAATGAGGGGGGGGACCTACTGTCCACCCCCCTCCGGCCCCCACCCCTGCGCGGCGGGTGGGGGCCATAGTGATAATGAGGGGGGGACCTACTGTCCACCCCCCCTCCGGCCCCCACCTCTGGGCGGCGGGTGGGGGCCATAGTGATAATGAGGGGGGGGACCTACTGTCCACCCCCCTCCGGCCCCCACCCCTGGGCGGCGGGTGGGGGCCATAAAGACTAATGAGGGGGACCTACTGTCCTTCCACCCTGGCCCCCACCCCTGGTCGGTGGGTGGAGGCCACAAAGATAATGAGGGGGGGACCTACTGTCCTCCCCCCCCGGCCCCCACCCCTGGGCAGCGGGTGTGGGCCACAAAGATAATGAGGGGGGGGACCTACTGTCCTCCCCCCCTGGCCCCCACCCCTGGGCGGCGGGTGGGGGCCATATTGATAATGAGGGGGGGGACCTACTGTCCTCCCCCCCGGCCCCCACCCCTGGGCGGCGGGTGGGGGCCATAAAGATAATGAGGGGGGACCTACTGTCCCCCCCCGGACCCCACCCCTGAGCGGTGGATGGGGGCCCTAATAACAATAAGGGGGGGACCTATTGTCCCCCCCGCTCCCACCCCTGCGCGGCGGGTGGGGGCCATATTGATAATGAGGGGGGGGACCTACTGCCCCCCCGCGCCCCACCCCTGCGCGGTGGGTGGGGGCCATATTGATAATGAGGGGGGGACCTACTGCCCCCCTGGCCCCAACCCCTGCGGGTGGGGGCCATATTGATAATGAGGGGGGGGACCTAATGTCCACCCCCCTCCGGCCCCCACCCCTGCGCGGCGGGTGGGGGCCATAGTGATAATGAGGGGGGGACCTACTGTCCACCCCCCCTCCGGCCCCCACCCCTGGGCGGCGGGTGGGGGCCATAGTGATAATGAGGGGGGGACCTACTGTCCACCCCCCCTCCGGCCCCCACCCCTGGGCGGCGGGTGGGGGCCATAAAGACTAATGAGGGGGACCTACTGTCCTCCCCCCTGGCCCCCACCCCTGGTCGGCGGGTGGGGGCCACAAAGATAATGAGGGGGGGGACCTACTGTCCTCCCCCCCCGGCCCCCACCCCTGCGCGGCGGGTGGCGGCCATATTGATAATGAGGGGGGACCTACTGTCCTCCCCCCCGGCCCCCACCCCTGGGAGGCGGGTGGGGGCCACAAAGATAATGAGGGGGGGACCTACTGTCCTCCCCCCCAGCCCCCACACCTGGGTGGTGGGTGGTGGCCACAAAGATAATGGGGGGGACCTACTGTCCTCCCCCCCCGGCCCCCACCCCTGGGCGGTGGGTGGGGGCCACAAAGATAATGGGGGGGACCTACTGTCCTCCCCCCCGCCCCCACCCCTGGGCAGCGGGTGGGGGCCACAAAGATAATGAGGGGGGGACCTACTGTCCTCCTGCCCCCACCCCTGGGCTGCGGGTGGGGGCCCTAAGTAAATCCCCCCCCTAGGTGACTAGGGGTTCCCAAGCCCCTAGTCTCCCCCCCCCAAAATAAAAAGTCCCTACCTTCCCCCCTCACCCTAAAAAATAGTGAGGGGGGAATAAAATAACTAACCTGTAAAATAAAAGTAAACTTACCATTCAACGTCTTCTTTTTTCTCAAATCTTCTTTTTTCAGCCCCAAAAAAGGCCAAATAAAAAACCATCATAACCGTCGAATTGAAAATAAAATAAAAATCCTGAGCGCAAAAAAAAAAACAGACGAAAAAGAAAAAACCCGAGCGCAATAAAATAATCCATCTTCACCCATGGAGGGCTCGGCGCAGACTGAGCTCTGCAGGGCGGGGGAAGGCTTATAAAGCCTTGCCACGCCCTGCAATTAGGCTAAGAACACTCTGATTGGCTGGTTTAAGCCAATCAGAGTGCTCTTTGTTATTTTACACAGCGTGGGAAAGTTCTTTTGAACTTTCCCACGCTGTGTAAA
>OW240913.1:218456725-218469768 GCA_933207985.1 Pelobates cultripes | reverse complement strand
TTCATGATTCCACCTCCCTTGTAACTAAACTGCTTGTCAGTCCTAATCTACTAGGCAGTGATGTTTTGTCTGCTATTGATGCCAACATTCAGTTTAGTCTGTCTGGAGAGGTATCACTGCCCCTGCCCCTAGAAGACAATCACCTGATACCCCTTGCCAATTTACTAGCAACCCTCACTGTGCCCAACCCTGTGACAGAACCTACCATTGACTTGACCTCAGTCCCTGACTCTCTACGGGCAACATGAAAGACAGACACAGGCAGACTCTCTGTGCCCCCAGTAAAAGTGAATCTTTTGCCAGGAGCCACCCCTCCCTGCCAGAGACAGTAGCCCAGCACAGGAGTATGCCATCTCCCAATCTGTCCAAGAGCTAATGCAGGCAGGAGTAATTGCCTCTACTATATCAACTTGTAATAACCCATTGTATCCTATTAAAAAAGAAACAGGAGAAAGGAAAACCTGTGGTTTATCGTATGGTACATGATTTAAGGCGATTAATGCCGTGAGCAAACTAATTGCCTCCAACCCTTTCATTTAACTCCTAAAGCAGAGGAAGCCTTTTACACTATTAAGTTGCTGGTCACCTCAGCTCCAGCGCTAGGCTTCCCACATTACAGAAGACCCTTCACTCTGTTTTGCACCGAGCAGACTGGTTATGCAACAGCTATCCTCACTCAGGACCATGGTGGGAAACAGCAGGGTGAAGGACCTGTCTAGGGGGGTCTGCCTTGATGTTGGCAGGCAGGCATTCCCTCCAGTGGCCATTGGAGTAACTAAATGACCTCCATTTGTTTAAATATACATAGGGATTAAGGAGAGAGCAGGTAACTTTTTCTTTGGTTTTTACTATATGTATTGGAGCTGATGCACACTGTGGTCATTGCTGCTGCCCAATTCACTTTTGTATCATGCAGCTAGGTTACAATGCTGCCGCCCATCCCATGTGTTCCCTGTTAAGGGTTAATAAGTATATAGGGGTGTATATAAAAAATACTCCTCACTGTCTCATTAGAGATGTCTTTGCCAGAGGCTCAAGGAAGCAGGGAGAAGGGTCAGTGTAGGACCCGTCTAGGGGGGTCTGCCTTGACGTTGGCAGGCGGGCATTCCCTCCAGTGGCCATTGGAGTAACTAAATGACCTCCATTTGTTTAAATATACATAGGGATTAAGGAGAGAGTGCAGGTCACTTTTTCTTTAGTTTTTACTATATGTATTGGAGCTGATGTGTTCTGTGGTCATTGTTGCCACCCAGCAGTGATGGAAGTGAGTGCAGGACTTATCTTTTTGTATTTGACTACAATATATTGTTGAGCAGAAGCAAGCAAGCAAAGAAGAACAAGATATGGAGAAAAGGTAAAAGACTGTGTTTACCACGAGTATTGTACCCGATGATGGCTCAAGTAGCCCATGGACACACACATTTATCCAAGATGAGCATGAACTATATTGTGAATACCAATTGGGTGGCACCTGGGTTTACTGTTGTAGCAGCTAAGCATACCCAAGCTTGCATGATTTGTGCTAGGAATAACCCTGGACAGGCTGTCAAAACAGCAGGTAAACATATCCCAAGGCCACTTTACCAGTTTCAGAGACTGCAGATAGACAATATTCAACTGCCTAAGGAATGAGTGTATGAATATGTGTTGGTGTGCGTTGATCTCTTTTCAGGTTGGCCTGAGGCCTACCCAGTGTTGAACGCCACAACAAAGGTCACAGCAAATCCAGACTCCAGTTCTACCACTCATAAAGTACAACCTGGAGATTGGGTAGTGATAAAAAAGACACATGAGAAAAGGGCTTGAGCCAAGATTTGATGGTCCCTTCCAAGTGTTGCTAACCACAGCCACCTCAGTTAAACTAGAAGGAGAAGCCACGTGGATACACGCCAGTCACTGTAAACAAGTCACTTTGACTGATCCACCGACATGAAGCTGTTCTTATCCTTTACCATTGTATGCTCTGTTCAGATACTCTACTCTGACTTGAGAACAGAAAATAATAATGCATGGCAGGGAAATATATGGATGCAGATAGCAAAGGCTTTTAATTTAACCTCCTTTTGCCTCAACCCTCTCCTCAGTACTGAAAACGCCATACAATCTTGCCTTATAGCTGTCCCTACCCCCATCTCACTCTTGGAGAAGTACCTACATACCCATAGACCCCATAAAACTCTACAACTACATTCTTATGCTTTCAACCTACTGGTAGGCAAATCCCCCTAGCCGTGAAGACAATTAATGTAACAGCCGCTGAACTATGTTGGACATTTTCATGTAATTGCTCAAGAGACCCTAATACTAAATCCCTGTTTTGCCCCACATGGTGGAAAAATACCACAAATTGTAGAGCCCTGCGCACCACTATGAAATGTATCCAAACTCACCAACTTATGAGTTACCATCTCCCTATCTCTGTCTATCTCCCTAAAGGATGGACTTTCTCCTGTGGAAAAGTTACTTATGCTGATGTCCCAGGTAACATTGCAGGAGGTCCCTGTGCAATCGCCTAACCATGGCCATGTTTTCCAAATATGAGCTGATCTCTGAAACCACCCAGCTACACAAACCGCAGAGAGACAGGAGAGATGTAAAAATCACCCTTACTTCAGATTGTAACCCTGAAATCACTCTCTTATCTAAATCTGAATACTCTGCCCTTGCGTACGCTATGGTAGGAGTCCCAGGCTTAGCACTGTATAATACCTGAGTAATTAATGCCCTAGCTTGTTCCCTCGCCAAAGGTTTAAATACGACATCCCAGGCCCTGGAGGAACTTTTAATGAATACTCAGGTTAATAAGAAAACGATCCTTGAAAATAGGGCAGCTATTGACTATTTGTTAATGAAACATGATTTAGGGTGTGAGGCAGTAAAGGGCATGTGTTGCTTTAATCTTTCAGATCATGGGACCATGATCCATGAGCATATACAGAATCTGCATGATCTAGTGAAGTAAATAAAACAAGATACAGGGTTCTTTGGAGATTGGGATTGGACCTTTGGTCTTGGTACATGGCTCAGTATGTAAATTTAAAAAATCTTGTATTTCTTACTTACCGCAGTATTTGTCATAATGATGATTTTTCTGACATTTAAGTTCTACTCCTGTCTTCTATCATCCTTGTGTAAATCAAAACCTCATGTTGGTAGTACCTTAGTTTATATGCCAGCTTCCTCAACCTCTGACACCTACAGGCACTGTGTAACTGATGAAGAAACATTCCTCCTGTGACACCTGGCTTGCCCTGTCTGGTGAAGGCATAATAAAAGACCCACAGGTTTTGACTAGCATACCTGGACATACCTCAGACACCTGGGTGAGCCTTGGGGTCAAAAAGAGAGGAATTGTGATAGAAGGTACCTTGGCCCAAGGCTCAAGCTACAGATATCCAGTCTGTTTACTTTCATGAGGACACAATTTCAGCTTCACTCTCAGCCCCCTTCTTATGTCCTAATGTTTTTTTGTTTTGTTATATATAACCATTGAAATATGCTTAGTTCTGTAAATTCCTTTTATGGTACACGGTGATTTCAAGCATCCTGTTTTTTTCGCACAAGTCACAGAACTGTTTTACAAAGTACTATATAGTCTGAAAGCAAACAAATAAAAGAGGAAATAATCTTTTGAATCCCAAGTGTCTGGTGTGCCTGATTTGATTACTTCACTGAGTGCGCTCGAATAAAAGTACAATTTGCTTTCCACCTGTACATATCTCCAGGTAACTTTATATCCGTATCACATGTGACACCCAGCTGACAGAAACCTGAGGGGGTAATGTTAAATTGGAAATCTTCTATCAGAACTGAATTAGAATAAACCTGGGTGTTTTTATCTGATAAAAGAGAACTGGCTTTAGCAAAGATGTGCCTGAGGAAGAAGAGTTGCTTTATATTAGGAGCATATAATTAATCTTGGTTATTAACATGTGAAAATAATATAATGACCCTTTGCATTTATGGTTTGGGAATGGAGTTGGAAGGCTAGGGATTTATGAATTACTTTAGACAACCTGCAGATTTAATTGATGCAGTGGAGTGAAAGGTAATTGGATAAGTAAGAAAGTAGAGATATGAGTGTTTCTAATAGGCAAAATGGGTTTCTTGAGGCACACAATATCTAACTGTTTCCCAAAGTTAGGGTGTGCTATACCTTCCTACAAAAGGAGGGGTTTAACTCCATTAAAGCAGTATGATAGAGCCCTCCCTGCAGCCTCTATACTTACACTCTGAACTGGATCTGAACAGAGGGAATGCTTGGCAACCAAGGCAGACACCCTGCAGCCAATCACGCTGATCTGAGTTATGTGATCGTAATGGCACTGTGATTACATGACTGAGATCAGCGATATTGAGAGAGTGCCTCCACGAAGACTGCCTGGGTTAATATTCCTCTTTAGAAAAATCAGCTTTTATTAGCACCTGTTGGCTCTACTTGGTTTATTTTCTCTCTCTTTGGATAGTACCCACCTTACATACTCTGGCTAACAGTATTTTTGTTATTTATTAGTTTTCTCTTACTATTGTTTGGGCATTTGTCCTTCAGTGAGGGTTAACTTTTAAATATATAATCTGTCACAGTTAAAGGACCACTCTAGGCACCCAGACCACTTCAGCTTAATGAAGTGGTCTGGGTGCCAGGCCCAGCTAGAGTTAACCAATTTTTTCATAAACATAGCAGTTTCAGAGAAACTGCTATGTTTATGAATGGGTTAAGCCTTCCCCTACTTCCTCTAGCGGCTGTCTCATTGACAGCTGCTAGAGGTGCTTGCGTGCTTCTCACTGTGATTTTCACAGTGAGAGCACGCAAGCGTCCATAGGAAAGCATTCTGAATGCTTTCCTATGTGACCGGCTGAATGCGCGCGCAGCTCTTGCCGCACGTGCGCATTCAGCCGACGGGGAGGAGAAGAGGAGGATCGGAGGAGGAGAGCTCCCCGCCCAGCGCCGCAAAAAGGTAAGTTTTTACCCCTTTCCCCCTTCCAGAGCCGGGCGGGAGGGGGACCCCGAGGGTGGGGGCACCCTCAGGGCACTATAGTGCCAGGAAAACGAGTATATTTTCCTGGCACTATAGTGGTCCTTTAACCTATTTTACTGTTTCCAGGGATGTTCTATATCATGTTCCCACACTATACTTGCTTGACACAGGAATTACTCTTTTATGTATCTTACTTTATTTCTAGTAACAAATATCAAAACTAATTTTGAATCATTGGTGTGTCACTTTATATCATGTTTGTATGACACATCAGATGTTGTGTATCGCCCTTGTCAGTTTTTTGCTTGCCGTGTGTTTTAATTGAGTTTCAAGTATGAATCCATAAAAAATGTGTTACTTATCAACAATCATAAATGGTGTGTCTCTGTTGATTGGTTTCTAAAAAAGAGGTGCTCTTGTTCTATATTTAAACTGCACAAGGATCTATCAGTTTCCATTGTACAGGTGGTCCTCGTTTTGCGACTTACCTGCTTTACGACCTTTCTCGCGAGGTGGTAAGTGCGAGCCGTCATGGGAATGAGAGGGATTCCCTGCCGTGTTGTGTTTGTCTATGTTCAGGGACATTCCCCCAAACATAGAAGAATGCAGAAGAACAGGCAATCCCTTAACTCCACACTTACCGACCAATTTGTTCTGTGACTGGGTCATAGGAACGGAACCTGGTCAGTGAGTGAGGAGTGTCTGTATACTAGTCAGCCATTAATCCTCTTTTACAGATTTTACTTTCAGTATAAATATATTTAATGTAATCTCTAATTCACTATCTTGTAGTATTTATCTCATGCTGTGTTCCAGAGCTTAAAGACTTTTTTTGGAACCTCCTACTTTACAACTATGTTGCTTATTACTCGAACTAATTGTATATATCTTTTTAATGTGTTTTTTTGTATTCTTTGTGTTTGCCTCCACCAGCTGTCCTGCGGGGCTTACTAGTGCTGAGGATGATAGGAGTCCCATTCAACTGTGCATTAGCTAGCATCAGGCCGTCCCTCAGCTTCGGATTTTTTTGCATGCTAGCCAGTCGGCAGGTCCATGTTACATAGTTACATAGTTACATAGTTACATAGCTGAAAAGAGACTTGTGTCCATCAAGTTCAGCCTTCCTCACATATGTTTTTGCTGTTGATCCAAAAGAAGGCAAAAAACCCAGTCTGAAGCGTTTCCAATTTTGCAACAACCTAGGAAAAAATTCCTTCTTGACCCCAAAATAGCAGTCAGATGTCTCCTTGGATCAAGCAGCTATTACCCCACTAATTAGAAATTATATCCCTTTATGTTATGTTTTTGCAAGTATTTATCCAATTGCAGTTTAAACATCTGTAGACTCTGACAAAACCACCTCTTCAGGCAAAGAATTCCATGTCCTTATTGCCATTACTGTAAAAAAAAAAAACTTTTCTTTTTCCTTAGATGAAATCTCCTTTCTTCCAGCCTAAATGTGTGACCTCGTGTCCTATGTATAGCCCTGTTTATGAATAGATTTCCAGATAAAGGTTTGTACGGGCCCCTAATATATTTGTATAATGTTATCATATGCCCTCTCAGGTGCCGTTTTTCCAAACTAAAGAGATTAAAAATTTTTAACCTTTCTTCATAACTAAAATGCTTTTTCTAGTGCCATGATATCTTTCTTTAGAATAGGTGCCCCAAATTGCACAGCATATTCAAGGTGTGGTCTTACCAGCGATTTATAAAGAGGCAAAATTATATTTTCATCTTGAGAATTTATGCCCCTATTTATACATGACAAAACCTTATTGGCCTTAACAACTGCAGATTGACATTGCATATTGCTGCCTAATTTGTTGTCTATAACAATTCCCAAATCCTTATCATGTGTGGTTATCCCTAGTTCACTAACATTTACGGTGTAAATTTATTGTGCATTCTTAACCCCGAAGAGCATAACTTTGCATTTCTCTACGTTAAATTTCATCTGCCATTTTAGTGCCCAGTCCCCCAATCTATCCAAATCCCTCTGCAGCAAGGCAATATCCTGCTCACATTTTATTACTTTACAAAGTTTTGTGTCATCTGCAAACACTGAAACAGGGCTTTCAATGCCCATTTCAAGTTCATTAATAAATATGTTAAATAGAATCGGTCCCAAAACAGAACCCTGAGGGACACCACTTACCACTTTTGTCCAGCTTGAAAATTGAAACTGGACAAATTGTTCGGGATGCTGCACGTTGAGGATTAGTGAGTACTATTTTGTTCCCCTCATTTAATCATGTTTTATTTATTTTCTTATAGATGTTGCAAAGTAAGATATATTGCATGCAATACAAATACATTAAGGAACAATTAACAGTAAACAAAGAAAGAAAGGGCGGTAGCTTTAGGTTTGCATGACTACACCACATTTGTCAAAAGCACTTTAACATACAATAAGAACCTTGATACATCTATTTCAGTTCCCAGAGGGTGTCGCATTACAATTAGTGATGTCCCGAACGGTTCGCTGGCGAATAGTTCCTGGCGAACATAGCGTGTTCGCGTTCGCCACCGATGGCGAACATATGCGATGTTCGGTCCGCCCCCTATTAATTTACTAATACTAAGTAAAAATTACTTAGTATTAGTAAATTGTGCCCCTACTCGCAATACCGCGAGTAGGGGCATGTCTATTAAACAGTGAGCAGCCTCTGGCTGCTCACTGTTTAAAAAAAAAAAGGGTCCCCGGGGGCCCTAAATACTAATAGGGGGGGACCTATTGTCCTCCCCCCGGCCGCCACCCCTGAGCGGTGGGTGGGGGCCCTAAAAATACAAATAAGGGGGGGACCTATTGTCCGCCCCCCCCGACCCCACCCCTGAGCGGTGGGTGGGGGCCCTAAAATGAAAAATAAGGGGGGACCTATTGTCCCCTCCGCCCCCACCCCTGCGCGGCGGGTGGGGGCCATATTGATAATGAGGGGGGGACCTAATGCCCCCCCGTCCCCACCCCTGGGCGGTGGGTGGGGGCCATAAGATAATGAGGGGGGGGACCTACTGTCCTCCCCCCCGGCCCCCACCCCTGCGCGGAGGGTGGGGGCCATATTGATAATGAGGGGGGGACCTACTGCCCCCCCCGTCCCCACCCCTGGGTGGTGGGTGGGGGCCATAAAGATAATGAGGGGGGGACCTACTGTCCTCCCCCCCGGCCCCCACCCCTGGGCGGCGGGTGGGGGCCATATTGATAATGAGTGGGGGGGACCTACTGTCCTCCCCCTGGCCCCCACCCCTGGGCGGCGGGTGGGGGCCACAAAGATAATGAGGGGGGGGACCTAAGCAAATCCCCCCCCAAGGTGACTAGGGGTCCCCAAGCCCCTAGTCACCACCCCCCCCAAATAAAAAGTCCCTACCTACCCCCCTCACCCTAAAAAATAGTGAGGGGGAATAAAATAACTAACCTGTAAAATAAAAGTAAACTTACCATTCGACGTCTTCTTTTTTCTCAAATCTTCTTTTTTCAGCCCCAAAAAAGGCCAAATAAAAAACCATCATAACCGTCGAATTGAAAATAAAATAAAAATCCCGAGCGCAAAAAAAAAACCCGACGAAAAATAAAAAACCCGAGCGCAAAAAAATAATCCATCTTCACCCATGGAGGGCTCCGCGCAGACTGAGCTCTGCAGGGCGGGGGAAGGCTTATAAAACCTTGCCACGCCCTGCAATTAGGCTAAGAACACTCTGATTGGTGGGTTTAAGCCAATCAGAGTGCTCTTTGTCATTTTACACAGCGTGGGAAAATTGAACTTTCCCACGCTGTGTAAAATGACACAGAGCACTGTGATTGGATGGATTTCAAGCCATCCAATCACGGTGCTCTGTGTCATTTTACACAGCGTGGGAAAATTCAAAAGAACTTTCCCACGCTGTGTAAAATGACACAGAGCACTGTGATTGGATGGCTTGAAAGCCATCTAATCACAGTGCTCTGTGTCATTTTACACAGCGTGGGAAAGTTCTTTTGAATTTTCCCACGCTGTGTAAAATGACTCATAACACTCTGATTGGGTGGCTTGAAAGCCACCCAATCAGAGTGTTCTTAGCCTAATTGCAGGGCGTGGCAAGGCTTTATAAGCCTTCCCCCGCCCTGCAGAGCTCAGTCTGCGCCGAGCCCTCCATGGGTGAAGATGGATTATTTTATTGCGCTCGGGTTTTTTCTTTTTCGTCTGTTTTTTTTTTTGCGCTCAGGATTTTTATTTTATTTTCAATTCGACGGTTATGATGGTTTTTTATTTGGCCTTTTTTGGGGCTGAAAAAAGAAGATTTGAGAAAAAAGAAGACGTTGAATGGTAAGTTTACTTTTATTTTACAGGTTAGTTATTTTATTCCCCCCTCACTATTTTTTAGGGTGAGGGGGGAAGGTAGGGACTTTTTATTTTGGGGGGGGAGACTAGGGGATTGGGGACCCCTAGTCACCTAGGGGGGGGATTTACTTAGGGCCCCCACCCGCAGCCCAGGGGTGGGGGCCGGAGGACAGTAGGTCCCCCCCTCATTATCTTTGTGGCCCCCACCCGCCGCCCAGGGGTGGGGGCGGGGGGGAGGACAGTAGGTCCCCCCCATTATCTTTGTGGCCCCCACCCACCGCCCAGGGGTGGGGGCCAGGGGGGGAGAACAGTAGGTCCCCCCCATTATCTTTGTGGCCCCCACCCGCCACCCAGGTGTGGGGGCCGGGGGGGAGGACAGTAGGTCCCCCCCCTCATTATCTTTGTGGCCCCCACCCGCCTCCCAGGGGTGGGGGCCGGGGGGGAGGACAGTAGGTCCCCCCTCATTATCAATATGGCCCCCACCCGCCGCCCAGGGGTGGGGGCCGGGGGGGGAGGAGAGTAGGTCCCCCCTCATTATCTTTGTGGCCCCCACCCGCCGCCCAGGGGTGGGGGCCGGGGGGGAGGACAGTAGGTCCCCCCCCTCATTATCAATATGGCCCACACCCGCCGCCCAGGGGTGGGGGCCGGGGGGGGAGGACAGTAGGTCCCCCCCTCATTATCTTTGTGGCCCACACCCGCCGCCCAGGGGTGGGGGCCGGGGGGGGAGGACAGTAGGTCCCCCCCCTCATTATCTTTGTGGCCTCCACCCGCCGACCAGGGGTGGGGGACAGGGGGGAAGGACAGTAGGTCCCCCTCATTAGTCTTTATGGCCCCCACCCGCCGCCCAGGGGTGGGGGCCGGAAGGGGGGTGGACAGTAGGTCCCCCCCCTCATTATCACTATGGCCCCCACCCGCCGCCCAGGGGTGGGGGCCGGAGGGGGGGTGGACAGTAGGTCCCCCCCATTATCTTTGTGGCCCCCACCCGCCACCCAGGTGTGGGGGCCGGGGGGGAGGACAGTAGGTCCCCCCCCTCATTATCTTTGTGGCCCCCACCCGCCTCCCAGGGGTGGGGGCCGGGGGGGAGGACAGTAGGTCCCCCCTCATTATCAATATGGCCCCCACCCGCCGCCCAGGGGTGGGGGCCGGGGGGGGAGGAGAGTAGGTCCCCACCCGCTGCCCAGGGGTGGGGGCCGGGGGGGAGGACAGTAGGTCCCCCCCCTCATTATCAATATGGCCCACACCCGCCGCCCAGGGGTGGGGGCCGGGGGGGGAGGACAGTAGGTCCCCCCCTCATTATCTTTGTGGCCCACACCCGCCGCCCAGGGGTGGGGGCTGGGGGGGGAGGACAGTAGGTCCCCCCCTCATTATCTTTGTGGCCCACACCCGCCGCCCAGGGGTGGGGGCTGGGGGGGGAGGACAGTAGGTCCCCCCCCTCATTATCTTTGTGGCCCACACCCGCCGCCCAGGGGTGGGGGCTGGGGGGGGAGGACAGTAGGTCCCCCCCCTCATTATCTTTGTGGCCTCCACCCGCCGACCAGGGGTGGGGGCCAGGGGGGAAGGACAGTAGGTCCCCCTCATTAGTCTTTATGGCCCCCACCCGCCGCCCAGGGGTGGGGGCCGGAGGGGGGGTGGACAGTAGGTCCCCCCCCTCATTATCACTATGGCCCCCACCCGCCGCGCAGGGGTGGGGGCCGGAGGGGGGTGGACAGTAGGTCCCCCCCCTCATTATCAATATGGCCCCCACCCGCAGGGGTTGGGGCCGGGGGGGCAGTAGGTCCCCCCCCTTATTATCAATATGGCCCCCACCCGCCGCGCAGGGGTGGGGCGCGGGGGGGCAGTAGGTCCCCCCCTCATTATCAATATGGCCCCCACCCGCCGCGCAGGGGTGGGAGCGGGGGGGACAATAGGTCCCCCCCTTATTGTTATTAGGGCCCCCACCCACCGCTCAGGGGTGGGGTCCGGGGGGGACAGTAGGTCCCCCCTCATTATCTTTATGGCCCCCACCCGCCGCCCAGGGGTGGGGGCCGGGGGGGGGAGGAGAGTAGTTCTCCCCCCCCTTCAACCAATAAGAGTCCCTGTGGGTTTTAAAATTCGCCTGCCCATTGAAGTCTATGGCGGTTCGCCCGGTTCGCGGGTTCGCGAACATTTGCCGAAGTTTGCGTTCGCCATTCGCGAACCGAAAAATTCACGTTCGCGACATCACTAATTACAATACAGTGTTATACAAATTAAGCTGGTAATAATCATTGCATAAGGATGCTTGGTTGCGTATAACTGTATGCATCTTGAAGACATTGCATTTGTTCTCCATGACATACCATATGATTTAGTTCCAAAGATAAAACATAGTGGATAGCAGCAAAGATAAATTTGCATAAAATAAACAACAAAGCAAAAGGAAGTATAACCCAAAAAGAAAAGAAGGTTACCGGATATTATTCTACTAACTTCAATGTGCCCATTTTCTTGTACATTGCCCATTGTATACAACCTTCTTCTATAAGTAGACATACGCTGCAAGGGCAGAGACCGTTGTTGCAGACTATTATGTACAACCACTATATACCTAGAATCAAAGTTGAACTATATCAGTAACCACATAGTAACACAGGAAGTACCACTTGAGGTTGCATTATAATAACCTATAGGTCAATACAACCCCATATATGTGTAAAGATATAAGGGGAGTTATTCAGCCTGTGTGAGATTTCTTCATCCATTTTGGTTTTATGTTGCCTTTCTTTCACTATAGCAGGGGGGGGTGGAAAGGGTTTTGTTCTTCCAGTGTTGGGCTATGGTACAATTGGCAGCCAAGAGGATCTGTATTATGATATACCTCTCCACCCTTGTCAATGAGGACGGTATAAAGTGCAGTAAATATGTGTCTGCTTGTTGTGGCACCTCTACCCTAGTCACTGCCTTGATGAGTGTAAAGATGTGATTCCAAAATGAGCTTAGCTCAATGCCTTCTCAGAATGTATAGGTCATAGTGCATTTTTGTGTTCTGTACCTCCAACACATAAGAGAGGTTTCTCTGTATATATAGGCTAGTTTACTCTGAGTGAGGTACCATGTCATCCACATTTTATATGCTGTCTCTAAATAGTCAATGCCGTGTGTTGTTTTTTTGGTGTGTGTGATTGCCTTATGCCATTGATCCATGGTATATTGTATCTGAGTTCAACCTCCCATTTGGTCATGTATGAAAACTTTGTGAAAGTTGTGTGATCTTTTGATGTTGTTCTTTATAACATACAGATAATGATTTCACTTTACTCCCCTTATCCCAACAGAGGCAACCAAAGTTGTTCATCTCCTCTGTTTGGATGGGGATTATGTTAACTTGTGCGTTATATGTTTCACTCTTAAATAATGGAAAAGGTCCATACTCGGGAGATTATACTTATTTTGTAGAGTTGGCAATGTGTGCTGTGCCCTACCATCAAACAGGTGTGTGATCTTTGTTATTCCTGCTACCTTCCAATGCTGGAGTGGGAGATCTGATGTGTAGTATTGTAGGTTGTCTATGGAGGACATGTGAAACATGAGATTTGTGCATAGGATTTTGGTAGCCTATGTGCGTCAAATGCGGAGAGTTAGCCTGGTTGTGGGTAGCATTTGGTCTAAGTTTGTCTGCCTTTGGGGGTCTAAGCCTAGTAGATCTAGCAGGGAGTGGGAGTTTAGGAAAGCGTTTTCAAGTGAGAGCCAGAGGGGTGTTTCATCTGCTGAGAGCACTGCCCCAATTTGT
>OW240913.1:218446072-218456625 GCA_933207985.1 Pelobates cultripes | reverse complement strand
GCTAGCATCGTCACCAGATAGTATTTTTTAATATCCGGTATTCCCAGACCTCCAGCTAAAGGTTTTGAGCATGGAGTATGGATGGGCATTGGTGTGGGCCTCCTTTTCCAGATATTAGCATTAATCATAATTTGGAATTTAGCCAGAATTTGTTTAGGGATTTCTATAGGTAGTGTATGGAATAAGAACATAATTTGTGGCAATATCATCATTTTGACCAAGTTCACATGGCCCAGCCATAAAATCAGCTTGAGTTCCCAGGATTGCAGAGTTTGTTGGAGTTTTGAAACTAGTTTTAAATGGTTAGCTTGCAACAAGGTGTGTTTGGTGTGTGCTAGTTCAATTTCAAGGTACGACAGTGTCTTGTCCCTCCAATCAAACATGAAAGTATCTTTTAGAGTTTGTCATTTTTTATCATGTGCAATGGTAGAGCCTGAGTTTTCGAAACGGTATTCTTATAGTACGATACAGTACCATATATTTGTAGTAAGTTCACTAAATGTGGTAGGGAACTCATGGGCTTGGTTAGTAATAGTGGCACATCAACTGTGAATAGTGCCATTTTTTGAGTACCTATACAGGTGGGAAGGCCTACAATATTGCCGTCTGTTTTAACACTTTTGATTAGGGGTTCTAAGGCCAAGATGAAAATTACGAGATGAATCCCATGTTAAGGAACCTGGCTGAAGGGGCTGAGTTTAGAGCTAGTACTGCCCTATGTATGTTACAACAATTGGTGATAAACCACACCTAATGGTGAAACTTAGTGATGTGATATAGAATACCTTTATAGTGTGGTATACAGATATATATATATATATATATATATATATATATATATATATATATATATATTGTAACAGAGTGTTGGGGGTGGTGGTCAGGGGTGTATATCTGGCACCCAGACTTTTGCACAGCCACTATCCTGACATGTGGGTAAGCACATGCAGCCCCAGGGAAAGTTAAGTTTAAATGTAGTTTTTTTTCCTCTGTTGTTATTTGGGTCCCTGGGGTGGAGTATTCGGAAGAGCAGGGTGGGCCGATTCTCCACCCACTGTCAGAGTGGTTGTGCATGAGTCCAGCCCAGGTTTCCCATAGAGTTCTGGCTCACTGCCTAACGAGGTCATTAGCCTCACCTGTAGGGGCTGTGAGCAGCTATATAACTGCAGTTAAAGCAGGGTGAAGTGAGGGAAGTGTTTTGGAGGAGAAAGAAAGTGTTTTGTGGAGAAAGAAGATTTGCTGTTCATTGTATCCTGTTACTTCACAAGAACAGAAAATAAACAGGCCAGAGGCCCTTTTGAAACTGGACTTTGTCTTGACCTGGTTTTCTTACCCTAGAGGGCTGTGCGGTTGCCAAAAGATCCTGGACAAACACACACAGGAAAGTAAGTTTGTCACAATATATATATATATATATATATATATATATATATATATATATATATATATGTACTTTGTTTTTCTGGCTTGTACATAGAATCATTTGATATTCAGTGAAAAGATCCTCAAGAAAAAACCCCACAAATAAAACAGATCGTGCAATATGTCACTTTAAGTGCATATCCTATATAAATATTTAAAAGGACTAACTCACACTTGTCTGAGCTATTTAGAGCTCTGCTTTTTTTTGCTTGGATGGTACAATCCCCATCTCAGGATGCATGAAGATCCTCCAGATGGTGTACGGTAGTGGAAACTTTGATGGTGTAGTATGTCAATGTCAAAAGTAAAAAGGTAAAACACAGTATCCTACTTACAATTTATATAGCAAAAACTTGCTCTTGTGTTGTACAGCTTTGGTGGTATAATCACCACATGGGATGTGCAGGAACCAGGAAAAGAGTCAGCAGCACAAAATAATAAAATAGAACTTAAAATATAGTTAACAAATTACTTTGTTAAGTTAAAAATATATAGTAAAATCCATATGGCACACAATATTGTCAATACAAAACAATAGGGGGTAGTAATATTTATATAGGATACGCACTTAAAGTGACATATTGCATTATTATCTGTTTTGTTTGTGTTTTTTTCTTGAGGATCTTTTCACTGAATATCAAATGATTCTATGTACAAGCCAGAAAAACAAAGTATGTATATATATATATATATATATATATATATATATATATACACACATCTGTATACCACACTATAAAGGTATTCTATATCACATCTCTAAATTTCACCATTAGGGGTGGTTTATCACCAATTGTTGTAACATATATTATATCTTTACACAAGGTTTTTGGGAATCCTTGTCGATTTGCCGCTGCCAACCATTGTATGCTATAGTGAGCACCTACACGATCTTTTCTTTACATCTATTGCCCTATGTATGCCAGGGGGGGGAGCCACATTTGCAGAGGACCGATGACATATTACCCCAATGGAGGTGGTCAAAAGTATTCTCTGCATCAGGGGCCAAGAGGATACCTGGTTTATGTTCTTTGAATAGTGTCTGTATGAGATCTAAAAACCATCTGGCATCCTGGGACAAACCCTGCCTGTACAGGTGAGACAAGCTTTGAGAGTTGAGGTTTTATGTGGTTCGCAAGAACCATTGCATAGAGTAATGGTAATTATATTTGCCTCCAGCATTTCCACATGGATATAACTTGAATCTAAAATGGTGTTAAACGGGGCAGTCAGGTGGGAGGCTAATACATCCACAAAGGTGGTATAATAAGCATTAGGGAATCTGTTGGGACCTGCTGATTTTCATTTTGGAAGTGATTTTATTACTTGCATGACTTCTTCTCTCGTGTGCTATAGTTCACATGTGCCAAGTGTTACCAACAGTCCTGAGAAGTGCCAGTTTAGCATACATTCATTACCCAACAGGGATTGTGGCTGTGAGACCATCTCAAATTGACTCAAACTGTTGGAGATTGGGGCTTGCATTTTGGGCCTCGTCAATGTATTCCATTCCAGTCTCAGCTTGCTGGGTGAACCTTCTGGTTTGGATTTCGTTGTTTCCTGGAGGAGCTTCCATTTTTGCATAAGCGAGACCCCATCTCAATTGTGGTGATTTTGTCAACGATCTCATTATTTTGGCACAAATAGCTCGTCAGTGTGGTTTTCAAGTGCTTCTGTTCTGGTGTCCAGATCAGGGAGCTCCTTGCGCATGTCGTCTTTAAGCTCTTTCAGGTCTTCTTTAAATGAGGCTCTCAGCTGTGTTAGCAGATCTGCGATCCTGTGTTCTGTCACCAGGATGTCTTCCCACAACATTCCAGGGGCTATATATATATATATATATATATATATATATATGCACTGTATGTATCTATACTGTATGTATCTATATACTGTATGTATCTATATACTGTATGTATCTATACTTTTTGATGTCCTGATGTGGAGCTGAAACAGTGACATGTTTTAGCAGTAATATGAAAGAAAGTTAAGTTTTATTTATGACTTTTGTGAAGTCCCCGGTGTGCAGTCTACCCTTTGCTTACAGTTAATTTTGCTGGACCTGCACCGGGCATCATATTTTTATTCCTGGAGTGCAAGCCACTTTCGGATTTACATATATATATATATATATATATATATATATATATATATATACTGGAAAGTCCAAGATCATACCATGGGACAGTATAAGTCCCGCGTATGGATGTATTGGTGGTCTCGGTTGGAAGGCATCCTCAGTAGAAGTAGAAATATCCTTTTTCAGTGCACCACAGTGTAGTAGTCAGAGGTTATCGGTATTTGAAATTGCGAATAAGAACTGAATATAGTGCTTTCTCTATTATTAAATAGCTAAACAGATAAAAAAAGGAGGTATGTTCACAAGGGTAGAGAAATGTCAGGTATTGCTCAATCCTAATAGGCCTACATTGTATCTAACCCACCAAGGAAATCACTGAGCAAATCCTCTGATTCATATTTTCCTTTGTCTTTTGATCAGTCTCCTAAGATTATTGATATTAGAGTTGCAGGAGTGGTTATGAAGTGTGCATCACTCAGAGCTTTCAATGCTCCTCTTGCAAGGGAAGTTCAAGCTGCCACATATTTCTGAAATAAGCACCACAAATATATAAATATTTGATGTGAAATTAAAGCACTATTGTTTTCTGAACAAAATTATATTTGATGAGTAAGTGTGGGTGTACTTAATATAAATATTGGTTGAACAAACATATAGCTCAAATTCTAGACACATTTTGTCCAGAACTTGTACAGTTGCTTTCGTCTTTAAAGGAACACTGTAGGGTCAGGAACACAAACATGTATTCCTGACCATATAATGTTAAAAACCACCATCTAGCCCCTCCTAAATATAGTAAAATCTTACCTTTATTGCAGTATGCTCCTGCTGACTCTGCCCCTGATCTGCCTTCTTGGCTGACATCATCAGCAGTGATGTTCTGAGCTAATCACAATGCTTTCACATAGGAAGGAATGGGATTGGCTAAGCTTTTCAATGAACCAGATCAGGAGCAGAACCAGCACAAGCCAAACACTGCCCTGGCAAATCAGCATCTCCTCATAGAAATGCATTGAATTAATGCATCTCTATGAGGAAAGTTCACTGTCTCCATGCAAAGGGTGTGCAGCACTAGCCCAGGAAGCACCTCTCGTAGCCATCTGAGAAGTGGCCATTGAGGTATCTCGGGGCTGAAAAAACAGTGTTTACTGCAAAAAGCCTGCAGGGACTGATTATACTTACCAGAACAAATACAATAAGCTGTAGTTGTTCTGATAACTATTTTGTCCCTTTAAGAATTTTACTTGGGCTATTCATGGAACAGTTGGTGTCTCTTTAATAATGCATTTAAGTCCTTGAAGAAAACAAATTTTACTGCCTTACTTTGAGAGAGACAAAATAATTAAAGGTGCTGTCTTGTCAGGTCTACCCTGGTATGCCCCTGTACTCTTTTAAAATAAGCTGTGATGTCCATACAATACCAATGTCCATACAATGACAGAGAAAATAAATAAACATTCTAATGAAAGGGTAAAGAAACAGTTGTGACACAAAACATTGTGAGATTGGTTCTTTTAGGTATACGAAGGGTTGTATATGCAAGTAATTGTATATGCAAATCAGTAATCTCCACAGAGGAAATTTACCAAACTTGACAAGTGGAAGCACTTGCCACACTGTGAGTATACAGCAATGTATTAAGTAAAAGAAAAAAAAGAAGGCAAGGCAATAACTATGAACAAAGGTATATAATTAGTGATGTCCCGAACTGTTTGCCGAACGGTTCGCCACGGACTCATCATTGAGTAAACTTTGACCCTGTACCTCACAGTCAGCAGACACATTCCAGCCAATCAGCAGCAGACCCTCCCTCCCAGACCCTCCCACCTCCTGGATAGCTCACTAAGAATGCAGCTTCACAATGAATGTAAAATGGATGCTGTCCAGGAGGTGGGAGGGTCTGGGAGGGAGGGTCTGCTGCTGATTGGCTGGAATATGTCTGCTGACTGTGAGGTACAGGGTCAAAGTTTACTCAATGATGAGTCCGCGGCGAACCATTCGGCGAACAGTTCGGGTCATCACTATATATAATGACTCTGGTGACAAAAGAAATGCTTTTCAAAGTGCATAGCTCTATAAATTTTAAATATATAGTGAGTATCTAAAAAAAACTTTACATTTTTTAGTTATTGTTAGAAGCAGATTAAACAGTGCAAAATGTACCAATAAGCTCTAAGCATCTACACGGGGAGAAGAATACATAGATGACAAAAGTAGAAAGAACATCACAGAGAACAGAGGTGGGCCAGTTAGAACATCAACTCCCCATGAGCAAGAGTACAGGAACAATCTTCAACCATAAATCAGACACTGAAACAATCAAACAATGAGAAAAAGGAAGTTAGAAAGATAAAAAGGCAAAAAATAACAAATGGGGAAAAAACCCCAATACAAGACAATTTCAATCAGGGGATGTTATGAATCAAGGACAAATGTCATAAGCCACATAGGGGAGTAAGAGTAGGCCCACAGGACCATTCTGGGGAGTGTTTTGGAGCATGTTAGTTTGTTTCCAGCTTCTGGAACTCGTGGGTTGGGTAAAATTCCTCACTGTAGTATCTTATCTGCTCCTTTTTTGGTATGCTAGCCATGTAGGAAGTCCAATTTCTTGAGACAATTGACTTAACTGGATAGCCCCATTTATAGGCATTATTGTTGACACATAGGGTCACCCTGCGGAGCTGTAAGGTAACGGCTAAGACATCAGCAAAAATATGTAAATATGCTAACTGTGGAGAAAGAGATTGTGTAGTGGCAAAGGTATGGATGGTGTTTGCCTTCACTGTGTAGAAAAGCAGATAGGAGATTGTGTTTCTTGGTGCACATGAGGGTTCCTTATTCATAATACATGCAATCCAGCAGGATTTTATCCAGGTTCACTAATGGCAGTAGTCACAGGCAATATCTGCTAGGCCAGCTTACTTGATATCCTCTGGAATCTCACAAATACGAAGGGTATTGCACCTATCTTCTAGGTCTGTGAGCTTCAGTTTCAATTGACACACTTCTATGCATATCTGAAAGAGTGTTGTGGTGCACAATGATTTGATAGGTCCTTCTTAAGATTAGAAGTGAGAGAGTGAATTCCAAAGTGTTTCACCTAAAGAACATCTGTTTTCATGGTGTCAGGATGGACCTGTGACCCAACACGCAGAATTAAGTAAAACACGTAACAAATACAAACAGTAACAACGTATTACCGGGCCTTAGAATGGCCGGAATTAATGTAATAGAATAAACAGTAATGAGCCGAGGTCAGGAATACAGAAAGGAACAAATACGGAAAGAACAAAGCCAAAGGGTTAGGGATACCAGAAATACGAGAAGTCAAGTCAAGCCAAGTTCAATAACCAATAAACTGTATCAAGAACACACTCTAGGATAACCAACAGGATGGAAACCACGACAGGGCACTGAACAACTGCAGGTGTGGGTTTAAATAACCTGGTAAATCCTGCTATTGGCTAATTTGGGTCCCATGACCCAGAACGTACGTGAACGACGAAAACGTGATGCCGCATGCACGTTCATGTCACTAGTGGCATCATTGTGGGTGGCGTTATTATTTAGCGCCATCTTGCAGCAGCCTGTGGCCCTCCCAACGCTGAACCCGGCCGCCGATTCACAAGCTGCATGGAGGGAGAGGCTCTGGCAGTGAGGTGAGTAACCTCTTCCTCCTTTGGTGTGACTGCGCTACACTGTGGTGCTGATCGGGCACTGTGCTAGTGTGAGGTCACACTGATCAGGCACCTTGACACATCAATGTTCAAACTCTACCCCCAAGCTTTTCTTTTTTTTTACAAGCTTTTTTTTATGTCATAGAAACAGAATAATGAAAAGGAGAAATGTGATTGTACAGTGTACATGTTCCATTAGCATTCTTGATACATTCAGGTAGCTGCTGACTTACAGTAGACCTTATTCAGGTAAATCACTAAATTTCATTCAAACAGATTACAACATAACATATAGGCATTATGTGTGGCAGTTAAAGTCGGCTAGTGTCCCAATAGTATTGGAAAAGCTTCCCTGCATTTAAAGGTATCAATATCTTGATGCTACAGCATTATAATGGTAATTTTAGGTATGGCTAAGCAGTGGAGAGAGTAGACATGACAATCGGGCAGGTCATTATTCTCAACCAGAAACCTCTACCCCTCCCATGTCACTAAATGTCTGTCAGCTTTCATTGGTCCATTCTTCCTGCCTCCTATTAGTAGAGAGATGGTGAGTATTGGTTCCAAGGTATGTAGTAATCAGGGGGAGAAGGAGGCGAGGGGAAAAGAGGAAATGCGGAGAGGGAGGGAAGTTGAGGATGAAAAAAGACAAAGGAGAAGGAAAGGAAAAAAAAGGTAGGAAAAGGGAAGGGGGGGAGGGGAGAGGAGGCCGCATCTAATGGCTGGAGTAGTGTGCAGGTAACTCTTTTCTTTGGCAAATATACACACACTGACATGTACATACCTTGAGACACATACATACACTTTCAGACACACGCACACAATGTGACACAAATACACACACACAGTGACACAAACACACACATACTGTGACATAAACACATAAATGTCAGTTTTTATATTTGCAGCCACCCTCCTGTTGACATACCTTTAATTTCCAGGAGGGTGGCTTGGTTGCTGCTGTTGGCTGAGGGGAGAGAATGTAGTAGTCTGCTGCAGCTCCTGTTTCTCTCCCCTCACGCTGCCTGTGTGTGCCACCTACTTTACCTTCATCTCCCCCTCTCCCCGCCTGGGGCACTCTCTATATAGCTGAGAGAAAGTGATCATCACTTCCTCCCAGCCGGCAGGTATGAAATGGGCATGGTCGCAGTCTTCTAGGGTCACAGCACCTGACTGGGCACCTGTGATAAAACAACCATTGGGTGGCCATAAGTTCCTGGCATGTGGGCCACAGTGCAGCTGCACCGGCTGCATTGGGGGTAGTTTTGCCACTGATCTGCAGATCTGTTAAGTGTCCCTCCAAAGCCCTACACCATCTGCTTCACATTGCATCTGGCAATAGAGTCTATTCATAGGGTCCATAATTGGGTGCATAACCCCAAGATTTTAATCCTCTTAACACTAAACAACCTATGTAATCTAATTATGACATTAACCCCAGTTGGTGCACTGGGCACAATCCTTTGGTGCCAAAATGTGTTTTTTGACTGTGATACAATAAAGTTGTTGGCCTGCCTCTTCCCCTGTTGAATGTGGAGTAGTGAAGCATTAAAATTGTGTGTGGTTTTGTGCCTCTATTATTTTGTGCACTTGCCCAGTTATCCTACCCGTAACAGCAGAACCTCTGAAAACTTAACCCCCCCTTTTACCCTAACCACTTCTAATATTATCTTTAGCCTTGCATGCATTTACACAGCATACACTCACTATAATATACTCACGACACAACACATCGTATTACAAGCAAAAATATACACATATATACATATGCATAAAATTCATATTATTTTTTTAATACATTTTAATGCATGCTGTTTTTAGTTACTTTATTTATTAAATTCATTATTTCACCTTTTTGGGGGTAGGCGACACCTTCAAATTCTGACATATGTATCTGGCCCTGCATGCAGCTCTTCAAAATATCACCCCCTTCCATAAACACCTATCTAGCAAACCAAAAAAAAAAAAAAAGAAGAAATGTACGCACCATGTGAAAAAAAATAAAATTTGATAACATTACCAGCTTTATGACAGAGTACTCAATATAGTGGTGGCAGGCTGAGGGGGTCTATCGGGTGGCCAATGCACTTAGGGCATCCCAATTGCAATGTATTCAGGGCCCCGGTCAGTGGCCTTTTAACAGCGTGACTGGGCTCTTTAATAATTGCAGCACTGGGAGGAAGTGACAGCTGGTTACTCCCTCCCAACTAACATATGGGAGGAAGCAGAGAAGAAGGGGCATGGAGTGGGAGATCCTCTGACTCACAATAGCCTCAACCAGCCAACTGTACCCCAGGAAAGCCACCCTCCTGCACCCACAAGGTAGGAAACAGGAGGATGGCTAAAATTTGAATTTTATATGTGTATGTCTGTGTATCTATCTGTGTGTATGAATGTGTGTCTGTGTGTATGTGTGTCTGTGTGTACCCCTGTGTATCAGTGTGTTTGTATTAGTATGTGTATCAGTACTTGCATCTCAATGTGTGTCATTCAGTGCTTGTGTGTCATTTTGTGTGTCTGTATATCTGAATGTGTTTCATTCTGTGTATCTGTGTCATTCTATGTATTCTCACATGGGTATCTGTGTGTATGTGCAGGTTCGTCTATAATATTAATTAATTGGACCTTGGGCAAAGTATTTTCTTGGGTCCCTTGGACCCTGCCCCGCCCCCCCCCCCACTACCTTGCATGCAATCATGCCTTTAACCCCAACACAGTGGGGGAACTAAAGTAGAGGGGTGCAAGACACATACACACACAGACATACTTACTGACACATATACTAACAATTACACACTGACATACTGACACACACAGACATACACTAGCATGCACATATATACTGTCAGACATATTGACACACATTCAGACACACACAGAAGAAACACATACAAACTGATACACATATGAACACACACAAACTGACAAACATACTGACACACACACACAGACATACACTGACAGACATACTGACACACATTCATATTCACAATTTTAAACACACCTCCAGTTTACTACCTTGGAGGGTGGCTTCCCTAGCATCGAGTGGTGGCTGAGGCTGTAGGGAGTTAGGAGCTGGTTCTCGCAGCTCAGTCCCCCTCCTCTCTGCCTCCTTGGTCTCTCCTGTGTGGTGCTGTGTTTTTTGTGTTTTTGGGGCTGTCACTTACTCCCATGCAGCCAAAAAGCTATAGGTCGTCCGGTGGGCATCCTTAGTGTGTGGGCTCATGGTGGATATAAATAAATAGTCGAGGCTAGAGGAGCCCATGGCACAGCTACATTGGGACCCCAGGAGTAACTGGGCCGGTGGCAAATGCCCCATTTGCACTGTTAATGTGTATATGTATGTGTGTTAGTGTGTGCCTGTGTATTTGCATTGG
>OW240913.1:218413710-218440399 GCA_933207985.1 Pelobates cultripes | reverse complement strand
CCATCACTATTGTGGCCAGAAAGAGTCCCTGTGTGTTTTAAAATTCGCCTGCCTATTGAAGTCTATGGCGGTTCGCCCGGTTCGCGAATATTTGCCGAAATTCGCGTTCGCCGTTCGCGAACCGAAAATTTCATGTTCGCGACATCACTAATCACAGGCAGAGTGGAGGATTTTGTGTGGGAGTGTCTGAGTGTATTGTACATATTGATTGGTTGTTCTGCTAAAATGTGCATAAAAGCAGAGTGTTTGATTAAAAGCTTCAGTTCTACTTCATCTGAGTCCTGTCTCTTATTGGGGGAATCTGCTACAAGGGATTGCTATGCTCAGCATATTCCCTTGCTATAATCACTGAGCTCTTGTAAGAGCTTGTTCCTGTCTTGCTCTCTGAAGGAGTCTATGCTGTCGACTAGAGTGCTTGGAGCCCTCAGGAAACGCTAGGAGCATCCTTCATTGGAGGTACCCAGTCGGGGTGCCAGGTGTTCCGTTACATATATATATCAAAATACAAATAAATTCAGATAGTGATCAGCACTCACGGATTTTCAAGAATTAAAATTAACAATTTATTAAGTATCCATTAAAAGATCAACGTTTCAGTCCCAGCAGGGACTTTCATCAGGATCAGGCAAGCACCCAGTTATTAAATCATCCAAGCGTGAGTGCAAGGACTTTTCTATCTTTTCTATTTTTGCCATATCAAAATACACTTAGAAGAGGGGGGCGGAGCCAGCAGCCAACCGAAGCAGACATGCATCAGCAGAGCTCTGCCAATATAAGCCTGAAAATCGCTAATTACTAAATACTAAATACTAAAAAGGGGGGGGACCTAATGTCCTCCCCCCCGGCCCCCACCCCTCATAACACTCTGATTGGTTACTTTCAATCCACCAATCAGAGTGTTGTTATGAGTCAAATTACACAGCGTGGGAAAATTCCAAAGAACTTTCCCACGCTGTGTAAAATGACACAGAGCACTCTGATTAGTGGATTTCAAACCAACCAATCAGAGTGCTGTGACAGGTAAATGTAGAGACTTACCTGTCAGTCTCTTCATTTACCTGTCAGAGAACTCTGATTGGATGGCTTAAACCCACCAATCAGAGTGCTCTGAGCCTAATTGCAGGGCGGGGCAAGGCTTTATAAGCCTTCCCCCGCCCTGCAGAGCTCAGTCTGCGCGGAGCCCTCGCCGGGTGAAGATGGATTATTTTTTTTGCGCTCGTTTTTTTTTTTTTAATTGCGTCGGTTATCATGGTTTTTTATTTGGCCTTTTTTGGGGCTGAAAAGAAGATTTAGAAGAAAGAAACATCCGAATGGTAAGTTTAATTTTTTACAGGGTACTTAGTTAGCGGTCCCCTCATTATTTTTAGGGTGAAGGGGGTAGGTAGGGGGTTAATTTTTTTTGGGGGGGGGAGGGGGTGACTAGGGGTTTGGGGACCCCTAGTCACCTGGGTGGGGGGACATTTTTTTTAGGGCCCCCACCCGCCGCTCAGGGGTGGGGGCCGGGGGGGAGGACATTAGGTCCCCCCCCCTTTTTAGTATTTAGGGCCCCCACCCGCCTCTCAGGGGTGGGGGCCGGGGGTGAGGACCTTAGGTCCCCCCCCCTTTTTTAGTATTTAGGGCCCCCACCCGCCGCTCAGGGGTGGGGGCCGGGGGTGAGGACCTTAGGTCCCCCCCTTTTTAATATTTAGGGCCCCCACCCGCCGCTCAGGGGTGGGGGCCGGGGGGGAGGACATTAGGTTCCCCCCCCCTTTTAGTATTTAGGGCCCCCACCCGCCTCTCAGGGGTGGGGGCCGGTGGGGAGGACCTTAGGTCCGCCCCATTGTGATTTATTTGCCCCCACCGCTCAGGGGTGGGGGCCGAGGGGGAGGACATTAGGTCCCCCCCCTTTTTTTGTATTTAGGGCCCCCACCCGCCGCTCAGGGGTGGGGGCCAGGGGGTCCCCCTTAGGCCCCCCCCCCTTTTAGTATTTAGGGCCCCCACCCGCCGCTCAGGGGTGGGGGTCGGGGGGGAGGACATTAGGTGTCCCCCCCCTTTTTAGTATTTAGGGCCCCCACCCGCCGCTCTTGTTCTCATATGCTAATAAAGATAAGCAAGAAGATGCAAAACAATATATTGCCTTCTACTCCCTGAAAGCAACCTTCTTACGTTTTTAAATGCACAGGTATCAGTAATCAATGCCATATGTCTTGATAGGAGCACGTCTACTTGGTTTTTAAACACAGCCTTCTTCAGGATTTTTTCTGCTTCTTCAGGATTGTGTCATTCAGGCAGACTTAACACAGCCAGTATATCTATTAGCAGCACTCGTTTATGGAATGAGATCTAAAAACTTACCTAATTGCTCACCAAAAACTTCCTAAACATTACCTATGTGTTAAAAGAAACCCTGAATGTGACTGTGAGAATCTGAAAGAACAGAATCCCAGGTAGTTATATTAGTTAGAAATCTAAACTACTGCTAACTAACGAGGTGGGAAAACCACAAGTTAAACATCCATAGAGACAGATGGACTGTATACATGCCTGTATTTCAGTGGCAAATTAGAATTTGAACAACTGGCAGCCTAAACTTCTTTAACTAGAGGCTTCCTTGTGCACCCCATATGCCATTTGTTATCACCAGTGGGAGAAAGAATACATTAGGCCCTGGGCATAGGGGTATGCATAAATGTGGCAGATCCAGGTAGTCACCTTATGTAATTGCTGTTAATTGGCATTCAGGGAAAGATGATGAGCTCTAGTTTGGCTTTATGTACCCCATGAACCTTAGGTCCCCCCCATTGTGATTTATTTGCCCCCACCCACCGCGCAGGGGTGGGGGCCGGGGCGGGAGGACAGTAGGTCCCCCCCTCATTATTTTTATGGCCCCCACCCACCGTGCAGGGGTGGGGGCCGGGGGGAGGACAGTAGGTCCCCCCCTCATTATCTTTATGGCCTCCACCCGCCGCCCAGGGGTGGGGGCCGGGGGGAGGACAGTAGGTCCTCCCCCCATTGTAATTTATGGCCCCCACCCGTCGCACAGGGGAGGGGGCAATAGGTTTTTTTTTTTTTTACAGTGAGCAGCCACTGGCTGCTCACTGCTTACTAGACATGCCCCTACTCGCTGCATAGCGAGTAGGGGCAGAATTTACTAATACTAAGTAATCTTTACTTAGTATTAGTAAATGTGGCTGAAAGACCAATTTAGGTCTTTCAGCCTTTTAGTAGATAGCTCTCTAATACCGTGGGAATTAGGGAGTTATCTACTAAGCGGCTGCAAGATGCAGCCGCGGATCGGAGTTTGTATGCCACAGTCCAGGTGTTAGTCCCCTTGAAACAACTTTTCCATCACTACTGTGGCCAGAAAGAGTCCCTGTGTGTTTTAAAATTCACCTGCCTATTGAAGTCTATGGCGGTTCGCCCGGTGAAAATGTAAATTTCATGTTTGCGACATCACTAATTGAAATAAACAATCAACGTTTTGACCCTCCTGGGTCTTTATTAAGATCTATATATGCGCTGGAGGCACCCGGGTAATCTTTGTTTCAAATTTTTTTTGTTTATGGTGAGTGCCGGAGCTTTGACTATGTGTATATATATATATATATATATATATATATATTTAAACATGTATACATACACACACACACACACACACACACACACTGGGGTATTTTTCAATTAATGTGACATCCTACAAAGGGTGGGATAGTGGCTACAATGGTGGTATAGTGGCTATAGTAGCAGGATAGTGGCCGTAGGAAGGGTAGAGAGTAAGTTGGGATAGGGGCAATAATGGGGGAAGAGTGAATGTAGTAGGGTATAAGGGTGATAGTAGCTGTCTTGGGAAAAAAATATCTAAGTAAACATAGGTTTACCTTGGGCCAGGGAGGGGGGAATCCTGAACCCTAGTTGCCCAGTTTATGTTGCACCTACTTCCTGACCGGCACCGGGGGATTATATCTGTCGGGTTACCATGGCAATGCTCTGATACAGTATAAGTATTAAGGAAGGTGAGGGAGATCCAGCTGAGAAGATCTCCCCTATCAGCTTGGTCCCATGGCAGGAGAATGGGCTGGCCGATGAGGGAGATCTTTGATCTCCCCACCAAGCGTGCCACCCCTCTCTTGCCTGCCTGAGATGAATTTCAACCTGTGTGCACATTCCTTTTCTGGTTAATGTAATTACAGAGAAACCAGTGCGAGTGTTCCACAAAGAGGTTGACTTCCAAGGTCTCTATAGAGAAAAACAGCCTTTCTGCAATGTTCAGGTCAGAAAACGTTGAGTAAAGAAATAGCCCTTTTCTTGGGACTTTTTCAAAACTCATTACCCAAGGCACAGTATCTGTGGGGTATTCAGAATAACTCGGATAAGTCAGTGATGGAGCAACAGCTCCAACAAATGACAGAAAAATTCCTTGAACATAGTTACAAATAGAGAAAAAGATGTATAAGGGCTGCGCCAAAAGGAGGAGAACAGTTCAGTAAAATATCGCTAGGATACCAGTGGATAGTCGGGGATACTTGATAGTGTTTCTTCGTGGTGGTCGGTGTGTCTGGTGTTGACCGTTCAGTATACAAGAGAGGTAGAGGCGACCAATGGTGCAGTATGTAAAATTCAAGGTGCAGTAAATAACAAAAGTAGAGAACTCACATTTGGGAGAGCTATGGCTAGCTCTGGTGTGAATCGCGTACAGCGGTATAATCCCCGCTTATGGGATATGTAGGGAAGGGGACTCCGTCAACACTGTCTGGTAGTCCAACACTTGGAAAAGAAAATAGAAAGCAACAATAGTGCTCTCAATTGTGATGGGGTTCAGTGTGCAATAGGTAGAAAAAGGTAGAGAACTCACATTTGAGGGAGCTATGGCCAGCTCTGGTGTGGATAGCGCACAGCGGTATAATCCCCGCTTATGGGATATGTAGCGGCAGTACGTCCGTCAGCACCGTCTGGTAATCCAAAGCTGCAAGAAAGGGCAGAAGCCTTGAGCAGCTGCCTGCAGGAACACTGAAACAAAAAGAATGATGGAAAACAAATACAAACCCTATTGAAGGTGCTTGCGGAAGCAAAGAGTACTCACGCAACAAAGGAGGCGAATAACATACCAAGGATGGTCTTTTTGATGGCCTACAATCAGTCCACCCCAAAAGTCTCTACAATTGTCAAGAAAAATTGAAAGATGAAACCCTTCCCAAGGTGTGCAAAGAACCAACCCTGGTTTGCTTCAGAAGAAATAAAAATCCACGAAATATAATAGTACAAACCAATACAGTGCACAGTTATGAAAACAACATAAAGATACAAAATAGTGGCAGTGTGAGGTGTTTAGGTTGTGTTACATGTAGGCACATGATGCCAGTCTGAAATTAATTATCCACATAGTAACAAGAAATACCACATTAGACACACAATTACATGTATATAATATACAAACTCTTCTGTCCATGCAGGCTTTCATATACAGGTAAAAAAAGAGACCCCTTTATGTTAACAGATCAGGGTACACTGTTCTAGTTTAAAAAAAAAAACACCTACAGGTATATCCATTCCAATAAATCTGTGGTGAAGCACTTCTTGGAGCACCAACACCCATTGACATTACTAAAATGTGTTGGTATAGCTCATATGCCGCCACCCAAGCAAGGAAAATGTTACTCCACAAAGAGACATATTGGATTTAGTTATTGAATACTGTATAGACCAAAGGATTGAATGAGACAATCTCATATCACCCCTGTATAGAATTTTTATATGCATATTTTCTGTTTTATAGCAATATATTTGACCAATTACCACCATTATATACACAGAGTGCACTATATTAGCTCTTGAAGATGCAAGTACACTATATTTTGCACTTTACATTATCATTCACTTTATCTTCCTTATACCTTATAATATAGGATCAGCCCTAGCCCTTTGTCGATTAATTTCTTAGCTGCACATGCACTTTTTGGGTCTTTATTGCACAGGTAAACTACTACCATCCTTATATTTTAAAAAAACACAATGCAAATCAGCAGATATTATTTATATTTATAATATAACTAATAATTAGTTTTAAACATTAATTAATTTCCTATTATAGTGCTGATCTCCATCAGGTATTGTGAAACTCATTGGTTTTCTCAGTAAGTTTACATTTGGTTCCCTTAGTGACCGATGGTTTCACAAGTCACCATGGCAACACGATTTGCATCAGCATGGCACATGGGTGTGGCGTACATGCATGCATGTGCACTCCAAACAGAGGGATGCAGCTAGTGACACACGACACACGTGGTAAGTAAATTATTCTTAATTGTTTAGCAATAAATATGCGTCATATATGACTGGTTATTTATGATCATGAAGAAAGTGACTTTACTTCGGCTCATACAGAGCTTATAATGTACTCATGTACTACTGAGACTGTGTCATACTATATAGAACATATAGTGGACACATGTACTTAGGCTGTGTCTTTACACCAGCTCATACAGGGAGGTTATCTTGTTCTCATATGCTAATAAAGATAAGCAAGAAGATGCAAAACAATATATTACCTTCTACTCCCTGAAAGCAACCTTCTTACGTTTTTAAATGCACAGGTATCAGTAATCAATGCCATATGTCTTGATAGGAGCACGTCTACTTGGTTTTTAAACACAGCCTTCTTCAGGATTTTTTCTGCTTCTTCAGGATTGTGTCATTCAGGCAGACTTAACACAGCCAGTATATCTATTAGCAGCACTCGTTTATGGAATGAGATCTATAAACTTACCTAATTGCTCACCAAAAACTTCCTAAACATTACCTATGTGTTAAAAGAAACCCTGAATGTGACTGTGAGAATCTGAAAGAACAGAATCCCGGGTAGTTATATTAGTTAGAAATCTAAACTACTGCTAACTAACGAGATGGGAAAACCACAAGTTAAACATCCATAGAGACAGATGGACTGTATACATGCCTGTATTTCAGTGGCAAATTAGAATTTGAACAACTGGCAGCCTAAACTTCTTTAACTAGAGGCTTCCTTGTGCACCCCATATGCCATTTGTTATCACCAGTGGGAGAAAGAATACATTAGGCCCTGGGCATAGGGGTATGCATAAATGTGGCAGATCCAGGTAGTCACCTTATGTAAGGTTAATTGGCATTCAGGGAAAGATGATGAGCTCTAGTTTGGCTTTATGTACCCCATGAACCTTTATCATCTCCACAGGAAGAGAGAGTAGGTCAGACCCGAGGTCGCTAACAGGGGTACAGCCAGGGAGGCAACTCTTATAGATCATGTTTCCTAAGGGACTATAGGCTAAATCCTGCTTGGGCCTACAACATCATCCTGGTGAGTCTAAAATAAAATAATCAAGGCTTGCTGAAGCAGACAAATTGTCCTTTCTGTTGTGAGGGGTGAAACTAACCATAAGTAAATGCTACCATGTTTAATCAGGAAATATGTTTTGACTGGTGGTATCAACTGTTAGAATTGGAACTGGTGATAGTTTTAAACAAAACAACATCCAGAGACACAGTACTGTGGCTATGTGGAATTTGACTGGCATTTGAGCATTTGAATAGTCTGATTTACATTTTGAACATCCCTGAAGGTTATTAACAGCCTAAAGATTTGCTTAGTTCACAGTTATGTTTCATGCACATATTTTTTTTCTTGTATTATCCATTTAATACATTAAGATGGACATTAATCCTCTTTAGAAAGTCCATATAAACATGATAGAAAACGGATATACTGTTGGCAAGTGGAGTTTGACAAGTATCTAAATTTTAAATAACCTCAGTGTTTTTACAGTTAGTGACACTGAAAATCTTAAGCTTCAATTTATATTCATTTCAGTATGTTAAATTTCTTACTACATTACTAGTTAATGATAATATAAATTAGATATAGGCCCCAGAGCTAAACAAAATAAGCTTGGTAGCACATCTGTCCAGTCATTAAAAATGTCCCTTGGAAAAAAAATTAAAGCCTGTATTAAAACAGTTGTACACTCAATATATATGCAGCTGAGGTAACTCAATCACAAGGTCTTCGTCATACTTCTTTTCGTATTATAGAAATGATAACATGGAGTGGCGTATGTATTTGTAGTGAAAATCTTCATACATTATTTAAAACATAAACTAGTACATTGCAAAGCTAAGTAAAATATTATGTGCCTTAGGCTTAAGCTATACAATCTTATATTTTTCAGAAAGTTATAAAATGTAAAAATCCTATATATTTATAGTACTGTAAAAGATGTAATATTAAATATGATCAAAATAAGGGATATTGTAAATGTTTTATATGATTATTAAAATATAAACAGAAACAAAAATGGACATATGTTTATTTTTTTTTGCTGTAGTTTGTTTATACCTTGGAATTCATTAGCAAATCTTTTGAACCAATCTACACACTTTTTAATAGCATAGGTATCACCTGCCTATTTACTCATCTACAAGGGATATATTCATAGGCGTGCGCAGCCTATTGCATTAGGGTGTGCACCCTAAAGCACAAACACACGCCGCGTGTGTGTGTGTGTGTATATATATATATATACACATACACACTCTCACAGACACACACACACTCACAGACACACAGACACAGACACACACACACTCACAGACACACACTGACACACACACACACTCACAGACACACACACACACACACACACACACTCACAGACAGACACACACACACTCACAGACACTCATACACTCACAGACACTCATACACTCACAGACACACTGACACACACACTCACAGACACACACACACTCACACTGACACATACTCACACACTCACAGACACACACACACTGACACATACTCACACACTCAGACACACTGACACATACTCACACACTCACAGACACACACTCACACTGACACATACTCACACACTCACAGACACACTGACACATACTCACACACTCAGACACACTGACACATACTCACACACTCACAGAAACACACACTGACACATACTCACACACTCACAGAAACACACACTGACACATACTCACACACTCACAGAAACACACACTGACACATACTCACACACTCACAGACACACACTCACACTGACATACTCACACACTCACACTGACATACTCACACACTCACAGACACACACTCACACTGACACATACTCACACACTCACAGACACACTGACACACACACACAAATTATTATATTTTAATTTAAAAAAAAAAAATGTCCACCCAGCCTCCTACCTGGAGTGCTGGTGGACTTTTCCCTGGGGTCCAGTGGGGGCGGGCGCCTTTCCGCAGTTCAGCCGCGGCGAGGGAGCTCTCTGCTGTCTGCTCCCTCTCGCCGCGCGGGCTGTCTGCTGCGTATGACGTCATATTCCGGCTCCCGGCATCAGCGCGCGGCGAGAGGGAGCAGACAGCAGAACTGCAGGGTGGGTGGAATCATCACCTCTTGCCCTCCCATGACAGGGGCAAGAGGTGAAACAGGGGGCACTGACTCAAACCATAGGCGTGCCACTGGGATTAGGGTGTGCCCAGGCACACCCGGCACACCCCGTGCGCACGCCTATGGATATATTCTTATTGGTAAGTATGTTATGCGTGGGTGCTAAGGGTTCTAAGTGTTGGTACAAATAAAAATTTGCACATTATGAAGCATGCCTATGTGTGATAGACTTGTAAAAGAATGTACTATAATTGATTTGCTTGGTCGATGCTTACCGGTACAAAAGGTATGTACCGGTGAGTAAGTCTCATGGACCCTTGATGTGTTTTTTAAATGCATTGCTATAAAATTGTGACTTTGTGGATGCAATGAAGATGTACAGATTTTTTTTAAATGGTTTCATTTCTGCCATGTTTCTTCCCTTTTTGTAAAAAGTTAAACTGTAGACAGTGCTAGTAAAACAACTCAAGTTTGTTTCCAAGTTCACAGTATAACTAATTTTTTTGTGCCGTTTAGATTTTTACAGACACTAATTAATATATCATTATGTGTTCTGACCAACTGTAAATTCCCTCTTTCTCATTGGTTGCAGTCACGAGGGCTGGATTACCATAGGGGCTGATGGAGCTACAGTTCTAGGCCCATGCCCATGGAATAGGCCCATTGATTAAAAATTTTTTTTTTTTACACACACTACCCAGTTAGGGTTGCCACCTGGCCAGTATTTATTTGAGGCTGCCTGGCCGGTGCCGATATTGCAGTAATATCGACAGTACAAATGCCTGTATTTTACTCAGTATAAAGAGATTACTCTGCATTACCAGCTCCGACCAGTAGGGGTCGCTGTGTGTGGAGAGAGGCAGGAAGTTACAGCATATACCTGCATCTCTCTAATCACTGATCCAGCAGCTACACAGCACAGAGAGTCCAGTCAGCAGCTCCCAGCCTGTAGAGACAGCCTACAACTCAGGTAAAGTGATGGATGGGCTAAAGGCTTCAGGGAGATATGGGGACACTAAGACACTAAGGGACACTGTGAGACATGGGGACACAGGGAGACCTCTGGGGACGCTGAGACACTTGGGGACACAGACACACATGGGGACACTGAGACTTAGGGACACAGACATGGGAACACAGACACTAGGGGACAATGAGACCTGGGAACAGAGAAACTAGGGGACACTGGGAGACATGGGGACACAGACACTTGGGGACACAGACATACATGGGGACACTGGGAGACATGGGAACACTGAAACACTAGGGACACAATATCCCCAAGTGTTTCAGTGTCCCCATGTCTCCCAGCCAGTGTCCCTGATGTCTCAGTGTCCCTAGTGTCTGTGTTCCCATGTCTCCCAGTGTCCCTAGTATCTGTGTGCCCATGTCTCCTAGTGCCTCAGTGTTTCCATGTCTTCCAGTGTCCCTATGTCTCTTAGTGTCCCCAAGTGTCTCAGTATCCCCTAGTGACATGGGGACACTGGGAGACATGGGGCACTGAGACACAGTGATACATAGTGACACTGTGATACATAGTCTCAGTGTCCCCCAATGTCCCCAAGTGTCTCAGTGTCCCCATATCTCACAGTGTCCCCTAGTGACATGGGGATACTGAGAGACATGGGGACACAGACACTAGGGGACAATGGGAGACATGGGACACTGGGAGACAGGTAGACACTGGGAGCAATCCATCTATATAGCAGAATTAAACTAAGTTGTTTTTTGGTGATTTTACAGAATTTTCTCTTATGTCACTCCTTGTGATTTACATCATGCGATGTTACACATACATAGTTATGCAAATTAGTAAGGCCTGTATTTTTTTCCAAGAAAGGCAATGCTGACTTTGGTATCTCTAACACTGTGGCATGTTCCCTTTCTTCTACACTCACTAAATCCACCTTGCTGTCTCAAACTGTATACCAGGAGCTTCTGCCTGCTAGTAAAAAGGTAAGGAGACAAGTGGACTTGTGTGTGCTAGGGGACAGACCTTATAAAGCATGGCGTGAGCGCATCTTTAGACACATTTATGCCAAGCTCAGGGTGCTGTTGGCCAGCATGCATGATTGGCAGGCAGCCTGACATGCATTCATGACAGGCTAGCCTTCCAATTCTTAGGGCAGACTTGCCTCCTCTTTGGGCATTATGGATTTACTCGACAGATGAAAGTATGAATTAGAGACAGATTAGCATATTTTAAGAGTTCCCCTCTGGCAACATCTCCACCAGATACATAACGCTTGAGAAGTATGACTGTTTTAGTGTTTTTGGTTGATAAAATTCTGTACTTAGGCCCCTCATAATTGTCAGCACCAGGCCCACTGGGCTCTTAATCTGGCCCTGGCAGTCACAAATAATTCATCCATGATATCCCGCTGTTTATTATAAACATAATATTTAAAAAGTAAAAAAACAAAAAAAAACACATCTTTATTTTCTAATAAAATAATTTAGCTTCTAACCAGAATTAGACTTTTCAAGAATAATGAAAACAATGATGCAAAATTAGTAATATAGTATTTCAAATTAGAAACAAAGTAAATTAAACAATTTAAATTAATTCTAAACAGTCTATCATTCAAAATAGAATATACAGATGATACTCGAAAAATTAGAATATCGTGCAAAAGTTAATTTATTTCAGTAATGCAACGTAAAAGGGGAAACTAACATATGAGATAGACGCATTACATGAAAAGCAAGATAGTTCAAGCCGTGATTTGTCATAAGCGCGATGAATATGGCTTACAGCTCATGAAAATCCCATTTGGAAATTTGACATACTGCACCATATATTATTCCTCTCTTTTCCCTCTACATGCCTCTTGGAATTTGACGACCCCTCCAAGGCGCTTCTCTCAATTTTTCATCTCCTCTACTCCAGATCAACGACCAGACAAATGAGACTCTGGTTTGGGGGAAACAGTTGCTTTTCACATTTGAAAACTTTGTAAGCGCTAGAAACCTCTTTTATCTTATTTTGTACTAATGCTTTTTTCAAGATCATTTATAAACATGTTAAATAGAAGGGGTACCATTAATGACAACTCTCTGTACTCTGTTTTTAAGCCAATGTTCTACCCAAGAACAAGAATTTTCATATAGACCAATTTCTTTGAGTTTGAACACTAACTATTGTGAGGAACGCCTTAGCAAAATCCAAATGGATCACATCTACTGCAACACCCTGATCTACACTTCTACTTACTTCTTTGTAGAATGCAATAAAGTTAGCTTGACATGACCTGTGCTTTATAAAACCATGCTGATTTTTGCTGATAACACATTCTTCTCAAGGAATATTATCCCTTAATAACCTTTCAAATACTTTCCCAGCCGAAGGAGTTAAGCTCACAGATCTATAATTTCCAGGCAAGGATTTTGAACCTTTTTCAATATAGGAACCACACCTGCCTTTCTCCAATCCTCTAGAATACTTTCTGAAAGAAGAGAATCTTGAGAGATTAAAAATAGAGGTTCACTTATTTTCATACTTAGTTCCTTGAATACTCATGGATGAATACCGTCAGGCCCTGGAGCTTTGTTTATATTAACTTTCTTCAGTTGCTGCAGCACCTTGTATGGAGTCAGCCAATTACAATTGTTTTGCACTTTTATTTTATTTTTTTAATTTCTTCAAATGTTTTTATTAATGAATATTCAATAACACAATAATAAAAAATAAATTACCAATAACAATAATAACAGGAGAATAATTGTAACGAACATCATCCAATGCTATAAAATAGACACATATACATATATATATGTATATATATATATATATATATATATGTATATATATATATATATATATAATATACAAACACAAACAAAACAATATATTGAACAACTAAACCGTAACGGTTAAGAAAGTCCTGTATAAAAATAAAATAAAATATTAAAAGAAAAAAATTAAACAATTTCAATGCTCATATATATGAATCGGGTTATAATTTGTATATAGTACTGTTTGGTTGGATGTGGTGTAGATGATACTTATAACATCCCTTTTCCAGCTCGTCCAATATTTTCTCAGCGATTCTAAAAACACAGAGGGAGTCCTAAAGGTTAGTTCACAAGAATATGCTACACAAGACCTCTGTCATGGATGGAATGGTGTCAGACTTCCAGTACTTGGGAATACCTGAAGAAGCTGAAATTAATAGATAACCTAACATAATAATTTTAACTTCAAGTAATTCCTCTGGGAATTTCTACAGGAGACAACTGTGTACTGTGTGGGATTTCATCTGTAATAAGGTGTATGAGTGTGTGTATATTGGCCCAATATATTTTTGATTTAGGACACCTCCAAACAAAATATGTGTAATAGTTTGCATACTTGTCCGCACCCTCTCCAGCATGTATTAGTAGGGGATAAGGCTAAGTTAAATAATTTGGAAGGAGTAAGGGACCATCTAAATAGGAGTTTGTAATGTGATTCTTAAAGTGCCACAGACTGCGTTATGCTCCGTAGCACCAATAGAAGCCCATTCCACTCTTCAATAGTAAAGTTCATATTCAGTTCTCTTTCCCACTTTGTCCAATTTTGGACCAGGTTCCCCAGCAAAATCAGCATAGCACATTATATTCTCCAAGATCCCTATCCGAGAAGCTAAAGTGTTCACTAAGCAAATTTACCATTTGTCTATGCATAGGGGCAACAGAGGCGTCCTGGCCAAATTTGGCCTGTAACTGGTCAAAACATAAATTATTGGACAAAATAAATCATTAATATGTATGACAGAGTGGGAAAGCCAATATTCCAGGTAATGCAGATCACAACACCTATAAGGGGTTAGCTATGGACAAGGTAGTGAAAGGGTTAATCTTTATGTATAAGATCCTCCAAGCCTTAATAGTGGCTTTGGTGGTTGGATACATGATCACCATCTGTGGCCAAAGAGCAGGGGGCAACCATAAGACCTCCTTAATGGAATAAGGTAAGATTTTGGCAGCCTCCATCTCCAGTCACAAAGGACGAGCATGCTCCATAATAAATTTCAGGGCTGCAGCAGCATTGGTCGCCAAATAATAGTGAATAAGATTTGGTAAACCCATAGCTCCACAAACTGAGTTTTTACAAAATAGCCAATTTGATCCTACAGGTTTTTTTGTTCCAAATGAATTCCAGGAGACTAGAAGGAACCTTCCGAAAAAAAGTGAAAGGTATGTTTAGGGGATTAGCTCTAATAATATATAAAATCTTGGGAAGGAGAGTCATTTTTGTCGAATTAATCCTGCCTTACCATAAATTTCACCACCTTTCAATATCTTCCCTAAGAACGGGCCACATTTTAGCCAAGTTGTAAGTATGCATCTTTGACAGGTTCTTGCACAAATTTATGCATAATCGAACGCAAACTTCCACAAATGTTCGCGAACTGGCGAACCGCCATAGACTTCAATGGGCAGGCGAATTTTAAAACACACAGGGACTCTTTCTGGCCACAATAGTGAGGGAAAAGTTGTTTCAAGGGGACTAACACCTGGACTGTGGCATGCCGGAGGGGGAACCATGGCAAAACTCCCATGGAAAATTACACAGTTGATAGAGTCTGGTTTTAATCCATAAAGGGCAGAAATCACCTAACATTCCTAAATCACAATGAATATGGATTGACACCTGACATATGACATATTGACACCTTGACATATGGATTGACAGCTGTCCTCAGAGCCCCTGATGCCCACGGACACAGAGCAGAATAGGGTCACTTGGCAGATATGGATTGACACGTATCCTAAGGATCCCTGATACACACTGACAAAGAGCAGAATAGAGACTGTTCCCCCTACATAGGGTCACTTGGCAGGTATGGATTGACACCTGTCCTCAGAGATCATGATACACACTGACACAGAGCAGAATAGAGACTGTTCCCCTACATAGGGTCACTTGGCAGATATGGATTGACACCTGTCCTCAGAGACCATGATACACACTGACACAGAGCAGAATAGAGACTGTTCCCCCTACATAGGGTCACTTGGCAGATATGGATTGACACCTGTCCTCAGAGACCATGAAACACACTGACAAAGAGCAGAATAGAGACTGTTCCCCCTACATAGGGTCACTTGGCAGGTATGGATTGACACCTGTCCTCAGAGACCATGATACACACTGACACAGAGCAGAATAGAGACTGTTCCCCCTACATAGGGTCACTTGGCAGATATGGATTGACACCTGTCCTAAGGATCCCTGATGCACACTGACACAGAGCAGAATAGGGACTGTTCCCCCTACATAGGGTCACTTGGCAGATATGGATTGACACCTGTCCTCAGAGACCATGATACACTGACACAGAGCAGAATAGAGACTGTTCCCCTACATAGGGTCACTTGGCAGATATGGAGTGACACCTGTCCTCAGAGACCATGATACACACTGACACAGAGCAGAATAGAGACTGTTCCCCCTACATAGGGTCACTTGTCATATATGGATTGACACCTGTCCTCAGAGACCATGATACACACTGACACAGAGCAGAATGGAGACTGTTCACCCTACATAGGGTCACTTTGCAGATATGGATTGACACCTGTCCTCAGAGATCATGATACACACTGACACAGAGCAGAATAGAGACTGTTTCCCCTACATAAGGTCACTTGGCAGATATGGATTTACACCTGTCCTCAGAGCCCCTGATACACACTGACACAGAGCAGAATAGAGACTGTTCCCCCTACATAGGGTCACTTGGCAGATATGGATTGACACCTGTCCTAAGGATCCCTGATACACACTGACACAGAGCAGAATAGGGACTATTCCTCCTACATAGGGTCACTTGGCAAATATGGATTGACACCTGTCCTCAGAGACCATGATACACACTGACACAGAGCAGAATAGAGACTGTTCCCCCTACATAGGGTCACTTGGCAGATATGGATTGACACCTGTCCTCAGAGACCATGATACACACTGACACAGAGCAGAATAGAGACTGTTCCCCCTACATGGGGTCACTTGGCAGATGTGGATTGACACCTGTCCTCAAAGCCCCTGATACACACTGACACAGAGCAGAATAGAGACTGTTACCCCTACATAGGGTCACTTGGCAGATATGGATTGACACCTGTCCTAAGGATTCCTGATACACACTGACAGAGAGCAGAATAGGGACTGTTCCTCCTACATAGGGTCACTTGGCCGATATGGATTGACACCTGTCCTCAGAGACCATGATACACACTGACACAGAGCAGAATAGAGACTGTTCCTCCTATATAGCGTCACTTGACAGATATGGATTGACACCTGTCAGCAGAGACCATGATACACACTGACACAGAGCAGAATAGAGACTGTTTCCCCTACATAGGGTCACTTGGCAGATATGGATTGACACCTGTCCTCAAAGCCCCTGATACACACTGACACAGAGCAGAATAGAGACTGTTCCCCTACATAGGGTCACAGCAGATATGGATTGACACCTGTCCTCAGAGACCATGATACACACTGACACAGAGCAGAATAGAGACTGTTCCCCCCTACATAGGGTCACTTGGCAGATATGGATTGACACCTGTCCTAAGGATCCCTGATACACACTGACACAGAGCAGAAATAGGGACTGTTCCTCCTACATAGGGTCACTTGGCAGATATGGATTGACACCTGTCCTCAGAGACCATGATACACACTGACACAGAGCAGAATAGAGACTGTTCCCCCTACATAGGGTCACTTGGCAGATATGGATTGACACCTGTCCTAAGGATCCCTGATACACACTGACACAGAGCAGAATAGGGACTGTTCCTCCTACATAGTGTCACTTGGCAAATATGGCGTGGTCGTGGGAGGAGGAGGATGACTTTCACCTCTTCCCCTGTTAGATTCCCGTTGTGCTGTGACATCACCCTTATACGCTGTGTAAAGCATACTTTTTAATTTATTTTACAAATGCTGCATCCTTTCCGACTTGTAATTCGGTAACATTTCCGCCACTGTCTGCTTATACCGGGGTCTAGTAGCGTGGACACCCATCACAGGTCATTCTCCTTCAGCCTTTTTATACGAGGGTCCCTCAACAGGCACGACAGCATGAAAGACCCCATTTGCACAAGGTTGGATGCCGAGCTACTCATTTCCCGTTCCTCCTCCTCACACAGAGCAGAATAGGGACTGTTCCCTCTACACTTGGCAGATATGGATTGACACCTGTCCTAAGGGTCCCTGATACACACTGACACAGTGCAGAATAGGGACTGTTCCTCCTACATAGGGTCACTTGGCAGATATGGATTGACACCTGTCCTCAGAGACCATAATACACACTGACACAGAGCAGAATAGAGACTGTTCCTCCTACATAGGGTCACTTGGCAGATATGGATTGACACCTGTCCTCAGAGACCATGATACACACTGACACAGAGCAGAATAGAGACTGTTCTCCTACATAGGGTCACTTGGCAGATATGGATTGGCACCTGTCCTCAGAGACCATGATACACAATGACACAGAGCAGAATAGAGACTGTTCTCCTACATAGGGTCACTTGGCAGATATGGATTGACACCTGTCCTCAGAGACCATGATACACACTGACACAGAGCAGAATAGAGACTGTTCCTCCTACATAGGGTCACTTGGCAGATATGGATTGACACCTGTCCTTGGGATCCCTGATACACACTGACACAGAGCAGAATAGAGACTGTTCCCCCTACATAGGGTCACTTGGCAGATATGGCGTGGTCGTGGGAGGAGGAGGATGACTTTCACCTCTTCCCCTGTTAGATTCCTGTTGTGCTGTGACATCACCCTTATACGCTGTGTAAAGCATACTTTTTAATTTATTTTGCAAATGCTGCATCCTTTCCGACTTGTAATTCGGTAACATTTCCGCCACTGTCTGCTTATACCGGGGGTCTAGTAGCGTGGACACCCAACACAGGTCGTTCTCCTTCAGCCTTTTTATACGAGGGTCCCTCAACAGGCATGACAGCATGAAAGACCCCATTTGCACAAGGTTGGATGCCGAGCTACTCATTTCCCGTTCCTCCTCCTCACACAAGCAGAATAGGGACTGTTCCCCCTACACTTGGCAGATATGGATTGACACCTGTCCTAAGGGTCCCTGATACACACTGACACAGAGCAGAATAGGGACTGTTCCTCCTACATAGGGTCACTTGGCAGATATGGATTGACACCTGTCCTCAGAGACCATGATACACACTGACACAGAGCTGAATAGAGACTGTTCCTCCTACATAGGGCCACTTGGCAGATATGGATTGACACCTGTCCTCAGAGACCATGATACACACTGACACAGAGCAGAATAGAGACTGTTCTCCTACATAGGGTCACTTGGCAGATATGGATTGACATCTGTCCTCAGAGACCATGATACACACTGACACAGAGCAGAATAGAGACTGTTCCCCCTACATAGGGTCACTTGGCAGATATGGATTGACACCTGTCCTCAGGAACCATGATACACACTGACACAGAGCAGAATAGAGACTGTTCCCCCTACATAGGGTCACTTGGCAGATATGGATTGACACCTGTCCTCAAAGTCCCTGATACACACTGACAGAGAGCAGAATAGAGACTGTTCCCCCTACATAGGGTCACTTTGCAGATATGGATTGACACCTGTCCTCAAAGCCCCTGATACACACTGACACAGAGCAGAATAGAAACTGTTCCCCCTACATAGGGTCACTTGGCAGATAGGGATTGACACCTGTCCTCAGAGACCATGATACACACTGACACAAAGCAGAATAGAGACTGTTCCCCCTACATAGGGTCACTTGGCAGATATGGATTGACACTGTCCACAAGGACAAGCTGCAGGCTTCCTGGCAGGGCCCATACAAGGTGGTAGAGCAGGTTTGTGATACCACCTTTGTGATCGGTGCGGTCACAGGCACGGGAGGCAAGCGCATGCTCCATATGAACATGCTCAAGCCATACCACGAGCGCACGGAAGAGGTAACCACGATCTGTGCACCTGCCACTGAAGATTATGATAATTTGCCACTCCCAGATCTCCTAGACCTAGAGGGCCAGAGCTGAGACCTGGGAGTAGTACAGTTAGGAGAATGGTTAGACCCCCAGGAGCAAACCCAGGTCCAAAGACTAATCCAGGACAAGGGGGCCACGTTTTCCAACCTACCTGGGTACAGTCCGTTAACCACTCACAAAGTTGAAACCCTAGACCAGACCCCCCTTCGCCAAACCGCCTATCGCATACCCGAAGCAGTTAAAGAAAATATTCGGAAAGAAATTGAGGAAATGATGCAGTTAGGGGTGATAGAACACTCTGACAGCCCCTGGGCCTCCCCGGTAGTACTAGTACCGAAACGGGACGGCACGACCCGTTTCTGTGTAGACTACCGGAGGCTAAACGATAAAACAACCTCAGACGCCTACCCTATGCCCCGGATAGACTAGCTCCTAGATAAAATGGCCAGAGGCCAGTACCTCACCACAATAGATCTGTGCAAGGGGTACTGGCAAATTCCATTAGCCGAGGACGCCATCCACAAGTCGGCATTTGTCACCCCGTTTGGCCTGTATCAGTTTAAGGTCATGCCATTCGGGATGAAGAATGCCCCGGCTAACTTTCAGAGGATGGTAAATCGGCTACTGGATGGGTTTCAGAAGTATGCCTGCGCCTACTTGGATGATATAGCCATTTTTAGCTGCTCCTGGCCCGAACACCTGACCCACATAGGAGCCGTACTAGACCGGATTAGGGAGGCAGGACTGACCCTAAAGCCCAGTAAGTGCCATATAGGAACGCGTAAAAACCTCCCAAGATAGTAGTATGGGCCCCAGAGTGTGAACAGGCCTTCCAACAGCTCAAGACGGCGCTCATTAAATCATCTGTACTTTCTGCTCCTGATCCAACTAAACGCTTTCTCGTCCATACAGACGCTTCTATGTTTGGATTGGGAGCAGTACTGAGCCAAGTCGGAGCAGATGGCGGCGAGCAACCCGGGGCTTATCTAAGCCGGAAACTTTTGCCCAGGGAAGTAGATACACTGCCATTGAAAAGGAGTGCCTGGTGGTGGTGTGGGCCCTCAAAAAGCTGCAACCTTACTTGTATGGACAACCGTTTACCTTACTCACAGATCACAACAAATTTGGGGCACTGCGCGTGCAAGTAGTGTGTACGTGTGTTAAGTAGTACTAGTATTATTCTTATCAGTTTAATCCCTGTTACGTCCCCTATCCGTTGATGTGGAGCAAGACACAGCAGCAGAAGAGGATTCAGCCGAGGAGGTTATGGAAGAGGATGGAGTAGGAGGAGTAGAGGAGGTGGCAGCAGGCCTGCCTGCAAGTCGTGGCGGTGTCACCAACTCCTCTGCAGAGCCACGCATTCCATGCTTGGCAGCCATCAGCAGGTTTGCCCAATGCGCAGTGTAGGTGATATACCTGCCCTGACCATGCTTTGCAGACCAGGTATCAGTGGTCAGATGGACCCTTGCCCCAACACTGTGTGCCAGACATACCATTATTTCCTTTTGCACAATCGAGTACAGGTTGGGGATTGCCTTTTGTGAAAATAAATTTTGTCCGGGTACCAGTGAGTGAGTGGTGGCACTGGGCACAGTATCCACTGTGAGCCTGACACACCCGCTGGCAGACAACTAACTGCTATTCAATCTATAACAGTGAAAAAAGTTTTTTGGTTTTAAATGCAAGCTATTGTGACACCAGTGAGTGAGTGGTGGCACTGGGCACAGTATCCACTGTGAGCCTGACACACCCGCTTTGAGACAACTAACTGCTATTCAATCTATAACAGTGAAACAAGTTTTTTGTTTTTAAATGCAAGCTACTGTGACACCAGATATGAGTGGCAGTGGCAAAGGTTGGCAGAGTACACGCTGTAGGGCTGACACACCCGCTTTGAGACAACTAACTGCTATTCAATCTATAACAGTGAAAAAAGATTTTTGGTTTTTAAATGCGCGCTATTGTGACACCAGATATGAGTGGCAAAGTACACTGGCAGAGGTCTGCAGAGCACACGCTGAAGGCCTGACACCCGCTTTAAGGACACTGACTGCTATTAGCTTACACTGAAAAACTTTTTTTTCTTTGTAAAAGCACGCTATAGAGACACCAGATATGAGTGGCAAAGTACACGGGCAGAGGTCTGCAGAGCACACACTGAAGGAGGCCTGACACCCGCTTTAAGGACACTGACTGCTATTAGCTTACATTGAAAAACTTTTTTTCTTTGTAAAAGCACGCTATAGAGACACCAGATATGAGTGGCAAAGTACACGGGCAGAGGTCTGCAGAGCACACGCTGAAGGAGGCCTGACACCAGCTTTAAGGACACTGACTGCTATTAGCTTACACTGAAAAACTTTTTTTCTTTGTAAAAGCACGCTATAGAGACACCAGATGTGAGTGGCAAAGTACACGGGCAGAGGTCTGCAGAGCACACGCTGAAGGAGGCCTGACACACGCTTTAAGGACACTGACTGCTATTAGCTTATACTGAAAAACTTTTTTTCTTTGTAAAAGCACACTATAGAGACACCAGATATGAGTGGCAAAGTACACGGGCAGAGGTCTGCAGAGCACACGCTGAAGGAGGCCTGACACCCGCTTTAAGGACACTGACTGCTATTAGCTTACACTGAAAACTTTTTTTCTTTGTAAAAGCACGCTATAGAGACACCAGATATGAGTGGCAAAGTACACGGGCAGAGGTCTGCAGAGCACACGCTGAAGGAGGCCTGACACCCAGACGCTTGCAGACAACTAACTGCTATTCAATCTATTACAGTGAAAACATTTTTTTTCTTTTTAAATGTCAAGCTTAAGCTATTGTGACACCAGATATGAGTCGTGGCACTGGGCAAATGGGCACAGTATCCACTGTGAGCCTGACACAGAAGCTGGCAGACAAGTAACTGCTATTCAATCTATTACAGTGAAAAAAAAATTTTTCTTTTTAAATGTCAAGCTTAAGCTATTGTGACACCAGATATGAGTGGTGGCACTGACTGGGCAAATTGGCACAGTATCCACTGTGAGCCTGACACAGAAGCTGGCAGGCAACTAACTGCTATTCAATCTATTACAGTGAAAATTTTTTTTTCTTTTTAAATGTCAAGCATAAGCTATTGTGACACCAGAAATGAGTGGTGGCACTGACTGGGCAAATGGGCACAGTATCCACTGTGAGCCTGACACAGAAGCTGGCTGGCAGGCAACTGCAATTACATTACACAGAAAAAAAAAATGCAGACTGATGTTCTAGCCCTAAAAAGGGCTTTTTGGGGTGCTGTCCTTACAGCAGAGATCAGATGAGTCCTTCAGGACTGTAGTGGTCACTGAATACTCTAGCCTAGCTATCAATTTCCCTATCTAATGAGCATCAGCTACACTTTCCCTCCTCTCACTAAGCATGCAGCTTCAGAATGAATCTAAAATGGATGCTGGGAGAGAGGTGGGAGGGTCTGGAAGGGAGGGTCTGCTGCTAATTTGCTGGAATGTGTCTGCTGACCGTGAGGCACAGGGTCAAAGTTTGCTCAATGATGACGAATAGGGGGCGGATCGAACCACGCATGTGTTCACCCGCAGCGGCGAACGCGAACACGCTATGTTCGCCGGGAACTATTCGCCAGCGAACAGTTCGGTACATCAGTAATATAAGTAGGAATCCCTCCAGTCAAAGTCAAAAGTTTCTTTTAAAATATTTAATTCTTGCCATGAAAAAAAAAAAAAAAAGGAAATGCCTGAGTTTTATTAGTATTCAATTTATAGTATGAAATTTTACCGAATTCTTGCAGGATGGCCATTAGAGGTTTAATAGAGGTTGAAGGATTTTTTAGTCACAAAATAAAATCATCCGAAAAGAGGCCTATTTTATGTTTTCTGTCTCCAACCGCAATGCCCTCTATATTAGCACACTGTTTTATTGCCTCAGCCAAGGGTTCCACTGCCAGCACAAAAATAAGTGGTGACAATGGACATCCCTGCCTGGTTCCATTGGAAAAACAAATAAAGCCAGTGATATATACTTGAGCTCTTGGGTTGCAATATAAAGCAAACACAGCCCTGATGAAAGGATCTGAAATATTAAATCGGGACATGAGTTCCCTCAGAAAACTCCAATGAATTCTTTTAAATGCCTTCTCCACGTCCACAGATAGGAGCAAAGAAGGCATGCGATTCAATTTGATTTGGTGGATCAAATTAATAAAACGCCTTGTATTGTCTGGAGCCTGACGATTTAAAACAAAGCTCAACTGGTCAAATTTAATTAAAGATGGAAGCACTTTAACAAGCCGGTTAGCCAAAAAATTTCAACATAATTTTGTATAATTATTTATTAAAGAAATGGGGCTAAAATTTGGACAAACGTTAGGCGCTTTACCAGGTTTGGGCAATGTCATGATTTGAGTGAAAAATGCCTCCCCCAGCATTTTGCCAATTGACCAGTAATGATTAACGACAATGACAATTTAACTAAAAAGGGAGTTAATATACCGGAGAAGGACTTATAATATGCCCTGATAAAACCATCAAGTCCCGGAACCTTTCCATCTGGAATCATTTTTATGGTGTCAGCGATTTCTTTTTGAGAAATGAAAGAATTTAGAGTAACCAATATATTAATTGATATCTGTTTCGATTGTATCTTATCCAGGAAAGAGATAATCTTTTCAGATTTAGGTTGCTGCACATTAGAATTAAATGCTAAATTATAAATGTTTTTGTAATAAGCAGCAAAAGTAACTGGATTAGTTATTTTACCTCCACCTACAGTCAGTAATTTCTCAATCCTTGATTGGGAGAGTCTATGTCGCAATTTAGAGGCTAATACATTTTTAATAAAATCATTGTTTAAGTCTCTTTAACATGAGGGCTGTATGTTCCAATTTAATTGCGTCAATTTTAGTTTTAACTTCAGAGATCTTTGAAGCAAGAGAGGTTGAAGGGCCAAATTTGTTTGTATGGTTTAAGTTATAGAGTTCTTTTTCTAATCCTTTCACATTTTTGGATCAAATTTTCTTTAAGTAGGAAGCTCGCTGTATGAAATGACCTCAAGAACAGCTTTATGAGCATTCCACAAGGAAGTAATGTTAACATTTGGAGTTAAATTGTCTGTAAAATAATCAAGCACCTTCTCTGCTAGCAACTTGTTTTCCAAATTTGTGACTAAGTAGTCACTCAATCACAGAGACCTCAGGAAAAAAATTAATTTGCAACATGAATTAGCAAATTTTTCAGTTTCTCTGACAATGTCCTGATCGCAATCCAAATCAATTTATTTATCTCCACTAATAATCAATCTACCCTTGACATTCTTGGAAACTTTTATAAACAGTTTTTTTTTTTAATTTAGATTGTCCAGAGTTAGGAAAGTAAACATTGACCAAAGTGTACATCACATTGTTAAGCATTCCCTTCCAGATCAAAAACCTACAGTCCGGGGGCGTGGCCTGAACGGCAATGGAGTAGGACGCATCTCCTACCTGCTCCGAGGCCCCAGCTCACATTTGCACCCATAAACGCGCACAGATCAGCCCGAAATGGGTAAAACCAAGAGGCCCAACACCCTGGGCCTCTCGCAAGCAGGATCGCTGGATCGCACCTCGGGCCCCATGGATGGATTTGTCAGCACGTCGCGAGACACGCAGTCTGCTCAAGCCGCAGACAAAATGGCGCCGGCCTCCCCGGAAGTGAGTAGCAGAGACAGCCCGATGCAGGGTTCATCCAGAGGAGAAACACTCTCCCAAATAGCAGCAGATGTGGCCACAATCACAGCCAACATGCTGTCCCGCGCAGAAAAGGCAGAGATGCTGGCAGAAATCAGATCCGAAATCAGGGAGGAAGTTAAGGAGGTGAGGAGGGATCTGACTGCCCTAGAACGCAGGGTGGAGGCCCTGGAAGCCGATCGAGCTCTTAATGTGCAGCACCAACAAGCCACTGACACTGCCACCTCCAGACAGGGAAATGTCCTTCTTGACCTAAGGAGACACCTGGAAGACCTGGACAACCGCGAGCGGAGAAAGAATATCCGCATAAGGGGCCTCGCAGAAACCCCGGAGGAAACACTGCCAGATCTCCTAACTAGTGATGTCGCGAACCCGAAATTTTCGGTTCGCGAACGGCGAACGCGAACTTCCGCAAATGTTCGCGAACCGGCGAACCGCCCGAAACGCCATTGACTTCAATGGGGAGGCGAATTTTAAAACACACAGGGACTCTTTCTGGCCACAATAGGGATGGAAAAGTTGTTTCAAGGGGACTAACACCTGGGCTGTGGCATGCCGGAGGGGGATCCATGGCAAAACTCCCATGGAAAATTACACAGTTGATACAGAGTCTGGTTTTAATCCATAAAGGGCAGAAATCACCTAACATTCCTAAATCACAATCAATATTGATTGACACCTGACATATGACATGTTGACACCTTGACATATGGATTGACACCTGTCCTCAGAGCCCCTGATGCACACGGACACAGAGCAGAATAGAGACTGGTCCCCTACATAGGGTCACTTGGCAGATATGGATTGACACCTGTCCTAAGGATCCCTGATACACACTGACACAGAGCAGAATAGGGACTGTTCCCCCTACATCGGGTCACTTGGCAGATATGGATTGATACCTGTCCTAAGGTTCCCTGGTACACACTGACACAGAGCAGAATAGGGACTGGTCCCCCTACATCGGGTCACTTGGCAGATATGGATTGACACCTTATTACAAACTGCTATTTGTAACGGGCCCTTTAAATGGCAAATTGCCCTGCTTCCCTGGGTTGTGGAGAAGCCTATTTGCCAGCCTCCTCCCGCATGACTATGGCCCCTGGGAGATTGTGAAAATGTATGCACTTTTATTTGGTGTGTATGGCCCTTTAATACTGTCGGTGGGCATATTGGGGCTTATGGACTCTTTATGTGACTGGTGCTGGCCCTTTAAACACCTTTTTGGGGACATCAGGAAGATTGGGACACTGCCCCTTTAAGGCCGTGTCCCCAGACTTGTTGGGGACACTGCCCCTTTAAGACGGTGTCCCTTGTGTCCCCAGACCTGGTGCAAACCCTTTGTGCCTGCCTTGCTATTTCCCACTTGGTTCAGTAAATGGGAAATTATTTCAGCTGCAGAGACTAAGTCCCATTCGGCGATGGGACTTAGTCTTTTTTTCAGCCGTTTTTTTCAGCCTTATTTCAGCTGCAGAGACTAAGTCCCATTCGGCTATGGGACTTAGTCGTTTTTTCAGCC
>OW240913.1:218300163-218413610 GCA_933207985.1 Pelobates cultripes | reverse complement strand
AAAGTGCTTCCATCTTTAATTAAATTTGACCAGTTGAGCTTTGTTTTAAATCGTCAGGCTCCAGACAATACAAGGCGTTTTATTAATTTGATCCACCAAATCAAATTGAATCGCATGCCTTCTTTGCTCCTATCTGTGGACGTGGAGAAGGCATTTAAAAGAATTCATTGGAGTTTTCTGAGGGAACTCATGTCCCGATTTAATATTTCAGATCCTTTCATCAGGGCTGTGTTTGCTTTATATTGCAACCCTAGAGCTCAAGTATATATCACTGGCTTTATTTGTTTTTCCAATGGAACCAGGCAGGGATGTCCATTGTCACCACTTATTTTTGTGCTGGCAGTGGAACCCTTGGCTGAGGCAATAAAACAGTGTGCTAATATAGAGGGCATTGCGGTTGGAGACAGAAAACATAAAATAGGCCTCTTTTCGGATGATTTTATTTTGTGACTAAAAAATCCTTCAACCTCTATTAAACCTCTAATGGCCATCCTGCAAGAATTCGGTAAAATTTCATACTATAAATTGAATACTAATAAAACTCAGGCATTTCCTTTTTTTTTTTTTTTTTTCATGGCAAGAATTCAATATTTTAAAAGAAACTTTTGACTTTGACTGGAGGGATTCCTACTTATATTACTTGGGCATTAGTGATGTACCGAACTGTTCGCTGGAGAATAGTTCCCGGCGAACATAGCATGTTCGCGTTCGCCGCTGCGGGTGAACACATGCGTGGTTCGATCCGCCCCCTATTCGTCATCATTGAGCAAACTTTGACCCTGTGCCTCACGGTCAGCAGACACATTCCAGCAAATTAGCAGCAGACCCTCCCTTCCAGACCCTCCCACCTCCCTCCCAGCATCCATTTTAGATTCATTCTGAAGCTGCATGCTTAGTGAGAGGAGGGAAAGTGTAGCTGATGCTCATTAGATAGGGAAATTTATAGCTAGGCTAGAGTATTCAGTGACCACTACAGTCCTGAAGGACTCATCTGATCTCTGCTGTAAGGACAGCACCCCAAAAAGCCCTTTTTAGGGCTAGAACATCAGTCTGCATTTTTTTTTTCTGTGTAATGTAATTGCAGTTGCCTGCCAGCCAGCTTCTGTGTCAGGCTCACAGTGGATACTGTGCCCATTTGCCCAGTCAGTGCCACCACTCATTTCTGGTGTCACAATAGCTTATGCTTGACATTTAAAAAGAAAAAAAAATTTTCACTGTAATAGATTGAATAGCAGTTAGTTGCCTGCCAGCTTCTGTGTCAGGCTCACAGTGGATACTGTGCCAATTTGCCCAGTCAGTGCCACCACTCATATCTGGTGTCACAATAGCTTAAGCTTGACATTTAAAAAGAAAAATTTTTTTTTCACTGTAATAGATTGAATAGCAGTTACTTGTCTGCCAGCTTCTGTGTCAGGCTCACAGTGGATACTGTGCCCATTTGCCCAGTGCCACGACTCATATCTGGTGTCACAATAGCTTAAGCTTGACATTTAAAAAGAAAAAAAAATGTTTTCACTGTAATAGATTGAATAGCAGTTAGTTGTCTGCAAGCGTCTGGGTGTCAGGCCTCCTTCAGCGTGTGCTCTGCAGACCTCTGCCCGTGTACTTTGCCACTGATATCTGGTGTCTCTATAGCGTGCTTTTACAAAGAAAAAAAGTTTTTCAGTGTAAGCTAATAGCAGTCAGTGTCCTTAAAGCGGGTGTCAGGCCTCCTTCAGCGTGTGCTCTGCAGACCTCTGCCCGTGTACTTTGCCACTCATATCTGGTGTCTCTATAGTGTGCTTTTACAAAGAAAAAAAGTTTTTCAGTATAAGCTAATAGCAGTCAGTGTCCTTAAAGCGGGTGTCACGCCTCCTTCAGCGTGTGCTCTGCAGACCTCTGCCCGTGTACTTTGCCACTCACATCTGGTGTCTCTATAGCGTGCTTTTACAAAGAAAAAAAGTTTTTCAGTGTAGGCTAATAGCAGTCAGTGTCCTTAAAGCGGGTGTCAGGCCTCCTTCAGCGTGTGCTCTGCAGACCTCTGCCCGTGTACTTTGCCACTCATATCTGGTGTCTCTATAGCGTGCTTTTACAAAGAAAAAAAGTTTTTCAGTGTAAGCTAATAGCAGTCAGTGTCCTTAAAGCGAGTGTCAGGCCTCCTTCAGCGTGTGCTCTGCAGACCTCTGCCCGTGTACTTTGCCACTCATATCTGGTGTCTCTATGGCGTGCTTTTACAAATAAAAAAAGTTTTTCAGTGTAAGCTAATAGCAGTCAGTGTCCTTAAAGCGGGTGTCAGGCCTTCAGCGTGTGCTCTGCAGACCTCTGCCAGTGTACTTTGCCACTCATATCTGGTGTCACAATAGCGTGCATTTAAAACCCCAAAACTTTTTTCACTGTTATAGATTGAATAGCAGTTAGTTGTCTCAAAGCGGGTGTGTCAGGCTCACAGTGGATACTGTGCCCAGTGCCACCACTCACTCACTGGTGTCACAATAGCTTGCATTTAAAACCCAAAAACTTTTTTCACTGTTATAGATTGAATAGCAGTTAGTTGTCTCAAAGCGGTGTGTCAGGCTCACAGTGGATACTGTGCCCAGTGCCACCACTCACTCACTGGTGTCACAATAGCTTGCATTTAAAAACAAAAAACTTTTTTCACTGTTATAGATTGAATAGCAGTTAGTTGTCTCAAAGCGGGTGTGTCAGGCTCACAGTGGATACTGTGCCCAGTGCCTCCACTCACTCACTGGTACCCGGACGAAATTTCTTTTCACAAAAGGCAATCCCCAACCTGTGCAAAAGGAAATAATGGCATGTCTGGCACACAGTGTTGGGGCAAGGGTCCATCTGACCACTGATACCTGGTCTGCAAAGCATGGTAAGGGCAGGTATATCACCAACACTGCGCATTGGGCAAACCTGCTGACGGCTGCCAAGCATGGAATGCGTGGCTCTGCAGAGGAGTTGGTGACACCGCCATGACTTGCAGGCAGGCCTGCTGCCACCTCCTCTACTCCTCCTACTCCATCCTCTTCCATAACCTCCTCGGCTGAGTTCTCTTCTGCTGCTGTGTCTTGCTCCACATCAACGGATAGGGGACGTAACAGGGATTAAACTGATAAGAATAGTACTACTTAACACACCACTCCTATCTGGTGGCACATTAGATTGCACGCGCAGTGCCCCAAATTTGTTGTGGTCTGTGAGTAAGGTAAACGGTTGTCCATACAAGTAAGGTTGCAGCTTTTTGAGGGCCCACACCACCACCAGGCACTCCTTTTCAATGGCAATGTATCTACTTCCCTGGGCAAAAGTTTCCGGCTTAGATAAGCCCCGGGTTGCTCGCCGCCATCTGCTCCGACTTGGCTCAGTACTGCTCCCAATCCAAACATAGAAGCGTCTGTATGGACGAGAAAGCGTTTAATTGGATCAGGAGCAGAAAGTACAGGTGATTTAATGAGCGCCATCTTGAGCTGTTGGAAGGCCTGTTCACACTCTGGGGCCCATACTACTATCTTGGGGAGGTTTTTACGCGTTCCTATATGGCACTTACTGGGCTTTAGGGTCAGTCCTGCCTCCCTAATCCGGTCTAGTACGGCTCCTATGTGGGTCAGGTGTTCGGGCCAGGAGCAGCTAAAAATGGCTATATCATCCAAGTAGGCGCAGGCATACTTCTGAAACCCATCCAGTAGCCGATTTACCATCCTCTGAAAGTTAGCTGGGGCATTCTTCATCCCGAATGGCATGACCTTAAACTGATACAGGCCAAACGGGGTGACAAATGCCGACTTGTGGATGGCGTCCTCGGCTAATGGAATTTGACAGTACCCCTTGCACAGATCTATTGTGGTGAGGTACTGGCCTCTGGCCATTTTGTCTAGGAGCTTGTCTATCCGGGGCATAGGGTAGGCGTCTGAGGTTGTTTTATCGTTTAGCCTCCGGTAGTCTACACAGAAACGGGTCGTGCCATCCCGTTTCGGTACTAGTACTACCGGGGAGGCCCAGGGGCTGTCAGAGTGTTCTATCACCCCTAACTGCATCATTTCCTCAATTTCTTTCTGAATATTTTCTTTAACTGCTTCGGGTATGCGATAGGCGGTTTGGCGAAGGGGAGTCTGGTCTAGGGTTTCAACTTTGTGAGTGGTTAACGGACTGTACCCAGGTAGGTTGGAAAACGTGGCCGCCTTGTCCTGGATTAGTCTTTGGACCTGGGTTCGCTCCTGGGGGTCTAACCGTTCTAACTGTACTTCTCCCAGGTCTCCGCTCTGGCCCTCTAGGTCTAGGAGATCTGGGAGTGGCAAATTATCATAATCTTCAGTGGCAGGTGCACAGATCGTGGTTACCTCTTCCGTGCGCTCGTGGTATGGCTTGAGCATGTTCACATGGAGCATGCGCTTGCCTCCCGTGCCTGTGACCGCACCGATCACAAAGGTGGTATCACAAACCTGCTCTACCACCTTGTATGGGCCCTGCCAGGAAGCCTGCAGCTTGTCCTTGTGGACAGTGTCAATCCATATCTGCAAAGTGACCCTATGTAGGGGAAACAGTCTCTATCCTGCTCTGTGTCAGTGTGTATCATGGTCTCTGAGGACAGGTGTCAATCCATATCTGCCAAGTGACCCTATGTAGGAGGAACAGTCTCTATTCTGCTCTGTGTCAGTGTGTATCAGGGATCCTTAGGACAGGTGTCAATCCATATCTGCCGAGTGACCCTATGTAGGGGGAACAGTCTCTATTCTGCTCTGTGTCAGTGTGTATCATGGTCTCTGAGGACAGGTGTCAATCCATATCTGCCAAGTGACCCTATGTAGGAGAACAGTCTCTATTCTGCTCTGTGTCAGTGTGTATTATGGTCTCTGAGGACAGGTGTCAATCCATATCTGCCAAGTGACCCTATGTAGGAGGAACAGTCCCTATTCTGCACTGTGTCAGTGTGTATCAGGGACCCTTAGGACAGGTGTCAATCCATATCTGCCAAGTGACCCTATGTAGGGGGAACAGTCCCTATTCTGCTCTGTGTGAGGAGGAGGAACGGGAAATGAGTAGCTCGGCATCCAACTTTGTGCAAATGGGGTCTTTCATGCTGTCGTGCCTGTTGAGGGACCCTCGTATAAAAAGGCTGAAGGAGAACGACCTGTACTGGGTGTCCACGCTACTAGACCCCCGGTATAAGCAGAAAGTGGCGGAAATGTTACCGAATTACAACAAGTATGAAAGGATGCAGCATTGCAAAATAAATTGAAAAGTATGCTTTACACAGCGTATAAGGGTGATGTCACAGCACAACGGGAATCTAACAGGGGAAGAGGTGAAAGTCATCCTCCTCCTCCCACGACCACGCCATATTTGCCAAGTGACACTATGTAGGAGGAACAGTCCCTATTCTGCTCTGTGTCAGTGTGTATCAGGGATCCTTAGGACAGGTGTCAATCCATATCTGCCAAGTGACCCTATGTAGGGGGAACAGTCTCTATTCTGCTCTGTGTCAGTGTGTATCATGGTCTCTGAGGACGGGTGTCAATCCATATCTGCCAAGTGACCCTATGTAGGAGGAACAGTCCCTATTCTGCTCTGTGTCAGTGTGTATCAGGGATCCCTAGGACAGGTGTCAATCCATATCTGCCAAGTGACCTATGTAGGGGGAACAGTCTCTATTCTGCTCAGTGTCAGTGTGTATCATGGTCTCTGAGGACAGGTGTCAATCCATATCTGCCAAGTGACCCTATGTTGGGGTAACATTCCCTATTCTGATCTGTGTCAGTGTGCATCAGGGGCTCTGAGGACAGGTGTCAATCCATATCTGCCAAGTGACCCTATGTAGGAGGAACAGTCCCTATTCTGCTCTGTCAGTGTGTATCAGGGATCCTTAGGACAGGTGTCAATCCATATCTGCCAAGTGACCCTATGTAGGGGGAACAGTCTCTATTCTGCTCTGTGTCAGTGTGTTTCATGGTCTCTGAGGACAGGTGTCAATCCATATCTGCCAAGTGACCCTATGTAGGGGGAACAGTCTCTATTCTGCTCTGTGTCAGTGTGTATCATGGTCTCTGAGGACAGGTGTCAATCCATATCTGCCAAGTGACCCTATGTAGGGGGAACAGTCTCTATTCTGATCTGTGTCAGTGTGTATCATGGTCTCTGAGGACAGGTGTCAATCCATATCTGCCAAGTGACCCTATGTAGGGGGAACAGTCTCTATTCTGCTCTTTGTCAGTGTGTATCAGGGATCCTTAGGATACGTGTCAATCCATATCTGCCAAGTGACCCTATTCTGCTCTGTGTCCGTGGGCATCAGGGGCTCTGAGGACAGCTGTCAATCCATTTGTCAAGGTGTCAATATGTCATATGTCAGGTGTCAATCCATATTCATTGTGATTTAGGAATGTTAGGTGATTTCTGCCCTTTATGGATTAAAACCAGACTCTGCATCAACTGTGTAATTTTCCATGGGAGTTTTGCCATGGTTCCCCCTCCGGCATGCCACAGTCCAGGTGTTAGTCCCCTTGAAACAACTTTTCCCTCACTATTGTGGCCAGAAAGAGTCCCTGTGTGTTTTAAAATTCGCCTGCCCATTGAAGTCTATGGCGGTTCGCCAGTTCGCGAACATTTGTGGAAGTTTGCGTTCGATTATGCATAAATTTGTGCAAGAACCTGTCAAAGATGCATACTTACAACTTGGCTAAAATGTGGCCCGTTCTTAGGGAAGATATTGAAAGGTGGTGAAATTTATGGTAAGGCAGGATTAATTCGACAAAAATGACTCTCCTTCCCAAGATTTTATATATTATTAGAGCTAATCCCCTAAACATACCTTTCACTTTTTTTCGGAAGGTTCCTTCTAGTCTCCTGGAATTCATTTGGAACAAAAAAACCTGTAGGATCAAATTGGCTATTTTGTAAAAACTCAGTTTGTGGAGCTATGGGTTTACCAAATCTTATTCACTATTATTTGGCGACCAATGCTGCTGCAGCCCTGAAATTTATTATGGAGCATGCTCGTCCTTTGTGAATGGAGATGGAGGCTGCCAAAATCTTACCTTATTCCATTAAGGAGGTCTTATGGTTGCCCCCTGCTCTTTGGCCACAGATTGTGATCATGTATCCAACCACCAAAGCCACTATTAAGGCTTGGAGGATCTTATACATAAAGATTAACCCTTTCACTACCTTGTCCATAGCTAACCCCTTATAGGTGTTGTGATCTGCATTACCTAGAATATTGGCTTTCTCACTCTGTCATACATATTAATGATTTATTTTGTCCAATAATTTATGTTTTGACCAGTTACAGGCCAAATTTGGCCAGGACGCCTCTGTTGCCCCTATGCATAGACAAATGGTAAATTTGCTTAGTGAACACTTTAGCTTCTCGGATAGGGATCTTGGAGAATATAATGTGCTATGCTGATTTTGCTGGGGAACCTGGTCCAAAATTGGACAAAGTGGGAAAGAGAACTGAATATGAACTTTACTATTGAAGAGTGGAATGGGCTTCTATTGGTGCTACGGAGCATAACGCAGTCTGTGGCACTTTAAGAATCACATTACAAACTCCTATTTAGATGGTCCCTTACTCCTTCCAAATTATTTAACTTAGCCTTATCCCCTACTAATACATGCTGGAGAGGGTGCGGACAAGTATGCAAACTATTACACATATTTTGTTTGGAGGTGTCCTAAATCAAAAATATATTGGGCCAATATACACACACTCATACACCTTATTACAGATGAAATCCCACACAGTACACAGTTGTCTCCTGTAGAAATTCCCAGAGGAATTACCTGAAGTTAAAATTATTATGTTAGGTTATCTATTAATTTCAGCTTCTTCAGGTATTCCCAAGTACTGGAAGTCTGACACCATTCCATCCATGACAGAGGTCTTGTGTAGCATATTCTTGTGAACTAACCTTTAGGACTCCCTCTGTGTTTTTAGAATCGCTGAGAAAATATTGGACGAGCTGGAAAAGGGATGTTATAAGTATCATCTACACCACATCCAACCAAACAGTACTATATACAAATTATAACCCGATTCATTTTATTTTATTTTTATACAGGACTTTCTTAACCGTTACGGTTTAGTTGTTCAATATATTGTTTTGTTTGTGTTTGTATATTATATATATATATATATATATACATATATATATATATATATATATATACATATATATATGTATATGTGTCTATTTTATAGCATTGGATGATGTTCGTTACAATTATTCTCCTGTTATTATTGTTATTGGTAATTTATTTTTTATTATTGTGTTATTGAATATTCATTAATAAAAACATTTGAAGAAATTAAAAAAATAAAATAAAAGTGCAAAACAATTGTAATTGGCTGACTCCATACAAGGTGCTGCAGCAACTGAAGAAAGTTAATATAAACAAAGCTCCAGGGCCTGACGGTATTCATCCATGAGTATTCAAGGAACTAAGTATGAAAATAAGTGAACCTCTATTTTTAATCTCTCAAGATTCTCTTCTTTCAGAAAGTATTCTAGAGGATTGGAGAAAGGCAGGTGTGGTTCCTATATTGAAAAAGGTTCAAAATCCTTGCCTGGAAATTATAGATCTCTGAGCTTAACTCCTTCGGCTGGGAAAGTATTTGAAAGGTTATTAAAGGATAATATTCCTTGAGAAGAATGTGTTATCAGCAAAAATCAGCATGGTTTTATAAAGCACAGGTCATGTCAAGCTAACTTTATTGCATTCTACAAAGAAGTAAGTAGAAGTGTAGATCAGGGTGTTGCAGTAGATGTGATCCATTTGGATTTTGCTAAGGCGTTCCTCACAATAGTTAGTGTTCAAACTCAAAGAAATTGGTCTATATGAAAATTCTTGTTCTTGGGTAGAACATTGGCTTAAAAACAGAGTAGAGAGAGTTGTCATTAATGGTACCCCTTCTATTTAACATGTTTATAAATGATCTTGAAAAAAGCATTAGTACAAAATAAGATAAAAGAGGTTTCTAGCGCTTACAAAGTTTTCAAATGTGAAAAGCAACTGTTTCCCCCAAACCAGAGTCTCATTTGTCTGGTCGTTGATCTGGAGTAGAGGAGATGAAAAATTGAGAGAAGCGCCTTGGAGGGGTCGTCAAATTCCAAGAGGCATGTAGAGGGAAAAGAGAGGAATAATATATGGTGCAGTATGTCAAATTTCCAAATGGGATTTTCATGAGCTGTAAGCCATATTCATCGCGCTTATGACAAATCACGGCTTGAACTATCTTGCTTTTCATGTAATGCGTCTATCTCATATGTTAGTTTCCCCTTTTACGTTGCATTACTGAAATAAATTAACTTTTGCACGATATTCTAATTTTTCGAGTATCATCTGTATATTCTATTTTGAATGATAGACTGTTTAGAATTAATTTAAATTGTTTAATTTACTTTGTTTCTAATTTGAAATACTATATTACTAATTTTGCATCATTGTTTTCATTATTCTTGAAAAGTCTAATTCTGGTTAGAAGCTAAATTATTTTATTAGAAAATAAAGATGTGTTTTTTTTTGTTTTTTTACTTTTTAAATATTATGTTTATAATAAACAGCGGGATATCATGGATGAATTATTTGTGACTGCCAGGGCCAGATTAAGAGCCCAGTGGGCCTGGTGCTGACAATTATGAGGGGCCTAAGTACAGAATTTTATCAACCAAAAACACTAAAACAGTCATACTTCTCAAGCGTTATGTATCTGGAGGAGATGTTGCCAGAGGGGAACTCTTAAAATATGCTAATCTGTCTCTAATTCATACTTTCATCTGTCGAGTAAATCCATAATGCCCAAAGAGGAGGCAAGTCTGCCCTAAGAATTGGAAGGCTAGCCTGTCATGAATGCATGTCAGGCTGCCTGCCAATCATGCATGCTGGCCAACAGCACCCTGAGCTTGGCATAAATGTGTCTAAAGATGCGCTCACGCCATGCTTTATAAGGTCTGTCCCCTAGCACACACAAGTCCACTTGTCTCCTTACCTTTTTACTAGCAGGCAGAAGCTCCTGGTATACAGTTTGAGACAGCAAGGTGGATTTAGTGAGTGTAGAAGAAAGGAAACATGCCACAGTGTTAGAGATACCAAAGTCAGCATTGCCTTTCTTGGAAAAAAATACAGGCCTTACTAATTTGCATAACTATGTATGTGTAACATCGCATGATGTAAATCACAAGGAGTGACATAAGAGAAAATTCTGTAAAATCACCAAAAAACAACTTAGTTTAATTCTGCTATATAGATGGATTGCTCCCAGTGTCTACCTGTCTCCCAGTGTCCCATGTCTCCCATTGTCCCCTAGTGTCTGTGTCCCCATGTCTCTCAGTATCCCCATGTCACTAGGGGACACTGTGAGATATGGGGACACTGAGACACTTGGGGACATTGGGGGACACTGAGACTATGTATCACAGTGTCACTATGTATCACTGTGTCTCAGTGCCCCATGTCTCCCAGTGTCCCCATGTCACTAGGGGATACTGAGACACTTGGGGACACTAAGAGACATAGGGACACTGGAAGACATGGAAACACTGAGGCACTAGGAGACATGGGCACACAGATACTAGGGACACTGGGAGACATGGGAACACAGACACTAGGGACACTGAGACATCAGGGACACTGGCTGGGAGACATGGGGACACTGAAACACTTGGGGATATTGTGTCCCTAGTGTTTCAGTGTTCCCATGTCTCCCAGTGTCCCCATGTATGTCTGTGTCCCCAAGTGTCTGTGTCCCCATGTCTCCCAGTGTCCCCTAGTTTCTCTGTTCCCAGGTCTCATTGTCCCCTAGTGTCTGTGTTCCCATGTCTGTGTCCCTAAGTCTCAGTGTCCCCATGTGTGTCTGTGTCCCCAAGTGTCTCAGCGTCCCCATGTCTCACAGTGTCCCTTAGTGTCTTAGTGTCCCCATATCTCCCTGAAGCCTTTAGCCCATCCATCACTTTACCTGAGTTGTAGGCTGTCTCTACAGGCTGGGAGCTGCTGACTGGACTCTCTGTGCTGTGTAGCTGCTGGATCAGTGATTAGAGAGATGCAGGTATATGCTGTAACTTCCTGCCTCTCTCCACACACAGCGACCCCTACTGGTTGGAGCTGGTAATGCAGAGTAATCTCTTTATACTGAGTAAAATACAGGCATTTGTACTGTCGATATTACTGCAATATCGGCACCGGCCAGGCAGCCTCAAATAAATACTGGCCAGGTGGCAACCCTAACTGGGTAGTGTGTGTAAAAAAAAAAAAATTTTAATCAATGGGCCTATTCCATGGGCATGGGCCTAGAACTGTAGCTCCATCAGCCCCTATGGTAATCCAGCCCTCGTGACTGCAACCAATGAGAAAGAGGGAATTTACAGTTGGTCAGAACACATAATGATATATTAATTAGTGTCTGTAAAAATCTAAACGGCACAAAAAAATTAGTTATACTGTGAACTTGGAAACAAACTTGAGTTGTTTTACTAGCACTGTCTACAGTTTAACTTTTTACAAAAAGGGAAGAAACATGGCAGAAATGAAACCATTTAAAAAAAATCTGTACATCTTCATTGCATCCACAAAGTCACAATTTTATAGCAATGCATTTAAAAAACACATCAAGGGTCCATGAGACTTACTCACCGGTACATACCTTTTGTACCGGTAAGCATCGACCAAGCAAATCAATTATAGTACATTTTTTTACAAGTCTATCACACATAGGCATGCTTCATAATGTGCAAATTTTTATTTGTACCAACACTTAGAACCCTTAGCACCCACGCATAACATACTTACCAATAAGAATATATCCATAGGCGTGCGCACGGGGTGTGCCGGGTGTGCCTGGGCACACCCTAATCCCCGTGGCACGCCTATGGTTTGAGTCAGTGCCCCCTGTTTCACCTCTTGCCCCTGTCATGGGAGGGCAAGAGGTGATGATTCCACCCACCCTGCAGTTCTGCTGTCTGCTCCCTCTCGCCGCGCGCTGATGCCGGGAGCCGGAATATGACGTCATACGCAGCAGACAGCCCGCGCGGCGAGAGGGAGCAGACAGCAGAGAGCTCCCTCGCCGCGGCTGAACTGCGGAAAGGCGCCCGCCCCCACTGGACCCCAGGGAAAAGTCCACCAGCACTCCAGGTAGGAGGCTGGGTGGACATTTTTTTTTTTAAATTAAAATATAATAATTGTGTGTGTGTGTCAGTGTGTCTGTGAGTGTGTGAGTATGTGTCAGTGTGAGTGTGTGTCTGTGAGTGTGTGAGTATGTCTGTGAGTGTGTGAGTATGTCAGTGTGAGTGTGTGTCTGTGAGTGTGTGAGTATGTCTGTGAGTGTGTGAGTATGTGTCAGTGTGAGTGTGTGTCTGTGAGTGTGTGAGTATGTGTCAGTGTGTGTTTCTGTGAGTGTGTGAGTATGTGTCAGTGTGTGTTTCTGTGAGTGTGTGAGTATGTGTCAGTGTGTGTTTCTGTGAGTGTGTGAGTATGTGTCAGTGTGAGTGTGTGTCTGTGAGTATGTGTCAGTGTGTGTTTCTGTGAGTGTGTGAGTATGTGTCAGTGTGTCTGAGTGTGTGAGTATGTGTCAGTGTGTGTGTGTCTGTGAGTGTGTGAGTATGTGTCAGTGTGAGTGTGTGTCTGTGAGTGTGTGAGTATGTGTCAGTGTGTCTGAGTGTGTGAGTATGTGTCAGTGTGTGTGTGTCTGTGAGTGTGTGAGTATGTGTCAGTGTGAGTGTGTGTGTGTCTGTGAGTGTGTGTGTCAGTGTGTCTGTGAGTGTATGAGTGTCTGTGAGTGTATGAGTGTCTGTGAGTGTGTGTGTGTCTGTCTGTGAGTGTGTGTGTGTGTGTGTGTGTATCTGTGAGTGTGTGTGTGTGTCAGTGTGTGTCTGTGAGTGTGTGTGTGTCTGTGTCTGTGTGTCTGTGAGTGTGTGTGTGTCTGTGAGAGTGTGTATGTGTATATATATATATATACACACACACACACACGCGGCGTGTGTTTGTGCTTTAGGGTGCACACCCTAATGCAATAGGCTGCGCACGCCTATGAATATATCCCTTGTAGATGAGTAAATAGGCAGGTGATACCTATGCTATTAAAAAGTGTGTAGATTGGTTCAAAAGATTTGCTAATGAATTCCAAGGTATAAACAAACTACAGCAAAAAAAAATAAACATATGTCCATTTTTGTTTCTGTTTATATTTTAATAATCATATAAAACATTTACAATATCCCTTATTTTGATCATATTTAATATTACATCTTTTACAGTACTATAAATATATAGGATTTTTACATTTTATAACTTTCTGAAAAATATAAGATTGTATAGCTTAAGCCTAAGGCACATAATATTTTACTTAGCTTTGCAATGTACTAGTTTATGTTTTAAATAATGTATGAAGATTTTCACTACAAATACATACGCCACTCCATGTTATCATTTCTATAATACGAAAAGAAGTATGACGAAGACCTTGTGATTGAGTTACCTCAGCTGCATATATATTGAGTGTACAACTGTTTTAATACAGGCTTTAATTTTTTTTCCAAGGGACATTTTTAATGACTGGACAGATGTGCTACCAAGCTTATTTTGTTTAGCTCTGGGGCCTATATCTAATTTATATTATCATTAACTAGTAATGTAGTAAGAAATTTAACATACTGAAATGAATATAAATTGAAGCTTAAGATTTTCAGTGTCACTAACTGTAAAAACACTGAGGTTATTTAAAATTTAGATACTTGTCAAACTCCACTTGCCAACAGTATATCCGTTTTCTATCATGTTTATATGGACTTTCTAAAGAGGATTAATGTCCATCTTAATGTATTAAATGGATAATACAAGAAAAAAAATATGTGCATGAAACATAACTGTGAACTAAGCAAATCTTTAGGCTGTTAATAACCTTCAGGGATGTTCAAAATGTAAATCAGACTATTCAAATGCTCAAATGCCAGTCAAATTCCACATAGCCACAGTACTGTGTCTCTGGATGTTGTTTTGTTTAAAACTATCACCAGTTCCAATTCTAACAGTTGATACCACCAGTCAAAACATATTTCCTGATTAAACATGGTAGCATTTACTTATGGTTAGTTTCACCCCTCACAACAGAAAGGACAATTTGTCTGCTTCAGCAAGCCTTGATTATTTTATTTTAGACTCACCAGGATGATGTTGTAGGCCCAAGCAGGATTTAGCCTATAGTCCCTTAGGAAACATGATCTATAAGAGTTGCCTCCCTGGCTGTACCCCTGTTAGCGACCTCGGGTCTGACCTACTCTCTCTTCCTGTGGAGATGATAAAGGTTCATGGGGTACATAAAGCCAAACTAGAGCTCATCATCTTTCCCTGAATGCCAATTAACAGCAATTACATAAGGTGACTACCTGGATCTGCCACATTTATGCATACCCCTATGCCCAGGGCCTAATGTATTCTTTCTCCCACTGGTGATAACAAATGGCATATGGGGTGCACAAGGAAGCCTCTAGTTAAAGAAGTTTAGGCTGCCAGTTGTTCAAATTCTAATTTGCCACTGAAATACAGGCATGTATACAGTCCATCTGTCTCTATGGATGTTTAACTTGTGGTTTTCCCATCTCGTTAGTTAGCAGTAGTTTAGATTTCTAACTAATATAACTACCTGGGATTCTGTTCTTTCAGATTCTCACAGTCACATTCAGGGTTTCTTTTAACACATAGATAATGTTTAGGAAGTTTTTGGTGAGCAATTAGGTAAGTTTATAGATCTCATTCCATAAACGAGTGCTGCTAATAGATATACTGGCTGTGTTAAGTCTGCCTGAATGACACAATCCTGAAGAAGCAGAAAAAATCCTGAAGAAGGCTGTGTTTAAAAACCAAGTAGACGTGCTCCTATCAAGACATATGGCATTGATTACGGATACCTGTGCATTTAAAAACGTAAGAAGGTTGCTTTCAGGGAGTAGAAGGTAATATATTGTTTTGCATCTTCTTGCTTATCTTTATTAGCATATGAGAACAAGATAACCTCCCTGTATGAGCTGGTGTAAAGACACAGCCTAAGTACATGTGTCCACTATATGTTCTATATAGTATGACACAGTCTCAGTAGTACATGAGTACATTATAAGCTCTGTATGAGCCGAAGTAAAGTCACTTTCTTCATGATCATAAATAACCAGTCATATATGTGCCATGCTGATGCAAATCGTGTTGCCATGGTGACTTGTGAAACCATCGGTCACTAAGGGAACCAAATGTAAACTTACTGAGAAAACCAATGAGTTTCACAATACCTGATGGAGATCAGCTCTATAATAGGAAATTAATTAATGTTTAAAACTAATTATTAGTTATATTATAAATATAAATAATATCTGCTGATTTGCATTGTGTTTTTTTAAAATATAAGGATGGTAGTAGTTTACCTGTGCAATAAAGACCCAAAAAGTGCATGTGCAGCTAAGAAATTAATCGACAAAGGGCTAGGGCTGATCCTATATTATAAGGTATAAGGAAGATAAAGTGAATGATAATGTAAAGTGCAAAATATAGTGTACTTGCATCTTCAAGAGCTAATATAGTGCACTCTGTGTATATAATGGTGGTAATTGGTCAAATATATTGCTATAAAACAGAAAATATGCATATAAAAATTCTATACAGGGGTGATATGAGATTGTCTCATTCAATCCTTTGGTCTATACAGTATTCAATAACTAAATCCAATATGTCTCTTTGTGGAGTAACATTTTCCTTGCTTGGGTGGCGGCATATGAGCTATACCAACACATTTTAGTAATGTCAATGGGTGTTGGTGCTCCAAGAAGTGCTTCACCACAGATTTATTGGAATGGATATACAGAATCCATATACAGGAATGGATATATAGAGTTTGTATATTATATACATGTAATTGTGTGTCTAATGTGGTATTTCTTGTTACTATGTGGATAATTAATTTCAGACTGGCATCATGTGCCTACATGTAACACAACCTAAACACCTCACACTGCCACTATTTTGTATCTTTATGTTGTTTTCATAACTGTGCACTGTATTGGTTTGTACTATTATATTTCGTGGATTTTTATTTCTTCTGAAGCAAACCAGGGTTGGTTCTTTGCACACCTTGGGAAGGGTTTCATCTTTCAATTTTTCTTGACAATTGTAGAGACTTTTGGGGTGGACTGATTGTAGGCCATCAAAAAGACCATCCTTGGTATGTTATTCGCCTCCTTTGTTGCGTGAGTACTCTTTGCTTCCGCAAGCACCTTCAATAGGGTTTGTATTTGTTTTCCATCATTCTTTTTGTTTCAGTGTTCCTGCAGGCAGCTGCTCAAGGCTTCTGCCCTTTCTTGCAGCTTTGGATTACCAGACGGTGCTGACGGACGTACTGCCGCTACATATCCCATAAGCGGGGATTATACCGCTGTGCGCTATCCACACCAGAGCTGGCCATAGCTCCCTCAAATGTGAGTTCTCTACCTTTTTCTACCTATTGCACACTGAACCCCATCACAATTGAGAGCACTATTGTTGCTTTCTATTTTCTTTTCCAAGTGTTGGACTACCAGACAGTGTTGACGGAGTCCCCTTCCCTACATATCCCATAAGCGGGGATTATACCGCTGTACGCGATTCACACCAGAGCTAGCCATAGCTCTCCCAAATGTGAGTTCTCTACTTTTGTTATTTACTGCACCTTGAATTTTACATACTGCACCATTGGTCGCCTCTACCTCTCTTGTATACTGAACGGTCAACACCAGACACACCGACCACCACGAAGAAACACTATCAAGTATCCCCGACTATCCACTGGTATCCTAGCGATATTTTACTGAACTGTTCTCCTCCTTTTGGCGCAGCCCTTATACATCTTTTTCTCTATTTGTAACTATGTTCAAGGAATTTTTCTGTCATTTGTTGGAGCTGTTGCTCCATCACTGACTTATCCGAGTTATTCTGAATACCCCACAGATACTGTGCCTTGGGTAATGAGTTTTGAAAAAGTCCCAAGAAAAGGGCTATTTCTTTACTCAACGTTTTCTGACCTGAACATTGCAGAAAGGCTGTTTTTCTCTATAGAGACCTTGGAAGTCAACCTCTTTGTGGAACACTCGCACTGGTTTCTCTGTAATTACATTAACCAGAAAAGGAATGTGCACACAGGTTGAAATTCATCTCAGGCAGGCAAGAGAGGGGTGGCACGCTTGGTGGGGAGATCAAAGATCTCCCTCATCGGCCAGCCCATTCTCCTGCCATGGGACCAAGCTGATAGGGGAGATCTTCTCAGCTGGATCTCCCTCACCTTCCTTAATACTTATACTGTATCAGAGCATTGCCATGGTAACCCGACAGATATAATCCCCCGGTGCCGGTCAGGAAGTAGGTGCAACATAAACTGGGCAACTAGGGTTCAGGATTCCCCCCTCCCTGGCCCAAGGTAAACCTATGTTTACTTAGATATTTTTTTCCCAAGACAGCTACTATCACCCTTATACCCTACTACATTCACTCTTCCCCCATTATTGCCCCTATCCCAACTTACTCTCTACCCTTCCTACGGCCACTATCCTGCTACTATAGCCACTATACCACCATTGTAGCCACTATCCCACCCTTTGTAGGATGTCACATTAATTGAAAAATACCCCAGTGTGTGTGTGTGTGTGTGTGTGTGTGTATGTATACATGTTTAAATATATATATATATATATATATATATATATACACATAGTCAAAGCTCCGGCACTCACCATAAACAAAAAAAATTTGAAACAAAGATTACCCGGGTGCCTCCAGCGCATATATAGATCTTAATAAAGACCCAGGAGGGTCAAAACGTTGATTGTTTATTTCAATTAGTGATGTCGCAAACATGAAATTTACATTTTCACCGGGCGAACCGCCATAGACTTCAATAGGCAGGTGAATTTTAAAACACACAGGGACTCTTTCTGGCCACAGTAGTGATGGAAAAGTTGTTTCAAGGGGACTAACACCTGGACTGTGGCATACAAACTCCGATCCGCGGCTGCATCTTGCAGCCGCTTAGTAGATAACTCCCTAATTCCCACGGTATTAGAGAGCTATCTACTAAAAGGCTGAAAGACCTAAATTGGTCTTTCAGCCACATTTACTAATACTAAGTAAAGATTACTTAGTATTAGTAAATTCTGCCCCTACTCGCTATGCAGCGAGTAGGGGCATGTCTAGTAAGCAGTGAGCAGCCAGTGGCTGCTCACTGTAAAAAAAAAAAAAACCTATTGCCCCCTCCCCTGTGCGACGGGTGGGGGCCATAAATTACAATGGGGGGAGGACCTACTGTCCTCCCCCCGGCCCCCACCCCTGGGCGGCGGGTGGAGGCCATAAAGATAATGAGGGGGGGACCTACTGTCCTCCCCCCGGCCCCCACCCCTGCACGGTGGGTGGGGGCCATAAAAATAATGAGGGGGGGACCTACTGTCCTCCCGCCCCGGCCCCCACCCCTGCGCGGTGGGTGGGGGCAAATAAATCACAATGGGGGGGACCTAAGGTTCATGGGGTACATAAAGCCAAACTAGAGCTCATCATCTTTCCCTGAATGCCAATTAACAGCAATTACATAAGGTGACTACCTGGATCTGCCACATTTATGCATACCCCTATGCCCAGGGCCTAATGTATTCTTTCTCCCACTGGTGATAACAAATGGCATATGGGGTGCACAAGGAAGCCTCTAGTTAAAGAAGTTTAGGCTGCCAGTTGTTCAAATTCTAATTTGCCACTGAAATACAGGCATGTATACAGTCCATCTGTCTCTATGGATGTTTAACTTGTGGTTTTCCCACCTCGTTAGTTAGCAGTAGTTTAGATTTCTAACTAATATAACTACCTGGGATTCTGTTCTTTCAGATTCTCACAGTCACATTCAGGGTTTCTTTTAACACATAGGTAATGTTTAGGAAGTTTTTGGTGAGCAATTAGGTAAGTTTTTAGATCTCATTCCATAAACGAGTGCTGCTAATAGATATACTGGCTGTGTTAAGTCTGCCTGAATGACACAATCCTGAAGAAGCAGAAAAAATCCTGAAGAAGGCTGTGTTTAAAAACCAAGTAGACGTGCTCCTATCAAGACATATGGCATTGATTACTGATACCTGTGCATTTAAAAACGTAAGAAGGTTGCTTTCAGGGAGTAGAAGGCAATATATTGTTTTGCATCTTCTTGCTTATCTTTATTAGCATATGAGAACAAGAGCGGCGGGTGGGGGCCCTAAATACTAAAAAGGGGGGGGACACCTAATGTCCTCCCCCCCGACCCCCACCCCTGAGCGGCGGGTGGGGGCCCTAAATACTAAAAGGGGGCCTAAGGGGACTCCTGGCCCCCACCTTCGCGGGGTGGGGGCCTAAATACAAAGGGGGGGGACCTAGCCTCGCCTCACCCCTGAGCGGGTGGGGCAAATAACACAGGGGCGGACCTAGGCTCTTTCCTCGCTCACCTCTGAGAGGCGGTGGGGGCCCTAAATGGGGGGACCTAAGGTCCTCCCCCTGACCCCACCCCGAGCGGTGGGTGGGGGCCCTAAATACTAAAAAGGGGGGGGACCTAATGTCCTCCCCCCCGGCCCCCACCCCTGAGCGGCGGGTGGGGGCCCTAAAAAAAATGTTTCCCCCCCCCAGGTGACTAGGGGACCCAAACCCCTAGTCACCCCCTCCCCCCCAAAAAAAAATTAAACCCCTACCTACCCCCCTCACCCTAAAAATAATGAGGGGGGGACCGTTAACTAAGTACCTGTAAAAAAAAAATAAAACTTACCATTCAATGTTTTCTTTCTTCTAAATCTTCTTTTTTCAGCCCCAAAAAAGGCCAAATAAAAAACCATAATAACCGACGCAATAAAAAAAAAAAAACGAGCGCAAAAAAAAATAATCCATCTTCACCCAGCGAGGGCTCTGCGCAGACTGAGCTCTGCAGGGTGGGGGAAGGCTTATAAAGCCTTGCCCTGCCCTGCAATTAGGCTCAGAGCACTCTGATTGGTGGGTTTAAGCCATCCAATCAGAGTGCTCTGACAGGTAAATGAAGAGACTGACAGGTAAGTCTCTACATTTACCTGTCACAGCACTCTGATTGGTTGGTTTGAAATCCACCAATCAGAGTGCTCTGTGTCATTTTACACAGCGTGGGAAAGTTCTTTGGAATTTTCCCACGCTGTGTAATTTGACTCATAACAACACTCTGATTGGTGGATTGAAAGTAACCAATCAGAGTGTTATGAGTCAAATTACACAGCGTGGGAAAATTCCAAAGAACTTTCCCACGCTGTGTAAAATGACACAGAGCACTCTGATTGGTGGATTTCAAACCAACCAGAGTGCTGTGGCAGGTAAATGTAGAGACTGACAGGTAAGTCTCTTCATTTACCTGTTACAGGTCCCCCCTCATTATTTTTAGGGTGAGGGGGGTAGGTAGGGGGTTAATTTTTGGAGGTGACTCAGGGTTTGGGGACCCCTAGTCACCTGGGATTTTTAGGGCCCCCACCCGGCCAGCCAGGGTGGGGGCGGGGAGGACCTTAGGTCCCCCCTTTGTATTTAGGGTCACCCATCAGCCAGGGGTGGGGGCACAGGGTCCCCCCTTTTAGGGCCCCCACCCCGCTCAGGGGTGGAGGCCAGGGGGGAGGACCTTAGGTCCCCCCCCATTGTGATTTATTTGCCCCCACCCACCGCTCAGGGGTGGGGGCCGGGGGGGAGGACATTAGGTCCCCCCCCCTTTTTAGTATTTAGGGCCCCCACACGCCACTCAGGGGTGGGTGCCGGGGGGGAGGACATTAGGTCCCCCCCCTTTTTAGTATTTAGGGCCCCCACCCGCCGCTCAGGGGTGGGGGCCAGGGGGGAGGACCTTAGGTCCCCCCTTTTTAGTATTTAGGGCCCCCACCCGCCGCTCAGGGGTGGGGGCCAGGGGGGAGGACCTTAGGTCCCCCCTTCTTAGTATTTAGGGCCCCCACCCACCACTCAGGGGTGGGGGCCGGGGGGGGACAGAAGTTCCCCCCTATTGTTTTTTTTAGGGCCCCCACCCACCGCTCAGGGGTGGGGGCCGGGGGGAGGACAGTAGGTTCCCCCCCCCATATTATTGAGTAAACTTTGACAACCCCCACCCCCGAGCGGCGGGTGGGGGGGTTGTCAAAGTTTACTCAATGATATGGAATAGGGGGCGGACCGAACATCGCATATGTTCGCCCGCCGTGGCGAACGCGAACATGCGATGTTCGCCGGGAACTATTCGCTGGCGAACTGTTCAGGACATCTCTAATTTCAATACACTTTAAAAAAAAGTAGTGCTCCATTTATTTTTGGTTTATATATATATTGCCTAGATTAGGTGTTTTAAAAAAAAAACTAATTAAATCTGTCAACATTGACGTTGCTGTTTAGTGGACAGGTGAGTGCGCTGGATCTTGTGTATTATATATATATATATATATATATATATATATAATTATTTATATATATATCTATATATATATATATATATTTACAACGTGAGTGTAGCCTATTACAGAAAATTGTTATATACAAACACATATATATATATATATATATATCTCAAAAAACAAAAAAGGTATAGTGGGGAAACATTGTGATAGAAAACCCCTTCCACCCAAGTCTGTGAATAGTAATACAATGTTAATCAAACATCTGCACACTAGTCAAGCCATAAGACTTGATTTTCCCACAGGAATCACAAATTTGCAGTGATGTTACTACTCTAAAGGATTCTGGGTGGGCATATGCAAATTGGTATAACAAAGCATTGCAGATTATGCTAGCTTTAGTGTACCTATAATCTTAATTTTATTAATGACAGGAGGTGAATATTTGCTTAAGTCTCTCTTTACTAGAACTCCACAGCAGCACAGAAAACAACCAGTCAGAAAAAAGGTTAGGTACTATAAAACTCCCCTCCCAACACATCATTTCCTCTTTCAAGCTGCGACAAATACAGAACAAAAGGCACGAAGTCCTAGATATAGTGAATACAACAACGTCCACCATCCGAGAAGAACTCTCAAACCAGATAGCGTTGATGTACTGTAAGCTGAAACGAGAGAAAACAGAATCGAACAGGTTGGTTAGCCAATGAAATGTACTCTGAACAAAACATGTAGGCAACCAGTGAGATAACCAGAAATACCATAACCTGCATATATCCCAACCCTTACTTAGGAAAAATGGACATAAGAATAAGTGAGAGGTAGCAGAGACAACAAGCAGAGTTGCATACCTACCTGATGAACCCGAACTATTAAAGTTAAACAAGTTAAGAATGGGAGGGAAATATTCGCCTCCTGTCATTAATAAAATTAAGATTATAGGTACACTAAAGCTAGCATAATCTACAATTTTATAACATGACAGGAGGCTTCATATTTGCTGTTTTAACGCTCAGTCAACAAATCCAGCTATGTTTGTTTAGCTTGTACCTGTTCCGGGAGAAAAACCAGAGCAAAACCCAAAAGGGTCTTCCAATAGTGAGAAGTGACAGTGGATGGGTCGATGAAGAGGTCAGCTGATGCTGTCCCACTAATTTCTGAAAACACTCAATCCACCAGTAGACCGTACGTGGGGATAAGACCCGCTTTCCGGAAGATGATCCATGACCTGCAAAGTCGATCTATTAACCCTATTCCTGCAGATGCAATTTACGAAGATCATTTGTGGACTTGGAACTGCGAGAAAAAATGCCACCAGGTCTCGACATTTGATGTGGAAGCTGGCTCCTCCGATCATGGAACCCCGATCAGGGTCACCAGGTGATGTGGCCTTGTAGGTAAACCTCCAACCTCAAGTAATGCATCTGAGTCCACCACCAGTTCCGTAACAGAAACGAACAGGGTCTTTTCGTTCCCTCATGACCTACCAGGTGAGTGATCTCATCCGAGAATGAATCTACTATGCTGGCAAGAGTGCAGGCAAAACTATTGTTTTCAGTATTCCAATGGACTGCGGAACCTGCAACTGTGGTAGGCAAAGTACTCCCAAGGGGTGTCCAATCAGGGTTCCAAAACTGAATTTGTGTAGCGAAACGGTGGTCGACTACTCTGGGAGATTGTGAATCCTAAAAATACCAAAATGAGGGGAACGTAGATAGAGGTTGAGCTTTCCATCCAAATTTGTCATCATCGAGGAGTGAAAAGTGGTCTGGATCCAAGGGGTAATTGGGACCTGCATAAACGAAGAAGAGTCGTCACGTGCTGTAGCCGCGTGATGGACTGCAAAGGAGTCGAAAGTGGTTCGAAGAGTAGGCCGGCTGGAGAAAAAACAAATCGGTCTTGGTGAGTGGGTCTGGGTCAGGATTTCCATCCGTGAGACTGTTGACTGATTAGGGAGAGAGTGTGATAATCCAAATAATCGCTTATACGATCCCGCTCCAGTCCAGCCCTGCCAAAGGAATGTGGCAGGACTTATGGTATGCACGTCACACCCAAGATATGGTACAATAGAGTGAGGCATCTAGGCCCTGTATTCCTGACTGTCAGGGGAATGTAAGGCCCAGGGACCTAGGTCTATGAATTTGAGGTCTGAAGTCTAAGACTTCCTATGAAGGAATACCCCCACCGTCTTTAGATACCCGTGATCTCCTAGCGTTCTCTAACATGTAGATGAAACGTAAAGCCCCTTCGCTTATGACAGCTGACTCCAGAGAGTAGATATAGCGGGGAAAAAAGGTGGTATAGCTTCAACCATCTTAAGCAAGGACTGTCCAGGTTGAGAACCTCGGGTAATCAGATCCAAACCTGACACAGGCCCTAAGCAGTACTCCAGCGGGAGGTTGCGTCCCGACTTTGTGACGCCTGTGTAGGATTCAACACCAAACAAGGGTTCCCCCATAGAAATCGAATAGTCCTCCTTGACGGATGAGTGAAAATCAAAACTCGGGATGGCACTCGTGAGGGGACTCATGTATAGAAGGAGGGTCCTCTATATCTGAATCGTGATCTCCAGACACGTTCTCAGAGGAGTAGATGCAGTACCGTCACCTATCCCAGGACCGCTAACAGCTAGGGAGCCCAAATCGGTCTTTGATCTTTGACCAATGCGTATGCTGTATCTGCAGACCGTGTTGTGGGACTTCCCCATTCCAGTCGTCCAAGTAAAGGCAGTGCATTTCTGCATTATGAGGGTCTTGAATCACTTGCTACCCTTGATAGGGGAAAACTGTCTGGTCCATGTGTCCAAAACGGTGTGTGAAAACCTAACCAGTGTGTACTTATTCGTTCGGCACAACGCCGGTCAAACTAAAACCTACAGATACGTACAGTAGGTGGATCGCACTTTAAAATCTCTAAAAGAAAAAATAATAAAAACACAATAGTGTAATACAGTAAACAAATGGATATTAAAAGTAGAATGTAGATATCAGGTACTCACAAACCGAGAGCCAAGCAAGAACATGTGGCTCTCATGGGAATAGCGCTGGGACTATTTATAGGATGTCCCCTTCCTTCTGTGAATCTCCCAATAACCGAAAGGACAGGCTGGAAACACTTACTTGCAGCAGTAAAGTGTTTATTGATCCAAATCAGGACAAAAGTAAAAGTAGGAGGATATCTCCAATTTAAAATACTCAAATATAAAAAAGTCCAAAAGAAGTCCAATATAATAAAAGAGTCCAATGTGGGAGTCTTACTATTGCCGAAACGCGTTTCGCCCTATAATCAGGGCTTCCTCAGTCGGTAGTGTTGTGTTGCTGCTGTGTTCTCCTTTATATATCAATGGTTTGCCGGTATTTAGGCCCTGGAACGCATAAATTCCGCGGTGGAACGCATTTCCGGTTTTCGCCGTGCGTCATTTCCGGGTTCTGACGTCATCGCACTGCAGACGTCGGCTCGATCCCGAGCAGAATGCTATCTTGTTTCTATAGTGATAGTCAGCTGGAACGCACACTATATAGTGTGTGCGTTCCATTTTAAAGTACATACACAGCACAAAAAGTAAAATACATTGCAACATAGTATCTAAAATATCAATACTTATTTTCCCAAGCTAGTATCAATAAAGTGAAATAGTGACAAAATAAAGTGCTTTATATATATACATTAGTAGAATGCTTATAGTGTGATTAATATTGTGAAACATATTACTATCTATGTACTATTTCTTTTTTATGTTAAAAGGGAGAAAATTCATTTTCTTATTTCGAGTGTAATTTTATTTCAGGTGGGTAATTATAAAGTGCATTAAGATAAATTCATTATTTCTTCTAGAATCTATTTAAAGTGTTTTTTTTTTTGTTTTTTTGTTTTTAAATAATTTCAAAAAAAGTGACATGTTTCAAAATCCGAGTTCAGGCCGTGTGGGATAAGGGTATTAAAATTAAAAATGAACTTAATTTCTTCTAACCCTATTTTCTTAATATAGTCCCCTCCTCTCCAGTCTGGTGTCACTATTTTAAGGGGGCAAAAAAACAATAGGTCGGGATTTTGATTATGATGGGTTTTAAAATGTTTGGAGACGCTGTGGGTCTCCAAACCTTTTCTTATATTCCTTATATGTTCGGAGATTCTGATGTGAAGACATCTGATAGTTCTCCCGACATATAGTAAACCGCAAGTGCATTTCAAGATATTTATTACGCCTTTAGAGAAGCAGGTTAATTTGTCTTTAATGACAAAATCTTTGCCTATAAGCTCTCGAAGATCACTAAAATGTCGTTTTTTACTCTTAGTCAATTTGCAGGCATGGCAGTGTCCACAGCCGTAATAGCCTTTTGATAGCCCTGGAAAATGGTCCGTTGTACGGGGGTTTTCACTACTTTTTACAAGGGTATTTTTCAGATTTTTCGCCCCCCTGTATATAATTTGAGGTTGTGTTGGTAGAATCTTATTTAGGACTGGATCACTTTGTAGCACATGCCAGTATTTTTTTATAACTTTTCTAATATTTTTGCTGTTTCCATTATAGTTACAGATAAGAGGTACTCTGTTTCCATATGGAAGGGCGGTTTTCTTTGTTTTATAAGTCAGTAGTTCTTTTCGTGGTAGGGTTCTTACTTTCTCCATTGTTGAAATCAAATTGTCTACCAGCACAACCTCAAATTATATACAGGGGGGCGAAAAATCTGAAAAATACCCTTGTAAAAAGTAGTGAAAACCCCCGTACAACGGACCATTTTCCAGGGCTATCAAAAGGCTATTACGGCTGTGGACACTGCCATGCCTGCAAATGTCTGGCTTCGAATATGAGAGTGGGACCCACTTCAAACCTGGAATATGCATCCCTATCATCCTCGGGCCGAGGTTAGGGGACGGTTGCGCCCACTAATCGAATTTTGCTACAGGCTCTGTATATCGTACGGGGTCCCCTCTAGGCTGAGGTTAAGAAAGGGCCGCACTCTCTTACCATGCAAACCAGAGTCCCTATCAGTCTCAGACTGATTATAAGTGGAGAGCTCGTCGTCCAAAACCAGGCGAGTTGGGATGAGGTCCTGAGAGAGATTCCCCCTTGACCCTGAAATCACTCTCTGTCTCAGTCACTTGAGAGGTGTACTCAAACTGGGAATCAATAATCCTGCTAATAGTCGGAGTAACACTCCAGCCTAGGGCCGTGTCCAAGAGTCTAATAATGGAGACAGGCCAAGAAACTGCGATAGCTAGAAAAGGTTATGAATTTACAAACAGCCGCATGGATCTGGCGCAAGTCTGAGGAAACGCTAGAGACATTCTCCGCAATCCACGAGAGCCCGGGGAGTCGGAGGAGGCCAAGTCCAGCCTCTCGATGACCTTAGCGATAGGAAAATTGGAATATACGAAAACAAAGAAACGACACTAAGGTGTAGATAAAGGCAAATACGTACCTCGGAGGGAAGGTAAACAGCAGACCGGAAAGCAAAACAAGTAAACCCAACTGAAAGGGCCAGGAGCTAAACCTGACGTAGAAATAACTACCTAGACCTAAGATAGATACCGGAAATGCAGCTAAAGGATTAGTTGCTAAAGACAAGGAAATATTGTGCTCCCCTGAAGGCGTCTGAGCACTGGTCCCTACATGTGCGAAATTCTCCTTGGAGATGTGCCGTCACCGGGCTGGTGTAAACCGTGGTTGCGTGTCCTGGGATCTTTGTAGAAGCCTTGCCCCTCAGGGCATGAGGTTTAGGTGCCGGAGTCAGCCGTGGCAAGCGGCGACATGAGGAAAGGGTCCAGACGTCAAGTGCTCGTGTACGATCACGAGTACCCAGAGACCGGCAGAAAATTACACAGGACCGCTGGAGGAGACTCCGCGGTCCCAGAGCTCGGGGGTCGGAGGCGGCAAGCAGGCTATCAGCCTCCAGAAAACCCCCGAGCGTCACTTACACAGCCCTCAGAAGAAAGGGCAGAACATATATAAAAACGGAGGGAATATCTGGGAGATAGAGCAATCAGAACAGATGAGCAATCAATGATGCATAAAGTTACAGACAATAGTAAGCTCCCAGACAGATTAAACGTAAAATACTGAATATAAGCAATTATATCCTAAAGCCACCCACTAAAAACAGGAGGCAGTGGTACTCTGATCTGTACTGATGCGGAGCAGCAAAGAAAGACGGAATGATTGAGAATGCTTTACTATGGACTGACTGAATGCGCTCACTCTTGCCGCGCATGCGCATTCAGTAGGTGACGTCAGAAGAGGGAGGAGAGTCACCAGCGCCGAGAGAGCCTGGCGCTGGAGAAAGGTAAGCCTTTAACCCCTTCCTCCCTCTTGGGCCCGGCGGAGGGGGACCATGAGGGTGGGGGGGACTCAAAGACCCTATAGAGCCAGGAAAACGAGTTTGTTTTTCTGGCACTATAGTGGTCCTTTAAGCTACATCTCAGAATGAATCTACACATACACTAAATCAAGAACCACAAGGAAAATGGATATTGTACCCCTGTTGGTCATCACTTCGTCACCCAGATTAGTCACTCAATCCAAACCCTCAGGATTAAAGTTCTTAAAGGGAATTTCAAAGACTCTCATGAACAAAAGACATTTGAGATGAAAATGATCACACATTTGAACACCAGAAATGAAGAACTTAATGTAGATCATGGCTTTCTCACACACTACCAAAACTTTATATAAACAAACATCTTAATGTCTTATATAATTATTTTTCAATAATCTCGCTTCACCTTTATTGGATCAATTTATATACATACATATGTGCAGCTATTAACTTGCATGCCCTGCTCTGCTGTTTTCTCTTTTCAACTAGCTTATTGACTCTCCTCTGTTTATTTACTTTTTCTGACTATTCTCAGCCAACCTGCACCTTTCACTTTCAGGCACATCTTCTGCTATTTATGACACCCCACCTATGCCCCCCCGAACCCCTCACCTCCATCCCCTTTGCTAACATCAGTTGTTTTAAGTGTTAAACTCTATCATATTGATCAGTATTGCTTCAGACCTGAGGAAGAGACGAAAACTTTCAAAATCTTGTCTATGAAATATTATGTTAGTCCAATAAGAAAGATATCATTGCTTACTGCAATACTCTGGTATTTTGGCATTATATATATATATTTAGGGCTGGGCCTGTAGTTGTGGGAGGGGTTTGGGTACCCTTTATAAGGGCTTCCAGTCCTCTACCACTTTACCGTTGTTGGTCTGACGAGTGTGTCGAGTGTGACTACTTCCGGTCACTCACAAGTCGCCATTTTGCTGTTTCTTACCTGTGTTCTGGTGATCCTGGTTCCTGGCTCCTGTTCCACTTGATTATACTTACCTGACCGCTCACCAAACACTTCCAGTCCGCTGCAGTTTCCAGCATGCTCATAGACTAATCCCGGTACTGCTCGTTAAACCGTAAGTTAAGACCCAAACCATCGCGCCTCGGTCGCATTCTTTCAGCGTCATCACGGTTTGGGTCTATTTTCAATTCTTACCATTCGTATAGTTTTGTATGTGTTCAGTGGTTTTCACATTAAAACTCATGTACGCATTAGTTTGTTTCTGTCAAGATAAACTAATGCCCAACACGCAGAACTTAAAGGACCACTATAGGCACCCAGACCACTTCAGCTCAATTAAGTGATCTGGGTGCCAGGTCCATCTAGGGTTAACCCTGCAGCTGTAAACATGGCAGTTTCAGAGAAACTGCTATGTTTACAATAGGGTTAATCCAGCCTCTAGTGGCTGTCTCATTGACAGTGAGAAGATACTGTCGTCCATAGGAAAGCATTTAGAAATGTTTTCCTATGGACTGATTGAATGTGTGCGCAGCTCTTGTCTTCTCTTACATCGGGAGAGGGAGGAGAGTTCTCCAGCGCAGAGCCCAGTGAGAGTGGGACCCTGAAGGTGGGTGGGACCTAAAGACCCTATAGTGCCAGGAAAACAAGTTTGTTTTCCTGGCACTATAGTGGTCCTTTAAGTAGAAAATAAAGAAAACCCTAAGACGTATTACCGGTCCTTAGAACTGCCGGATTTAACATATAAAAGGAAAAAGGAGGAGGTAAGCGATAGGTGGCATTCCCATTACCACAATGAGATGCGCCCAGACATGGGCGGACCCGGTGAGTGCCTGCAGACCGGGTAAATATTCGGCGGAATTCCCCTTGTGATGTGATGTCTACTGAATTGTATTGGAAACATTCAAACAACTAAAGCGTAGACTATTCGCACGATTCCTCCCAATTGCCTGCTATAACTGAATCTAACTGTTACACGAATTAAGACAAATTGTATGTTTATTTGTTAAATTTGAGTTTGGGTGCCTCCTACTGGTTATGGATGATATTGCAGTTTACATTTAAATTTTGCAGATTGTAATTCTATTTGATATGTTGGTTTGCTATTTATGGTATTATATCAAACCTGCTATTTAGTTGACATCTTATGTCCCTTTGATGTTCTACCCGCAGGTACATTCAAGGTTGTCATTTTAGGTTGGTAAAATTGGTTTTAAATATTGACCAATTTAGATCATCCCTCCTGGATTTACGTTAGTATCTCAAATTTCTTTAGGTGACAATATCAGACCAGACTGTTTCAATCACAAGGTGTTCTTCCATTCGTGTCAGCATTTGCCAAATTTTCACCTCGCATCTAGAATATGGGTAGGTTACTCTATATTACTTGGGCCCACTCTCTGGCCCACATATATCCTCAGATACTTTCTTACATTTCATCTTTAGGTTGGCGTACGTAACTACTCCCTCCCTCCTTACCCTATTTTCATCATTTCTGATTCTTACTATATCAGGTACAACAAATTTACAATTTCCTATATGATAGTCCTTATTAGCATAGAGTATTGGCTATCAGGGATATAGGTTGTCCAAACAGTTTATGTTTCTGGCCTCTATGCCATAGGCTAGTGGTTCTGCAAGGCCAACACCCATCCTCATACTCAGAGGTATATGCCCATCGGTCCAAAGCATAGATATTCGCCTTGCATGGTTGCTGTCAGGTTATACCTGCCGGGGTTTCGCCGAATTAACCCACTTCCGGGTTCACGGAGCCTTGCCCCGCCCCTTTTTCTGACGCGGTCTTTCCACGCTAAATAGGAAGACCGTGCCAGATTCAAAGGGCTGGATTATTGAACAGGTGTCTGTGAAACTCTTACCGGCTGCTCTATTGAACTAACCGTGTACCGAAATCGCTCTGGAACGACTACCCTCATTCTCCACTCCTCGACCTCGGCTTGTTAAACGGACTTCTATTCCTCCCCTCAACGAATTGATTAATTCGATCTCTCCAGTTACCAGAACTGCCTCTTAAGCTAAGTACTAATTTCTGCAATCAAGTTACTCTCAGTTACAAATAAGAAACTGCTGCTAAGGCTAAATACTGGTTATTTCTATCAAATTGCTCTCAGTTGCAAATAAGAAACTGCTTCTTTATCTAAGTATTTCTTCCTTCAATCAAATTACTCTTTGTTACAAATACTGACCTGCCTCATTGTTAAACTTGCTTGAAGCTATTCTACTACATTTAATTCAACCTAACTCTGCATGAATTCTCTGCACTATCCATAAATTGGGACTGCTTGGCTTTGTGCAAAACTTCTGTGGCTTATTCTTTCCTGCAATTATCAACCTGCTAGAGGGTTTAAAGCTACAGTATCCTCTCCTGCAATTCAGTAACAAAAATAGGTTGAAACTATAAATTGATGTAATTAAAATTTTCTGCAGTTGCGTTCCAATAGTTAAGCATTACAGAATAATCCAGCCTTTTCAATGGAACCAGCAGATATTAACTCACAAGTCTCTGCCCTAACAAATAGAGTTGATACAATTGCTCAGGGCTTACAAGAATTGCAGATTACAAACGAGAGAATATTAACATATGTCAGAGACATACAAGGTCATCTTCCTCATGCCGCTCTTCAATCGGCTAGCGATCCTGCTGTCTGCAATCCAGAAAAATTTTATGGAGATAGATCAAAGTACAGAGAGTTTTTGAATTCCTGCAAACTTCTAATAGCTTTAAGACCTAGATCTTATCTCACTGAAAGATCTAAGGTCTGTTCTGTTATCTCTTTTCTAAGAGGTGAACCTATGGCCTGGGCACATTCCTTTCTAGAGAATGATGATCCCATATTAGATTCATTGGATGAGTTCTTTGAAGCTATGTTTTTATTATATGAAGATCCTTATAAACAAACTACTGCAGATTTAACCATCAGAACTCTACACCAAAAGAATAGACCTGTTGAAGATTATATTGCATAATTTAAAAGATGGGCTACTGAAACCCAATGGAACGACATTACCTTACGCAATCAGTTCCGTCTCGGATTATCCGAAGCTGTAAAAGATGAACTCTCCCGTACCGAACTTCCTCCTACTTTAAACACATTGATCCAACTTTCCATTAGTATTGATAGACGTCTAAGAGAAAGAAGGGCTGAAAAAGTTCTTACTAATTCTACTTGGAGAAAACCCTTCAATCCTCCAAAATTGCCTGAAAAAATTCCTTCTCAAACTGAACCTATGGAAGTAGGTATAATAAGAAGTCCTCTTACTTCTGAAGAAAGAACAAGAAGGAGACAATTAAACCTATGTATGTATTGTGTCTCAAAAGAACATCTAATTCCTGAATGTCCTCTTCTGAAACATTCAAAAGGTGGTAAGCATCATTCATCTACTTCTATATTAAACGTCCTACCAAAAAAAACATCTACTTATTTTTCTATATCTCTCATATTACAGTGGGACACAAAAAGAATTATGACTGAGGCCATAATCGATTCTGGCGCTAATGGAGCCTTTCTTGATTTTTCCTTTGTTACAAAAAATAAAATCCCTTGTGTTCGTAAAACTAACTGTGTTCCAGTCAGAGTTATTGATGGTTCATATATATCCTCAGGACCCATAAAAAATGAGACAATTCCTCTAAGAATGATTACCAACAACGTTCATTCCGAATTTCTTATCTTTGATGTTATTAAATTTCCACTTTATACAGTCATTCTAGGAATTAACTGGTTAAAAATCCATAATCCGTTAATTAAATGGTCTCCTTTCTCCATTTCTTTTACCTCTGACTTCTGTAAAAGAACATGCTTACAACATATCCCCATTCTCCAAATTACTAAAGAACCAGTTATACCTCCATTCTACTCGGATTTCGCAGATGTCTTTTGTAAAAAAGAAGCCGAAACACTTCCACCTCATCTGGTATATGACTGCCCAATAGATCTCATACCCGGATCTCCTATTCCTTATGGCCATATTTATCCACTCTCTGAAAAAGAATTAGAAACCTTAAAAGAATACCTCAATGAAAATCTACGTAAAGGGTTCATCAGACCTTCAACCTCCCCAGCTGCTTCTAGTATTTTCTTTGTGAGAAACAAGGACCAAACAATTCGTCCCATTATAGATTACAGAGCCTTAAACAAAATAACGATTAAAAATCGTTATCCTCTCCCTCTAATAAATGAATTAATTGAAAGGTTGAGAACCGCAACTATATTCACTAAATTAGACCTCCGTGGCGCGTACAACCTTATTAGAATAAAACAGGATGATGAATGGAAGACCGCCTTCCGGACAAGATATGGTCTCTACGAATATCTTGTGATGCCTTTTGGGCTCTGTAATGCCCCCGCAACATTTCAACATTTTATAAATGATATCTTCAGAGACCTATTGGATGTATGTGTTATTATCTACTTAGATGATATCTTAATATATTCCAACAATCTGGACGAACATAGGAAGCATGTAAGATGGGTTCTATCTAGATTGAGAACACACAAATTATACGCTAAACCCGAGAAATGCCTTTTTGAAGTTACTGAATTCTCTTTTCTAGGATATATTATTTCACCTCATTCCCTGAAGATGGATAATTCCAAAATTGAGTGTATCATTAACTGGCCCGTCCCTACTAGTACAAAAGAGTTGCAACGATTTCTTGGATTTGCAAATTTTTATAGAAAATTTATTAGAAATTACTCAGATATATCTCATCCACTTAATCTCCTTAACAGCAGTAAGCGTTCTTTTAATTGGAATGAAAATGCACAAACAGCATTCAACGAATTAAAAAGAAGATTTACAACTGCCCCCATTCTTCAACTGCCTAATCCAACATTCTTAAATGTTCTTGAAGTAGATGCATCAGATACAGCTATCGGAACAGTGCTTTCTCAACAAAAAACACCTCAGGATCCGCTCCATCCAGTTGCTTTTTTTTCACGATCCTTGAGCTCCGCTGAAAAAAATTATCCTATTGGTGAAAAAGAAGTGTTAAGTGTTAAAGCTGCCTTTGAGAATTGGCGTCATCTCCTTGAAGATACAAAACACCCCATAGTGGTTTATACAGATCACAAAAATCTTGAATATCTCTATACTAATAAGACCCTTTCAGCTAGACAAGTTAGATGGAATCTTTTTTTTAACCGATTTAACTTCCAATTAGTATACAGACCTGGAACTAGAAATAAAAAGGCAGACGCTCTCTCTAGAATTCCTCATAAAACTACTGTTGATGATTACTGTGAAGGATTTTTCATGTATTTGCCTGTGGGCCCTGAGTTAAACCTTCTCCCTGCTGTTTAAATGCCTGTATCCGTTCGGTTCAATATGTATGTACCACTTTAAGAACCAAGGGTATGTGTGTGTAATGCATTGCAGAACATTTTTAAAAAGTTGACAGTTGGCAGTTAATTCCTGGAGCTGTGAATAAAGTTCAGTTGACTCCCTGAACGGTGTTTCGTCTGGTTACTGGGGGATTTGGGATATTACCTTCTATTCCAGCGGAGATCTGGGGACTTAATATTGCAGTCCCGTTACAATGGCCTTCCTAACAAAACAATTGGAATTATTTCTTCTCTATATGATGACATAAAGAATTTGAATCAAAAAGATCTTGAACTTCCCAATACACCTATGTTAACAAAAAAGGATGGCATATTTTATTTTAAAGATAGAATTTACATTCCTCCCATAATTAGAAATACATTACTTAAAATGGTTCATGATTCTCCCCTAGCTGGACATCCTGGGATCAAGAAGACACTTGAATTAACTTCACGATATTATTGGTGGCCCCGCCAGGATAAAACTATCAAATCCTATGTCAAGACTTGCCCAATTTGCCAGAGGTCCAAACCTGAACATCATCAACCTTTTGGATTACTACTTAACTTACCCATTCCAGAAAAGCCTTGGCAATCCATTTCTATGGATTTTTTAGTGGATCTCACACCATCTCAACATTTTACCACTATCCTTGTCGTTGTAGACCGCCTCACTAAAATGTCCCATTTCATCTCTTTAAGAAAACTGCCCTCCTCAGCAGAATTATCTAAAGTCTTTATAGATAATATTGTAAAGCTTCATGGACTTCCTTAAGAAATTATTTCAGATAGGGGGACACAATTTACCTCCAAATTCTGGAAAGAGATGTGTTCCTCCCTTCAAATTCAACGTAAACTCTCATCCGCCTATCATCCCCAAACTAATGGGCAAACGGAGAGGGTCAATCAATGCTTGGAACAGTATCTGCAATGTTATTGTTCATACCTACAAGATGACTGGACCACATGGTTACCTATGGCTGAATTTTCTTATAACAATACTATTCACACCAGTACGAAAATGACTCCCTTCTTCTCGAACTATGGCTTCCATCCATCTTCATTTCCCATCCAAACCATTGCTTCATCCAATCCTACTGTTTCATCTAGAAACGATTTTATGTCCTCCCTATTTCTCAAATTACGGGAGAATCTTCAACTCGCCTTAAATAACCAGAAAAAGTTTTTTGACAATAAAAGAAAAATTCCTCCTAATTACAAAATAGGGTTCTTGTCTGGCTCTCTTCAAGAAATATAACCACCAACCGCCCCTCAAAAAAAAATTGAGCTCTCTCTTTCTTGGTCCTTTTCAAGTAATAGCAGTAATTAATGATAACGTTGTTAAACTGAAACTTCCTCCAAGTTTCAAACTTCATCCAGTATTCCATGTCTCCTTGCTTAAACCACATATCCCCGATCCTTTCAATAGGGAAGTGGTGACATCTCCTGAACCTGTCATTGTCCACGGTGAAGAGGAATATGAAATACATAAGATTTTGGATTCATGTGTCCACCGTGGCTCCCTACAATACCTTATTAGATGGAAAGGTTATGGAGTTGATGAAGACACTTGGGAAGATTCATCTGATGTTCATGCAAATAGATTGGTTGCTGCATTCCACAGGCGTTACCTCTCCAAACCAAGGTGAAGTGCACCCAGAGGGTGCCCCATGGGAAGGGGGTACTGTCAGGTTATACCTGCCGAGGTTTCGCCGAATTAACCCACTTCCGGGTTCACTGAGCCTTGCCCCGCCCCTTTTTCTGACGCGGTCTTTCCACGCTACATAGGAAGACCGCGCCAGATTCAAAGGGCTGGATTATTGAACAGGTGTCTGTGAAACTCTTACCGGCTGCTCTATTGAACTAACCGTGTACCGAAATCGCTCTGGAACGACTACCCTCATTCTCCACTCCTCGACCTCGGCTTGTTAAATGGACTTCTATTCCTCCCCTCAACGAATTGATTAATTCGATCTCTCCAGAACTGCCTCTTAAGCTAAGTACTAATTTCTGCAATCAAGTTACTCTCAGTTACAAATAAGAAACTGCTGCTAAGGCTAAATACTGGTTATTTCTATCAAATTGCTCTCAGTTGCAAATAAGAAACTGCTTCTTTATCTAAGTATTTCTTCCTTCAATCAAATTACTCTTTGTTACAAATACTGACCTGCCTCATTGTTAAACTTGCTTGATGCTGTTCTACTACATTTAATTCAACCTAACTCTGCATGAATTCTCTGCACTATCCATAAATTGGGACTGCTTGGCTTTGTGCAAAACTTCTGTGGCTTATTCTTTCCTGCAATTATCAACCTGCTAGAGGGTTTAAAGCTACAGTATCCTCTCCTGCAATTCAGTAACAAAAATAGGTTGAAACTATAAATTGATGTAATTAAAATTTTCTGCAGTTGCGTTCCAATAGTTAAGCATTACAGTTGCATAGAGAGGGCCTCACATGTCATTCCAATACTATCTTCTGCTTTAATTGTCATTTAGAGGCCACAACATTCGGTGGCCTCAAATCTCCTTTGGCCAACGCATAGTTGGAGCCTCTCAAGTCTCTTGGCAACTAACAGGGCCTCTTTTGTCACTCTGTAGTAGTGTAATTTTTTCCCCACTTTGGCCTTAGCTAGCTATCCAGTACCATGTTACATTGTCAAACTTATGGTAAATCATATATATATATATATATATATATATATGTATATATTTCAATATGTCTCATGTTCCCGAAGTGGCAAAAGAACTGTCTATTTCTAGCACCCCAGCTAGGTCATGAACCCCTGTCCATGGAGCAGATGTAACTAGTCCATCTTCTCTAAGGATTAGCAGAGCTCCATAGAAGATGTATCCCTTTTCCGGCTACTGCCAGGATAGCTGAATTATTCAGACTACTCAATAACAACACCGACAACTCGGATGCAGGGGAAGAGTCTAGTGGGTCCCAGTTGCCGGATGTTCATGCAATGATGAACTCTTTAATGTCTTCTATTGGAATTATAGGTGATATACTGGAGATAATAGAAACAGTCTGTGCCTGCTGTCTAATGTGCCTGCTGGGCCAGACAATCCTGATTCTGCGGGTTCATCCGTCACACCAGATAACTCTCTTATCCCATAAAAAGTCCCTAAAGGTATCAACCCATCGCATGTGGTCCCAGCTAATCTCAAGAAAGAAATCCTGGAGGGCAAAGATGTTAACCTGGTCGTGCTCCTAATTGCCTCCCAGGATGTCATTGAGAATAGGACATATGCGTATGGGGACATATCAGTGGTGCCGAGGGCAAGAGATCCTAGGCTGAATAAAAAATTGTTGTAGCGGTACCCCTATGGGCAGAAGGGGTTTCACCGCCAGAGGTATCCTTTTCTCAAGAGTGAGAGGTGCTGTGGTATTCCCAGAGTCATCTGTAGGAGAACCAGGAACAGCTCTTACAAGAGCTAGTGATTGTGATATAGCAGTTTCCCCCAATAAGAGACAGAACTCAGTATTGAGGGTAAGAAGTAGGAAAGTTTAATGATACAGGCTTGATTTATATACAATTTTCCCAACAAAGTTGACACCCAGCTGGACTTTGTTGGGCACCATACATAAAACATACAGGCCAATCAGAAACAGTGTGATCATGAATAACACTCCCACATACTGTACACAATCCCTCCCCTCTGCCTGTGATATAATTACTGAAGACAAAGGACTAACTCAATTAACTTTAACAGAAAAACATACATTTTTAAAATATGGCTCAAGTACCCCAAAATTACACATATTCCCATAAATTATATCCCCTGATAGCACTGATCTGGGTGAACCACATATCCAAAAATCACCCAGATCAGAGAAGGAGTTCAGGAAATTTCTGGAAGTCATATTTGACCGACCGTAAGCATGGCTTCATGCCCAAAACAGTTCCAGAGAATTAGTCTGTGCGGCCGGTCTATTTTCAATGACTAATTTTAGTTCGAATAGTTGAACGGTAACCATTCGTGCACATAACAACAAACGCCGTTCGACTCCAGTCGAAGAATCTAAGTCTCGGAGAAGGTAAAGTTCAGCGGTGTTCGTGCCGTCGCGTGTCCGATTTGAGTTCCATGAACTCAACGACAAAACACAGCTGACCTTGTTTGACTAAGTAAAATGGCCACCGCCACGTGTTCGACTATACGAATGGCGGCCACTTCTACTACTTCGACACTTCGAATGTATTCGAAGTGTAATTTTTTTTGAAGGGAATGAAAGGTTTTTTTTTAGTAAATAAACAAACGAACAAAATGACGAATTTCTAACCCAGAGACAAAGGAACTGTCACAATTGTCTATATCTGAATTTGTGTTACGTTTTGAGATTTATAGGGATGTATATTGCTTGGTTTATAGCTCAATGAAGTGGTCTGGGTCCATCTAGGGTTAACCCTGCAGCTGTAAACATGGCAGTTTCAGAGAGGTTAATCCAGCCTCTAGTGGCTGTCTCATTGACAGTGAGAAGATGCTGGCGTCCATAGGAAAGCATTGAGAAACATAGAAACATAGAATGTGACAGCAGATAAGAACCATTCGGCACATCTAGTCTGCCCAATTTTCTAAAATACTTTCATTAGTCTCTTATATCTAAGATAGCCTTATGTCTATCCCATGCAAAACCTCTATCACTTCAGCTGGAAGGCTATTCCATGCTTCAACTAACCTCTCAGTAAAGTAATACTTCCTGATATTATTTTTAAACCTTTGCCTCTCTAATTTAAGACTATGTCCTCTTGTTGTGGTAGTTTTTCTTCTTTTAATATGGTCTCCTTTACTGTGTTGATTCCCTTTATGTATTTAAATGTTTCTATCATATCCCCCCTGTCACGTCTTTCCTCCAAGCTATACATGTTAAGATCCTTTAACCTTTCCTGGTAAGTTCTATCCTGCAATCCATGAAACAGTTTAGTAGCCCTTCTCTGAACTCTCTCTAAAGTATTAATATCCTTCTGAAGATACGGTCTCCAGTACTGCGTACAAAACTCCAAGTGAGGTCTCACCAGTGTTCTGTACAATGGCATGAGCACTTCCCTCTTTCTACTGGTAATACCTCTCCCTATACAACCAAGCATTCTGCTAGCATTTCCTGCTTCTCTATTACATTGTCTGCTTATCTTTAAGTCTTAGAAATAATCACCCCTAAATCCCTTTCCTCAGCTGTTGAGGTTAGGACTCTATCAAATATTCTGCCCTTGGGTTTTTACATCCAAGATGCATTATCTTGCACTTATCTCCATTAAATGTCAGTTGCCACAACTCTGACCATTTTTTCTAGTTTACCTAAATCATTTGCCATTTGGCTTATCCCTCCTGAAACATCAACCCATGTGTCAGGCCGTATCTGTTCCGGCGTTTCCGGTATGCGGAGCCGGCCCCTCCCCCTTTCTGACGCAGCTCTCTTACGCTATATAGAGAGACCGCGCCAGATTCAAACCGCTTGTTGATTCTCGGACCTACTTCCGCATTCAAACGCTGGCTGAGCTCTTCGTTCACAAAGTTACCAAACCTTTGACTATTATAAAGGATTTTGCCTTCTCTGTACCTCTGACCACGGATTGTATTGGAGTCTCCTGAAAACCGAACTGTATATATCATTCATCCCTTGGATTCAAGCTATATATTTCCCATGGAGGACAACTCCCATCAATCTTAAGTATACTAATTACTCTGATCTCTGAAGACTTACTTACTAATGAACTGTTTCTTGCTTGCTATAATCTTCAGTTACTTCCTAATGCATTGTTATTTGCATGCTATAATCCTCAGTTACTAAAATATTATTGCATTCATTAAGACTTCGCTTTCTTCACTAACTGCCTGCAACCACCACTTTGCTTTAAAGCTACAGTATCCTTAATAATTTTCCACTTTCTTGCTATAGTAATTAAGGAGTTCTACAAGCTGCAGTTGAGTTCCAATTCTAAAACCCCTTGTAGCATAACACCATGGTGGGAAGCTGTGATTAAATCTTTGTTAGACAATTTCTATACCGGGGGAAATACACATTTCCTGCTGTGGAATTTTATATTGACAACTGAATTGTTCAAGGAATGTTGACTTCGTTCTATGGAAGAAATGGCTTCTGTTCCTGTCTTGCAGGGGCTGTGCGGTGTTCTATTAGTAAAAAAACAATAATATTCTTACTAATTTAAATGACCTGTATTCATGCATGTCAGCATCATTGTTAAGGCAACAACTGTTTTCATCATTACACATATGCTTTATAAAACAAATTTGAACCACTCTTTACTTGCATGGCAATTTTTTAGGCAGATGCCTGTAAGAACACTGCACTGTTATTTGTGTATTCTATAAAATATGCACATTGTTGGTGAAACTGTTAGTTTAATTCACTTTTTCATTCATTTTACATTTCTAAGATTTTCTGGTCCTCTTGATGTTCATCAGTCATTCAGGTAATACTGAGCAATCTCGTTGTTCTTATAATTCTGTATAGTTTTAAATTGCAAATGACTCTTAGCTGATCATTATTTTTCAGTTTTGTCAAAGTTATTTGCAGCAGTTAGAGCTAAAAATAAACTGGATGAAAATGAACAGGATAAACAAAATATTGAATTAATGATGTTGTTTAATCTTCTAAGCAAGCATATAAATCTTCTGCTATTAGTTTTATTATAATTATTTTAGTACTTAAGTTACTTTTGTCTTATTACTTTTTATGCAGCTGCAACATTTTAACAAACATGTCAGTTTTTCTGCTTATATCACAGTTGATATTAAACATTGAAATGATTACATCTGCTCCGAGCACAACATACGAAAGATTTAATTTATTTGTTGTAAAACGCTGGGCAAGATAGGTTATACTAGGTAAAATTATGATTGTGTTCAAGCTGTTATGGTGTGATTGTATCAGTAATAGATATAAGTTCAGCAAACCAATTTCAGTTCAATCTGTCCTTGTATAGCTTTAGGGCCTTTATTTGGGGTATAGATTTAAAAACATATTAAGATGAAGAGATATAAATCAAAACTAAAGCAGAAGTGAAAATTAATTACAAATAAAAAAATAAAAATTGTGCATGTTTTTATTTGACATTTTATAATTTCTGTTTTGTAGAATGTCAGCATTAATCAAACCTTGTCCTTGACTAAAATGTTATAGCACGACCAAGTAAACATATCTACAAAATACATCCACATTTAAAGAGGATTATCATGATGTGCTTTTTCATTCTTTTTGCACCCTTATACATTCAAGCCTTGCCAAATATTTGTTTGCAAGCATATAGAGGGGCTTGAGTGTAATCTGCAGAAGGCAAAATTTACAATCTTATGCTATATACATTAGGATACTCTACATACATGTATGTAGTGTAAGGGTGGATGTTTTTTGTCTATAACATCATATGCATATAGTGTGTAAATGCATATACATTGTGTCTAGATCTATGTATTAAAAGCATTGTTTTGCATAGTATGTGCATTTAGAGATTATATAAATGTACCTACATTTATATATATATATATATATATATATATATATATATATTGCTCAAAAAAATAAAGGGAACATTTAAACAACACAATGTAACTCCAAGTCAATCACACTTCTGTGAAATCAAATTGTCCACTTAGGAAGCAACACTGAGTGACAATCAATTTCACATGCTGTTGTGCAAATGGGATAGACAACAGGTGGAAATTATAGGCAATTAGCAAGACACCCCAATAAAGGAATGGTTCTGCAGGTGGTGACCACAGACCACTTCTCAGTTCCTATGCTTCCTGGCTGATGTTTTGGTCACTTTTGAATGCTGGTGGTGCTTTCACTCTAGTGGTAGCATGAGACGGAGTCTACAACCCACACAAGTGGCTCAGGTAGTGCAAATTTGCTTGTGTCTGCTCAAACAGTCAGAAACAGACTCCATGAGGGTGGTATGAGGGCCCGGCATCCACATGTGGGGGTTGTGCTTACAGCCCAACACCGTGCAGAACATTTGGCATTTGCCAGAGAACACCAAGATTGGCAAATTTGCCACTGGCGCCCTCTGCTCTTCACAGATGAAAGCAGGTTAACACTGCGCACATGTGACAGATGTGACAGAGTCTGGAGATGCCGTGGAGAATGTTCTGCTGCCTGCAACATCTTCCAGCATGACCGGTTTGGCAGTGGGTCAGTAATGGTGTGGGGTGGCATTTCTTTGGGGGGCCTCACAGCCCTCCATGTGCTCTCCAGAGGTAGCCTGACTGCCATTAGGTACCGAGATGAGATCCTCAGACCCCTTGTGAGACCATATGCTGGTGCGGTTGGCCCTGGGTTCCTCCTAATGCAAGACAATGCTAAACCTCATGTGGCTGGAGTGGACATCATGTCTCGCTCCATCCACCAACGTCACGTTGCACCACAGACTGTCCATGAGTTGGCAGATGCTTTAGTCCAGGTCTGGGAGGAGATCCCTCAGGAGACCATCCGCCACCTCATCAGGAGCATGCACAGGTGCTGTAGAGAGGTTATACAGGCACGTGGAGGCCACACACACTACTGAGCCTCATTTTGACTTGTTTTAAGGACATTACATCAAAGTTGGATCAGCCTGTAGTGTGTTTTTCCACCTTAATTTTGAGTGTGACTCCAAATCCAGACCTCCATGGGTTGAAAAATTTGATTTCCATTTTTTAATGTGATTTTGTGTGATTTTGTTGTCAGCACATTCAACTATGTAAAGAACAAAGTATTTCAGAAGAATATGTAATTCATTCAGATCTAGGATGTGTTATTTTTGTGTTCCCTTTATTTTTTTGAGCAGTGTGTATATATATATATATATATATATAATATACAGGTAGTGCAGAATTATTAGGCAAGTTGTATTTTTGAGGATTAATTTTATTATTGAACAACAACCATGTTCTCAATGAACCCAAAAAACTCATTAATATCAAAGCTGAATATTTTTGGAAGTAGTTTTTAGTTTGTTTTTAGTTTTAGCTATGTTAGGGGGATATCTGTGTGTGCAGGTGACTATTACTGTGCATAATTATTAGGCAACTTAACAAAAAACAAATATATACCCATTTCAATTATTTATTATTACCAGTGAAACCAATATAACATCTCAACATTCACAAATATACATTTCTGACATTCAAAAACAAAACAAAAACAAATCAGTGACCAATATAGCCACCTTTCTTTGCAAGGACACTCAAAAGCCTGCCATCCATGGATTCTGTCAGTGTTTTGATCTGTTCACCATCAACATTGCGTGCAGCAGCAACCACAGCCTCCCAGACACTGTTCAGAGAGGTGTACTGTTTTCCCTCCTTGTAAATCTCACATTTGATGATGGACCACAGGTTCTCAATGGGGTTCAGATCAGGTGAACAAGGAGGCCATGTCATTAGATTTTCTTCTTTTATACCCTTTCTTGCCAGCCACGCTGTGGAGTACTTGGACGCGTGTGATGGAGCATTGTCCTGCATGAAAATCATGTTTTTCTTGAAGGATGCAGACTTCTTCCTGTACCACTGCTTGAAGAAGGTGTCTTCCAGGAACTGGCAGTAGGACTGGGAGTTGAGCTTGACTCCATCCTCAACCCGAAAAGGCCCCACAAGCTCATCTTTGATGATACCAGCCCAAACCAGTACTCCACCTCCACCTTGCTGGCGTCTGAGTCGGACTGGAGCTCTCTGCCCTTTACCAATCCAGCCACGGGCCCATCCATCTGGCCCATCAAGACTCACTCTCATTTCATCAGTCCATAAAACCTTAGAAAAATCAGTCTTGAGATATTTCTTGGCCCAGTCTTGACGTTTCAGCTTGTGTGTCTTGTTCAGTGGTGGTCGTCTTTCAGCCTTTCTTACCTTGGCCATGTCTCTGAGTATTGCACACCTTGTGCTTTTGGGCACTCCAGTGATGTTGCAGCTCTGAAATATGGCCAAACTGGTGGCAAGTGGCATCGTGGCAGCTGCACGCTTGACTTTTCTCAGTTCATGGGCAGTTATTTTGCGCCTTGGTTTTTCCACACGCTTCTTGCGACCCTGTTGACTATTTTGAATGAAACGCTTGATTGTTCGATGATCACGCTTCAGAAGCTTTGCAATTTTAAGAGTGCTGCATCCCTCTGCAAGATATCTCACTATTTTTGACTTTTCTGAGCCTGTCAAGTCCTTCTTTTGACCCATTTTGCCAAAGGAAAGGAAGTTGCCTAATAATTATGCACACCTGATATAGGGTGTTGATGTCATTAGACCACACCCCTTCTCATTACAGAGATGCACATCACCTAATATGCTTAATTGGTAGTAGGCTTTCGAGCCTATACAGCTTGGAGTAAGACAACATGCATAAAGAGGATGATGTGGTCAAAATACTCATTTGCCTAATAATTCTGCACTCCCTGTATGTTCAAGTAGAGATTGTAGCCGTATTAGTCCAGTGATTTAGATGTAAAAAACAGATAAAATTCTTATCTTGTAATACCTTTTTTATTGGACTAACAGAATTTTTTAATGACAAGCTTTCGGGAGAACCTCCCTTTCTCAAGTCTGAAGCATTTCTGAGCAAAACGACACATAGAATTCAAAGTTGAGTTGTGATACAGGGGTTAAGGCGACATTAGTGTAGATAAGACACAGGTTTGTTAGAAAATAGACACCATCTTAGCAGAGGGTCATAAATATCTTGTTGAAGAGCAGAGTGAGGGGAGAGAGAGGGAAAAGAAAAACAAACAAGCAGACAGTGCACAGGATGGTACACTTTATACATGCGCACACACACACAGAAATATGTATATGTAAACGCATAAACACATGTACATATACATAAACACATATACATACATGCACATGGACTCATATACACAAAGATAAATGCACAGTAATATATAGAAGCATTCATGCATACGAGTATGGGAAAGCATAGGTCTACACATAGTACTTTGTATATAGATAAAATAAACATATAGGAATGCATTTTAAAGTGTTGGTACATATGACAGAATAGTAAGATAATGCTGGGAGAGTGTTCATGTAAAGTGTTGGTAGTGGGACAGGAATCCCAAATCAATATTTAGTCCTCTATTCTTGCTGTTAAACCATTTACTCCTTCTGACGTTTTGCTCAGAAATGCTTCAAACTTGAGAAAGGGAGGTTCTCCCGAAAGCTTGTCATTAAAAAATTATTTTAGTCCAATAAAAAAGGTATAACATATAATATATATATGTAAAAAACAGATAAAATTCTTATCTTGTTATACCTTTTTTATATATATCCTTGCCCACCTTTCCCCTGGTTTAATAAAATTAACCCCTTCCTTGTCAAATGATCACTGACTACATTTTACTGTCATCTGATATTTTTTTTTTAACCCCTGAAGGTTATTTTTTTTTTTTTAACCCTCAGTGGTTAAATTTATTTGATTAATTAATTTGAATATTTTAAAATTATATATTTAACTAGCAGGGGAGGGTGGAAGTTAGTTGGGAATTGGGGTATTTGGTGTTAGGCTAGCTAGGGGTTAACATTAAAAAAAGTTTTAAAATAAGCTTTAAAAAGTTACAAAGAAAGTAAAAATGTTTTAATAACTCTTTTTCTTTGTTAGACAAATATTAAACAGTAATAATCATTTGGGTTCATCAACATTATTCAAGTCGCAACAAACTGGATCAATATTTCCAAATGTTACAATAGGTCTGCATGTATTGAGTTTCTCAATGTAAACATTTTTAAAACATTAATATCTGGAAATATAGTCATGAGTTGAACCCTTTGTCAAAGATTAAACATCAAAAGATAAATAGTACATTACAGTGAAAAAAAAACACATAAAAAACACTTACAACTTAAAAAATATCGGGTCAACCATCCAGATCTGGGAGGTGGACAGAATCAATGCTGTTTCTTTAATATATTCATTTAAAAATTAGAACTAGAGCCATTTTCGGAAAGTTATTATCAGCAGTTTATCTTATAGGTGCATCTATGCCAGGGTTATTGTTTTTAGTAAGGCATAGGTATTCTATTCTTTATACTAATCAAACCATTTTTTCCATATCTTATTATAAGAGCTGATATTATTATCGTTGAAGTAAACTGCCTTTTCCATTAGACCTTGATATTGAATCTGGGTTTTAATCTCTGTTATAGAGGGAGATATATTCTGTTTCCATTTTCTGGCAATACAGAGTTTGTCAGCCATCAAAACATGTATAGTCAAATACTGAGAGGATTTATCAATTTTTGGGAAGTCTAGATGGAATAAAATTATTTCTGGAGATAGAGTAATATTTAATTTTAAATCAATATAAAGTTTAGATACTTCCAATTTAAGAATATCCAATCCCATACAATTCCACCACACAAGTTTGAATGAGCAACATTCTTTATTGCATCGCCAACAGATATTTGAGGAGTTTGTTTGGAATTTACATGTTTTCGTAGGGACCATATACTATCTATGAATAAGTTTGAGGTATGTTTCCTGTATATTTATACAATGGACCGTTTTCCTTAAAGCTTCAAATACTTTTAACCAATCCTAAAAAGTATAGAATATGTAGAATATAGAATATAGTTATCACCATCTCTCTTCAGACCTTGCGCAAGCTCTATGGATAAGCACGATATATAAATGTATATAGCTAGACATGTAATATATATTATGTCTATATATAAATATATATATATATATATATATATATATATGCTCACGTGTATTCATACACATATGCACTGTTTATAGTCAAACTATTGTGTACTCACTGTTATGTATACACTATGCGATTAGTTACACTCGGTTCCTGTTACATACCTCAAGGTCGTTTTCAATTACTATAGACACCTCGCCTATGGACTATTTTGCGTATCTACAAGTGTCTCGACCAGATCTATACGAAAAATTCCACCATATATGCTTCATACCGGCCTTTGATATTCTGGGATCAGTTTAATATTTAAGGTCATCTGGGTCTTTTATTATACTTTGATTTCCTTTTGCTAGAGTTATCACTAAAATATATGTATTATGGAATAGTGGTTCTTACATTATCTACCTTACAATCACACTGCTGCATTTTTCACAGTATTGGCAACTTCATTCTGTTTACATACACTTTCCTCTATCGTGTAATTTTTGGTTTGTGTTTAGATCTTAAATTGCTGTCCACTTTTTGGCACTATGTTTCTAATCACTTATTACTTACCTTTCATTAATCCTGCAAGGTATCTCTATTCAGTTAATTTCATATGCATTTGTTTCAAGTCACCACAAAAGTAACTTGCATTAAGAAACTACCTACCCCATTACAACAACCACTTACTCTATAGATCGTTACTTTTAGTGTTGTCTGGCTGATGGGTTCCATAGGTGACCATAGGTAGATTTTCTGCTTCTTGTGCCATTACATAGCTTTCCCACTAGGCCAACTCCCATCCTCAAAATACGAAGGTACTTCGACCCTCGGGCCAAATCATGGTTAGTGCCTCACATATCAGCCCTCTTGGCAAAAACAGTTAGGGCCTCACCTGTCACGGCCAATCTGTCTTGAATCTTGTTAATTGTCACAGACAGGCCAACACGCCACAATGTTTGGTGGCAAACTTACCCAACGGGTCAAATCCTAGTGTCACGGCCCCTGGCTTGCCAACATGTGCATCCGTGCCCGACCGGCACCACCGCACCAACTCACTGAGCTTACCTGCTCAGCGGCGAGCCGGGAACCGTTCCTACACGCCGCTTGGATAAATCCATGATGGCGCCGACCATGAGGATGCGTCCATCCATGGCTCCACCCCCCAAAATTATACGAATGTGCGCGTGACGTCACAACGTCAACGCACGCACATGTTCTGGGGTCAGAGGTCACCCTCTGACCAATCAGAGCCTAGAGAGGGATATTTAAATTCCTAATTCACCCTAGTACCTTGCCCTGTCATGGTTTCCTGTTCCTGGTTCCCTAGAGTGCGTTTATCTTTGTGAATTTTACTTCCTGGTATCCTGATCTTGGCTTTTCCCTGGTTATTCCGAATTCTGGTTCCCCTGACTTGGCTTGTTTAAATGGTATCTGAGTATTTCTAACTTCCTTGACCTCGGCTTTCCCTTTGACCATTCTCTATCTCTAGCGTATTAGTCCTGCCATTCTAAGGTCCGGTTTACGCTCTGTCCTTTTATTTCCCTTCCTTTTGTATGTATATGTTTACATAGTTTCTGCGTGTTGGACCACACTAGCAGCCGTGACACCTAGTTAGAGCCTCTCATTGCCAATGTAGCTTAATTGTTGTGCCACTTGGCATAGCATAGGCCAGCCAGTACCAGGATATTATACATTTGCCACCACTAACATTTTCTCTTTCAGTTGTGGTTATTAATACTTCTAGGAATTGCAGAAGAGAAGAGATTTGAGGGGCTGACAGATGTTAGCCCTCAGATCCATTTCAGAACAACTAACGAGACATGAGACTTAGGAAAGACAGTATTTCATTATAACAAATATTATAGAGCACCGCACACAATCAATAGTTAATTGTCATATAATTAGCACGGCTTAAAGGTTGTGATATCATTTATCAATACTGACACGTTCAATTCCTATATAAAGTGCTTCCTGAAATTTATATATTTATAGTGTTGGGAAATTATCTTTAATTTTAACATGGGAGACAAATTAAATAGTGTGAGTGCTAAATTAACTAAAGTGTATTTTATTAATATTTTGTAAGAGCATTGTGAATATGTATCATGCAAAATTAATGTGCTAAACACAATTCAAACAAATGCAATATTAAAACTAAATAATTAAACTGGTTTTAATGTTGTGACTGATCAGTGGATATTAATCAATAAACAGTGAAAAAAATGTCCATGTTTATCCATTTAAGTTTGCAAAAAAATTTGGTGTGACAAACTCCCCTCTCCAAGTGAGTTTGCCACAACCTCCTGGAGGAGCCTGCTTGCTAGCCTCCTGCCCACAGACATGGGCCCTGCAGGGAAACCTGCAAGAGACTACCAAACTTGACCAACTGTTAGCACTGATTTCCCTGGAACTGTTTTGGGCATAGGACCATGTGCACGGTCGGTCAAAACTATGACTTCTAGGAAATTCCTGAACCCCTGCTCTGATCTGGGTGATTTTTGGATATGTTGTTCACCCAGAGCAGGGCTATCAGGGGATGTGGGGATATGTTGTGTTTTTTTTTTCTGCCTGGAGATAATTGAGTTGATACAGTAATTAACTCAATTATCTCCCATGCAGAGGGGAGGAATTGTTTGCCTTGTGTGGAAGTGCCTTACATTGTAAGTGTGTTGTTATTGCTGTAACAAACCGTTTTGCCCACAAGAGGTTAAAACCTGTTTAGGCGATATTCCCCCTTCCAGATATACAGGCAGCTACTGCAATCCCGAATCTCCCGAACTGCAAACATACGAATCCTCCAACTCCCGAACAGGCAACACACGAATACTGGAAACAGCCGAACAGGAAAAACCATAAAAAAGGTTTACACTCCTGGCAGTCAGCATACAATCCAATTCCCCCGATAACGAGACAACACTTCGTTTTGATGGTCAAGCAGAATCTGGTTTACTGGGGCTAACTGCCCGGCTTTTATGCAGGTCTCCCACCTGGTGGACACTCCCCTAGGGGACCAGATGGGAAACTGGAAAACATATTGGCCCTTAGCCAATCACATACATACACCTTTAAACACTCCCACAATTACATCACAATCCCTCCTCTCTGTCCTGGAGATAATTGAGAAGTAATCAAATTATCTCCAAGGACAGAGGCAAAACTCCATTACACACATTTTCAGTAAAAGACATAAAAGTACACACAGTCACATTTATTACATAAAACATGTACATCCTACCTATCACCAGATAGCTTAGATCTGAGCGCACATTACTACCAAATGGTGCTCAGATCACATACATACAGTTCAATCGCCATGGAGCCAAAGTCTTTCACATAGTCTTTCGTTACACGAATAGGCTCCATGGCTTAGCTACCTGGGTGATGCTGTTCATCCGGTTAAACTACCATTCAGCCAGACATATCTTTTCTTGCCAACCGGGTGTGGGAATTAGAACAGGATTATGTTTGCCTATTCCAACGGGTAACGCCGCCTATGGACTGTGTACCACCGGGAGTGTTGAGTTTTGTCCCTCCTCCCCAGCAACTAAGCCTGTCATGGAATTCATGGGAATCCAAAAAGTAAAAGGTGATTGGAGAGGGGGAGATTTCATTAAAAAAATTGGACAGGTGGAAATGAAATGGATATACGTATTAAATGACACCCAAAGTTCTAAACAACGATTTTGAAATCTGTCATTTTTTGAAGTAACCAGATATACCTTTAACCCCTTAAGGACATATGACATGTGGGACATGTCATGATTCCCTTTTATTCCAGAAGTTTAGTCCTTAAGGGGTTAAATATCCTTTCACTGCCTCCCTGTCTACTATATTATTAATTATGCATTTTTTATTATACATTTTTAATATTCATTTTTTATTATACATTTTCAATATTCATTTTTAATATTCAATTTTAAAGATTTGTATCCCTATGGATTCCATCTCTATGAATATAATCATGTGTAAATCATGTGTAAACCACTTTGAGCATGCATGATCACTGTCACTTTAAACCCCTTTTTTTATTCATGCACTGCCACTTTAAAAACTTGAATGTGCTATATTCTTGCTAGTCCTGAACAACCTATAATAGGCACCCACAGACTTAATATTATTTTCATCTGCAATTGATTAAAACACTTTTTTTGTTGAAGCAATAAGGATTCTAATGTACATCTATTTATCTTCTTTTTCCCAAACCATAGCTATTCTTTTCATTTTGAACAAGAGAGGCATAAAGGAGATATCTATATTTACCCATTATAAATGTGTTAAATGTGTTGCTTTTAAAGATTAGCTTCTTGATTTTTATTGACCTTATTCTATTTCTTTGGGAAATTTTGTATATTAAATGTCTTTGTATATTATTTTTTTCCCCTTTGCTATGCATTACTATGTTGCTGCTATATGGACTCTTAACTGTATGAATATATATATATATATATATATATATATATATTATTTTTTTTAAATTCTTTATATTGCATGCTAATATTTCTTGAATTACAAAGACAGGAGTAATAGATGTAACATGGCATAAAACTGGTTCAAAGAGATTACAAAACTTGTCTAGTGAAGTTGCACACAATTTTAGAATTTTTTAACATGTTGCGTTACAAGTACTAGTATCAGTTTCAGCGGGTACTCCCATGCCAATAGCCCTTTTGGGGGGCACGGCTGTCAAGTGAGGTCGCTTCCATGTCGGTGGGGATATAGTGGTTGGGCCCTCGTTGCACTTTAAGGTGCCGTGGATTAATAATGACCCGTAGGTATACCGGCTGAGGTTCCGCTAGTGCGATTGTGAGTCCCCTCTGTAACTCTGTAAAGCTTGGGATGACATGGGGCGAGACTAGGCTGTCTATAGTTTTGTGGTGCGAGTTATCAAAGCCTTGGGAGCCGACTTTTGCGCCTCTGAGACTTTAAATGGCTATGGGCCGCTGCACTGTGTGAAATATATTGTGTTTAACTGGAAGTATGCTGTATGTTTGGTGGGTGCCTCTAACCAAGGGGGCAATGGGGGGGGGAGGAGGGGAGGGAGGGAATCATGATATTTTATTGTGGTTCCATGCCACCTCCACTCAGCCCGGTCATGGCTCCTGTTTAGGTAGGGTGGTGGGCTGTGTGTTCTCATACAACATGAGAAACTTTAGTTAGATTGAGAATCCTAACTAAACCTTGTCGTTTATATAAAAAATTGTGTCATAACTTTATATAGTAAACCAATAAAAAAAATTTAAAAAATCAGAACATCGTAACAAATCTCAGTTCTGCTGGGACTGCATCCGCTTTGGACAGCATACGAGAACAACAGTGCAGTTGCCGTCAGGGTGCTGTATTCGTGCTTCCTAGGGACCGAGATGTGAATGAGTCCGCTGTGGCAGGATCTCCCATCTGGGATGGGCTAGTCGTGGCCCTGGTCTTGGGTATGTCCGTGAGCCCCACTGAAGTGAGGATTGCGGGTATATCTGCCTCCGACGTGGCTCTGTAGGTGTTAGCCCTCACCTCACAGACGCACTGCACACCTTACAAGCAGCCCACCACTACGCCTTTTGGGAAAGGCCATTGTGGGTGAGCGTCAGGACCCTGGGCGCCCCCCAGCGATATTGTATTCCTGCCATTCTCAGGTGGCTGGTAAGATGGTACATCATTTTCTGCCAGTGCAGCATTGCCCTTGTTAGGTCTTGGAAGAAGAACAATTGGGCATTTTCAAACGCCAGGGGTGTCTTGCCTCTCACCACCGTCATTATGATGGTTTTGTTGTGCAACGTGGCACAGCATATGATGACATCTCAAGCTTCTGTGGGTGGTGAATTGGGCCCTGCCGGTAATCGGTATGTGCTCTCCAGTATAATTTTACGGGCAGCTGTAGGAGACAGGATGGTGTTCATGAGTATCCTGAGGAAGTGAGGCAGTTCAGCTGGTGTGATCATTTTGGACACCCCGCAGAGCTTGATGTGGTTGCGGCGCAGGCGGTCCCCTTGGGCGGATACCTGTACCGCTAATGCCTGGTGGGCTGCTTGTAAGGTGTGCAGTGCGTCTGTGAGGTGAGACACACCGTTGTTTATTTGAAGACTGTTCTCCTCCATGACCTTAACCCTGTCCGTTGTTTGGCAGGCCTCCGCCTTTAGTGTGCCTATATCTGTGGCTATTAAGTCTTGGAGCTTGTTCATCCAATGTTGGAGGTCTTGTTTCGTGGGCAGGGTGTGATCCCCTATTACAAGGGCTGTGGGCATGTTGGTTTGTTCCCCTTCTGCCCGTACTGCAGGTGCATGGGCTGGTGGTGTAGGCGGCGTTGGAGCAGTGGAGGCCTCTGCAGCCGCCATTTTAGGGGTTGGAAGAAGGGCATCTATTTGTTCCTCTCGGTGCCCCGAGTCGTTGCGTGGTCTTAGTTTGGCCGGATGGTAAATAGGTTTCGTGATTTTTGCATATTATGAGTATCGCGGTTGGAAGCCTACAGAGATGGCGTCCGGTCAGTTTCAGTTCCAAGTCCCACCCCACCAACTGTATGAATATTTAATTAACTCTTTTCAACAAAATTTCGAGCAAACCATTCAAATGCTCGCCTTTTGGGACAAGCTAATAAGGTCTATTAAGGAGACCTATTGAAAAGGGCAAATACATGTGAACAGACTTTAAATACCCATATCCAAGATGGCGACAGCAGCTTTACGTCCCGTAGAAGCTGGTGGAAGCGGCGAAATGCAAAGACGTCAATAAGGGGGCGGAGACTGCAGCAGCTTGGAGAACCACGCTGATTTCCAGCTCTTGAAGCACAACGTTTGCTTCCACATCACTCCATGAAGCCAGAGTCTCCAGCTACCTCATTTGAATAAGCCGGGCAGTGAGTAGTGGTGTATGCCGATCCAAACTCACCACTCTTTTCTGTAAGAGTCAGTTTTTCTAGTGTACAGTGTATGTTTTTTTAACTATGTAAATACCTTTGTTGTGATTAAATCTTTTGTACCTCATATATGATATTGACCTCACCTAATCAATCTATATATTTCCTTAACCCCTTATTTGGGAATAAACTGTGGGAATATTATTAGAAAGTTCTTACAACCTACACTATTATGTGTTCTTTATGTATTTTTTGCATTGCTGAATACAACATCTGGAAGTCATCTACTGAATAATAAGTATCACCTTGCACAAAATTTATATTAAGGGCTTAAACAGCCACTTCATATAATATACTGCTCCAGCCCTACAGGAATGTTGGGCAGCCTACCCAGATCCACGGATGCCCATTCCCAGCCATGGTCCAAGTGCAGGAGAGGGAACTATAGCCTCTACTGTCCTTCCAGCAGAAGAGCTTGCATCTGGGCAGAGCACAGCTGGCCTCTTCCCTACCTACCCCTTTGTTCTGGGGCCTGATCTCCCACCAGGCACGGATAAGGGAAACTGCACCATCCGCCCCCAGCAACAATTTGGGGAGTGTGTCCAGGTTGTTCCCCTCCAGGACACTGGATCTACAAATGGGCACTTGTGGCAGGAGGCCATCTGGATGACTACGCCTTTTGGGAAAGGCCACCAGACTATCACAGACCCAGACCGATTGGGTCTGGATAGTCTCCATGGGAGGGAGAAGATATGTGACAAACTCCCCTCTCCAAGTGAGTTTGCCACAAGCTCATGGAGTAGCCTGCTTGCCAGCCTCCTGCCCACAGACTATGGGCCCTGCCAAACTGTTAGCACTGATTTCCCTGGAACTATTTTGGGCATAGGACCATGTGCACGGTCGGTCAAAACTATGACTTCCAGGAAATTCATGAACCCCTGCTCTGATCTGGGTGATTTTTGGATATGATGTTCACTCAGAGCAGGGCTATCAGGGGATGTGTTGTGTTTTGGGGTACTTTTGGGACATTTTAGAAATGTGTGTTTTTTCTGCCTGGAGATAATTGAGTTGATACGGTAATTAACTCAATCATCTCCCAAGCAGAGGGGTGGGATTGTTTGCCTTGTGTGGGAGTGCCTTACATTATAAATGTGTTATTGGTTTGGAAGTTTGAGTCATGTGCCCAACAAGGTCCACCAGGGTGTCACCTTTGCTGGGAAACATAAAAGGCCAGTGTGCCTCCATTAAAATTCTATTCCAGCTTACACTGCAAAATTGTGTTGTCCTGTTTTTGGAGGGAAAGAAGATCTACTCCTGTTCCAGCTTGCAGGGGATTCAATGGGGAAAGTCTTTGTAAGGCCTAGAGTTAATTCCCCATTCGGTTCCAGGAAGGAGCAGTTCCAGGGCCCCAGTCAAGCCACGGCGACTGTGGGCAGAAGTGTTGCGGTTTGTCCCCTGTTCCTGCTATGCTCTCTGGACTAGGAAAGGTCTACCCACTGGAAGCTGCATCCTGGTCTTGGGTCGAGGGTGGGTGGAGGACAGCGAGACCCCAACCAAGCTGCGGCTGTTCGTGGGGGTCTACGGTGGTTATGGTATCCCAGTGCAGTGATTACGGTACTTGCAAGTACTAGGAAGCAGCGATTGACAGAGGTACCCGGTTGGGCGTGCCGGGCGGTTACATTTGTTTTTTTGCAAACTTTGAGCTGGCAGATTTTCAAGTCAATGGATGATATTTCCTTTACATAAATTGTAGTTATGAAATGCTAACAATACTACTTGCAGCGGTCTTTTGAGTGTATCAATCCCCTATGCAAAATGTTGGTTACTTGTATTTAATGCAAGCTTTCTTAACTCATATATATTCTACAAAGAACATGTAGAAATGTTACCAAATTGCTTAGTTGATGATCTAATCTTTTGGGAATATTATTTTAGCAGCCAAAAGAATAATTGGTGTTTCATGCTTTTTCACAGTTTGAACTCATCATGAAAGAGATTACTTTGCAATACATATTTCTCATAAAACACCATGGGGTTTTTTATGCTGTGGATTGCAATGCTTATTAAAAAAAAAAAAAATGGAAAAAAAAAAACCATTCAGACTGTCTTTCATCATTCATGCTTTTGTTTCACTATTGGTATATGTAGTGCATACAATGTAGCGTATAATATTGGCTAAATATAGCAATCCTGTGACTGTAGTTTAAAGGAACACTATAGCGTTAGGTAAACAAACCTGCATAACACTGTGGTACCCCTGGCCCACTCATTTTTTTAAATGAAATTTTAAAAAATGTAAAAGTTATTTACCCTTTGTACAGCGCTATGGAATTTGATGGCGCGATATAAATAATTAAATAATACAAATTACATATCTTTTTCCAGCACCAAGGTTCCGTCAGTGCTGCTCACCACTCCACCATTATAGAGTAGGCATGGCCTTCTCTGGCAATGCTCCTTATAGAGGACCATTAAGAATCTGATGCACATAGGAAAGCCTTCAATTCAGTGCATCCTATGAGCTTCTGCATCAAGTGACAGAGTTTTACTCCAACAGCGTTATTTACTAAAGTGAGAATCCAAAGTGTAAGATTAAATTGTAGATTATGCTAACGGAGTGTACCTATAATCTTAATTTTAGTAATGACAGGAGGCTTTGTATTTGCATAATCTTTCTTTACTAACAACTCCAGCAGCACAAATCAATCAAAAAGTTTTAACCAATCTGAATCAAGAAACGTTATACATATAACTTTGTGGTGCCCGCCTCTTCCTCTTTCTTTGAAGCAAAATTAGTAGAACAATAAACCGCAACAAAGTCCATAACATAGTGGATCCATGAAACTTCCATAACAACAGATGGCAACAGCCAGTAGTCCTTGGTAATCCACCGTAAGTAGCCAATGTTCACACTGAAAGGAACAGAAAAAGAAGTAAAAGGTAGCGAAATTACTTATTGTCATGTCTACAACACTAAACATACGATATTAATATTGTCTGATTTAAGTAAGAATTCAAATCTAACGAACAAGTCTATATTACAATAGTCTAATACAAGGCATAAAAGTGTGACAGACACAATTCGAAAGAGATGCAGCGAACACCAAGGCAGCAGAGCAGAAAAAGATAGCGAATAAAGGAGATGCGAAAAACAAGTTACCAAAGTAGACAGGAGGAAAAAACCTCAACTAGGGAGGGTAAAGAATAAATAAGGGAGGGAAATACTTGTCTCCTGTCATTACTAAAATTAAGATTATAGGTACACTCCGTTAGCATAATCTACAATTTTACCACATTACAGCAGGCTTCGTATTTACATTTTTGACGCTATGAAAGGAGAGCAAAGGAAGCATGAAAAGTAGGTCTGAAATAGAAAATCCGAAAGGTGTTTTCTCGAGACTAGTCCGCAGAACGCATGATATCCGACAAGGAAGCGCCCGCAGAAAAAGCCTGCAAAGCTGCTGCACCGCATACTGAGTGTGCCCCGAACGACGCCTCGATGCCTGCCAGGGATAAAATCCATCTGCCCCATATAGCGAGAGTAGTGGATGAGACTGCTCCATGTGGTTGCACATATAATACGAGTAATTGACCCGACTGTGAAGGACGGAGATTCGCAGTAACTTTCACATAACGAAGGAGAGTCTTGACTATGCAGAGTCATGGAGCAGAAGGAAAAAACGGGTAAAAAAACAAAGATTGCAAGTTTTGGTCCGTCTCGAAACCAAAAAGAGACGTCCTCCGGAGAGAAGGCGAGACCGTCCACGTCGAAGGCTCTGACATCCGAAATCCGACGGAATGAGACTAGGCAGAGCAGTAGAGTAAGTTTAGCCAACAATTGTCGCTGTGACTCGTTGTCAGGCCATTTCCGAATCAAGTCCAACACCAACTCTACGTCCCAAAGACGGAAATATTTTGGTCCCGGTGGACGAGATAGGCGGATGCCTCTCATGAGGTGGCAGACCAACGGGTCCTGTCCCTCTGGGCATCCTAAGACCGGGACGTGGGCTGCCGATATCGCTGATTGTGTAACATTAACCGAACGATAGGATTGGCCCGTCGAAAAAATAGAAGATAAGAAATTCAGAATCAGGGAAACAGGAGCTGAAAAGGGGTCGAAGCACCAGCGAGCCCATCTGTTCCAGGCAGCATCGTCGAGTACCTGGGACCCATGAATCCCATAGGAGTTCCTTAGTCATCTGTGATAATCCGTCGACATCCCAGGATCCCCTGAAACCATCCAGGCCACCAAACGGAGCTGGTCTTGAAGGATGAGTGGATGCCGCTCCCCTTGAGGGTTGGTCAGTAGAGATGGGAAAATCTTGAGCCACAGTGGGTGATCGCATGACAGTTCCAATACATCCAAAAACCATGCCTAGCTTGGCCATAGTGGAGTTATCAGTAGGATGGTCGTCCTCTGAGACCGTATCTTGTGGAGGACCCTCGCTATCATGGAGAATGGGGGAAATGCATAGGCCCCTAGAGGTGGCCATTCCTGAAGGAAAGCATCCACGGCTTCGCATTCGGGGGAGCCAACTGTAAAACTTGGACAGTTGATGATTCGTCCTGGAGGCGAATAGATCTATCATTCGTGGGCTCCTGTGTAGCAACAGAGTCTCGAAGACTTCCACATTCAGTTGCCAGTCCGCCATGAGGTTCAATGTCCCCTGTAGGTATTCCACCAGGAGCGTGATGTTCCTGGCCAAACAAAAAGGTATAGATGTCCTTGGCTGCCTCCGACAGTGCTGGGCACCAGGCTTCTCCCAGGCGGTTGATGTACTGGATGGCAGACACATTGTCCATGTGCAGTAGAATACAGCAATTCGACATGTGTGTGGCCAAGCTCCTGATGTCTAAGGAGCCTGCTATCAGTTCCAAGCAATTGATGTGTGTCTCGGACTCCTCGTGCAGCCATGGGCCCCCTGTGGAGGAATTTGCACAGTGTGCCCCCCAGCTCCATAGGCTGGCATCCAATTCTATCACATAGTCTGGTGAGGGACCAAAGATTGTTTTCCCATGCCATACTTGCATATGGTGGAGCCACCACCTGAGTTCGGTGCGCACTTCTGTGTTGAGTGGTATCCTCTGATCGTATGAGTATCCTGCCCGCAGAAAACGTGCTTTGAGGCATTGCATGGCTCTGTAATAGAGAGGTCCTGGGTATATCGCCTGGATGTAGGCGGAGAGTAGGCCCACGACCCGGGCTAGAAGTCGAAGTGGGATGAGGTCCAGTCGAAGTATCTTCCGAATTTCTTTTCAGATTGGAAGCAATCTTTGACAGCGGTAGGCGTAATAGGCACATCGTGGAGTCAATTTTGATTCCCAAGAACTGGTCCTTCTGCGATGGCGTAAGGGCTGATTTTCTGAGATATTAGTTGTGAGGCTGTCGCAGAAGATCAGTATATCATCTAGGTAAATTAGGCACCGGACTCCCGTGGTGCGTAGATGTGCCATGACGGGCTTCAGTAGTTTTGTGAAGCACCAAGGTGCCGAACTCAGTCCAAACAGTAGGCAGGTGAACTGGCAGGCGGTGTTCCTCCAGCAGAAACATAGGAATCATCGACAGGAGGGTGCGAAGGGTGCTGAATGGTACGCATCCTTGGGGTTCAAGCGCATGAACCAGTCGTTCTTTAGTAGGAGGTCGTGGAGGAAATGGATGCCCTCCATCTTGAAGTGGCGGTATATCACAAATGTGTTCAGGTGTCTGAGGTTGATGACTGGTCTGAATTCGCCTGTTTTCTTTTGGACCAGGAAAAGGTTGCTGAAGAACCCGCCATCTTTGGGGGCCAGTTTGTCAGGATTACAGAATGATCCAGCACGTAGAATTGTGTAACACAGAGGACTGATAGGTAACGTATACCGGACCTTAGAATGGCCAGACTAACGTACCAAAGAATAGTCAGGAATAGCCGAGGTCAAGGGAAACAGAGAGACACAACGATAAGGAAAAGCCAGGAGTCAGGAATGCCAGAAAACAGGGAAGTCAAAAACAATGCCAAAGTCAAATTACCAGAATAACCAGAATCAATAACGCGCTCTCGGACAACCACAAAGGAAACCACGACAGGGCACTGAGCAGGATGAAAACTGGGCCTAAACACCCCTCCTCTAGATCTGATAGGCTGTAACCGGCCTTTGACCCCAAAGGCAGTTACCAGGTTTCCATTTGCATAATTGCTGCTTAGCATTAACCCTTCTGTGGATTTGGTTGTTGCTCGGCACAACTTTTCATGTGTGGACAGTAAATGCCATTAACCACATTTTTATAAGCGGATGAATACATGACACAGTTGGACCGTGCCTTTGGAGAATAGGGATTGAATTTCCGTATCTATGAGAAGTTCTTGAGCTTCGGAAACCCTCAAGGGGTGTGGGGGACTTGACTGGTGAGGAGTGGAAGTGATTTCTATGATGTACCCTCGCACTGTCTGCAGGATCCAGGCATCTTTCGAGATGTTTCTCCAGTTCTGGAAGAAAACAGTCTCCCTGCGGTTAAGGTAGGATAAGTTTAGTGTAAAGTGGGACTCACTTGAGGAAAAATTAACACATCCTCGTCCACGGGAGACTCTAGTCCTGGTTGTGTACTGTCGGTAGGTGGAACCCGGGTAGAATGAGTTAGAAGGTGCGTTGGGTCTGGGTCCAGAGGACCAGAAACGGCTGGTGGCATGGCCTCTCTGCCGACCAGCCCTTCCAAAAACACCACGTGAAAATGACCTGTCGAAGAGACGTCTGAGCTTTGTTGAGCGTAGTGAAGAAGGATACATGTTTCTTCAGTTCGGAGATGAAGGTATCGCCGAACAGTAGGCCATTGACAACCGCCCCTAGCTCCTTAGTGGCCATGTTCAGAAGTTTGGTCTCCATCTGGACCAGTGCCCCTCTGCGTCTTCCTGTGTTGAGGGCCGCATTAGTGTTGCCTAGGAGACATATGCTGCGTTGCGCCCATTCCCACACAACATGGGGATCCAGTTGCATGCCCTGGGATAGGGCTATGTCTGCAAAGTATAGTATCTTTGCTAAGGGGCCCAGGATGACCAGCATTTTATCCTGGGCAGACTTCAGACCATGTTCAGCTCCTTTCCTGGAGTCCCGTCCCGCCTGGGACATGAAGACGACCACTGTCTGGTCAAATTCTGGAGTCACTGCTACTTTGTCGGGCAAGATAGGGCATGGGTATTCAGCCCATAGTCTTACCCGTACCTCTTTGTCCTGAGGTTTTCAAATCCAATAGTGCACAAATTGTGCTAGGTGACTTGGAAGGCCCCATTCCGATGATTTTGGATGTCTAATGGACCGTGGGTTGAATAATGGACAGCCTTGGAGGTCCATGAATTGACCCTCTGTCTCCGGGTCGTGTGACTGTCCTCGTGATGAAGCTTTGCCTGCTTGAGACTCCTTCAGATATGAGGAGTCGTGAGGGATTAGGTCTAGCCATTCGTTCCCCTCTGATGCAGAATCATCTGCTTGCCATTCATCCAGGATGTCCAGCGTATGTGGATAGTCATCCTCGTCCCCAGAAGAATGCATTGAGGGTTGGGGCTCAGGTCTCACTGACCGTTTAGTGCGTTTGACCGTATCTTTTAGTTTCGATCTAACTGAGGATGATGTGCCCGCTATGTGGTGTTTTAGTAAGAGGGTTGGTTCCCTGGTGGGCCTCTCTGAACCCTCTGCATCCTCATCCTGCGTCGGGGACATGCTTGTGTTAGACAGGGTTACCTCAGGAGGAGGTTGGGTGAGCATTTTGGACAATGCCTTTTCCACTGAGGCCGCCACTGCTGCATTTATCATGGACTGGAAGTCCTGGGTTGGCGGTGGTGTGTCACTCATACTCGTTTATCTGTATATCTGTGGAGGAGAGGACATGAGTCAACGTGATAGGCCGTGATATCGGGCTTCCCCTGTGCACAATCGGGGTATGCCGACTAAATTGTGTGCCAACCGCACAGTTCTCACTCTGGTATAATGATATAAAGGGGGGAAAAGGTAGCCCCTTGGTGCCGGTCATAGAGAGTGGATAGTGTCAGGGATCAGAGCCCTGAATTGGTGGGAAGCGCCGAAAGCTTCCAGTACTGCAAGGTATACCCTGTGAGGTGCCAGTGGGGAGGTACCAAGCGGGTGGAGCAGGTAATGGTACCAACAGTGTTAGATCACTAAGCTCACCCTGATAGTGCTACAGGGTCTGCCCCGTAGGATGTATTGCAGGCATAAACAGGGGTTAGTCACACAAATGTCAGATGGACTGTATTAGCAGTTGGTAATAGATGACACAATCAGTGAAAATATATAAAGTCCTTACTTGTTGTGAGTATACACAGTGGGACAGTAATGTCTGTGGGTGCTCTTATGTCCGTTTGCAGAATTATTAGTGTCCGTCTGAAAAGTGGAACAAAGATGGCCGCCATGAGTATTGCGGCCCACGAGCATTAAATGGCTGTCGCACACGGGGACCCGGTGGGAACAACTCCCGCGATCCATGTGAGCAGCGGATGAATTACCCCAAAAACCCCACCACCCGGCCACCCCACCCTCATCCTGCTGATACCAAGCCGTAGAAGGAGCGGACCGAAGCCTATCCCTCCCACGGAAAATATTTTAGCATGATAGGGAGACCAGGCCGCCCGTCCGTGGAGACAGGGATAGTGAGAGTCAGATGGTGAAATGTAGTCAGACAGGGGACAGAAGGGTAAACAGGTTATGTAAGAGAAAAGCATAAGGTATAAATAGTAAAATAAATTCAAATCATGAGGTAAAATATAAGAGAATCAATACTCTGACCTTTACTCTAACTGAAGCAGCAAAGAAAGAGAAAGAGGCGGGCACCACAGTGACATATGTATAACGTTTCTTGATTCTGATTGGTTAAAACATTTTGATTGATCTGTGCTGCTGGAGTTGTTAGTAAAGAAAGATTATGCAAATATGAAGCCTCCTGTCATGTGGTAAAATTTGAAATTCACTTTAAATTCTCACTTTTTTTAATAAGCTAAATGAAAACTGCAATGTTTTACATTGCAGGGTTAAAAGGGCCAGATTGTTGCATCCAGAACACTTCATTAAATGTCCCTTTAACCCCTTAACCCCTTAAGGACAGCCGGTGCCCTATGCCATCCTTGGCGACCCGGTCTTAAACGCCAGTGGGCGACATAGTACATCCACGCTGTACTTCCCACTTACCTGATCGCTGGCGATCGCAATTGGGGGACTTACCTGGAATGACGTCGCGATCACATGGACAGTTTCCCTTAAAAAAACCTCTTTGGTTGCTTTTGCAGTATGCTTCGGGTCATTGTCCATCTGCACTTTGAAGCGCCATCCAATGAGTTCTGAAGCATTTGGCTGAATATGAGCAGATAATATTGCCCGAAACACTTCAGAATTCATCCTGCTGCTTTTGTCATCAGTCACATCATCAATAAATACAAGAGAACCAGTTCCATTGGCAGCCATACATGCCCACGCCATGACACTACCATCACCATGCTTCACTGATGAGGTGGTATGCTTTGGATCATGAGCAGTTCCTTTCCTTCTCTATACTCTTCTCTTCCCATCACTCTGGTACAAGTTGATCTTGGTCTCATCTGTTCCAGAACTGTGAAGGCTTTTTTAGATGTTGTTTGGCAAACTCTAATTTGGCCTTCCTGTTTTTGAGGCTCACCAATGGTTTACATCTTGTGGTGAACCCTCTGTATTTACTCTGGTGAAGTCTTCTCTTGATTGTTGACTTTGACACACATACACCTACCTCCTGGAGAGTGTTCTTGATCTGGCCAACTGTTGTGAAGGGTGTTTTCTTCACCAGGGAAAGAATTCTTCGGTCATCCACCACAGTTGTTTTCCGTGGTCTTCCGGGTCTTTTGGTGTTGCCAAGCTCACCGGTGCGTTCTTTTTTTTTTAAGGATGTTCCAAACAGTTGATTTGGCCACACCTAATGTTTTTGCTATCTCTCTGATGGGTTTGTTTTGTTTTTTTAGCCTAATGATGGCTTGCTTCACTGATAGTGACAGCTCTTTGGATCTCATATTGAGAGTTGACAGCAACAGATTCCAAATGCAAATAGCAGACTTGAAATTAACTCTGGACCTTTTATCTGCTCCTTGTAAATGGGATAATGAGGGAATAACACACACCTGGCCATGGAACAGCTGAGCAGCCAATTGTCCCATTACTTTTGGTCCCTTGAAAAGTGGGAGCCACATATATAAACTGTTGTAATTCCTACACCGTTCACCTGATTTGGATGTAAAATTAAAGCTGAAAGTCTGCAGTTAAAGCACATCTTGTTCCTTTCAATTCAAATCCATTGTGGTGGTGTATAGAGCCAAAAAGATTAGAATTGTGTCGATGTCCCAATATGTCCCAATATTTATGGACCTGACTGTATATACACGTATATATATATATATATTTAAATTCTACGTATATATTTATGTAATATTTTACATAATTAAGTAATTTTATTAATTACTGTTAGGGACCTGCCTGACAACCCAGGCAGAAAGTCCACAGAATTTGGTTTGCAGGCCCAATATTTAACCCTATAACTTTCCAAGACACCATAAAACCTGTACATGGCGGTTACTGTTTTACTTACATTGCCATAATACAGACCAGGACCGCCGGGCTTCCTGTTGGGGGCTGGCAGCGAGCTGTAACTTACCTTTCCTGCAGCTCCTGTCCAGTCAGTTCCCCTGTCAGCTCCCACTGTAAATCTCGCGAGAGCCGCGGGGTCAGAGCGTTGCCGTGAGACTTACAGTGGATGCTGACAGGGGAGCCGACCGGAACGCAGGAGGAGTTAGCTGACAGGAGCTGCAGGAAAGGTAAGTTACAGCTCTCTGCCAGACCCCCTCCTACACAGCCCATCCACTGGACCACCAGGGAATGAAAGCCCCCCTTCCTGGCCAGCTAACAAGCAGGGAGGGGGGACAAAATAATATAAATAAAAAAATTAAATAATATTAAAATAAATAAATATATTAACAATATAAATAAATAATAATTAAAAAAAATCAATATTAATTAAATCAGTGGAAGAAATCGGTTATGCACCGACTGCCTCCAGAAGGTTGTCGCTTCAGCATGACCTATCCACATGACATGCGGGCAAGGCTTACAAAGTAAGTTCCAGAGGCCTTAGGGGTAATAAAAGAGGCCAGGCTTTACCCTGTGGAGGAAGTTATTTCCAACCCCAGAACTACACCACCTAAGTTTGCAAACATACAAAATTTTAAGCCTACCATTGCAGGAGGCCAGCCAGCTGTGACTTCCGCTGCTGTTTCTACAAACATGAAATATTTGATTAAAGTTCTAAAGGCTACTATGGAGAGAGATATTAAAAGCCAAGATTGAAGAGGCAGTCTGAAGTCTTCAGGTTACAACTGACTTCTTCACAGAAACTTCCCTAGATGTAACTAGGATATTCTCTGGATCAAATGGCTTTATCTATAGCAGCTAAGAAAGCATTATGGTTCTGTTTCTGGGATGATGACTCATCCTCCAAGTCTGCCCTCTACACCATTCTATTTGAAGGGGTGGTGCTGTTTGGGAAAACTTTGGATTATTCCATTGAAAAGGCGAATGAGGGCTGCAAGATATTTGTACCTCAGGACGGAAGTTCCAAGGATCCCAGCTCCTCATAGTCTGACCGGAGAACCTCCAGTGACCAGTATTTCTGAGATACATGGAGCTACTGACCCTGCAGGGTATACTCCAGAGGTAACTCATGGCAGTTGGTAAACCTGTCTTTCAAGGTTCTAATGGAGCTATTAAGCAGTCGTTTTGCACTTCAGCAATGAACATGTCTCCTCCAGTACTAGGAGCCTAATTTTTCTGATCACACATACCTGGGCTCGTCATACTCTGGAGGCTTGAGTGGTATCCATAGTCCAGATTGATATAGACTGGAGATTTTTCTTCAGGCACAGGAGTCACCATACCAACAGGAGTATTGAGACCAATGAATCAAAAGGTAAAGTACTGAAGGAAGAAGCATTCTGGATGAAGAGGTGATTTTTTTTTTTTTTAAGGTCCCAGAACAAGAGCAGTTCCAGGAACAAGTTTTGCCTCTCTTATGGTGCTAAGAGGAAAAGCACATGGAAGCCTACACTGGACCTAAGAGGGGCCAACAAGAGGCTCAATGTCAGTCTTCAGGATGGGGTCAATCAGATCCATATCTCAAGCAATCTGGAAGGATAATTTCCTTATCTTTATATATCCCAAGGATGCTTACTTTCAGTCCAATCTGCAGAGATCTTTGGCATTAGCTCAGAAGAGAACTTCCAAGTTAGTGCCCTACCATTTGGCTTCAATGCAGCACCAAGAATCTTTATATGTGCTTATAGTGTTATTGAGAGTCCAGAACTCCACCTGGTTCCATTATCTGGAGGATCTACTTCTGATAGCCTTAGACCCTCAGAAGGCAGGCACACAGACGTATATAGTTCTTTCATAACTCCTAAAGTTTGGCTGCTTGATGAATATCAAGAAAAGCAGTTTCACACCAGCTCAGTGGTTGACATTCCCAAGTGGAAAATTCTATGCTCTGCTAATCCCTATCTCAGGAACAGTTCCACAGATTGTGAAGGTTTTCTCTCCCAGTTTCTTCATTTCTGCTTGATAACAGCAAGGAAATAGATGCAACTTCCACCAGCAGACTTGTCAGATGGGCCCAATGGCATCTATGGATTCCTCACAGATCCTTCCTATCTTGGTTTAACAAGAGGAAGATTATTGGAGCCAGCCACTGACTATGTCCCCATCAGTGGAACAACACCTTACTGTCAGGGTGGCGGTGCATGGACCTGGACCCATGTACGCCTGATTTTCAGAGTAGGAGTCACAGTGTGGAGGTGGATTAGCAGGGTCTGGTGCAGGGTAACCACACGCCCCCTGGTGTTGAGGACCAGCGTTTGTGCAGCCACATACCAGAACCCTGATTCAGCTTATGCGGGTCCCAGGAACTAGGAGCAAGTAATAAGCAGACCTCACAGAAGCTGAATAGGGAGGATTTGCAGCAGGAGTGTATCCAGTACTGAAGCAAGCCAAGACTATAGAATGGCACCATGCATGCAAACAAGACAAAACTAGGAGAACCCAGAACCAGAGCAGGACAGAAAGCAGAACCTAGAACATGTACACAAGACATGAGGAAAACAAGAACATAACATGGGCATGACTGGACAGGACTGTACATAAACTGGGATTACGAGACAAGAAATACAAGGTAAAACAAGAGGAAACATAGCTAAGCACTAATTATGAAAAGTATGGGGATTTAGTCACATTATATGATCATACATTGCACACGCCTGCCAACAACGCCAATGTACCCCTTTTCTGGCAGGTCCTACACTGCCTAATGCATGCTAAAACAACCACACTAAACCACAATATAGCATGTTACAAACTATTGGTTACTGTTATTGGATCGCTACAACTCAGAAGCGAATGTTAATTATTGCTACATTTCACCCAGAATTGGATTACAATATTGGGATTTGATACCTAGCTCCCAAACTACGGACCTGCTGGCTATTCGTGATACGAATGGCAGACCACCAGGATCTTGGCGTGTGCCGCCACTTAACCCCGGTCACCCCGGGAACAGCCGAATGGCTGACCACCCTACGAGCGGAGTGTGTCTCCACTTAATCGCCCAGAGAGTTGCGGTCTGTGGTTAACTGCAACATAACTGACGACAGCAGGGAGTCCACATTCGTGCCCCATCACCCGATACTCTAACTACCGAACGGGTACCGAACGAAGGGCCACCTACAGCCTGGCGTGTGGCTACAATTAGAATGTTGGTTTCTACGGTTAACCGCAGGTTAAGTACATAGAAACATAGAATGTGACGGCAGATAAGAACCATTCGGCCCATCTAGTCTGCCCAATTTTCTAAATACTTTCATTAGTCCCTAGTCTTATCTTATAGTTAGGATAGCCTTATGCCTATCCCACGCATGCTTAAACTCCTTTACTGTGTTAACCTCTACCACTTCAGCTGGAAGGCTATTCCATGCATCCACTACCCTCTCAGTAAAGTAAAACTTCCTGACATTATTTTTAAACCTTTGTCCCTCTAATTTAAGACTATGTCCTCTTGTTGTGGTAGTTTTTCTTCTTTTAAATATAGTCTCCACCTTTACTGTGTTGATTCCCTTTATATATTTAGTACCCCCTCCCGGCGTTCTTCATTTGCCTCCCGAACACCGGAGACTTCCAGCGACGGAGCGGGGATTCGTACAGACTGCTAGCCGGTTCCTGTTCCACAAGTTTGAGAGTGAAGTCCCGCGGCCTATTAGCCTACCTCAAAACATGGCTGCCATCACACGCTCAGAACCAAAAGACACGAACAGACTTTAGTTCGAGGAAATACCGCATACCATTCGCGGGTTCTGAGCGCCCTTCGGTTAATTGTTTCGCCTCAACCAAGGCTATGTAATGAATGGTGGAAGACACAAATTATGTATAAAACTGTTTGAGTTATGTATTTGTATTCTGTTTTCTATGTGGCAAAAACACGTGGGGTTTTGGGCGCTTGGAGATAATTGTATTGTAATAACCGTTGGATTCATTATCTCCAAGCTGGGCGGTGACGATTTCAAACGATGCATTGCATTTCTATTGGTCCCCCACTTGTATTGTCCCTGTATCCCATCAGGTCCAGAGGGGGCTGTCCCCGGACCAGAGATTTTGCATAAATACGGTCCCCTGTGTGTCATTAAACCCAGTTCTTGTTTGACCATCAAATCGCAGCCTCGACTCGTTTTGTGGGGGAAAGAGTATCCTATCTGTACTATAGCTAGTGGGATTGTTCTACATTTACAGAATTCATATGGAATAACTACCGACGTGACTCTCCCCTTTCTCTGCCTTTGGGATCCAGATCATCCAAGCGGTCCAGCTTCCAGCTAGCCTGGAGGTAACCGTAACATGGCACTTACCTGCAAGAAAGGGCAGAGACATGAAACACTGCTGCAGGTCCAAGCTGAAACAAAAGGAAAGTGGAAACCAAACGGGTGTGGCAACATAAAACAAACATTTAAGTGAATCCAAGAGACTGGGAAATCCAGGGACAGAATATAAGAATAAACCCAGCAACAAAGAAAACCAGACATAGACCAGAAAACCAGTAAAAACAAGCAAAGACAGCAAAAAGAGTACTGGATACCAGAATCCATTGCCAGAATGATCCACAGCGGGGAACAGGATGTGACATAACTCCCCTCTTAAGGAGCGAACTCCAGACGCTCCCAACAGCTCCCAGGCAGAGACCAGGAATGGTGAGCGGATCCTGCAACGAAGTCCTCTTGACTTCCACGAAGGCAAGGATCCCCCACCGGAAAGGCCTCCTGCATAGGAACCTAAGGAGCTAACTCCGGACGCTCCCAACAGCTCCCAGGCAGAGACAGGGAATGGCAAGTGGATCCTGCAATGGCGAGTGGATCCACGGAGGCAAGGATCCCCCACCGGAAAGGCCTACTGCATACTAACCACCAGAACAGGAGCACTGCCACAAAATCGCAAACGGAACCAGGAAACCAGCATCACAAGGAAACACCTGAAACGACCACCGTACAGCTTAGCAGATCGACCTCCCTCACAACAGGAATCAGACAGACGGAACAAGAATGAGGAAGTCATCTCCAGCAGACTGGTCCAGAGACAGGAACTTTTGTATGCTGCATAATCCAGGAGGAACTAGAACAAGAAACCAGGAACCAAGCATCACAAGTAAACACCTGAAGTGACCACCAACGACAAAAATAAGGAAGCCATCTCCAGCAGACTGGTCCAGATACAGGAACTCATATATGCAGTTTTCTCAGACAGAACATGACACAAACAGAGCAGAACAGGAAAGCTGCAGAGTCCACTCCACGAACTCCAAGTGCCTATGGCCATACTGTCAGGGTGGCGGTCCGGTGCCCGGGACCCAGACACAGTCCGGGCGGCGGTGCGTGGATCTGGACTCATGTATGCCTGATGTTCAAAGTAGGAGTCACAGTGTGGAGGTGGATTAGCAGGGTCTGGTGCAGGGTAACCGCACGCCCCCTGGTGTTGAGCACCAGCGTTTGTGCAGCCACATACCAGAACCCTGATTCAGCTTATGCGGATCCCAGGAACTAGGAGCAGGTAATTAAGCAGACGTCCCAGGAGCTGAATAGGGAGGCTCTGCAGCAGGAGTGTATCCAGTACTGAAGCAAGCCAAGACTAGAGAATGGCACCATGCATGAAAAGAAGACAAAACTAGGAGAGCAAGGCAAGACTAGAGAATGGCACCATGCATGCAAACAAGACAAAACTAGGAGAACCCAGAACCAGAGCAAGACAGAAAGCAGAACCTAGAACATGTACACAAGACATGAGGAAAACAAGAACATAACATGGGCATGACTGGACAGGACTGTACATTGTCTGGGATTACAAGACAAGACATACAAGGTAAAACAAGAGGAAACATACCTAAGCACTAATTATGAAAAGTATGGGATTTAGTCACATTATATGATCATACATTGCGCAAGCCTGCCAACAACACCAATGTACCCCATATCTGGCAGGTCCTACACTGCCTAATGCATGCTAAAACAACCACACTAAACCACAATATGGCACTTACCTGCAAGAAAGGGCAGAACAAAATTGGAAAACAAATGGGTGTGGCAACATAAAACATTTAAGTGAATCCAAGAGACTGGGAAATCCAGGGACAGAATATAAGCTCAGAAACCCAGCAACAAAGAAAACCAGACATAGACCAGAAAACCAGAAAAACCAAGCAAAGACAGCAAAAAGAGTACTGGATACCAGAAGCCATTGCCAGAATGATCCGCAGCGAGGAACAGGATGTGACACTTACCTGGTAGCCGAAAAGCAGGATTAGATCTGAGTTTCCAGTGAACAGAACCTCATTGCTCGAATTCCAGTTTTTATAAGATTGGTTGCACAGTGTTTGGACCATGTTTCACAATATTTCCTTTCATTTGTATGGAATTAAGAGTCATTTTCAAGGCTCTTCTTCACTTCAGAGGCTTGCTGAAGAACGAGTGGGTCCAAATTTGCTCAAATATCAATGTAACTGTATCCTATATCTATCAAGATGGGTCTCACAGATACGTATTGATGGAATTCCAGCCCATAATGATCAGGGCACAGAAGAACCAGGGGCTCAGAATACAATAGCTGTTTGCTTGAGCCGAATAACTGTGGACAAGGTGGATTGGCAACCATGTCACGACGTATCCTCGGGGTTGACGCAGATTTGTATGATACCCTACATAGATCTGATGGCCATTTCTTGGAACTACCAGGTCCAGAAGTATTTTCTGCATGCTAGGACCAGAATTCTCAGGTTCAGGATACACTGACTCAAATTTAGAATTTTAGTCTGATGTATATATTTTCCTGTTTTCGACTTTGCTAAAAGGGTCATGCAAAAGGTGACAGTGGAAGACCGTGTCGACTCTAATTCCTATGATGAATAAGATGATTCTGGAACCTCGAAGGGAAATTCCAGTACGTCCAGACCTATTACAAGGCCCCATGACACACCAGGATCCTCAAGTTCTGGTGTTGATGCGGGAGTCCATATTAGTATAGGCATCCCTGAGATGGTCATAGAGATCCTCTTACAATCCTATACAGGCTTTACAAAGCTTGACATGCTGTTGTCTGTTGGAATTACTCCTTGTTCAGGCCTTGAAAGGTTCTGTGTTATGACACTCTAGAGGAGCACTTAGCTGCACTTTGCTTCATATAGGCATTGATTGAAATCATGCCTTCACTGAGTGTGGCGAAGCCAATATGTGACATACCACTGGTCTCACAGGCACTGACTAAACCATTATTCGAACCTCTAGTGGTAGCACAGAAAGTGCTGTTGGCTGGTACCCTAGCAAGGAAAATGGGTGAACTCCAGGCTTGATTCTGTGAACCCCCTTTCACTACTTTTCAACAGAAATGGTCATCTTGCATTTAGCGCCTGAAGATCCTGCCTATGGTGAATGCTTATCTATGTCATTCTCTACCTTTACTGAAAGGTACCCATTGAGCGTTGATGCCCCTGGTGCTTTACTTCATGTAAGCAACAATTGAACTCAAGCCTCCGCTGAGGGTGTTGAAACCAATATGTGACGTACCACTGGTCTCACTGGCTCTGACTAAACCATCATTTGAACCTCTAGCAGTAGCTTCCATGATGTTAGCACAGACTTTGCTGTTGCTGGTGGCTGGTACCTCAGCAGGGTGAATGTGTGAACTTCAGGCTTGATCCTGTGTACCCCATTCACTGAATTTCAACATGATATGGTTGTCTTGCATGTAGCACCAGAGATCCTGCCTAAAGTGAGAGCCTTTCAATGCCATACGCTACCTGTACCAAAGGATTTTGGGGCATTCTCCACTAGTGTTGTCACAGCGTCTCATGGGCTACCATGGCAATGGTCTCTGCTGAAACTTTGTAAAGTTGGGATTTGGACCTCTTTGAACTAGTTTGTCCTGCATCACATATTGGACATTGAAGCAATTAATGAGGCACAATTTGGACGTCACGTCTGTTCTCTACCTTTGCTGGAGGGTATCAGGGCACTCTCCTCTCATGCAGTTGCAGCATCGTGGGTTTCCATGGCAATGGTTTCTGCTGACACTTTTTGTAAGCTAGCATTTGAACCTCTTTAGACCCGTTTGTCGGGCATTTCATACTGTTCGTTAAAACAGTCTATGATGCACAATTTGGTACTTAAGTACTTAACTCTTCTATCTATGTTGAATTATTCTGATTATTTGATTGGCTATTCTGTCCCTCCCTTTGTAAGCTTGGGTATTCCCCATGTGTATATGCTGCCATGATTAGCCAGGAAAGTGGAAAATGTATTCATACTTACCGTAATTTTCTTTTCCTGGCTATTATTCAGGGTAGCATATACTTCCCACCCATTAATGTCTCTATGTAGTGTAGAGCTTGTAAACTGACTGAGGACCTTAGGGATGGAGCCTCCTTTTAAAACATTGGTGGTTTTCCTGTCCTATCGGCTGTAAGGGGAGGAGGTAACGCATGTGTATATGCTGCCATGAATAATAGCCAGGAAAAGAAAATTACGGTAAGTATGAATACGTTTTCCACTATATATATATATATATATATATATATATATATATATATATGTGTGTGTGTGTGTGTGCGCATATATTTATATATATATATATATATATATATATATATATATATATATACACACACACTGTATATATTAATTTATAAAAAACAAATAAAAATGCTAACTTTGGCCAGAGTTTGTGACTAAGTGGCTACAACAAAAGACTTGAAATACCCCATTTGGAATACCCTAGATTATCTACATTTGAAAATGATATGCCATGATGGGGTTATTTCACATTCCTGGGCTACCATATGGTCTCAAAAGGAAACACAGACCCAGCAAACCAATCTGGCAAACTGAATTGGTCAAGCCCTATATTGACTCCGTACCTTTTCAAAACACCATAAAATCTGTACATGGGGGGTATTGTTATACTCGGGAGACTTCGCTGAACACAAATATGAGTGTTTAAAACAGTAAAACTTATCATGACAATGAAATCACCAGTAAAAGTGCAGTTTTTGTGTAAAAAAAAAAATGCAGAAAACAAATATGAATGCTAACTTTTGCAAGCGTTTGTGGCTACTACAAAAGACTGGACATTACACCATAATACCGTGAGTTGTCTACTTTTGCATATGGTGTGCCATGATGGGGTTAATTTTTATGTGAGCGAAAAATAACAAATAAATTACTACCCAAAAGTTTGACAAAGACTGGTGGTAGAATTAGTGCATGGAAAGTGTTCAAATACCACCATTTGAAATACCCTATGGTGTCTACTTTTCAAAAATATATAGTTTGATGGGGGTAAATTAAACTGGCTGGCTTCAAAAATGTTCCAAATAGGACATGGGTGCATGATGACCAGCTGAGAAAATTCCAAGTTGGAAAACTAGAAGGTGCACCCACCAAATAAGGTCTTTTAGCACCCAGAGAACCCAACATACCTATAAATGGGGGGTATCACTGTACTCAGGAGATGTTGATGAATACATGTTGGGGTGTTCTTTGACAGTAACCCTGAAAGTTCTTCGTACATGTATTCTTAAATTTCTATGTGTGTCAAAACAATCACCAATTATTAGTTTTTTGATTTTTTTAATTGGCATAGATTGGTGGTAAAATGACTGCATGAAAAGAGCCAAAGTCCCCGAAGTTTAGTACCTTAGGTTGTCTTCTTTTAAAAAATAGATGCATGTGAAGAGTTATTCAGGGATTCCTGGCAGATATCAGTGTTACACTGTAACTTGCGTTAATTTTGAAAAAAAAAATGGTTTGTAAATAGCAAAGTGCTACTTGTACTTAGAGCCCTATAACTTTAAAAAAAATCGAAGAACGTTAACATTGGGCATTTCTAAACTCAGGACAAAATTTAGAGACTATTTAGCATGGGTGATTTTTGGCGGTTGTAGATGCGCAACAGATATTGGGAGTCAAAGTTAGTTTTTTTTTACATTTGTTCATCATATTTTATAAATAATTTTATAGTAAATTATATGATATGATGAAAATTATGATATCTTTAGAAAGACCATTTAATGGCGAGATAAACGGTATATACTATGTGTGGCCACAGTAAATGAGTAAGAGGAAAATTACAGCTAAACACAAACACCACAGAAATGTAAACAGAGCCCTGGTCCTTAACGGTAAGGAAATTGAAAAACAGTCTGATCACTAAGGGGTTAAAAGTACTTTGAAAATTGGGCAGACTAGATGGGCCAAATGATTCTTATCTGCCATCTCATTCTATGTTTCTATGTATATATCAAGTTTGTATACAATTATATGAGTAAATGTCTTAAATACTTTGATATCGTCTGTGATGTACATAACCAATTATTACACATCATATTGCAATTTATGGGATTTATTTACCTCCTATAATCATGTATACATTTTGGTTAAGGTAGCCATTCATGTTGTTCAGGTTGCTGCAGTTAATTATATAATTCTTGGGAAGAGCTGGCCTTCTCTCAAATGAGTCATGTAATGCATTTGGTCATTTGGAGAGCTAAAACTATACAAAACAAGAAAAAACTGAAGACATATAAAGGGACATTGCATTCTCTGAGGATCAGCTAGATTTGTGCTGAGTAGATCTATACCAAATATTTTAAGTTCATACTAAAAAGAAAATACTGAAATATAGTCTATGGATAAAGCTATGCTTTCAAAAAAGGGTTAAATGTAGCATTAAACAGAAGTACATTAAATAATATCCTTCAAGTAGGCCGTGCCAGCAAATGGTATAAATATAGTTAATCAGAACAGGTTTTACAAAGTTAATCTAATTTCTCCATTACAATATCGGCTATGCTTTAAGTTTAACATCCAATTGAAACATCTTTCTTGTGCTTTATCATGTTCATGCTTAATAGAAATGTAAATTAATTCTGTAAAGGCTATATCCCATTATATGTTCCATTAAAGTTTTTATTTGAATTTTATTGCAAAATTAAATTGTTTTATGTAATTATTCTCATAACCCAGTAGCGCATCAAAAGTTTGACTCAAACTTTAACTATCCATACAGCTACTGAATTCAAATATACTATAGGCATTTAACCATTGACTTTCTTTTTCCTTTAAAATATAATTGAGTTGACGTTTATCAAGGTATCTGGTAATCAATACAAAGCAGTTCATTATCTCTGTGCAGTGGAAGGACCATTTGTTCATAAATTAAAAATAAATGTAAAACAATTTCAGTTATCCTGAAAGGAAAAGTGTGTGTATATATATGTGTGTGTGTGTATATACATATATATATATATATATATATAAATAATGCCAAAATACATTGCAGTAAGCAATGATATCTTTTTTTATTGGACTAACATAATATTTCAACGACAAGCTTTTGAGAGTTTTCCGCTCTTCTTCAGGTCTGAAGCAATACTGATCAATCTGATAGAGTTTAACGCTTAAAACAACTGATGTTAGAGAAAGGGAGGAAAGGGGAGTGAGTGGGGTGTCATAAATAGCAGAATATGTGCCTGAAAGTGATAGGTGCAGGTTTGCTGAGAATAGTCAGAAAAGGTAAATAATTGGGCAGAGCCAGGGACTGAACCCGACCAGACGCCATCTCCGTCGGCTCCTGCCTGTAATAAGTGTTAACCGCAAAAAAATCGAAAACAAATCGACACACGACCACCCCACAACCACTCACCGACTCGGGGCACCGGGGGAAACAGGCAGATGCCCTTCTTCCAGCCCCTGAAGACACTCCTCATAGACTACTCGGGATATTGCGACACGAGAGCCGGGGGGGAGAGCATCGCAGCAACCGCGGAAACCCCTATGACCATGAAACGCCGCACGCAGAAAGGCCAGCAGAACTCACCGGCAGAGCAGCGCGATGTCGGGGAGATGCTGCAATGCCAGACACAACCCAAGATGGCCACGGAAGAGGCCCCCTCCGCACTCATGCGGCCTGTAGAGCCAGCCCAAGCTCCGGCAACGCAAACAGAGGGGTCACTAAGTAATACACTCCCAGCCCTCACAGAAATGGGGGGACACAATTTAGCCACCAAACAAGACCTCCAACGCTGGATGCACGAGCTCCAAGACCTAATAGCCAAACATATAGGCACTATAAAAGCAGAGGTGCGCCAAAATACGGACAGAGTACACGCAGTGGAGGAGAGTGTATTGACAATAGGCAGCGAGATAACTCACCTTAAAGAAACGCTGTACACAATGCAAACAGCTCACCAGGCGCTAGCGGTGCAGGTCTCCACCCAAGGGGACCACCTGCGCCGCAATCACATCAAGCTCCGAGGGATGCCCGCGGCGATCACACAGGCCGAACAGCCTCATTTTCTAAGGAGGCTCCTGGCCACAATCCTGCCACCAGCAGCTGCCCGAAAAATCACACTGGAGTGCTCATATCGACTGCCGGCGGGGCCCAACTCACCACCCACAGAAGCACGAGACATCATCCTATGCTGCGCCACGACACACGATAGAATCACTATAATGAATGCGGTGAAAGGCAAGACACCCCTGGCATTCGAGAATACACAACTGCTCTTCTTCCAAGACCTGACAAGAGCAACACTGCAATGGCGAAAAATAATGTACAACCTCACCAGCCGCCTGAGACAAGCGGGAATACAATACCGCTGGGGGGCACCCAGGGTCATAAAGTTCACCCACAAAGGCAGCATATATAGAGCCACGTCGGAGACTGAAATCCCTGCAATTTTAACCTCACTGGGACTCATGGACTTACACAAGAACGGAGGCACGAATACCTCGTCCCCAATGTGAGATCCTGCCACAACGAACTCATTCACACCTCGATCCCAGAGAAGCACAAATACAACTTCTTGACGGGAACTGTACTACTCTGCTGGTTACAGCAGACACAGCTCCATTCGATTTGGAAATAGAAGGAGGACGCTGATATGTTCTCTATGATAGATGATACATATGTTTCTTTAATGGTTTTTTACATGCCTTTATTTGTTTCTGCTGATGCAGGCTCGCATACTTTTAAAGCACGGTCGGGTTCACCAGCCAACACATGGCCCACTCCACGACAATCCCCTCCCCCCCCCCCGCTGCCCCCGTGTTAGGGGCACTCACAATCATGCAACAGAACCCCAGCATACCACGACAAGTATTTTTTTTTTTTTTTTACACAGCGCAGCGACCCTTAGCTCTCTAAAGGCACATATAGGCAAAAGCCATACCCCTCGCAACACACACCACAACAGCCAAGCGTAACCACGCAACACACCAGAAGTCACAAACCAGGCAAGGGATGACATAACAGCGCAAGCAACAATTCGGAAAAACAGAAGGGTAGCGCACGCTGAAACCCGTACCAAGACTGTAATGCAACTTGTTTAAAAAATTACAAAAAATGTGTGCAAACCAAGTGACAAGTTAAACAACCAGTCCTATACTGTATACTGTATACTATACCTCATTTCTGTCATTGTCATTGCATTGTTGACATGCACCTTTAAAATAAAGAATAAAAAAAAAAAAAGAAAAGGGAAATAAGCTAGTTAAAAGGAAAAAAAACTCCAAAAAGATAAAAAAGAAAACAGCAGAGCAGGGCATGTAAATAAATAGCTGCATATATGTATGTATATAAAGTGTAGGGATGGGCATGGGCAAAATATTTGGTTCGGACTTCTGAAAATTTGGGACTTTGGCAATTCGGGACTTCGGCACTTTGGTTTGGCACTTCCAAAATTCGGGACTTAGGCAATTGGGGACTTCGGCACTTTGGGAATTTGGGACTTTGGCAGTTCCCTAACCCTACCCCTAGCCCTAATGCTAACTCTAAGCCCACCACTAACCCTACCCCTAACCCTACCTCTAACCCCTAGCTCAAGCCCTAACCCTAAACCCTAACACTACCCCTAACCCTCAACCCTAACACTACCCCTAACCCTACACCAACCCTGCCCCATAACCCCACCCCTAACCCTACTCTAACCCCTAACCCTACCCCAACCCTACTCCTAACCTAGCAGTATCCCAACCCTAACCCCTAACCCTACCCCTAACCCACCCCTAACCTTAACCCCTAACGCTACCCCAGCCCTACTCCTATCCCTAACCCTAACCCCTACCCCAACCCTAACCCAACCCTACCCTAACCCCATCCTTCCTCTACTCCTAACCCTACCCCTAACTCTAATCCTACCCCTAATAGGGTTAGGGGTGGGGTTAGTGTTAGGGGTAGTGGTGGGTTTAGGGCTAGGGTTAGGAGTAGGCTTAGGGATAGGGTTAGGGTTAAATTCATCATTGCCTGAATTTTACCTCACTCTCCTGTTTTGCCACTTTTCAGAAATCCAAAGCACTTCGGCACTTCCGAAATTTGCACTTCGGCAATTCAGATTGGTTCGGCAATTCAGCACTTTGGCAATTCAGTTTGGTTCGGCACTTCTAAAATTCAGAAATTCAGGAATTCAGACATTCAGAAGCATCCGAATTTCCGAATTGCCGAAATTCGTCCAAATTTTTATTCAGACCGAAACGAATTGCACATGTCTATTAAATTGATCCAACAAAGGTGAAGCGAATATATTGAAAAATAACTATATAAGACATTAAGATGTGTGTTTATAAAATGTTTTGGTAGTGTGTGAGAAAGCCAGAATCTACATTAAGGTCTTCATTTCTGGTGTTGAAATGTGTAGTATGGTGAGGGTTAAGGGTGGGGTTAGGGGTAGGGGTAGGGGTGGGTTTAGGGCTAGGGTTAGGAGGAGGCTTAGTGGTAGTGTAGGGTTATATTCCAGTCATCATTGCCTTAATGTTACCTCCCTCTCCTGTTTTGCCACTTTTCAGAAATCCAAAGCACTTCGGCACTTCCGAAATTCGGCATTTCCGCAATTCTGATCGGTTCGGCAATTTGGCACTCTGGTAATTCGGTTTGGTTCAGCACTTCCGAAATTCGGAAATTCAACATTAAGATGTGTGTTTATATAAAGTTTTGGTAGTGTGTAAGAAAGCCAGAATCTACATTAAGTCCTTCATTTCTGGTGTTGAAATGTGTGATCATTTTCATCTCAAATGTCTTTCGTTCATGAGAGTCTTTGTAATTCCCTTAAAGAACTTTAATCCTGAAGTTTTAGATGGAGTGACCAGTCTGGGTGATGAAGTGATGATCAACAGAGGTACAATATCCATTTTCCTTGTGGTTCTTGACTTAGTGTCTGTGTAGATTCATTGTGAGATGCAGCTTAAGGCCAGTTTCTCCAATGTAGCAACCTTTGTCACACATTGTACACTGCATCCAGTGGCATACATACCGCAGTCGCAGGGGTCGCATCTGCGACCGGGCCTGTCACTCTAGAGGGCCTGGCCACCCTGCAAACCCCTGCAACCGGGTGCCCGCCGCCATGTGTTGCACCCCCGGCCATGCGGTTAAATTGCTGGGGCTGCACATGCTGTTAGGGCCACCAGATGGAAATGAATATCATTATCAGAGTGTGCCCGGTAACAGCGCGACTGGGCCCCCTCTGATGATGTCAGACGCTGGGAGGAAGTGACTGCCGGGAGCCGCACGGGAGGAAGGAAAGGGAGTCAGAGTGGGAACTCTGACTCCCATCAACCTGAGGCACTGGACCCCAGGGAAGTCACCCTCCTGCACCTAAAAGATAGGTAATAGGAGGGTGACTAAAATATTTTGCATCTGTGTGTGTCTATGTATGTGTCTGTATGTATCTGTGTGTATGTGTGTGTGTCTGTGTGTGTGTGTCTATGTATGTGTCTGTATGTGTGTGTGTGTCTCTGTATGTATGTGTCTCTGTATGTATGTGTGTCTGTGTGTGTCTGTATGGGGTAGCGTGGGGGGGAAATGGGGGTGGGATGGTAGGGGGCCCCATGGATTGTGTGTACGCCACTGACTGTATCATGTACACCACATTTGCAGATGTGCACGAATATGATCCCTTAAAGTTGTATGATTTGTTATTGTTTCTGGCTGTGTTATTACCACATATATGTTGACACAGTTTGCAGAGTGATGTGTTGCTTCGTACAGTGCCATACTAGCATTCAAACAACCGCCCAACCCTCATATCTGTAGTTAGTACGTATGTTTCTTTTTTAATTCATGACCCTAGATACATATATTGCATTCATTAGTTAGTTTGGATATTAATTTTATATATTGGGGTATATGGCATTCATTTGCTCCCTTTGCATACCGAACTAATCTTTGGTTTCAGAACATAGATCTCATTTAATGTGAAGCCAGGTAGTACATTCAATTTTGATGTCTTTCAGGATATATTGCAATGCAAGTTTAGATCATTTTAAATGTATCTTTTTCACCTTTGAATATGGTTTTCCTAACTAAGATTTCGCTTTAAATAACGTTATTCATAATGATACTATAATATCTATATTTGTATTTGGCTAATATGTTTATCTTGCATATGCCACACTGCACTGAATGATTCTTAACCAGATCTGTTAGATTACATTATATGTATTTCATTATTGTATCAGCCATGAGAAGATAGTGCACTGTCTTTTCCCACTCACTTTTGTATATATCACTATTGTTCACACATTTTTCACTGTTTTCTTCACATATGCTCACAGTTTTATTTTCCCACCATGGTCTCCTCTTACAGCTATTTTTTTCATATATAAATACATGTGGCAAACGCGTATATCCTAATGGGAGTATAGTTTACTTCGCATTACGTTTTTTTCCTCGTACTGATACTCTTTCATCACCCGATAGTCCTTTCCAACACTTTCACATTTGTTGTTAACTAGGACAACCACGTTTTTTCCGCTGTGCGTCAATAGACTCTGACGTCACCAGCGGCTTCCCTGCACTTCCGGGTGGTAACGGGCAGTGGGACTTCACTCTTATGATTGGTAAGTTTATTTTCATATTTGAAATATAAACACACTTGTAATTGCATTTAGTGATCTTGAAAAAGACTTGGCAGGGTTGAAACGTCGATCGGTTTACAAGCTTAAAACCTGTGAGTGCATCCTGGTTTACTCTATTTATATATATATAAATATATATATATATATATTTGTGCTCAGAATATATCTATTACGTAATGGAATGGAATGTATTAGATAAATGGAATGTAGAAGGGGGGAAGCAAGGTTGGTTGAGGTGTGCCAAAATCAACGTACGAGTAGGCCTGTAAAAAGAGGGCCCACAAAAGTGAATTGTTAATATAGATGGGTGCAGGTGGGTGGGGACAAACAGCTTGCACGACAAAGATAAGTAAGGGGGTAGGGTTTAAATAGGATCATAACTCTTCCCACAAATTCAGGCCAAATGGCCTTCCAACTTGTGCTCGGAATTTATCTAATACAAATGGAATGTAGAAGGGGAAGCAAGGTTGGTTGAGGTGTGCCGAATCCAATGTACGAGTAGGCCTGTAAAAAGAGAGCAAAAGAGGATTCAAAGAAACACACTTTATTGCAAGTTTATACGGCTTGTGTACTGAAAGCTTGTAAGGAGCTTTTACTCTGATTGAGGTATATATGTAACTGAGCTGAGGATTACCTGTGTCCCCATCACTCAGTGATGTAGACTGGAGTGTAAGAGCTCAAAGCTGCTGATGCAGCGCTTTTGCAAAAAAGAGAGACCAGCGAAGGAAGCCATGACGTAGCTTACCTGAATGGAAGGTTTAGACATGAAGTAATGGATTAGAACTGATAGTGTGGCTGACCTTGGCTACGTAAAATGGAGTGACAGCATAGGAGGTATAAATAAGATGCTTGATTTGTAGGTTTAGAGGAAGAGGCAAAAAGTAAAAAAGTTAACTGCAAAAGTCTTGAATCAAGCAAACTCTACTTGTGACATGGAACAATATACAAAGCCCTGGCATGGGTGATAGAGTAGTCGTGAAACTGTGTGAAGCGTGCGTACCTGTACAAGGTGTAATTGTGTGCTTAGTCCAAGATTATCTCATGGAAAGGTGGTATCCTGGATGGTATGTAGTGGGTCGTAGGGAGTGCCTGAAAGAAGACCTTGAACTGAACGTGAAAGAGCGTCAGCGGCTGTGTTGTGGACACCAGGAATGTAAAAGCAGACTGAAAAGAGCTGGGAGGTTGCTGTCAGCCAAGCCAGCCTGTGAATCAGCCACAAAATGGTTAGCGAGGATGGCCGCCCGAACGTAGGCCAGGAGCCATAGTGAAGGGTGAATAGGTAGTAGATTAAAGGCGTTGGATAAGTCCGTCTTGCTCAACGAAGCCAAATTACTTGCTGAATTGAAAGTTTGTATGGCATGGTCGATTTTCGTAGTGCAGTGAGAACTCCATAGCGGGAATGAGGAAGTTTGATGCTGGGAATGGATGTAGAGTGCGGTGCGGAAGAGGTCTGTGATCAGACGTATTATGTGCTCGGTGTAGACCTCGCGGGGCCAGCGCCTGACCCTCAATGCCAGTTCTCTAGCCTTCTGTTTGAAGAAATGTATAAGTAGTAGCAAGGTGGTGTAGGTTTGTGTGATTTGATGTTTTAAACACCGTGCCTTTAAGAAGATTACCCTGTGAAAAATAGGTGTCCCACAATATGTGACCATGTACAGGAAATTTGTAAAACACATATATTTTTCAACCAGTGGTGACTTTAAGAGCCATATAATAAACATAACATCATATACGAAAAATTAATGTGCTTGGTATAAGTAAGAGACATGACTAGATATTTTAACAGTAGATTAGCAAATTTAAACACTGTAGCCCCTTGCGTTCAGTTAACCGAATGAACAAGAGTACTATAAATAGAAAGAACTCCCGCATTCGGTAAATGGAACATACGAAAAGATTTAAACGAAAGCCAATTGAATATTCAGCTGCAGGCTGTAATGTGTAATTAACAAAAGGTTGCACAAAAAAGCCGTTTGAACGCGTTCGGCTGAACAAACGTACGAAAGAACAGACGAACGTAGGGTAAGTATGCACGTACGGTACATTGAATTAAATGAAAGTAAACAAAGCATGTGTATTCCGCGTTCGGCTGTTAGCTGCACGAACGCGGAAGTACACGAACAGCGTAATAGCGTTTTTAGGCCCGAAAGTGGGAATTAGCCGAACACTATTTCCCACGTTATGCTTACATGGACGTGCCGGTCTCATGACCGGAAGCCGGGTAGCGAGTAGGGAAGTCGGGTCGAAGCCGGTGGATGGGCACAGAAGACGGAGGCAGGAGCTGCTGGCTACGGACTGTTTGCTGGAGACTGACTTTGGCGGGAACAACAGACCGGAAGTGCTGGTTCCTATGGAGAAGACAAACCACTTGCACGACAAAGGTAAGAAGGGGGTAGGGTTTAAATAGGATCATACTCCTCAAATTCAGGTACATATATATATATATGCATACATATATATGCATACATACATACAGATACAGTTGTGCTCAAAAGTGTGCATGCCCTGGAAATACAACTGATCATGCAAAAAATTATGTATTTTATTGAAGGATAGTGATCATATGAAACCATGTATTATCACATAGTTGTTTAGCTCCTTTTTAAATTATAATGATAACAGAAATCCCCCAAATGGCCCTGATCAAAGTTGTAAACCTGTGACCTTACAGACACACAAGTTGACACACACACAGGTTGAAATGCCATTAAAAGGTTCATTTCCCACACTATTTTTTAATACATTCTTTATTAGTTTTTTTGTTGATGCATTTTTTAGACATAAATACATGACATATACATTACTTAATTTGCCATGGAAATATTACATTAATTGCTATATTTCAAATACCTAGATCTGTTCCCTCTTCCATTTATGGGGCAGAACTACATAAGTTAATCCATTTACATACATACATACATACAAAATTTTCCTCGCACAGCCGTGGATGTAACTGCATTTTATTTAAGGGATGTTATTCGAGGCTCTCAACTTTAAATAACTTATCCCGGTCTTATTTATTAAAGAACCACTATAGGCACCGAGCTTAATGAAGTGGTCTGGGTGCCAGGTCCATCTAGGTTTAACCCTTTTTGCTGTAAACATAGCAGTTTCAGAGAAACTGCTACGTTTACTTTAGGGTTAATTCAGCCTCTAGTGGCTGTCTCATTGAGAATGCTTTCCTATGAGACTGGCTGAATGAGCGCGCATTATTTGATTTTTAATTTAAAACCAAGTGGGTATTTCTTGATTTCTCCACTTTCTCGCTAATGAGATTTGGGCTGCAATAAGAATATGTATAATTAAATATTTAGATATTTTATTCATTTTGGGCCATGTGAGGTGTAAAATAAATGACTCAAACGCAAAGTTTATCTGTGGGAGCTCTAGATTTACTAGGAAATGTCTCAGCATTTCCCAAAATGTTGCTAATTTATTACATTCCCACCATATATGGCGGAAAGATCCTTCTAAATGATCACAATTCCAACAGATATTACTAGTAGAAGGATACATTTTATTCAATTTTGTTGGTACCATATACCATCTTTGGATGATTTTATACTGGGCTTCTAAATGAGTTAGACAATGTATATTTTGTTTACGTTCGATCATTATTTTATACCAATGATTAGATTCAAAAGTTCTTCCTATAGCTTTCTCACAAATTTGAAAAGCATTTAACTTATTGTCTATTTCTTTGGTTGAATCTATTATTCCCATAGTAGGGATTTTTGTAATATTGTGATCCTTTGTTAGGACTTACTGAAGTTGTTTTTTCTTTTTCTGAAGGGTTCCCAACAATATTTTGAATAATAAAATTTTTGACTCTTAACCCCTTTGCGACTGCTGACGTATAAGGCACATCCGACAAAAAAGGTTGTTAATGACCTCGGACGTGCCCAGTATGTCCGCGGCAAATGTGACCGCTTCCAGCCACTCTAACAGTATTGCAGCGATGCCTCGGTGTCGAGGCATCCTGCAATACCTCTTCTGACTGTCGGGCTGCTAAGTGATCGCTCCCCAGATGTGATCACTTCCGTGTTGTCCCACGTTGCTCCTGGCAGTGTAGCAGAGCATCAGAAGCCATTTTGGATATGTGGTTCACCCAGATCCCCCGGTTCCAAGGATATACTTTTTATGGGGTTATTGCATGTTTTGGGGTCCCTGTGATGTGTTTTATGAAACTGTATTTCTCTGCCTGTGATAATTAGATTACCAATTGTGTAAGGTAATTGTATCACAGGCAGAGGGGAGGATTTTGTGTGGGAGTGTCTTTCTGTAATGTACGTGTGTTATTGGTTGTTCTGTAAAACCCTGTGGGCAGTACTAAGTTTGTGGATTGGGAATAAAAGAAGCTGTATGTGCCAGTCCAGTCAGTTCCTGCTTAACCCTCAAAGTGAAGTGTCGTCTCATTATTGGGGGAGGATTTATTGTATGCTGTTCCAGTTTGACTGCTAGGAGTGTAAACCTATTTGCATGGTTTTTCCTATACAACTTTCATATGCTTGAGAGCATTCATGTGCTCCTACAGTTCGGTGGTTTTGGTGTCTGCTGCAGTGCTTGGAGTCCTCAGAAAGCGCTAGGAGCATCCTTCAACGGAGGTACCCAGTCGGGGTGCCAGGTGATCCGTTACAGCCGCCACCCAGGGGAGCCCTCACTAATTGCTTCCCTTGCAATTTTGTACCAATGCCCGAGGTGAGAACATTCTATGTGAACGTGTTCTAAATGTGGTCACCTTTCGGGAGACGAAAGAGTTCCTTTCGTGGGAGCTCTCCCGAATGGGGAGTGGCCCACAGTATATGGAAATTACAGGGGAATAAATACAATATAGAAGAAACTCCACGAATAGGCGGTGGTTCTGCTACATAGCTTCACCTTAACCACAAGTCGGCATACACAGTCTGATCCCAACGGATCAGCTTGGGGATGTCCGGGGGAGTACTCATAGATCACGTCCCCAGTTCCGTCTGTCTTGACAACCCGTCGGCATTCCCATTTTGCTTACAGGGTAGTGAATAGTGAAATTATATGGTTGTAGGGTCTGGCTCCAATGTAACAGCCTGGCATTGTCTCCAGTGACCCGGTTAAGCCACACCAACGGGTTGTGATATGAGAGTAGTGTGAATTGCTGTACATAGATGTAGGGCTGCAGCTTCTTGAGTGCCCATACCACCACCAAGCACTTCTTTTCAATGGCAATGTAGCTCACCTCCCAGGATAGTAATTTTCTGCTGAGGTAAGCTAAGGGGTGTTCTCCGCCATCATCCCTGACCTGGCTCAGCACTGCTTCTAAAGAAAATGTTTATGCAAATTAGGAGCAGCCAGGACAGGAGGCATTTATCAAAGTGCTCTTAAGGGCTTGGAATGCTTGCTCACACTCTGGGGTCCAGTGTACTTGTCGGGGCAAGTTCTTTCGGGTCAGGTCGGTGAGGGGCTTAGCTAGGGCACTGTAGTTGAGGACAAACCTCCTATAGTAGAGAGCGGTCCCAAGGAAGGCCATCACCTGGATCTTCGTGCGGGGACAGGGCCAGTTTGCTACTGCCTCTATCATGGCTGGCTCAGGTTTTTGCTCTCCACACCCCACCCAGGTACTGCACTTCCGCCATCCCCATGTGGCACTTGCTGGGTTTCAAGGTTAGCCCTGCTTCCCTAATTCTATCCAGTACCGCTCCTACATGGGCCAGGTGCCCCTCCCAAGTGTCGCTGTAGATTGCTATATCGTCCAAGTATGTGCACACATAATCATGGAGGCCATCCAACAGCCAGTCCACCATCCTCTGGAAAGTGCCCGGGGAATTCTTCATCCCAAATGACATGCCAAATGGGGTGATGAAGGCCAACTTGGGAACAGCATCTGCCGCTAGGGGGATCAAATAGCTCATAGATATGCTCACTGGAGTTTTCTTGAAAGTAGGCTATTTAAAGTAGTCTCTTTTAAGTAGGAGTTAAAACAACAGGAGTTTGTTGGTGAACTGGTGGTCTGTGGTTGGTATTAGTTAATACCAAGTGGGAAAAAAAAGCAGGTTTACAATTTTGTTTTTTTTCTGTTTTGTTTTTTGTTTATTTTTCTTTTACCCTTTTTTAAAAAAAAATATTTCTCCTTACTGTTTTGATTTATTTTAATATTTTGTAACTTTTTTCCCCTTTTCATATATATATATTTTTCTCTTTGCTGGATATATTTAAACTTTGTCCCTTTTATTTTTTCTTCTATATTTTCACCTTGCTGGTGTTGTTTAAAAATGTTTTCCCTCCCTCCCTTTTTTTTTTTTTTTTTTTTTTTTGTTGTTTCTATTCCCCTCCTTGTGGGTGCTGCTGCTGAGCTAATTAGGGGGAGTGCCCCTTAATTTCCACCTGTGTGGGATTTGTATTGCCAATATAAACCCACTACTGACTCACAGAGCTTGCTTGAAAGTAGGCTATTTAAAGTAGTCTCTTTTAAGTAGGAGTTAAAACAACAGGAGTTGAAACTACAAGGGAGTTTAAACCAAGAGGGTTAATATTGTTTTTGCTCACTTGTGTTTTTTGTAACTGGGGATGAGTGCTAGCAAGATTGCGAGTTTAACTCAGTGCACATCATGCCGCATGTATGCATGCCTGGATGATTCTGTCCAGGGTCCATACCTCTGTGGTGGGTGTGAGCGAGTGGCATTTCTGGAAACTCAGATTAGAGATCTGGAGAGGTAAATTGTAACACTGAGGGAGATTGACAATCTTGAGAGGAAGAGGAGTCTGCTGCTCACTGAGCAGAGTTTAGTGGGGACAGGTAGTGGAGAGGGAGGAGATACGACATATGGGGAACAGGCACGTAGCTGGGTGAAAGTGGGGCGAGGAAGCAGGGGGGAGGGAAGAGAAAAGGTTTAGCTAGTCCTGATCTCATGCAGCCTAACAGATTTGCCCATTTGAGTGAAGATGTTGGGAGCATCAGCTCAGGAGTAGCTGTACTGCAGGAAGCTGTTCCTGCTAACAGCCGTGGAAACAGCCCCTATAGTACGGGTGGGGTTGAGAGGGTAAGGAAGTCTAGACAGGTTGTGGTGGTAGGGGACTCTATTATTAAGAGAGTAGATAGGGTAATCTGCCACTCTGATCGACTCAACCGGACAGTTTGCTGTCTCCCGGGTGCTCGGGTCCGGCATGTTGCCGACAGAGTGGAGCAGGGCCAGATTAAGAGCCCAGTGGGCCTGGTGCTGACAATTAGGACGGGCCTAATTACAGAATCATATCGACCAAAAACAGTAAAACACTCCCAAGCGTCATGTATTTGATGGAGATGGTGCTGGAGAGAAAGAAAACAGCAGCTATAAGAAAACACATACCCTAGGCTAATCTCTCTCTAATTTATGTTTTTATCTTTCAAGTAAATCCATAACCCCCAACAGCAGTGTCCAGTCAAGCAGGAAGTCAATGGGCATGGTAAAAGGGTGTGCCACTGACACAAATTACGTAACCTGCCAAAAGGGGCGAACATGCCCAAAAAGAGGACATGTCTGCCCAAAGTATTAGAAGGCCAGCTGCCTGCCAATCATGCAGCTGGCCAACTAAGGGCATACTATGCAGACAGCACCCTGAGCTTGGCATAAATGCATCTAATGATGCGCTCACTCAACGCTTTCTAAGGACTGTTCCCTTGTACTCGCTGGTCCACTTGTCTCCTTACCTTTTTACTAGCAGGCAGAAGCTCCTGGTATATAGTCTGGGACAGAGAAAAGCTGTATGTAGTGAGTGTAGAAGAAAGGGAACATGCCACAGTGTTAGAGAGACCAAAGTCAACATTACCTTAAAGGATCACTATAGGGTCAGGAACACAAACATGAATTCATGACCCTATAGTGTTAACACCACCATCTAGCCCCCCTGGGCCCTCATGCCTCCATAAATATAGCAAAATCTTACTATATTCAAGCCTGAAGCTGTAACTCTGCATGCTGTTAGACTCATAAAACAAGCAGTCTGCTGACATCATTAGAAGTGGTGGCCTGATCCAATCACAGTGCTTCCCCATAGGATTGGCTGAGACTGACAAAGAGGCAGATCAGGGTCAGAGCCAGCATGATTCAAACACAGCCCTGGTCAATCAGCATCTCCTTATAGAGATGAATTGAATTAATGAATCTCTATGAGGAAAGTTCAGTGTCTGCATGCAGAGGGAGGAGACACTGAATGTTTGGATGCATTTTAGGCAGCCATGACCCAGGAAGGATCTCTAACAGCCATCTAAGGAGTGGCCAGTGAAGTTATCACTAGGCTGTAATTTAAAGACTGCATTTTCTCTGAAAAGACAGTGTTTATAGCAAAAAGCCTGACGGAAATGATTCTACTCACCAGAACAAATTCAATAAGCTGTAGTTGTTCTGGTGATTAAAGTGTCCCTTTAACTATATTCATTGTCAGCCAGTCCACACAAGTTTTGTTCCCATACTTCACTCTTAAGTTTCCATACTTAAGTAAGAGTATGTGAAAAGTAGTTAGGGTTACCACCTTTCTTGGAAAAACATACCGGCCTTACTAATTTGCATAATTAAAAATGTATGGGTGACATCACATGTAAATCACAAGTAGTGACATAAGAGAAAATTCTGTAAAATCACCAAAAAACTACTTAGTTTGATTCTGCTGTATAGATGGATTCCTCCCAGTGCCCCCATGTCTCCCACTGCCCTCATGACTCAGTGCCGCCAAGTGTCGATTACTCCAGGTCTCAGTGTTCCTATGTATCAGTGTCTCAGTGCCCCATGTCTCCCAGTGTCTCCTAGTGTCGTGTCCCCAGGTCTCCCAGTGATCCTATGATCCTATGTATCACAGTGTCTCAATGCCCCATGTCTCCCTTTGTCCCCATGTAACTAGGAAGATGGGGAGACCTGGGGACATGGGGAGACCTTGGGACATGTAGACACCAGTGACACTGGGAGACTAGGGGACTCTGGCTGGGACACATTGGGACAATGGGAAAATAGGGGACACTTGAAGACATGGGGACACAGGCACCAGGGACACAGACACTAGAGACACAGGCTGGGGGACATGGGGACATTGTGACACTTGAGGCACTGAGAGACATGGAGGCACTAGGAGACATAGGGACAGTGAGACACTGGCAGACTGGGGTCACTGGGAGACTAGGGGGCACTGGGAGACTAGGGGGCACCGAGACACCAGGGACACTGGCTGGGAGACATGGGGACACTGTGTCCCCATGTGTCTGTGTCATAATGTCTCCCAATGTCCCTTAGTGTCTCAGTGTCCCCATGTCTCCTTGCAGCCTTTCCCCTCATCCATTACTTCCCTGAGCTGTAGGCTGTCTCTGCAGGGTGGGAGTTGCTGTCTGGACTCTCTGTAGCTGCTCCCCTGCAGATCAGTGAGTATAGATGGGCAGGGAGGGATATGCTGGAACTTCCTATCCCTGTCTGTCTCCACACACAGCGACCCCTACTGGCCAGTGTTGGTACTGCATAGTAATAGTCAGTTTATACTGAGAAAAATACCAGCTTTTGTATTGCCAGTATCACTGCAATATTGGCACCAGCCAGGCAGCCTCAAATACTGGCTGTGCCAATAAAATAAAAGCCAGGTGGAATCCCTAAGAGTAGTGTGTGGAGAAAAAAAAATGTAAAAAAATAAAAAATTTAAAAAAAAAAAATTTTTTTTTTTTAAATCAATGGGCCTATTCCATGGGCCTGGGCCTGGAGCTGCAGCTCCATCAGCCCCTATGTTAATCTGGCCCTGGAGTGGAGGGATTATTGGGAGGGGCTGGAGATGACCCAGCTTTCATGGTCCATATTGGTACCAATGACAAAGTCAGAGGAAAATGGAAGGTCCTAAGGAATGAGTTCAGGGAACTAGGAAGTAAGCTAAAGAAAAGGACCTGCAAGATGCCTATATAACAAAATGGGGGAACTAGAGGCAATAGCATACACTAAACAATATGATATAATAGGCATAACAGAAACATGGTGGGATGAGACACATGACTGGGCAGTTACTTTAAATGGGTACACCTTATTTAGGAAGGATAGGAAAAACAAGAAGGGTGGTGGGGTATGTTTATATGTCAACCATGAGTTAAAGTCAAATCTTAGGCATGTGGAGTGTGACGAGGAAAAGGTGGAGGCTTTATGGGTAGATATCTGCTTGGGGCAAACAAAGGGAAATCAATTATTGGTTGGGGTATGTTATAAACCACCTAATGTAAATATTATTGAGGAAGAACAGCTGTTAGAGCAAAAGTTAGAGAGAAAGCTGCAAATCAATGTAACACGTTAATTATTGGAGATTTTAATTATCCAGACATAAATTGGGAAATAGGGACTAGTACTTCAGCAAGGGGCATCAGGGTTTTGAATGTGTTTAATGACACCTTTATGTCACAACTGGTACAAGCACCAACTAGAAAGGATGCTTGTCTGGATCTTGTCATAACAAACAATGTTGATCTTTTAACCAACGTTCAAGTAAGGGAGCATTTTGGAAATAGTGATCACAATATGGTAAATTTTGAAATAAACTCAAAAAAGCAAAAGCAAGTGGGGTATACTAAAACATATAATTTAAAAAAAGCCAATTTCAATAAGGTTAGGGCAGCTCTACAACATATCCACTGGCATAAACTCCTTAGTGATAAAAACACTGAGAATAAATGGAAACTATTCAAACAAATATTAGAAAGGTACATTTCTCAGTATGTACCATTGGGTAATAAATATAAAAGAAACAAATTAAGTAGAGAAGTAAAACAAGAGATTAAAAATAAGAAAAGGACATTTAAATCAGACAAATCAAAGGCATCCTATTTAAGATATAAGGAAGCCAATAACGCTTGCAAAAAGGCAATTAAAGTGGCTAAACTAGAAAATGAGAAATTGATAGCTAAAGAATGCAAAACCAACCCCAAAAATTTTTTCAAGTAAATCAATTCTAAAAAAACAAAAAATGAAAGTGTAGGTACACTTGAAACAGAGTTGGGTTTATTAGCTAATGAAGACCAGGAAAAAGCAGAATTTTTAAATAACTATTTTTCTTCAGTATATATTAATGAGGATCCTATGGCAAGAGATATGCAAATGATTGCTGCAAAAAACTTGCAAATAACTTGTGATTGGATAACTCGAGACAAGGTGCTACAGCTATTAAAGAAAATTAATGTAAATAAAGCTCCGGGGCCTGACGGTATTCACCCACGAGTACTTAAGGAGCTAAGTGGGGAAATAAGTGAACCTCTGTATTTAATTTTTCAAGATTCTTTTGTTTCAGGTGTTGTACCGGAGGATTGGAGGAAGGCAGATGTTGTTCCTATATTTAAAAAGGGTTCAAAATCCTTGCCTGGAAATTATAGACCTGTGAGCTTAACTTCTGTAACTGGGAAAATATTTGAAGGGCTATTAAGGGATAATATTCAGGAATTCATTGGGAAGAACTTTGTTATTAGCAATAATCAGCATGGTTTTATGAAACATAGGTCATGTCAAACTAACCTAATTGCATTCTACGAAGAAGTAAGTAGAAGTATAGATCAGGGTGTTGCAGTGGATGTGATCTACTTGGATTTTGCCAAGGCATTTGATACGGTTCCTCACAATAGGTTAGTCTTCAAACTAAAAGAAATTGGTCTAGATGAATATTCTTGTTCTTGGGTAGAACATTGGCTTAAGGATAGAGTACAACGAGTTGTAATTAATGGTAAATTTTCAGGCTGGACAAAAGTGGTAAGTGGTGTCCCTCAGGGTTCTGTTTTGGGACCACTTCTATTTAACATATTTATAAATGATCTTGAAATAGGCATTGAAAGCCATGTATCAGTGTTTGCAGATGACACAAAACTTTGTAATGTAATAAAATGTGAGCAGGATATTGCTTGCTGCAGAAAGATTTGGATAGATTGGGGGACTGGGCACTAAAATGGCAGATGAAATTTAACATAGAGAAATGCAAAGTTATGCACTTCGGGGTTAAGAATGCACAAGCAACTTACACACTAAATGGTAGTGAATTAGGGATAACACACACGAGAAGGATTTGGGAATTGTTATAGACAACAAATTAGGCAGCAATATGCAATGTCAATCTGCAGTTGCTAAGGCCAGTAAGATTTTGTCATGTATAAATAGGGGCATAAATTCTCGGGATGAAAATATAATTCTGCCTCTTTATAAATCGCTGGTAAGACCACACCTTGAATATGCTGTGCAATTTTGGGCGCCTGTTCTAAAGAAGGATATCATGGCACTGGAGAGGGTCCAGAGAAGAGCTACAAAATTGATAAAAGGAATGGAGCATTTTAGTTATGAAGACAGGTTAAAAAAAAAATTAAATCTGTTTAGTTTGGAAAAACGGCACCTGAAAGGGGATATGATAACTTTATACAAATATATTCAGGGCCAGTACAAACCTTTATCTGGAAATCTATTCATAAACAGGGCTATACATAGGACACGAGGTCACACATTTAGGCTGGAAGAAAGGAGATTTCATCTAAGGCAAAGAAAAGGTTTTTTTACAGTAAGAACAATAAGGATATGGAATTCTCTGCCTGAAGAGGTGGTTTTGTCAGAGTCCATACAGATGTTTAAACTGAAATTGGATAAATACTTACAAAAACATAACATACAGGGATATAATTTCTAATTAGTGGGGTAATAGCTGCTTGATCCAAGGAGACATCTGACTGCTATTTTGGGGTCAAGAAGGAATTTTTCCTAGTTTGTGGCAAAATTGGAAGCGCTTCAGACCAGGTTTTTTGCCTTCTTTTGGATCAACAGCAACAACATTTGTGAGGAAGGCTGAACTTGATGGACGCAAGTCTCTTTTCAGCTATGTAACTATGTAACTGTAAGGCTAGTGCCGAAGCAAAAAACGTAACTGTGAACTAGTGACATGAGGCCCTGCTAGTGCCGAGTGGCGGTGAGAGGCTCTATTTATGATTTGGCCGAGGGAAGTTCGTTGCCACAGACGTGGTGGCGGGATGTTGGCCTCTCGATGACTGTTTAAGAGATTTAAAAACGTGTGGCTGTGAAAAGTGAGGCCCTGACTGCGGCCCTGTAGAAGGGAGAACGAGACATATAACTATGATTTGGGCATGGGGTCGTACCTCCGTGTTGAGGTGGGAGATGGCCTTGTGGGACCGGGATTTACTTGGGTGAGCTAGGGCCGGAGCCTGGACCCCGTAGGCCAGTTTACGCACCTTCTATGGATTCAATGGCAATTATGGGTGTAATGAGTGGATACTAACCTTGATAGTGGTTATAACAGGTAACTTGAAACTATGAGTGTCATGCCAAAAGCATGAGTTGGTGCTTGATGTGTGTTTATATATGTTAAGAGTTTTTTTGTAAACCTTGGGATGACATTTATTGTGGTCTTTGATCCTGCACCAGGCCTAGACCATAAAACATCTAGATAGCCATCACCAGAGCTGGACACAAGGAATTTCATAGAGTGGGCAATAGACTGCCAGACCAGCCCCCTCTGATCCCCCCCCCAGGGGTCTGCCCACTGAGAAACAACTAGTTTAGATATATGAGGGTGTTGGACTATCCAGGGAAGTCAGTTATTCATTTTTCTTTTTGTCAGTAACTTCTAGGAGACCTATACCATCTAAGACTCCCACAAGAATTCTATATGGGGTAAATAGATGTAAGAAATTTCTTGTGTTTTCTCCTATTTTATTTTATGTACTGTTTTGCAATTTGTTATCTGTATGTCATTTATTTCTGTATTTTGTACTCAGCACTGTGAATCCTTTTTGTCAGATTAAATGTTTACTTAATCAGCTTGTGTCTCTGTTCTCTATGAGCTTCACTCTCCAGAGGAAAGCGCAGGTAAACACGTTACCAAAAAAGGGTTAACTATATATGTTTTATCAGTAAAAGTAGAACTGTGCTACTATAATTCTCCTGTGTGTGGGTTAACCTAAGACGCCCGGGTTTAAAAGTCTTGGTGGTGGCAGTAGAAAGTGTATTAAGGGGGTTAGTGTAGAAGGGATTGCAGGGGTTAATTGAGTGGTTGCTGGGACTAGCAACAGGTAACCAGGGGTCTGGTGTCATTAACCCTGTCACTTCCACACTCTCCCCACTGTCTCGGCTGGGCCTATAGCCCACGCACGTGACAAACTGGCGGCAGCTAGTGGGATATATTTAGAGATTTTTAGTGCTTGCTAGATTTTACCTGTAAAGGGGGTCTTAGCACTAAAAGAAATTGCATACTTGTTTTTGTGTAATTTCCAGAGACCAAGCTCAGTGCTGATTTAAAATACATACAAAGTGCAAAACAGTTCTCCCCTCCCATCTTTTGTTTTTCTTTCTCTATCCTACTTGTGAATATGGAGGCCTATCACAAACAATCAAAAGAGGCCTTGGAATTGTTGTGCCAAGAAAAGAATTTACCAACTTTTGGCAAAAATAAGGCACAACTTATTGCTGACCTTGTGGAGGCTGACAGCCATATTTTCCAGCCAGAGACGGATACTGAAAGGGTTACCGAGCTCCCTACTACTGCAGGAGTGTTGCTTACTGAAATGCATGGTGGTTGTACCCCTCAAAACATTAAGGACATTTGCTCAACTGATTTATTTCGGCAACTGATGGCTGCAAATCCTCAGGAGGCCCTGCATGTGATGATCCAACAGCAGGCTGCAGAAAGGGAATCTGCAGAGAGGCTAGCCGAAAGGGAAGCGCAAAGGCATGCTGCAGAAAGGGAATCTGCAGAGAGGCTAGCCAAAAGGGAGGCACAAAGGAGACATGAGCTGGAACTTGCTAAACTGCAATTTACCCTTCAGTCCTCACTGAACAGCAATGCATCAGAGTCCAGCACACGTAGGCTCCGTAAGCATGATTTTCCTTCCCTCGAAGATGGGACAGATTTGGATGTATTTTTAAAAAGTTTTGAGAAAGTATGCAGGCAGCATCAACTACCCTCAGACCAGTGGGGCAGATATTTAACTCCACAACTGAAAGGGAAAGCCTTGGATGTGTTTGTGTCCCTTCCCCCAGAGACTGATAACAACTATGAGGCAATCAAATCTGCATTGCAAAAACTTTTAACCTTACTCCTGAGTCTTACAGGAAAAAGTTTAGGAGTATGCAGCAATGCCCATCATCCAGCTGCATTCTATATATTGCACAATTAGAAACCACGTTCCGGCAATGGGTAACAGGAGTACAAGCTACTACCTATGAAGCCCTTAATGACTTACTGGTCCTGGAGCAGTTCTTGCAGACCCGGAGCCCTAATGTACGAGAGTGGATTTTGGAAAGAAAGCCAAAAAATGCTAGGGCTGCTGCAGAACTGGCAGATGACCATGCCGACATCCATGCACCCACATCCAGGCGTGGACTTGTGTCAGCTGCTACTTCGACCTGGAGAGAAGCTAAAGTTCAATCACCACGTGTAAGATCTGCAGTGAGAACTTCTCCGCCGACTGCCAGCGTAGCCGGGGCTATGTCAAGTGAGTCAGATGCCCGCCGTTGTTTTCGATGCAACCAGATTGGTCATCTGAGCAGGACTTGCCCCACTAGGAATATGCCCTCACCAGTCCGTGGAGGGGCACCATCAGTATTTCTTGTGGGTGGGTCCGTGGGGAAACGAGAGGATAGCCTGCAGAGTGCAATTGTGGGTGACCGAGTGACCATGGGACTGAGAGATTCTGGAGCTTCCTTCACCCTGATATAATCTCTAAAAACAATAAAGAATATCTTTTTAATAATTTTCCAATAATACCTATTTTCTACTTTCTCCCTAAGTTACATAAAAATCCAATAACCCCCCCAGGTAGGCCAATAATCAGTGGCATCAACTCCGTATCCGCCCACTTATCTGAATTTGTGGACCACCATCTCCAAAAATATGCACAAGAAGCATCTTCTTATTTGAAAGACACTGCACACATTTTAAGAATTTTGGAGGGTGTAACTTGGGAATCTGACTATATCTGGGCAACCATAGACGTTACGTCATTATACACAATAATAAAACATAACAAAGGTTTAGCAGCAGTGGAACAAATTATGGAGAAAGATGAAAGTATATCATCAAATTTCAGGAATTTTATCTTAAATAGTATCCATTATATCCTCAAACATAATTATTTTTATGATTCATTTTATCTTCAAACCACAGGTACAGCCATGGGGACCAGGTTCGCCCCCAGCTATGCAAACATATACATGCGGGATTGGGAGTCCAATCATGTGTGGGGTGGGCATGGCTGGGTAGCGAACCTGGTCCTATGGAAACGTTTTATTGACGATATAATTTTGATCTGGCGAGGTACATATGAAGATTTATTATCATTTATTGATTACATTCATCAAAATGATTATGGTTTAAAATTTACACACGAAATAAATACTACCACTATCAATTTTCTGGATCTAAGCCTCTCCATTGAAAATAATCAGATCCAATCCAAATGTTTTTTCAAAAAAACAGAGGGTAACAGCTTCATCCATAGAAAAAGTTGCCACAAAGATAAATGGTTGGAAACTATACCAAAAAGCCAACTAATACGAGTGAGAAGAAATTGTACGAAGGACTCAGACTATAGAGAACAGGCTGAATTTTTAAAAAATAAATTTGTGGCAAAGAAATATGAAACAACATTGTTAGATAAAGAAATTAAAGAAATAGGAAAAAGAAATAGAAGAGACCTAATAACATCTAACCCCAAAAAACATTCTAAGGATAATTATAATTTTTCTTTTATGACTCAGTATAACATCCAACACTGGAAAATAAAAAAGGTTCTTAATAAACACTGGAACATTTTATGTCAGGATCCAATTTTGGGCAAAGTATTACCAAAAAAAATACCAATCATTTTCAGGAGAACAAAAAATCTAAAAAATGTATTAGCACCAAGTTACGCTTTAAAAATTCCATATAAGGGTGTGACCCCAAACATCAGTGGTTTCAACCCTTGCAATTCTTGCAAAGCTTGTAAAAATCAAAAATTTATTCAAAAAAAAGAATTTATGAGTTTCACTACAAAGGAGAAATTCAAAATCAAATCTAATATAAATTGCAATACGAGAAACGTGGTATACATGTTACAATGCCCGTGTGGGAAACAGTACGTGGGGAGAACATGTAGAAAGTTGAAAGAGAGAATTTTAGAACATCAAAACAATATAAGAAAAAAATCAGTTAAACATATAGTACCATTACATTGCAACACTTGCAATAAATTTGATTGGCAAAGTTTTATTTTTTTGGGCATAGAACATGTGGATCCACATTGGAGAGGAGGAAATTTAACCAAAAAGCTCTCCCAAAGAGAGACTTTTTGGATCAACAAACTAAAAACACTCCAACCTTTTGGTTTAAATTTAGATATTGATTTATGGAGTTTCTTTGAAGATTGAGAGAACTACTTAATTTACATTCTGATGTTCGGGAAAACACTGCACTTTTCTCTCATTCAATTAATAATAAATAAAAATCTTATTTTTTATTTTTTATTATTAATTATTATTTATTTTTATTATTATATATTTTTCATTATTATTATTATTATTTTTTATTATATTCATTTATTTTTGTTTCGAGTTGTAAATTTACTTTATTTATCTTTAAGAATGGGATAAAGAGTGCAATATAAATAGGTTATATTACTTATATTAATGTCTATATATCATATATGTATGTATATGGTTTGTTATATATTTTATAATCATTTAAAAATGTTAGACTATCATATTATTATTCATGCAGTTTATGAAATAAGATGCTATTTCCATATAAATCATAAGAAGGAAATGTGTGTGGCAAATATGTGAAAAAATGTTTTATATAACTTGTACCCAATGAAAATGGGATATATATATGTATAGACACATGTATCCATAACTTTAGATTACATGGAGAATGTACATTTTTTATTTCGATTTGTAGTGCCATCCAGAGTATATTCTTTTAATTGCTTGTCCCTCCCCTCTCCGTTTTATCCACCTGCCTATATATTCTCTGAGCTAATGCATTAGAATAGGAGAAAGCAACAGACGATCGCGACCCACTTCCGGGTTTGCGGAACGCAAGGTGGAACGCACGTGACCCACTTCCGGGTCTGTGGAACGCAAGGTGGAACGCACGCGACGCACGCGATGACGTCACTCGGTTCCATACCGCCGAAAAGAAAATTGAACACCAGCTGAATGAACTTAAAGATTAAATGGGGGTGTATATAAAGGACTGTGGGGGGGATATTGTTATTATTGCTGCTATTTTTGATTGCACTTTATCACACCAAGTCCCTGAGGAAGTCCAATTTCAGGACGAAACGCGTAGGACGTGTATGGTGATATGCTGTTTGTTTTATACCTAAATGTAAGTCATTAAATATATTTTTTAAAATATTCTGGAAGTGCACTACATTTTTGTACATTTTCTCTTTTTGAGACACACATATCTATTTCGCTGATGAATATGTGAGGAGAGACAACATACTGAATATTGAATAACACCATTTAAAGCTGCTCTAATTCCACAAAGACATAATTCAAGGCTATCTTAAATCTTCAAAATTGTGAGTGACCATTTGTGATCACACATCAAAACCAGTCTCCACACAGTTATATGCTATGTTTTTTATTTGTATTTAGCAGATTGTCCCCTATTTTTCTGTGTATATCTATTGAAGACAAGAGGAAGTCTTCGGGGATTCATCCGGATACTTCACCTTAAGATAAGGGAAGTTTTGGTTTGCTCCTATATTTTATTATTCTCACTGGGGTTGTGTTCACATATATTGTTGTTTTCTTCACCCTGTTGCGACCTGAAGTGGTGAATACGGAGGACATAATCCCTGGAAGAACCATGTCCATCAAAGGAATTGGGGGTGTACGCCCCGCTGTGCCCTTGGCACGTGTGTACCTTGATTGGGGTGCGGGCAAAGGTTTGCGGGAAGTGGGGATTTCGGAGGATATCCCTGTTAATGTTCTGTTGGGGAATGATTTGGGCAGGATGCTCTGTCACTATGCTCCAGAGGACACTGTTTGTGAGCCAGGACTGACTGCTCCACCTAAGGTATTGTGTGAAACTTTGGGAGACATTGTGAAGTGTGATTGCTGGGAGGGAGAGCAGGGTGTGGATAAATATCTACCTGTAACTGAACCAGTGATGTCTACCAAATGTAATATAGGGGTGAGTAGTAATGTGCCTGTATCAAAATACTGTGAGGCTGGGATGTCAGAGAGTAAGGGGGAGGAGGAAGGTGAAAGCCAGGGATGTGTACCCCTGGTGGCAGTAGTAACACGTCAGCAGTGTGCCAGAGCTGCAGCGGTAGAACAGGCAGAGAATGGTGTAGACCCTCTCCCACCCCTTGAGGCTCTGCCAGAGGGAGCAGTACCTTCTTGTGCAGCATGGTGGGGAGAGGGCAATAAGAGTTTCCTGGAAGCTCTGCGCAGTGACCCCTCCTTGGAAGGGCTGAGACACCGCGCCGAACAACCAGGCACTGACACAGATAGGCACCGTGTATATTGGGATAATAATATATTGTACTGGGAATCCCTTCCTGTCAATATACAGGGGACCAGGGAGGGAGAAAGACGACTAGTGGTTCTTAGGCAGTTCAGGGGTGAGCTGCTGAGGTTAGCACACGAAACCCCTTTGGCAGGACACCTAGGGGTAACCAAGACAAAATCAAGATTGGCTCACAATTTCTACTGGCCTGGCATGGGCACTGCAGTTGCAAATTACTGCCGGTCCTGCCGTGTCTGCCAGAGAGTGGGTAAATCTGGGGATGTTACTCGTGTTCCCTTAGTGCCTCTGCCCATCATAACTGTACCCTTTGAACGAGTTGCCGTAGATATTGTGGGGCCGTTGGCTATCCCCAGCAGTACAGGGAAGCAATTTATTCTGACAGTGGTGGATTATGCAACCAGATATCCTGAAGCCATCGCCTTATCCTCTATCAGGGCAGATAAGGTAGCGGACGCTCTGATCAGTATATTTTGCAGGGTGGGTTTCCCTAAAGAAATGCTCACTGATCGAGGTACGCAGTTTACGTCTAATCTGATGCAGAGTCTCTGTAAGAAGGTTAATGTGCAGCACTTGGTAGCAAGTCCCTACCATCCTCAAACCAATGGTCTCTGTGAGAGGTTTAATGGGACCTTGAAACAGATGCTCAAAACATTTGTAGAATCACAGGGCCAGGAATGGGAGAAGTATTTACCCCATTTACTATTTGCTTACAGGGAGGTACCACAGGAATCCACAGGTTTTTCACCCTTTGAATTACTCTATGGACGCAAAGTGCGGGGACCCCTAGATTTAGTAAGGGAAGAATGGGAGGGGAGGCTACACACTCCAGAAACTTCTGTGGTGGAATACGTTCTTAAGTTTAGGGACAGGATGCAGACATTGACAGGGCTAGTGCATGACAATCTTACAGCAGCGCAGTCTAGGCAGAAATATTGGTATGATCGCAATGCTAGGGACCGGGTCTATGAAGTGGGACAAAAGGTCATGGTTTTGAACCCCATAAGACAAAATAAGTTGCAGGCTGCCTGGGAGGGTCCCTTCCTCATTTTGCAGCGTTTAGAACCCACCACCTACGTAGTAGCCCTCGATGAAAAGGGTGAGAGGCAGAGGCAGTATCATATTAACATGTTAAAGGAATATTATGACCCAGAGAATTTGGTACTCAGTGTATGTAGTTCACCAGAGGAAGAACTAGGTAATGATCCTTTGCTGGATCTGGTACAGGAAGCTAAAGGCCAGGAATCCCTACAAGATACAAAAATCAACCCAGAGCTCTCAGCTGAACAGAAGAGGCAGCTACATCAGGTACTAGGCCTCTTTAGTGACACATTTACCGGGCAGCCAGGACGAACCACACTAGCCACCCACCACGTAGATACTGATGGCCAACCACCACTACGACAGGTAGCCTACGGGTATCCCCAGAGGTAAGGGCCCACATCCATAAGGAGATTGAAGACATGTTGGGTCTTGGGGTAATTAGGAAATCAAAGAGCCCCTGGGCTTCTCCTGTAGTGCTGGTTCCCAAGAAAGATAAATCCATCAGGTTTTGTGTAGACTATAGAAGGTTAAATGCAGTGACCACATTTGATGCTTACCCCATGCCCAGGATAGATGAACTACTGGATCAGTTAGCAGGTGCTCAGTATTTAACTATTATGGATTTGAGTCGAGGGTACTGGCAAATCCCTCTGACTCCAGAAGCCCAAGAGCGGTCAGCCTTTATCACTCCTTTTGGGTTGTATGAGTTCAGTGTGATGCCTTTTGGGATGAAAAATGCCCCGGCCACTTTTCAGCGATTGGTTAATCAATTATTGGAGAGCCATGAGGAATACGCCATGGCATACCTGGATGACATTGCCGTATTTAGCAAGACCTGGGAGGAGCACTTGGTTCATTTGGGCAAAGTAGTGGAGCAAATAAGAGGGGCAGGGCTCACCATCAAACCAGAAAAGTGTCAGATAGGCATGACAGAGGTGCAGTATCTGGGGCACAGAGTAGGAGGGGGGTCCATTCGCCCTGAACCCAGTAAGGTGGAATCTATTACGGCCTGGCCAGTCCCTAAGACCAAGAAACAGGTCATGTCATTTTTGGGGACAGCAGGGTATTATCGCAGATTTGTCCCAGACTACAGTGAGACAGCCAAACCACTCACAGATTTAATTAAAAAGAAAGTATCCAAGCAGATAACGTGGACTGAGGACTGTGAAAAAGCCTTCACTGCCTTAAAGACAGCCTTGTCTAGCTTCCCAGTCCTTCAGGCCCCAGATTTTAGTAAGAGGTTTGTGGTCCAGACAGATGCTTCCAACTTTGGGCTGGGAGCTGTGCTTAGCCAGGTTAACTCTAAAGGAGAAGAGCATCCTATCCTCTACCTTAGTAAGAAGCTGTTACCCAGGGAGGTGGCCTATGAAGTAATAGAAAAGGAGTGTCTAGCTGTTGTATGGGCTTTGCAGAAATTACAGCCATATCTGTACGGCCGAGACTTTACTGTCATCACTGATCACAACCCGCTGCATTGGCTGGACAGAGTATCAGGTAACAATGGTAAGCTGCTCCGTTGGAGCCTCATCCTCCAACAGTATAATTTCACTGTCCAACACAAAAAGGGCAGCTTGCATGGGAATGCAGATGGCCTGTCTCGGCAACTAGAGGGTTAATGGTAGACAGATAAATCAGCCTGTGGGTGCATTTTTCTGTCCACCATCTTAAGGGGGAGGTGTCATGCCAAAAGCATGAGTTGGTGCTTGATGTGTGTTTATATATGTTAAGAGTTGTTTTTTTTGTAAACCTTGGGATGACATTTATTGTGGTCTTTGATCCTGCACCAGGCCTAGACCATAAAACATCTAGATAGCCATCACCAGAGCTGGACACAAGGAATTTCATAGAGTGGGCAATAGACTGCCAGACCAGCCCCCTCTGATCCCCCCCAGGGGTCTGCCCACTGAGAAACAACTAGTTTAGATATATGAGGGTGTTGGACTATCCAGGGAAGTCAGTTATTCATTTTTCTTTTTGTCAGTAACTTCTAGGAGACCTATACCATCTAAGACTCCCACAAGAATTCTATATGGGGTAAATAGATGTAAGAAATTTCTTGTGTTTTCTCCTATTTTATTTTATGTACTGTTTTGCAATTTGTTATCTGTATGTCATTTATTTCTGTATTTTGTACTCAGCACTGTGAATCCTTTTTTGTCAGATTAAATGTTTACTTAATCAGCTTGTGTCTCTGTTCTCTATGAGCTTCACTCTCCAGAGGAAAGCGCAGGTAAACACGTTACCAAAAAAGGGTTAACTATATATGTTTTATCAGTAAAAGTAGAACTGTGCTACTATAATTCTCCTGTGTGTGGGGCAGTGGCGTACACATGACCCATTGGGCCCCGGTGCGAAAATTGATCCGTGGGCCCCCCCTCCCCCCGCGCTTACTCGGCGCGGGTCGGGGCCGCAACACATGGCGGCGGGCACCTGGTCGCAGGGGTTGCAGGGCTGCGACCCCGCGACCGCGGTATGCACACACACTTAAAGGACCACTACAGACACCCAGATCACATCAGCTCAATGAAGTGGTCTGGGTGCCAGGTCCCTCTAGTTTTAACCCTGCAGCTGAAAACATAGCTGTGAAAACGGCTATGTTTCACTGAGGGTTAATCCAGCCTCTGGTGGCTGTCTCATTGACAGCTGCTAGAGGAGCTTCCGCGATTCTCACTGTGAAAAATCACAGTGAGAAGACACTGAACGTCCATAGGAAAGCATTGAGTAATGCTTTCCTATGGGCGGTTTAAATGCGCGCGCGCGCCTCTTGCCACGCATTTGCATTCGGAGCTGAGAGGCGGACACTGGGGAGTCCGACGCTGGAGAAAGGTAAATGCTGAAGAGACACACACACACACACTCTCACGAACAGACGCATACACACTCACTTACAAAACATACACTTTCACTGACAAACACACACTCAGTAACAGACAAACACACTCAGTAACAGACACACACAGTAACACACTCACTAGCAGACACACACCCAATAACAGACACACTCACTGACACACACACTAACACACGCACTAACACAAACACTAATACACGCACTAACACAAACACTAATACACGCACTAACATACACTAACACACACTAACACACATACTAAGACACACATACACTAACACACACTAACACACAAATACTAGGACACACATACACTAACACACACACACACACACTAACACACACATACTAGGACACACATACACTAACACACACACACACACATACTAAGACCCACATACACACACACACATACTCATACTAACACACACACACACATTTTTTTTTTTTTAATTTAATCCCCGCAGCCTCCTTACCTTTTGGAGTGCTGGGGGGATTCCCTGGGGTCCAGTGGTGCTGCTGGGCTCCTGGGTGGGCGGGCTGTCTGGGCAGGCGGGCGCCCGAGGGAGCACTTTCCCCTGAGTGCTTCCTCTTCAGCTCCCTCGCGCGCCGCTTAGGGATGCCGGCGCCGGAAGATGACGTCATCTTCCGGCTCCGGTATCAGTGTGGTGCGCGAGGGAGCTGAAGAGGAAGCACTAAGTGCTCCCTCGCGCGCCTGCCTGCCCGACTGGCCACCCGCCTGCCCGGTGACAGCAGGGCCAGCCTCGGGGGGCCCTGGGGTGGTCGGCTCCTGGGCCCCCCAGGAGAAGAGGCTGGCCCTGTGGGTACATACCGGGTCGCAGGGGCGGCCGGGCCCCCTGGTGGGCCAGGCCTGGTCGCAGCCACGACCCCTGCGACCCTGGTATGTACGCCACTGGTGTGGGGTAACCTAAGACGCCCTGGTTTAAAAGTCTTGGTGGTGGCAGTAGAAAGTGTATTAAGGGGGTTAGTGTAGAAGGGATTGCAGGGGTTAATTGAGTGGTTGCTGGGACTAGCAACAGGTAACCAGGGGTCTGGTGTCATTAACCCTGTCACTTCCACACTCTCCCCACTGTCTCGGCTGGGCCTATAGCCCACGCACGTGACAATGAGTGTTTTTAAGTAGAGTGGCTTGGCCGCTGCTGGTATTGTGGAAGAAGCCTAAAGGTTAAGACTAATGTTGATGTGTTTGAGCATAACGTAGGGACTTATGCTTAGTAGTAAGGGGTGGCTATAGGAGCGCAACGTGAGATCCTGAGGTGAGGGATCTGAATGATTAGTCTTAGACTGGGGCAAGTTTATGCTATAGAGAGAGGCTGATTGATGCCTTAGGGGTAGTAAGTACTAGTAACGAGTAAGAATGTAAATACCTGGTAATGTACCAGGTACCAGGTTAGGTAGGTTGAGTAGGTTCTTGCCTGGTGGCAGTATGAATGTAGGCCTAAGTAAAAAAATGTAGAGAATTTAAACACAAAAATGACGTAGGACCGTGTGATAATCGTGATAAATAGAGACCGCGTTAGGTCTAGTGTGAAAGCCCCGTACAGAGTAGAGTACTATACCTTGATTTGTTGTACAGGTACTTGGATGAGTGTAAGTGGTTTGTACGGAGAAAACCGGAGGAGGCCTAGAATAATGTTGGAGCTATGGATTAAAACCAATGTACAATTATTAAAATTAGAAGTGGTTATAACAGTATATATTAATTAACAAATTCCCCCAGAGGACCGTGTTAACTGGACATAAATGAAACGAGGGGAAATGGGCCGTACGTTTGTGACAAGTTTAGAGTGAAGGCTGCCTAAGGCCTTGACATGATTAAAACTGAAGTGAGTAAATACTATACCTGAATTGTAAATACAAGAACTTGGATTTGACAACTTTATGCAGTAATACAAGACAAACGGGCAATCTGTGGAGACCAAAGAAATATAACATAGGCTAAGATTAATGTCTGCGTAAGCTATAGAGAAATAGAGAATAATATGAAATGTAGGTGTGACGAGACCAATCTCGCCACATTGCATTGGAGAAGCCTGGTTGCTCGCCTGCTACCTTTGGACTATGGCCCCCTGTTAAAAGACATCTTTTTTACCTGCAGAAAAGCTTCATTCGTGCTTTTCTGCCTGGGGTTCGGTAGATTTGTTTGAATGTGTTATACCCCAGATAGGAATCCCATGGAGCCCATTCGTATGAAACTGACTGTAAAGACTTTGGCTCCATGGCGATTAAACTGTATTCGTGTGGTCTGAGCGCCATTCACTTAATAATGTGCGCTCAGACCTGAGCTATCTGGGGATATGTTAAATGTATAGTTTTAATGTAATGTGTCTTACCTGGTGTATTTTAACAGTAATGCTTGTTTTGTGTCCCCATGTGCATAATGGAGTCTTGTCTCTGACATGTCTGTGTTTTATGTATAAAATGGGACTTTGTGTATTGTACAGTATTTTAATGCTTTGTGCTAACCATGTGCATAATGGAGTCTTGTCTCTGTCCTGGGAGATAATTTAATTACTTCTCAATTATCTCCTGGGCAGAGGAGAGGAAGCCAGGATGCATTGTGGTAAAAAGTATGTGTAATTGGGTTACCTCTCAGGATAAGGGGAGGGAATCTGTGGGTTGTAACTAATATGTTACTGGATATTTTATACCTCCCTGTGGGCGGTCCTGTATTTGCAAGACTGTAATAAAAACCAGGCTGAGTGTGCCAGCACCTCAGACCACTGCTTGACCCTCAACACGGAGCCTTGTCTCGTTCTTGGGGGGATTCACTGTATGCTGTTAGAGACTGATTGCCAGGAGTGTAAGCTGATTGTCTGCTTTTTCCTGTTCGTCTGCTAGCAGCTATTTGGGAGGTTCCAGTTCGGGAGTTGGAGTGCTATTTTGTATCCAGTTCGTGAGTTTGGTGTTCTGCAGTAGCTGTGCCTGATCTTTGGAAAGGGGGCCGATCGCCTAAACGGTTTTACCCCTTTGTGCAAAACGGTCCGTTACATTGGTGGCAAGCGGCGGGATCGTTCCTACAGCCAGAAGGACAGCTACAGGAGACACCATTTCTTTGGATTTACAAGTTAAGGGCAACGCATGTCCTAGTACAGCGACCCTGACAGCACCAGGATGGAACCAGCAGTGGAGTACAGCTACTCTATGAGAGAGTATGACCGGATGGTGTGGTTTCACCTAAGCTTCTTCGGATCCAATCCACTGGAGAGATCGGTGCGGTTCGTGAGGAACCTAGTGTTCGAGAGGCTGCAACAACGGGCAGAAAGAGAAGGTCAGTTGGCACGTTGGGAGAAACTCCAGCGGCAGTACAGCAGGGAATTGGGAGCCCAGTCTCCATTCCCCAGCGGCAGTGTAAAGTGCAGGGAGAGGAGAGCAGCGTCCTCCCTCCCCAGCGGCAGGCTGAGTTACAGGGGGCAGAGGTAGTTGTTCCTGCCCTCCAGCAGCAGAGTGATATGCCGGGAAGGCAGTGTAAAGTGCAGGGAGAGGAGAGCAGCGTCCTCCCTCCCCAGCGGCAGGCTGAGTTACAGGGGGCAGAGGTAGTTGTTCCTGCCCCCCAGCAGCAAGTGATATGCCGGGAAGGCAGTGTGAAGTCCAGGGAGAGGAGAGCAGTGTCCTCCCTCCCCAGCGGCAGCGTGATTTTTTGGGAATTGGGAGCCCAGTCTCCATTCCCCAGCGGGAGATAAAACAGGGAATTGGGAGCCCAGTCTCCATTCCCCAGCGGCAGAGTGTCCTACCAGGAATAGAGAGCCCAGTCTCCTTTCCCCAGCAGCAGGACTCTGTATTGGGAGCAGAGACAGTCGGTCTCCCTCCCCCGCGGCTGGAAGTATATGTGGGAGAGGAGCTTGTTACCCCCTCTCCCCAGCGGCAGCTTAATGTACCCGGGGGAGACAGTAAGCCCCACAACTGTGCAGATGGGACCGTGGTCTCTGCACATACAGCACAGGGGTAGGGATGGTCGGTTCTGCCCCCCAGCGACAGGGCTGTGTAGCCAAAGGGGAGACAGTCGGTCTCCAGCAGCAGAGCTGTGTGTCCAAAGGGGAGACAGTCGGTCTCCAGCAGCAGGACTGTGTATCTAAAGGGGAGACAGTCGGTCTCCCCCTCCAGCAACCAGGCTTCAACCAGGCTACCCTCCCAGTAGCGCTGGCAACAGGGCAGAGTGCCGCTGGTCTCTGCCCATGCAGCACCCCACCAAGTCAGCGTACCCGTACCCAGCACAGCCGTGGTGAGGCACCTGGACATGGACAAGCTTCTCCTCTACCCAGGTGCAGTAACCATTTATTGTGGGTGGGCTGTGCTGATGATTGTGTTTTGTGGGTGGGCTGCTGGACTAACAAGGGCACTGACCGGCAGGAGGTCAGATACCCTGTTAGTCTGTTTGGAAAAGGGGAGAGATGTGACGAGACCAATCTCGCCACATTGCATTGGAGAAGCCTGGTTGCTCGCCTGCTACCTTTGGACTATGGCCCCCTGTTAAAAGACATCTTTTTTACCTGCAGAAAAGCTTCATTCATGCTTTTCTGCCTGGGGTTCGGTAGATTTGTTTGAATGTGTTATACCCCAGATAGGAATCCCATGGAGCCCATTCGTATGAAACTGACTGTAAAGACTTTGGCTCCATGGCTATTAAACTGTATTCGTGTGGTCTGAGCGCCATTCACTTAATAATGTGCACTCAGACCTGAGCTATCTGGGGATATGTTAAATGTATAGTTTTAATGTAATGTGTCTTACCTGGTGTATTTTAACAGTAATGCTTGTTTTGTGTCCCCATGTGCAGGGCCGCCATCAGGGCATGACAACTGCAACGGTTGTCATGGGCCCGGCGGTCCTGGGGGGCCCGGACTGCTAAGGTCGTCCGGGCCCCACATTCAGTGGGTACATACCGGGTCGCAGGGGGCCCTGTGACCCGGTATGTACCCAGTTGGGTAGAAAGTATGTTTTAACTGTAAATGTATAATTGAGTTTCTCAGGATAAGGGAGTGGCGTGGGATGTAACTGTGATGTGATTAGTTGTTTTATACCTCCCGTGGGCGTATCCTGTATTTGCAAGACTGTAATAAAACCAGGTTGGGTGTGCCAGCACCTCAGACCACTGCTTGACCTCAACACGAAGCCTTGTCTCGCCTTTTGGGATTCACTGTATGCTGTTAGAGACTGATTGCCAGGAGTGTAAGCTGATTGTCTGCTTTTCCTGTTCGTCTGCTAGCAGCTATTTGGGAGGTTCCAGTTCGGGAGTTGGAGTGCTATTTTGTATCCAGTTCGGGAGCTTGGTGTTCTGCAGTAGCTGTGCCTGCATCTCTGGAAAGGGGGCCGATCGCCTAAACGGTTTTTACCCCTTTTGTGCAAAACGGTCCGTTACAGTTATAGTTAAACATCTCTCCAACTGTCGGGGCAAGTTTTACTACTAGGTATGTGGTGTGCTTAGTTCTCCAGTCAAATGTATGAGTTTGTTACAGGGTGTGCCACATTCACTAGATGGATAAATGAGTGGAGAAATGAGATAAAGATAACACAATTTATTGAGAAAAATATATATGAAAAACTGCACCAACAATGGGCAATGATAAAAGATATATACATAAAAAAGCCTCAATAGGCTAAAAGACCCGTAGGCAAAGCAGCTCTGTATAACATGAAAAAGTGCAAGTGCTAAAGTGCAGACAGTTAAACAAAGTGAGAGAGCACAACTATAGTAGGTGATGAAAACAGATACTGCCCACATAATCCTTCGCAAAAAAACATGTAAAAAAGAAACTGCTGATACCAAATTGCAGGGTCCCAATGTTGCTCAACGCGTTTCGTCTGTGTGACTTCCTCAGGAGCTTCTTACTTCTCTTCGACCACCCGCCCGAGAACCCCCCACCCAGCATTCACAGAGGTAAAGAGACTGGGGAGGTTAAATAAAAAAAAGTGAGTGTGTTTATGAGTGAGTGTGTGTTTGTGTGTATGTCTGTGTTTGTCTGTTTGTGTGTATGTCTGTTAGTGTGTGTCTGTGTGTGTCTGTTAGTGAGTGTGTGTGTGTCTGTTAGTGTGTGTCTGTTAGTGTGTGTCTGTAAGTGAGTGTGTTTGTCTGTTAGTGTGTGTGTGGAGGGACGTATTAGCCGTGAGGCAAAAAAAATATTTGCCAGGCGGCGGCAAAAAAAGTTGCCCCCAAATGCCCAGGGCAAATGTCTTGTTAGCCTTGCGGCTAACTGACAGTCCACAGAGTGATGCTGGGGAGCCGGAATATGATGTCATATTACGGATCCAGGTGATGGGCATCACTCTGCGACAAGGGAGGGAGCCGAGCAGAGCGCTCAGGGGAAAATGCTCCCTCGCCAGCACTGCCCAACCGACCAGTAGCCCAGCAGCCACTGAACCCCAGGGAGAGGGAGAACCCCCCACCCCCAGCATCCCCAAAGGTAAGGAGGCTGCGGGGGTTAATTAAAAAAAAAGTGAGTGTGTTAATGTGAGTGAGTTTGTGTATGTCTGTTAGTGTGTGTCTGTGTGTGTCTGTTAGTGAGTGAGTGTGTGTCTGTGTGTGTCTGTTAGTGAGTGTGTGTTTGTCTGTTAGTGAGTGTGTGTTTGTCTGTTAGTGAGTGAGTGTGTGTCTGTTAGTGAGTTTGTGCTTGTAACGGAGCTCCCTGTACTCCGACCGAGTACCCTCCGTTGACGGATGCTCCTAGCGCTTCCTGAGGACTCCAAGCGCTGCAGCAGACACCACAACCACCGCAGACTCCTCAACCGCCGTATCTTGACTGGAGTCTCGCCGTCTTCCTTCCACCCTGGATCAGCTTCTGTCCTCCAGGACTATGTGGGAAAGAACTCTTCCTTCCACCCTGTACAAACCTCCAGCATCCAGGACTGTGTGGTGAAGACCCCTCTTCCAAGGAGAGCGTGTCAGGAACAAGCTCTTAAAAGAGCTAAGTGACTCAAGCTCAGGGGAGCATGCAGAGCATAGCAATCCCCAGTGTGATTATAACAGCTCCCTCCAATAACGAGACAAGGCTACATTTAGAGGGATCAAGAAGAACTGTCAAAACCTTTATTCCCTTGGGACCAGCCAATAGGCAGGGGCGGACTGACCACTCGGGCATATCGGTCATGGACCGAGGGCCCGAGGCAGTCAGGGGCCCGGCCACACAGCCATGCTCCAGCTGGAGAGATCAGATCAGAGATCTCTCCAACTGGAACGGCAAATTAAATTTTTAATTGATAGGTTGTGGGGCCCCTGATGCAGCCCGGGGCCCCACAACCTACCGCTCTGCAAGTCACCCCCTGAGACCTGGCAGCTTCACCAGCTCTCTGCCAGGTCTCCTTCTCCCAGTCCCGCGGTGCTCTGAGTGATGGGAGAGGCGCCAGGAAGTGACATCACTTCCTGTTTACTCCTCTCACACAGAGCCGATCAGCCAGCAGGGGAGAGAAGAGGAGCAGCAGCCAGGGAGACCAGAGGAAGCAGAGAGACAGGTAGGCACCAATCACTCCCTCACTGTCACTAGTTACACCCCCCTCACTGTCACTAGTCCCCCCCACTGTCCCACCTCACTGTCACTAATCAATTTCACTGTCACTAGTTACCCCACTGTCACTAGTCACCCTCACTGTCACTCTTCCACAACTCCCCACTGTCCCACCCCTCACTGTCACTAATCACCCCCACTGTCCTCACTGTCACCAATCACCCCCACTGTCCCACCCTCACTGTCACCAATCACCCCCCACTGTCCCACCCTCACTGTCACTTCAATCACCCCCACTGTCCCCCTCACTGTCACGGAAGGTCACCTCCTCACTGTCACTTTTGTCACCTCCTCACTGTCACTAATCACCCCCACTGTCCCCTCACTGTCACCAGTCACCTCCCCTCACTGTCACTAATCACCCCCCCACTGTCACTAGTCACCCCCCCTCACTGTGTCACTAGTCACCCCCTTCACTGTGTCACTAGTCACTCACTGTCACTAGTCACCCCCTCACTCTAGTGAGAGTGAGGGAGGGGGTGACTAGTGACAGAGTGAGGGAGGGGGTGACTAGTGACAGAGTTAGGGAGGGAAGGGGTGACTAGGGAGAGAGTGAGGGAGGTGGTGACTAGTGACAGTCACCCCCTCCCTCACTCTGTCACTAGTCACTCCTCCCCTCCCTCACTCTGTCACTAGTCACTCCCTCCCTCCCTCTGTCACTGGTCACCCACTCCCTCCCTCACTCTGTCACCAGTCATCCCCTCACTCTGTCACTAGTAACCCCTTCCTTCCCTCACTCTGCCACTAGTCACCCCTTCCCTCACTCTGTCACTTTTGTCACTTCTCACTCTGTTTGTTAGTCACCTCACTTCTAGTGACAGAGAGAGGGAGGGGGTGACTAGTGACAGAGGGAGGGATGGGGTGACTAGTGACAGAGAGAGGGTTGGGGTGACTAGTGACAGAGTGAGGGAGGGGGTGACTAGTGACAGAGGGAGGGATGGGGTGACTAGTGACAGAGTGAGGTAGGGGGTGATTAGTGACAGAGTGAGGTAGGGGGTGATTAGTGACAGAGTGAGTGAGGGGGTGACTAGTGACAGAGTGAAGGAGCGGGTGACACAGTAACAGAGTTAGGGAGTGACTAGTGACAGAGAGAGGAATGGGGTGACTAGTGACAGTCACCCCCTTCCTCCCTCTGTCACCAGTCACTCCCTCCCTCTGTCACCAGTCATTCCCTCCCTCTGTCACCAGTCATCCCCTCACTCTGTCACTAGTCACCTCTTCCCTCCCTCACTTTGCCACTAGTCATCTCTTCCCTCCCTCCCCCACTCTGCCACTAGTCACCCACTCCCTCACTCTGTCACCAGTCACCCCCACTCACTGTGTCTCCCCCTCACTCTGCCACCACTCAACCCCTCCTTCCCTCACTCTGCCACCAGGTACCCCCTCACTCTGCCACCTGTCACAACCTCCCACACTCTTCCACCTGTCACCTTCTCCCTCACACACTCTGTCACATATGCATTCACACAGACACTATATACAAAAAAGCACATGTAGTCATCCAGACATGCACAAGTGTATTCACACAGACTCAAATACAAACATGCATTGATACACAGGTCTTCACAATATACACATCCAAAGGGTATTATGAGTTATATTTAACATTTATTTAATGCACGTATATTTGGCCT
>OW240913.1:218254017-218300063 GCA_933207985.1 Pelobates cultripes | reverse complement strand
TTACATAAAACACAGACATTTCACATATCCCCAGATAGCTCAGGTCTGAGCGCACATTATTAAGTGAATGGCGCTCGGACCACACAAATACAGTTTAATCACCATGGAGCCAAAGTCTTTACAGTCAGTTTCATACGAATCGGCTCCATGGGATTCCCATCTGGGGTATAACACATTCAAACAAATCTACTGAAACTCAGGCAGAAAAGCACGACTGAAGCTTTTCTGCAGGTAAAAAAGATGTCTTTTAACAGGGGGCCATAGTCCAAAGGCAGCAGGCGAGCAACCAGGCTTCTCCAATGCAATGTGGCGAGATTGGTCTCGTCACATCTCTCCTCTTTTCCAAACAGACTAACAGGGTATCTGACCTCCTGCCGGTCAGTGCCCTTGTTAGTCCAGCAGCCCACCCACAACAAATAATCAACAGCACAGCCCACCCACAATAAATGGTTACTACACCTGGGTAAAGGAGAAGCTTGTTCATGTCCAGGTGCCTCACCACGGCTGTGCTGGGTACGGGTACGCTGACTTGGTGGGTTGCTGCGTGGGCAGAGACCAGCGGCACTCTGTCCTGTTGCCAGCGCTACTGGGAGGGTAGCCTGGTGGAAGCCTGGTTGTTGGAGGGGGAGACCGACTGTCTCCCCTTTAAATACACCGCTCTGCTGCTGCTGCTGGAGACTGACTGTCTCCCCTTTAGATGCACAGTCCTGCTGCTGGAGACTGACCGTCTCCCCTTTGGTTACCCATCTCTGCTGCTGGAGGGGGAGACCGACTGTCTCCCCTTTGGCTAAACAGCCCTGTCGCTGGGGGGCAGAACCGACCGTCCCTACCCCCTGTGCTGGCAGTGTAGAGACTACGGTCCCATCTGCACAGTTGTGGGGCTTACTGTCTCCCCCTGATACATTAAGCTGCAGCTGGGGAGAGGGGGTAACAGGCTCCTCTCCCGATAGAACACTCTGCCGCTGGGGAAAGGAGACAGCTCTCTATTCCCTGCCCATTAATGATCCGCCGCTGGGGAGAGGTGGTAGCAAGCTCCTCTCCCATACATACTTTCATCCTCTGTGGAGGGAGACCGACTGTCTCCGCTCCCAATACAGTGTCCTGCTGCTGGGGAAAGGAGACTGGGCTCTCTATTCCCGGTAGGACACTCTCCCGCTGGGGAATGGAGACTGGGCTCCCAATTCCCGGCACATCACTTGGCCGCTGGGGAATGGAGACTGGGCTCCCAATTCCCAAAAAATCATGCTGCTGCTGGGGGGCAGGAACAACTACCTCTGCCCCCTGTAGCTCAGCCTGCCGCTGGGGAGGGAGGACGCTGCTCTCCTCTCCCTGCACTTTACACTGCCTTCCCAGCATATCACTCTGCTGCTGGGGGCAGGAACAACTACCTCTGCCCCCTGTAACTCAGCCTGCCGCTGGGGAGGGAGGACGCTGCTCTCCTCTCCCTGCACTTCACACTGCCCTCCCGGCATATCACTCTGCTGCTGGGGGGCAGGAACAACTACCTCTGCACCCTGTAACTCAGCCTGCCGCTGGGGAATGGAGCTTGGGCTCCCAATTCCCTGCAATATCTCATGCTGGGGAATGGAGCTCGGGCTCCCAATTCCCTGCAATACCGGTGGAGAGACCTCGGTCCCCTCTCCACCTGCCGCCTGGGGTTCCTCCCAGTAAATTTCAACAATATCTTCCCAGCTGAATGGGTCTGAGACTGGATCTGTCACTCTGCTGTCCTGCGGAGTCTTCCCAATGGAGTGGAAGAGATCTCGGTAGTCCTGCTCCAGTTCCCACTCCAGGGTTGCTAGGTGAGCCAGGTCTTGCTCTACCTCATGGGGGTCATCCCAGTCATGCCTAGCCTCCCTCTCATAGAAAATTTCCTGAAGTCTGTTCTGCGCAGGGCTCCCGAAGTCAGGCTCTGCAAAGGACTCCCATAACAAGCCAGGACCATCAAACTCCTCGCCCTCTGGCTTGTCATGCTCAGCTGTCCAGGGTATATACTGTGCCATATACCACCAGAGCGCCTGGTAGGCATCCTCCAGCCATAGCTCCTGCCATACCCGGTGCTCTAGTTCCTTCACCCATTCCTCCAGGGGCTGCTCTCCCAGGAAGGGCATCCGTAGGGCCACTTGCTTCTGCAACCGCTGCTCTTCACTGGGGAGACTCTCACCCCGCTGGTATTGTACATTATCCAGGGCCTGGTACCAGATGCCTTTCCTTAATGCATCCCGGCCATCCAGGTCCTCCTCCTTGTATAACACTGCTGGTTCCATTCTGTTGCTTTTAGGGTCGCTGTACTGGGACATGCGTTGCCCCCACTTGTAAATCCAAAGAAACGGTGTTTCCTGTAGCTGTCCTTCTGGCTGTAGGAACGATCCCGCCGCTTGCCACCAATTGTAACGGACCGTTTTGCACACAAGGGGAAAAAAACGTTTAGGCGATCGGCCCCCTTTCCAGAGATGCAGGCACAGCTACTGCAGAACATCAAACTCCCAAACTGGATACAAAATAGCACTCCAACTCCCGAACTGGAACCTCCCAAATAGCTGCTAGCAGACGAACAGGAAAAGCAGACAATCAGCTTACACTCCTGGCAATCAGTCTCTAACAGCATACAGTGAATCCCCCAAGAACGAGACAAGGCTCCGTGTTGAGGGTCAAGCAGTGGTCTGAGGTGCTGGCACACCCAGCCTGGTTTTTATTACAGTCTTGCAAATACAGGACCGCCCACAGGGAGGTATAAAACAACCAATCACATCACAGTTACATCCCACATATTCCCTCCCCTTATCCTGAGAGGAAACTCAATTACACATACAGTTAAAACATACTTTCTACCCAACTTTCATAACCCTAAAACCATACATCACATTCACATAAAATTACATATTCACAATCAATCCATTCAGGGGAACAACATATTAAAAAATGGCATGAATCAGACCAGGGGTTTAAAAGTTAGTAAAAAGTATCTTTTGTACCCTGGCTGGCAGCATGGCTATCTGGCTCAAACAGGTTTTACAGAGCCCTCTATCCTGGACAATGGGGAAAGTAATCCAATTATCCAGGGATAGAGGCAGACTCCATTGAGCACATGGGGACACAAAGACAGTAAAACACTTTAAAATACATAAAGTCACATTTATTACATAAAACACAGACATGTAACATATCCCCAGATAGCTCAGGTCTGAGCGCACATTATTAAGTGAATGGCGCTCGGACCACACAAATACAGTTTAATCACCATGGAGCCAAAGTCTTTACAGTCAGTTTCATACGAATGGGCTCCATGGGATTCCTATCTGGGGTATAACACATTCAAACAAATCTACTGAAACTCAGGCAGAAAAGCACGACTGAAGCTTTTCTGCAGGTAAAAAAGATGTCTTTTAACAGGGGGCCATAGTCCAAAGGCAGCAGGCGAGCAACCAGGCTTCTCCAATGCAATGTGGCGAGATTGGTCTCGTCACACTATATAACAAAATGGGGGAACTAGAGGCAATAGCATACACTAAACAATATGATATAATAGGCATAACAGAAACATGGTGGGATGAGACACATGACTGGGCAGTTACTTTAAATGGGTACACCTTATTTAGGAAGGATAGGAAAAACAAGAAGGGTGGTGGGGTATGTTTATATGTCAACCATGAGTTAAAGTCAAATCTTAGGCATGTGGAGTGTGACGAGGAAAAGGTGGAGGCTTTATGGGTAGATATCTGCTTGGGGCAAACAAAGGGAAATCAATTATTGGTTGGGGTATGTTATAAACCACCTAATGTAAATATTATTGAGGAAGAACAGCTGTTAGAGCAAATTGAGAAAGCTGCAAATCAATGTAACACGTTAATTATTGGAGATTTTAATTATCCAGACATAAATTGGGAAATAGGGACTAGTACTTCAGCAAGGGGCATCAGGGTTTTGAATGTGTTTAATGACACCTTTATGTCACAACTGGTACAAGCACCAACTAGAAAGGATGCTTGTCTGGATCTTGTCATAACAAACAATGTTGATCTTTTAACCAACGTTCAAGTAAGGGAGCATTTTGGAAATAGTGATCACAATATGGTAAATTTTGAAATAAACTCAAAAAAGCAAAAGCAAGTGGGGTATACTAAAACATATAATTTAAAAAAAGCCAATTTCAATAAGGTTAGGGCAGCTCTACAACATATCCACTGGCATAAACTCCTTAGTGATAAAAACACTGAGAATAAATGGAAACTATTCAAACAAATATTAGAAAGGTACATTTCTCAGTATGTACCATTGGGTAATAAATATAAAAGAAACAAATTAAGTAGAGAAGTAAAACAAGAGATTAAAAATAAGAAAAGGACATTTAAATCAGACAAATCAAAGGCATCCTATTTAAGATATAAGGAAGCCAATAACGCTTGCAAAAAGGCAATTAAAGTGGCTAAACTAGAAAATGAGAAATTGATAGCTAAAGAATGCAAAACCAACCCCAAAAATTTTTTCAAGTAAATCAATTCTAAAAAAACAAAAAATGAAAGTGTAGGTACACTTGAAACAGAGTTGGGTTTATTAGCTAATGAAGACCAGGAAAAAGCAGAATTTTTAAATAACTATTTTTCTTCAGTATATATTAATGAGGATCCTATGGCAAGAGATATGCAAATGATTGCTGCAAAAAAACTTGCAAATAACTTGTGATTGGATAACTCGAGACAAGGTGCTACAGCTATTAAAGAAAATTAATGTAAATAAAGCTCCGGGGCCTGACGGTATTCACCCACGAGTACATAAGGAGCTAAGTGGGGAAATACGTGAACCTCTGTATTTAATTTTCTTTTGTTTCAGGTGTTGTACCGGAGGATTGGAGGAAGGCAGATGTTGTTCCTATATTTAAAAAGGGTTCAAAATCCTTGCCTGGAAATTATAGACCTGTGAGCTTAACTTCTGTAACTGGGAAAATATTTGAAGGACTATTAAGAGATAATATTCAGGAATTCATTGGGAAGAACTTTGTTATTAGCAATAATCAGCATGGTTTTATGAAATATCGGTCATGTCAAACTAACCTAATTGCATTCTACGAAGAAGTAAGTAGAAGTATAGATCAGGGTGTTGTAGTGGATGTGATCTTCTTGGATTTTGCCGAGGCATTTGATACGGTATCTCACAATAGGTTAGTCTTCAAACTAAAAGAAATTGGTCTAGATGAATATTCTTGTTCTTGGGTAGAACATTGGCTTAAGGATAGAGTACAACGAGTTGTAATTAATGGTAAATTTTCAAGCTGGACAAAAGTAGTAAGTGGTGTCCCTCAAGGTTCTGTTTTGGGACCACTTCTATTTAACATATTTATAAATGATCTTGAAATAGGCATTGAAAGCCATGTATCAGTGTTTGCAGATGACACAAAACTTTGTAATGTAATAAAATGTGAGCAGGATATTGCTTGCTGCAGAAAGATTTGGATAGATTGGGGGACTGGGCACTAAAATGGCAGATGAAATTTAACATAGAGAAATGCAAAGTTATGCACTTCGGGGTTAAGAATGCACAAGCAACTTACACACTAAATGGTAGTGAATTAGGGATAAACACACACGAGAAGGATTTGGGAATTGTTATAGACAACAAATTAGGCAGCAATATGCAATGTCAATCTGCAGTTGCTAAGGCCAGTAAGATTTTGTCATGTATAAATAGGGCCATACATTCTCGGGATGAAAATATAATTCTGCCTCTTTATAAATCGCTTGTAAGACCTTGAATATGCTGTGCAATTTTGGGCGCCTGTTCTAAAGAAGGATATCATGGCACTGGAGATGAGATGAGCTACAAAATTGCTAAAAGGAATGGAGCATTTTAGTTATGAAGAAAGGTTAAAAAAATGTAATCTGTTTAGTTTGGAAAAACGGCGCCTGAGAGGGGATATGATAACTTTATACAAATATATTTGGGGCCAGTACAAACCTTTATCTGGAAATCTATTCATAAACAGGGTTATACATAGGACACGAGGTCACACATTTAGGCTGGAAGAAAGGAGATTTCATCTAAGGCAAAGAAAAGGTTTTTTTACAGTAAGAACAATAAGGATATGGAATCCTCTGCCTGAAGAGGTGGTTTTGTCAGAGTCCATACAGATGTTTAAACTGAAATTGGATAAATACTTTCAAAAACATAACATACAGGGATATAATTTCTAATTAGTGGGGTAATAGCTGCTTGATCCAAAGAGACATCTGACTGCTATTTTGGGGTCAAGAAGGAATTTTTTCCTAGTTTGTGGCAAAATTGGAAGCGCTTCAGACCAGGTTTTTTGCCTTCTTTTGGATCAACAGCAACAACATTTGTGAGGAAGGCTGAACTTGATGGACGCAAGTCTCTTTTCAGCTATGTAACTATGTAACTATGTAAGATACATGGCATGGGGTAGGCGTCTGAGTCCGTGTTGTCATTGAGCCTCCGGTGGTCTACACAAAACCAGGTGCTCCCGTCCCGCATGGGTTCTAGGACGGTTCAATTACCCCTAGTCGGAGCATCATATTTCCCGGAAACGCCTCTGGGATCCAGTATGGGGTTTGTCACAGGGGTTGTTGGTCGGGGTTCTCTACTCTGTGGGCGGCAGGTGGGGTACACCCGGGCAGGTGAGTCTCCATCTTGACCTCCCCATATGAACCTGGCCTGAACTCCATCTTCCAGGACGTCAGGCAGGGGAAGATTGTCAAAATCTTCTGAGGCTGGAGCACATATAGCGGCTGTGACAGATCTCCCTGTCCCCGGATTATACAGCTCTTTGTTCCCTTCAACTGTTTGTTCGGTAAATTGGGTTCACCTCGTATGTTAACATTGGCCTGTTTGAATAACTAATAAATCACCGCATGACAGACCACCCATTTGCAGAGTGTGCCACTTGTTTACCCCATTAACCCATGTTAACACCTCTATAACTGCAATAACATCAACGTTCTAAGCGGTCGGTTGTGTGGTCGCCATTCATATGTGCGAACACGTGATGGTGGCCATCTTGAGCCAAGAACATAGACAGCGGGGTTTGGTCATCAAGTGTATGGAACTAAAATTGGACACTCGACGGTGCGAACATCGCTGGGTTTTCCACCTCAAGTTAGGTTCGGTTGGATTCATACAAACTAAATGGCGTTCGTTAGGAGTATATTTCCGAACCAGATACACTGTGTGAGCATACACACCATTTATTCATATATATATAGTATTGTATTTGGTACTCGCGATAAAGACCGACCACACAGCCTGATTTCATGGAACTATTTTGGGCAGGCACCTTGTGTGAGGTCGGTCTAAACACTAGCCTTTTGGCTGCGTTCGTGGGATCTGAGTGCTTTCTGGATATGTTGGGTGCTCAGATCCAGGCTACCCTGGGATATAGAACTTGAGGGGGTACTCCATTGTTAAGTATGCCTTTTGGGGTGTTTTATTATGCATGTCCTGGACCTGGGAGGTAATGTAATTATGTGTGTGCTTATGTTGCTGTCCCCTCTCAGGTCCAGAGGGGAATGCACCTGGAATATGTCATAAGAAACCCCTTGCATGGGGACTTGCATAAAAGGCCAGCTGTGGCTTCCATTAAACAGTTCCAGTTTTACCCTCAACACAGAGCCTCATCTCATGTTTGTAGGGAACAGCTTTATCACTGCTTTTTAGGATTTTCGCTTCTAGGATTTTTGCAGCTCTAGTCACACTGGGAAGAAAAGAACATCTCTGGCGGCAAGATCCCTCTTCCCATCAGGGTGTCCGCCACAGTAACTACATCCTTCGTCCGCTTGTGGTAGGGCATTTAACCCCGTCCCCCGAGCAAGGACCAATAACTTAGGTAGTGTCACACATTTGTAGGTCTGGACCTCCAAGATGACCCTGGCCAGGATCTCCTTGGATGGCCTTTCTCCATAGTATGCCTGGTGACAGGCCATCTCCTTATCGACAGCTGGTGCTGGTGCCGCGGCCCCATCACTCCGTAGATTTTCCTCCATGAGAGTTGCAATCAAATCAGCCTTAGGTCTGGTACTAGCTGATAGCCTTTGGGCCACCAATATCTCCTGGAGGGTTTGCCTCTTTAGTTTAGTATAGTCCATGAACTGGTTCAGCTAACAAACGCTGGTTCTGTTCGGCTGGGAAGTACCATCCCTCCTCTGCCACCAGTTGTAGTGGACCCCAGGTAACACGGCTGGTTACCTCAGCTAATTCCCTTCTTTCAGCCATTCTGCAACCATTTCAGAATATTAAGAGAACCTTTCCTCCCCCAGTAACTGGACGTTACAACACAATTTTATTAAGCAACACTTGACTTTTATGCATATCCCCGTGCAAGGGGTTTTCATCCCAAACCAACAGGGATCATTTCCCAGGTGCCTCTGTACCTGGGAGCCAAAGCTCCCAGGTACAGAAAGCCCGTCACACATACAAGGGGTCTCCAACCCCCAGCGGACAGAGGTCTTCAGCCCTGGATCCTTTGTGTCTGGAAACCAAGGTGCAGGCACAGAAAGCCCGCCAAAGTAGCCAGTGCCCCAAAAGTGTCCCTACCAACCTCAGGTGTCCCTACACTGGCACATTCCCCAACCACGTTCCGGTTGCGAGGCTCCGGTGCTGAAACCTGCAAGGGAAGCATCTCCTTTTGGGGTACGAATGCTCCCCCTGGTTGGCAATCGGCTATACAAAATGGCGACCACCCAGGGAAGCACTCATTAATTACTTCCCTTGCGGTTTCACATGTGAGGTGGGATTCAGAGATTTATGACAGATAACAGTGTTACAATGTCCCTATTGCTAAATAAATATATATTTTGAAACAGCAATGTCTTAATTGTACTTATAGCCCTATAACTTGCAAAAAAAAAAAAGCTAAGAACATGTTAACATATTTCTAAACTGAGGACAAAAGTTAGAAACTATTTAGCCCGGGTATTTTTTGGTGGTTGTAGACACGTAACAGATTTTGGGGGTCAAAGTTTTTTTAATTTAAAAATGTAACAGTAAATTATATGATATGATGTAAATAATGGTATCTTTAGAAAGACCATTTAATGGCGAGAAAAACAGTATATAATATGCGTGGGTACAGTAAATGAGTAAGAGGAAAATTACAGCTAAACACAAACACCGCAGAAATGCAATAATAGCCCTGATCCTTAACAGTAGAAAATTTGTCCTTTATTGAACAACGCTTACTTTAGTTATTCCTTTTTCTATCCATTCTTTAAAGTTGATATCCTGTATTTTATATACGAAGACTTTGATTGGTGTCGATATTATTTTTATTAATTTTAAACTCTTTATATTAAGAAACTTCCTCCAAAATTTGACAAGATTCTCTACAATTAGATTTAAATTTATAATTCTTTTATCCTTACTGTCCATTCACAATATACAGTTTAAATCAACATTATTTGATGTTTCCATTTTATACCATGACTGAGAAAAAAAACTCTTGATTACACCATTTCTTTAAATGAAGAATCATAGATGCATCATGATATCTTTTAACAAGAGGCAGATTAATACCTCCTTTTGCTATATTCCTTGACGGAATGGATGCTGCAATTCTAGACTTTTTTTTAAAACAATATATATTCATTGAATACTTTTTGTACTTCTTTCTGCCATTTTTGGGGAAATGTTAAGAGTACCATCCTGAATAGATAAGTCCATTTGGGGAGTAAATAAGATCTTATTACATTTAACCCATTGTACAGCGCTACAGAATTTGCTGGCACTATATAAATAATAAAATAATAATAATCTACACCACCACGATAATTCTTTGTATGTCCATTTGTTAAGATTTTCTCTAGTTTGAGCTAATAGATTTCGAAAATTATATTCCAATATATTTTTGGGATCTACCATTATTTTAATGCCTAGGTAATCTATTGGTACACTTGTGTTTTTTTAAATTGCAATTAACATCTGTGTATAAATAGTCAAAGTTTGTTAGCTCACATGTGGATGCACTGAGCAGGTTAGATACTGAGCCTTGGAGAGCGGTAAACAACTGTCAAAAGATCTGCATAACAAGGTAATGGATCTTTATAAAGATGGGAAAGAATATAAAAAGATAGTCAAAGCCTTGAAAATGTCAATCTGTACTGTTCAATCATTTATTAAGAAGTGGTGAATTTGGAGATCTCTTAAATCCAAGCCACTGTCTGGTATACCAAGAAAGATTTCAACCACAACTGCAAGAAGAATTGTTTTGAATACAAAATACAGGCTGCTCTGGAAAAAGACAATGTGATCATTTCAAGAAGAACAATACGACAATACTTGAACAAAATTGAGCTGCATAGTCGAGTTGCCAGAAAGAAGCATTTACTGCACTAATGCCACAAAAAAAGCAGTTACAATATGCCCGGCAACACCTTGACACGTCTCACAGCTTCTGGCACACTGTAATTTGAAGTGATAAGACCAAAATAGTGCTTTATGGTCACAACTATAAGTGCTATGTTTGGAGAGGGGTCAACAAGGACTATAGTGAAAAAAATACCATCCCCACTGTGAAGCATGGTGGTGGCTCACTGATGTTTTGTGTGAGCTATAAAGGCACAGGGAATCTTGTAAAAATTGATGGAAAGATGAAGTCAGCATGTTATGACAATGACCCTAAGTACAAGGACAAGTTGACCCTCCTCCACAATGACAGCTGCTCCTTCTTACGGTTCCACAGGGACAGGACACCATGGGAATTCACTTCCCCCCTCCCCCCCCCCCGCACTCCTCCTTCAGGCTCAATTCAGCACCCAGGGTGCTTTATGAATGTTCTGATACCGATGATGACCAACTTGTGGGGACCAGGCATACGATGCATGATTTACTTGGACGACATTCTACTCTTCGACCAGATCCGCAAACCAACTAGTCTCAACTACAAACTACACAGTGACATTGTTAGAATCCCTCGGCTTTCTGGTCAATCAAGAAAAGTCAGCACTGACTCCAACTCAATGTGTGCAATTCCTGGGTTTCAACATCAACTCACTGTCATGTACACTCAGACTTACAATTACACTCCAATTACAAAAGTTGTGGCAATATACAAGGAGATACGCAGGATTCTGATCCCACTCAGAATACTGGCACAGATAATAGGTCTACTATCCTCTTCCATCCAGGCAATCTTCCTGGGTCCGCTGCATTATCTAGCTATGCAACACCTAAAAGCTAATTTTCACAGGAAAAACCCCACTTACAACCAACCCGTCCCCATGACACAGGAAGTTGAACAAGAACTTCAATGGTGGCTCGAATGTATGCAGGCATGAAATGGCAGAGCCATCTTCATCAAATGATCGGATTTCATTCTGGAATCAGATGCTTGTCAATGGGGTTGGAGTGCCACCCATGGGCAGACTGCCACGTGCAGAGTTTGAACTACAGAAAAAAAGGCCTTACACATCAATTACCTGTAACTGTTGGCAGGCACTTTCGCTAATCGTAGTCTAGCGAAAGGGAGATCCGATTGCTGTATTCTACTACTCATGGACAATGTGTTCATTGTCAATATGCTGCAGTTCGTTACTTTAACCACTTAGGTGGCACTCACTCTCAGACATTGGTGGAACTCATGAAGGAAATCTTCGATTATAGCCTCCCATGCAATATCCCATTGATGGCGGACTGGTTCTCCCAACACTGAAGAACAGCAGCAATTAGCATCTAGACCCACATATTTTCAATGCTGAACAGGTTGAGGCCTGCTCAAAATCAACCTTTTTTCACTTCTCGCATCAACCATCAACTACTGATTTTCTACAGTTGGTTGCCAGAGAGAACGGGCTTACGTATTCCCACCAATCACAATGATTGTGAGAGTGGTCCATCACATTAGAATTCAGGAAGTGGTGATTCTCGTAGTGACATCTAATGGCCGAGTCAACCCTGGTTCCCAGATCTCCTCGCACTGTCGTGCCAGATGATCGGATGATGCTCACGGATCCCATGGGGAATCCTCACCCCATGCTAAAAGAGAGACGACTCTCTTTAGTAGCCTGGAGTCTTTCAGGGGTCCTTGGTGTACCGATGACCTATTGTCAACAGCTAGAGATATACTCTGGGACTCATGGGCCCCAGGAACAAGGAAATGTTACCTCTCAGCTTGGAGTTCATGGGTCAATTGGTATGTGGGACGGAATCTTGATCCCTTTATGGCCTCTGTATCCTCCATGGTGAACTTTTTGGCAGCCTTGTTTTTGGAAGGTAAGTCTTACAGGTCTATTAACGTAGTGCATTCTGCGATTTTGGCAGCTCACATCCCAATACAAGGGAAACAGGTCATAATCCCTATTTTTCTAGACTACTTCAGGGCATTCGGTTATGAAGACCCCCTGCACCATAATATTCCTCCGATTGGGATGTAGCCCAGGTTCTTCATTTTATAAAGGAGTTGCATTCTAATGACAAGTTGTCTTTATGACAATTGACGGCAAAGTTTACGCTCTTTTTGTGTTTCTTTCCGTTGGATTTCAGATGTTTGGGCTTCTGACATGCACGCCTTCTCGTTTTCTAAGAAAGATATCACTTTTTGGGTGTCTCGACGTACCAAGTCAGGCTCGACGTCATTTTTTTTTAATCAATTTTTTCCGTCGGATCCTTAACTGTGCATGGTCCAGACACTACACGCCTATGTTACAGCTACGGCCACGCTATGATTTATCTCATCCAGACAATTGTTGGTGTCCTGTGTTACCACCTTGTCCCGATGGGTGCGATGGCTTTTATCTTTGGCCGGGATTGATCCATCCTTTGGCATGCATTCGGTACTGGGTGTAGCAGCCTCTTCCACCTTCAGGGCAGGGGCCTCCCTATCAGATATATTGCTTGCAGCAGACTGGTCATGAGAAACCACATTTCAGACATTTTACTTCCGTCAGTCCTCTAAGGCCGCATTCTCCCTATTGTGTCAGCGTTAAGACTGCAAAATATGAAGCCTGCTGTCATGTCATAAAATTAAAGATAATGCTAGCTTTAGTGTACTAATAATCTTAATTTTAATAATGACAGGCGCTGGGGGAAGAGAGAGGTCTGCAAGCCAACAACAGCAGACAGCCAGCAACAGTAATTAAGGTTAGAAGTGCCAACTGTTAGAGAGAACTCTCTCCGGGGCGCATTAGACTCCATTGTAATCTCTAATAGTGCCTTGAGGGAACACTTTCTAACATAAAGTTTACAAATTTGTGCAATAAATATTAAATAAATGTGGGTGTTTATTACATTTTAAAGTTGAGGGGGGAGGGTGATAAATGCTCTAGGTACTCCCATGTCTAACACCTTCTTACATGTCATCCAATTTTGAGTTTTTTTTTTTTTTTTTTAATTTTCAGTGGCAAGAAACATACAATACATGTCAAGAGCAGAGGCTGATTACAAGTCCAACTAACACAACACAGGGAAGTCCTGATGTTAACATTGGCCAGAGACATTGAGAAATGCTTTCATATACATATATTTTACTCAGCTTTATACAGTAGTGAGGGTTTACTGACTGGATAATTAAAGATATATCTCTTTTCAGCCTCTGCGTCTATCAGATAATCTGTCAATGTTCTTGAATGAGACCACTGGTTTGCTTTTTCTTTCTCTCTCTATTTTAATTTTTTTTCTATTTTCTATTTACATAATATAATAGATAGACATATAGAATATATAGAATACATATACTGTAAGTGCCTCATTATGGGAAAACATTGCCATTGAGGATTCCTGGAGACATTATAATAAGCAATGAACCCGAAGGCTTTATATTCAGTCTGGTCTAAGGTACAGCAATTTGGCAACCGCTTAAATGACATACGGTAGATAACATACATCTGCTTGCACTGTTTCTTGCCACACAGTATACTAAAGAAACCAGTCACATTGAATCAAATGTATGACTGCCAACTCTCTCAGGGAAATTCCCTTTGAAGCCTCACCTTAGTAAATAATAAAATAATAGTGTTGGGGTTATTCACTAAAGTTCAAATGGCCCCACACCAAACCATTTAAACTGCGCAATTTGGGTATTTTTCACACTATTTAACAATGTCTGTCTTTTTTTGGAACTAAACTAACCTAAATTCCATCTGGTATACAGCCAGACCAAACGCTGCTGGCCAACTCATATGAGGATCCAATGCTGAAAAAAAAATCTGAATTATTTGCCCTCTAGCATTACTAACAACTTGCAGGCAAATAGTTAAATAACTCTCAGAAGCACAAGGGTTGATTATGTGACAGCTAGTCTTGCAAGCCAGCTGGCACATTAAAAAAGTAAATTAATAAAAAATCCAATGGGGGATTATAAGACCCACATATTACAAAAAATGGATGTATTTCACTTCCCCGTGTGGACATGTCTACTAAATCTCTGTCTCCACCTATGGCCAGCAGGTGGGGATTTGTAATAAAATAAACAAGGGTGACATCCTTATGTCCCACTGCCCCACCCCTAGTCAGCAAATGGGGGTATTATACTGTTTAGGGCAGGCCTGTCCAACCTGCGGCACCCCAGATGTTGTTGAACTAAAGCTCCCATGATTCCCTGGCTATCTGTGTCATTGAATGAATCATGGGGTTTTAGTTCAACAACATCTGGGCGGCAGCAGGTTTAGCAGGCCCCCAACCATTGGAAGCAAGTGAGGGCCCTATTTGTAATATTTAAGAAGGATAACCAAGTAAGACAACCAATCAGAGCACTCAAAGTTTCGAAATAAGTGATTCTATCTACCTGGCGACATCCATCTCAGAGAGCTTTCTCAGCAGACAACAAGCAGCACATAGTGTTACATACTCTGCATTGCCATATTTCCTGCTTTAAAAACAAATAGCTTTCCATATACATCTGAAGGTTTTAAATTGCTGCCACACTGTTAACAGATTCCAAAATTCCTTTTTAAAAAGTCCTTTGAAGCAGCATGTTTCTAGTGATACAAGCCATTTGCTTCATCCAATATCTATAAACTAAATACTGGATGAATACAATTTACACTTTGGCACTCACATCATGTTGTTTTAGATATGTCATACTCATAAAACTATGCACAAAGGATGTTGTCCTTGGGGGGGAAAATGTATTTTCTTTGTGACCTTTTATGATGTGTTTTTTGCATTTGAAAACAATTGCTGCTTTAGTAAAGTGTCTTGTCAGGGCTAGTGAATCAGTTATTAAGTAAGCCTGTCCTGTGTCCTATTTTATATAATTTCTTCAATGTATTCAGGTGTGAAATAGCAGGAAATTAAATTATTAAAAGGAGAATTGTAAGTCTTCGCTGCCCTCTGATGGAAAAACATTTTATTTTCCTATATCTATGGATTATGTTTTCTGTAATAATTTTCTTTCAAAAGTTTGTTGTTTATATAATCTGTATAAAAATGTATTGTAAAATACAGTCTGTAAATGATAAAACAAGACTAAATGTGCAAATTTATTGAATAGTTTTTTGTTGATTTATTATTTTTGTTTAATTAAACTGCTCAACTTCCTGTAATTTTTAAAGACATGTTTACCTCAGAATTTTTTTCTGAAATATTCTTGCTTACTGCCTGTTTAATACCTCTCCATCACTATAATAACATTCAGTGCATGGTGAGTGCAATTTTAATAGGCAATAAGCACAACAGAAAAACAGTCAACACAGGTCCCTGATTTTCCCAGGGTGCAGTGCTCTAAAATGTCTTATCTCAGACTCATGCAGAAAGTAGATAAGGAAAGCTTATCTAGGGCTTATGCCTGTTAAAGAGCACTCGTGCCATTAAAAGTACATAATGCTATTCCCAAAGACATCATCTGGTGCCTGATGATAACTTTTGGTCCACACACATTGCGCTGTAAAATATCTTCTTGAGCGGAATTGTGAAGAATAGCCGCAGTTTTAATATTAGCACATTCTTAATTTGTTTAGTTATTCTGTATATGTTGTTAATTCCTCAACATTACTTTTGGAGTCTTTCCCCACTCCAAGTAAATGATAATATTAATATAATAATATTAATTGTTTGTTATTAGCCCCTTTAGGTGTTAATGGTTCTTAAGGGGTTAATGTTTTGTTTTTGTTTTTTTTGCTTTGTTTTTTCATAGTCAAACATATTTTAGTATTGATGACAGTCTGATATTAAGGGTCTTGCTAATTTCACGTTTTGAACCAAATCTGGAGTATAATTAATAAAATCTTAAATTCAGTTGTGGTGACAATTAATACACCTCACATCTTGAATTAAACCTATAGTCTGAAATAAAAATGGACTATTTGTGCTTCTTAAATAAACACTCCAAGCAAGAATATAATATGCAGAGTTATTGGTATGGTGGGTAGAAATTAAGAGTACAGGATTTTTTTTAATGGCCTATATGTGGATTAATCTATATTTTATTTTACTTTGGAAGTGATCCTGTGCTGATAAGAACATTTTCAAATGCACTAAGCAAATATGTAATGAAATTCTTATGAAAATTATAACTTTTTAACTGCATACATAAAGAAATAGAAACTTGGGACAGTGGCTCAAATCAACCTAGGTCACAATTTGGGACTGAAATTTGCAACCATTGGGGATATTGTAATTTTAAAAAATGGAGGTCTTCCCATTCATAGCAACCAAATTGAGATGGATGTTTCTTACTGGACCCACTGCTTTCTCATCCAGAGTAAACAGTTAACTGTGAAATTGCCAGTTCCCTAGTAGGAATTAAAACATAATCAAAGGCAGCAACCCAAAGTAAAAAAAAGAAAAACTTTATTGCAATACATGAATAAGTTAAGGCGCAAATAGGGCAGCACACCAAACATAGAACGCGAATATAAATTGGGATAGAGGGACTAGTAGTTCAGCAAAGGAAATCAGGCTTTGAACGTGTTAAATGATTCCATGTCACAACTGGTAAAAGCACCAACTAGAAAGGATTTGGTTATAACAAAAGTTGTTGATCTTTTGAGCAACATTCAAGTAGGGGAGCACTTGGGAAACAGTGATCACAATATGGTGTCTGTTTAAATAAACTCAAAAAAGCAAAACCATATGGGGTATACTAAAACATGTACTTTTAAAAAGGACAATTTCAATAAGATAAGGGCCGCATTATAACATATTCACTGGCATAAACTCTTAAGTAAAAATAAAATTAAGAATAACTTCAAACAAATATTAAAAATTTTAATTTCTCAGTATGTACCATTTGGTAATAAATATAAAAGAAACAAATTGAAGCCTGATCTGCTGAGGCTGCTGCAGGAGTACCAGGTCTCCCATGGTCGGGGAGCGCTGGAGGCGTTGATGTCCGGTGTTACGGCAGTCCCTGGGACTGGCCCTGAGGTGGCTGTGTCGGTGGATGGAGCTAGCGTGCGGACGGCCCGGCGGTCGCGGCCTCTGTCGCGCTTATCGCCAAGTCCGGTTCGACACGGTGAGAGGCGAAGTCGGTGGAGTCGTGAGAACAGAGGTGCCGGAGCTGCGGTGGCGACGTCCCCAGCGCTGGAAGGAGGTCAGCGGAGAAGGTCCCGGCCGGTCGGAGAGGGCCCAAAATGGCGGCGAGGAAGATGGTGCCGGCATCACCGGAAGATCGCGCAGTCCGCGCGCTTCTCTTCTGGCTCCACAGGAAATAACGTTGGCACGCACGGCACGTAGCCTGCGTGCGTCCTCCAATGAGGTCATCACGCACAGCGGGTACGTGATGTTGCCGCGGGGAGGAGCGCGGACGTCACAGGCTGTGCGGTTGCAGAGTGCAGAAGATTTACCCAGGAGCAGGGGAGCCGGACTGCGGGCAGACCAGTCAGGCTACCGCGGGTCCCCAGAAGTATCGGAAGGAGGGAGTGCAGAGTTGGCATCGGATAAGGAGGAGTTCCATGGAGTCCCAGGGCCAGGTCCTGCCCCAGCACCCAGTGAGCTTGGGCTGCGCTGGCAGGGACAACAGTGTAGCATGCAAGGATTGCAGGGGCAGGGGGAGATAGCTTGCTGAGGGCTGTCCTGGAGAGGCTTCCCGGTGGGGGCTCCCCTTTTCCCGCAGTACCCTCACCCGTGGTGGTCGGTCATACAGGCGTGGCGGGCACAGCGCGCCCGTGCCTGCCGGGGTGTGAATTGTCACCCGTGGGGATGCACATTCCCTTTTTAATTTTAAGGGATGAGTTTGTGGATCTCCTCTCCCTGGTCCCTCCGGACCGTGAATCGGTGGACAGACCGCGGCGAGGGGAGATGGTGGAAGGTGAAAAAGGTAAATAGTTGCCGCATACCTTTGGGAATTGGCTTCAGGGCTTCTGTGTAAGTGAGTATTCTCTCGTGGCGGTGGCCAGAGTGGGCGGAGTCATTATTCGGATATTTGAATTTAATTTGGGGGGCCTATAAAATTATGACCAGCAGTTTCGCCAAAAAATGGCGGTGATTCCGGGTATGGATTTTGGGGTGCAGGATGGCAGCCTATGGCTGCTGTTGATGACCCCATGTCGCCCGGCCCCCTTTCACGAAAAGGAGTATGCTGGCTCTTTAACGAGAGCCATTGCCGATGGTATGGGTCATGTAGATTTCGACATGAGTGCTCGCACTGCGGCGTGGCTCACCAGGCCTTGAGGTGTTTTAAGAAGGGGAAGCAGGGGCCCCGCTCGGGTAAGGACGACGTACCTCAGATGGAGGATGCCGGTGAGCGTGGAAAGGATGTAGCCGTGGCTCGACCGGTATCCTAAACGACGAGACGCACAAGTTTTATTGGATGGGTTCTCGGTTGGGTTTTGGATCCCTTTTGTGCCTTCGTCCTCACCGACCTTTGCGGGTAATTTGCGGTCGGTGGTGGGGAAAGGAAACCATTTTGAGGGACAAGCTCGAGAAGGAGGTTTGTCCCGGTCGTATGGTGGGCCCCTTTGATGGCCTTCCTTTTCCCAATTTGCGGGTCTCTCCTCTGGGCTTGGTTCCCAAAAAGGAGCCGGACACCACCTGTGGTATCCCTCGGGCGGGTCGGTGAATGACGGGATTGATAAGGAGGTGTCTAGGGTCAGGTATGCCTCCTTTGATGGGGCGCTAGAGTTGGTGTGGGATGCCGGGACGGGGGCCCAACTGGCGAAGTCGGACATTGAAGCGGCTTTTCGTCTCCTTCCGGTGCACCTGGACTGTTTCCACTTGCTGGGGTGTCATTTCCAAGGTTTGTATTTCTTTGACATGTGTTTGCCCATGGGTTGCACCATTTCCTGTTCGTATTTTGAAATGTTCGCTTCTTTCCTGGAATGGGTGGTCTCCCAGGTGGCGGGTCTGACATCTCTGACGTATTACCTGGATGACTTCCTGTTTGTGGGGCCGAGTGCGTCATGGGAATGTGCGGTGCTACTGGAGTCTTTCCAAAACGTGGCTGCGGATTTTGGCGTGCCGGTGGCGGCGGGTAAGACGGTCGGGCTGTCGGGGGTGTTGTCGTACCTGGGTATTGAAATTTACTCAGGCGAAATTATGTTTCAGCTTCCTGAGGATAAGTTGGCGCACTTGGTGCGTCTGGTGGATCGGGTAAAAGGCGCGAAGAAAGTCCAGCTGCGCCAATTGCAGATTTTGTTGGGGCATCTTAATTTCGCGTGTCGGGTTCTGGCCATGGGCAGGGCATTTTCTCGCACCTCCAATCTGCTTTTCAAGTCTCGTTCCCCTTAAGTTACTATTTGTGACAAAATCAAGGATTGGTTTCATTAAAGGGGGAGGGGGGGCAATTCAGATACCTCCTTTTCATGTGTGGGGCTCTGACCCGATTAGCTTAATTACGAAGGAATTATAATACCGCTTAACTGACATTATCGTCTCCTCATTCCTTTGAATTCCCTGCATTATATAGGTGATGCATTCAGACCATCTTAAGGTCCTGAGATATAGCCTGGCTCAGGAAACTGCCATATGCCTTGACTTCAGGATGCTTCCAGTGCTTCCGACTGGTGGCATTAAACGATATTTGTGGGAAGGAGCATTCTTACTTCACCACCTGTCTTACGTTTTGGGCCATGTGCTGCCCCAAACTATTGATATATTTGCATAGTCTCTCTATTAGCTGCTCATGTATGTTGATACTATCCCTCAGTGTTACATCACCTTGACCATTTACACCGATAACAAAATTGTATGCCATACCCCGAAGCAGGCACAAAAATTTGAATCTGTTACATCCTTTGACACTCCATGGTCTTGATATAAAACCGTTGGCTCTCCACCAGTTTTATTCTTATTGACATACACCCAATAATTGCATTTCAGCCTCCCCACAATCTAGATCCAGTGAATCAGCCCTTTCTGCAAGACCATGCCTGTTCCAATTTGGATCTCCAGCCTCTCCTTGATCTGCTGAACTTTACTATGCTCGTTATACGTTCCTTTATTTCCCGTCAACTCCCTTGCTCTCACGTTCACCTAACAATGGTAGTGCTGTACACTCAACACACTTGTTTGAGCTGACCAGTTCTTCTGTCTACGCTTCCTATCCCACCGGAACAGGATAAGCATGTTAATTTCACCAATGTCCATTACTCCATTTTCTGGACTGACGCTGCTACCAGCACTGGTTTGCTGCCATTTCCAAGAATGCTTAGGTCCGCGACACATATATCTGTAGTGACATGGAACCTGCCATTTGGTTAATCCACAGCATTCTAGCTCCATACAAATTGGTTCCCCTTACTAACATTAATAAGGTTTAATTAGGAGGTTTACACACATAAAACGGGTGGAGCTTCTTAAAATAACAATATAACAGATATTCTGTAAAATAGAATATAAAACATAGTGCAATACAGTAATATGAATAAAATTGAAAGTATATATGTAGTAGGTATTCCACTCACAAGCCTAGAGTCATAGTTTCATATGACTCAGATGATATGTGCCTTTGGACCAATTTAGGATGTCCAGATCCTTCTTTCTTGCAGGATTCCGTCTGTGACCACCTTTAACCAACTTCCAGACCAAAAGATGTCAGGTCAACAATAGGTTTCTAAAAGGTTGGTGCTTTATTTAAAATAAAAATCTTTTAAAAGAAATTAACATTTAAAATCAAAATAAAATGTAACAACTTTAAATGGGGCTATATAGTCCTTAGTAGTCGCCAAAACGCGTTTCGCCTGGTACAACAGGCTTCCTCAGTCGGCTAAAATGTCCATTGTTTGGTCTTTTCGGTTATTTAAACAGTCCGCTCAATTTCACTTCCGGGTTCCGGTTTTCGCTTCCGTGGAACGCAATTTTGCGTTCCAATGATGTCACTTCCTGCTCCGTCACTTCCGGGTTAGTGCCTTATTCGGTTGGAACGCATCATGCGTTCCAATCGTAACATTTCCTGTTTCGTCACTTCCGGGTACTGATCTCGGTTAATTGGAACGCACAATGCGTTCCACCAGCATCATCCTCTATTATTTTCATTCGATCCACCCTGACAACTTCTTTTTCACATATTTATATGTATATATTAATGTACTATATTAGTGTATCATTAGTGTGGAGGTCTGTTCTATATACTATTATACATATATTGGTAAACTCTACATACATATTAAAAGATCCCAATCTACAATGTACAAGACATTTTTCTTAAGATGTTTTTATAGGAAGAAAGTGATTTACATATTTTAAAGTGCTCTTATGTTATAAAGGTGATATAAACATTTCCCCTTAAAGTGCTTTTATATATTAAAGTGCTTTTAAGTGCTTTTATGGTGTTATTTCCACAATAGTGTTCAAAAGTATGCCATTTCAAAAACTAAAAATAGAGAGAGAATTTAAAGAGTAGTATCCTTGCTAAAAATACATATAATTATGCAGAATACACCTATTTCAAATTTATAAAATAATTAGGAAAAAAAAAAAAAATCAGTTCATGAAATGACATAATTCAAAGTCTTGATTTAAACCATGAGGTGCCATAGTGTTAAAGTTAAAAATAAATCTAATTTCTTCTATTCCTATTTTCCTAATGTAATCTCCTCCTCTCCAATCTTTTTTAACCAATTTTATTGCACAAAAAAACAATCCTTTGGGATCTTGGTTATGGAATGTCTTAAAATGGTTGGAGACGCTATGTGACTCCAATCCATTTTTTATATTTCTCGTGTGCTCTGCTATTCTCGTATTTAAGCATCTAATCATTCTTCCTACATATAGGAGATTACACTGACACTTCAGGACATAAATGACCCCTTTGGAGTAGCAAGTTAAATGATCTCGGATTTGAAATTTCTGATTTATCCAAGGTTCCATATCTATTATATGTCGCTTCCTACTTTTAGTATTTCTGCATGCTAGGCACTGACCACAACCATAAAAGCCTTTATTTTGCCTTAGGAAATTTTTTTCCACCAAAATTTGTTTATCACTACTTTGTACTAAGGTGCTTTTTTAAATTTTTTGCTCCCCTGTAAAATTGCGTTGCACGGAAGCGATAACCGGAACCCGGAAGTGAAATTGAGCGGACTGTTTAAATAACCGAAAAGACCATACAGTGGACATTTTAGCCGACTGAGGAAGCCTGTTGTACCAGGCGAAACGCGTTTTGGCTACTACTAAGGACTATATAGCCCCATTTAAAGTTGTTACATTTTATTTTGATTTTAAATGTTAATTTCTTTTAAAAGATTTTTATTTTAAATAAAGCACCAACCTTTTAGAAACCTATTGTTGACCTGACATCTTTTGGTCTGGAAGTTGGTTAATGGTGGTCACAGACGGAATCCTGCAAGAAAGAAGGATCTGGACATCCTAAATTGGTCCAAAGGCACATATCATCTGAGTCATATGAAACTATGACCCTAGGCTTGTGAGTGGAATACCTACTACATATATACTTTCAATTTTATTCATATTACTGTATTGCACTATGGTTTATATTCTATTTTACAGAATATCTGTTATATTGTTATTTTAAGAAGCTCCACCCGTTTTATGTATGTATACTGTTGATTTTAAAGTGGTAAAGGGGATCCCACTTTGAGGTGTATAGAGCTTCGCATTGAACATCTTCCACATTGTGCACATATTTGCTATATTAATTAGGAAGTTGTTTTGGCTGGCAGCATTGCAACTGTTCCGCTTTGTCCATATACATACACCAGGCGTCACTACATAGCGATTGATGCTGTGACTCGATTACTATTTCAGGTTTTCTTACAAGCACACCCCGCTGCTGCCTAAAGCCCTACCTAACCCACTTTTCCTGGATCTAATCCTGGATTAGCTTATCCCATGGCCATTATAGTTTGTTGGCACACGCTGCACACCCTGCCAATGTTTACTGTTCTTATACCGGGGTAACGCCCATTTTCCATTAATTTACTTCCGCTTATCAATTTGTCAATCTGATTTCAAATCAATGCCATGGTGGCGTGCACATATTTTTGCCACTCCAATCTTTAAATTAGAACACAACACCTTAAGGGGACACTCCAGGCAACAAGACCACTTCTGCCCATTGGAGTGGTCTGGGTGCCAACTCCCATCATCCTTAACTCTGCAAGTGTAATTATTGCACTTTTTATAATCTGCAATAATTACCTTGAAGGGTTAAGTCCTCCTCTAGTGACTGCCTACCAGACAACCACTAGAAGGGACTTCTGGGTTCTTGAAACCTGAAAAGTGTTTTAAACGACGCTGGACATCCTCACACTATGCATGAGGACCTCCAGCGTCGCCAGAATCCCCATAGGAAAGCATTGCATAATGGTTTCCTATTGGGAGGACTAATGTGCGCGCGGCCATTGCTACGCATGCGCGTTAGGTCTCCCCGACCGGCTGATGTTGTAGAGGGAGGAGCGCGGGTGGAGCCTGATCCAGCACCAAGGGACATCAATGCTGGATTCAGGTAAGTCACTGAAGGGGTTTTAAATCTTCAGCAACATGGGATGGAGGGTGGGAGGGAGTGGGGCACTGCAGGATTCTGCAGTTCCAGGAAAACTAATATATTTTCCTGGCACTGGGGAGTCCCTTTAAACTTACTCGGATACAACCCTACAACATTTTCTGGTCACGTTCTAAAATACTCGCTGCTTCTTCTAACTCTCATATTTCCCAATATACATCATCTAATGTCTGGCATAGTAGAATTGTTCGCATACACCAGATATATCCCTTGACCGGGAGGGGAATTGAGGCAACACTCCCACCGCTCCCTTTATTAAGCTGTTCAATTGGTGGGCCCTCTTTTACAGGCCTACTCGAACGTCTGTTTCGTCACACCACAACCGACTTGCACGCCAGTACTATAACTCGGCTTATTGTCCCTGACCACAAATATATGTGTGTGTGTGTGTATATATATATGTAAAAAATGATTTTACAAAATACATATATACATATGGTTACATAAATTATTACATAACTATACACGTAGAATTTATATGTCGACATGTATATTTATATATTTAAATTCTATGTGTATGTTTATGTAATCTGTGTGCATAATTATGTGATTTTATTAACTACAATTTGAGAGACCTGAGTCCAGAGAATTTAATTTGCAAACCCTATATTTGACTTTCCAAAACACCATAAAATCTGTTCATGGGGATGACTTCACTGTTGTACTCGGGAAAATTTGCTGAATATAAATATTAGTGTTTCAAAACAGCAAAACGACGATATCATCAGTAAAAGTGCAATTTTTGTGTGAAAAATGCAAAAAACAAATATGACCGCATAATATGGCCAGCGTTTGTGACTAAGTGGCTTCCAATTTTGAATATCCTGGGTTGTCCACTTTTTAAAGTACAGTAAATTTAATCCTGGGCTGCCATATTGCGTCAAAGGCAACATAGGCTCAGCAAACCAATATGGCAAATTTCAATGTGTAAAAACTGAAAACTGCGAAAGGCCTATATTTAATCCTGTAGCTTTCCAAAACCCCATAAAATCTGTACATGGTGGTACTGTTGTACATGTGAGACATTGCTGAACACAAATATATGTATTTTATTGCAGTAAAAGCTAATAATATTAAGACATTCACAGAAAATGTCATGCAGAACTTGAAAAATAAAATTTCCTAATTTCTAAAAAAAAAAGATAGATTTTATTCATGTTAAATTATGTTTCATGTATAAATATTCAATGTCAAATGAAAGATCTGTTTTTGTCGAACAAAGTAATATATAATACGTTTTTCACACAATATGAAAGGTACATTTTGGTTGAACAAACATATAGCTCAAATTCTATGGCTTGTTTTGATTAGAACTTGTAAAATGACCTCCGTCCTTAAGAGGTTAAACTTGCAGGTATTTTCCTTATGGCTTTTGTAACCACATCTGTTACAAGATGTATGAGGCGTTTTTTGTCGAGCTGGATATTACTTATTCAGGTACATACTCGTACATAAAATATCCACTTCTTCCTTGTCACAAGCTACTTGATCAAAGAAACGAAGGATCTGTGCATCTTTAGTAGCAAGTCCCATGACTGTAGCTATATCTATAGCATGTGTTAATGTCAAATCACCCTCTGTTAACAGTGTATTTTGAGACAGTGGAGACCAGCAGTCCAATCACAAACACATCAAGCAAGACAGTGTTCAAATAATAAAGTAAGAAGAAAACAATATACTAATAAAACACTGATGCAACTATAATCACCAATGGAATAATCACTTAATCCAGGGATGTATTTACCACAAGGCAAACAAGACATTTGCCTAGGGCGGCACTTTCAGAGGGGGCGCCAAAAAAACACCACCCCAAGCTCCTCGTGTTCTGGGGCTGTCCACCTTACTGTGAGTGAGTGAGTGTAGCTGTCAGTGTGTGTCTGTGAGTGAGTGAGTGAGTGAGTGAGTGAGTGAGTGAAAGTGTTTGTGTGTCTTTCAGTGAGAATGGGTGTGCCTGTGAGTGTGTGTCAGTGTGTGTATGTCATTTTATGTGTATCTGAGAGTGTGTGTCTGTCAGTGAAAGCGTGTGTTGGTTAAACAGTGTGTTTCAATGACTGTATGTGTATGCCAATGACTGTTTATCTGTCAGTGAGTGTATATCAGTGCATGTATCAATGAGGACATGTGTCTGTCAGTCAAAAAAGTGGCCTTGAAACGAATTGGGGGGGGCAAATTTAGATTTTGGGGGTGCCCGAATTTAGTTGTGCCTAGGGCAGCACAAATCCAAAATACACCACTGACTTAACCCACCTCATTAAAATACACACAACATAAGAAATTAAAGGGCACACCTTTCAGGTCTTAGAAGGCTATACGAAAAAAGACATATGTATAATGTAATGCAGTATTTCTAAACAAACAATGGCATAATTTGGATTTTTAGATAAAGTTGTGCTCAAAAGTTTGCATACCATTGGAGAATTGGTAATATATGTCCCATTTGTAAAGAAAACATGAGTGAGCGGGCAAAATACATATCTTTTATTTCTTATGGGATTCATATTCAACTGTAGGTTATAACAGAACTAAACAATCATAAAACAAAACATGGCAACAAAGAAAAAAATAAATGACCCCTGTTCAAAAGTCTGCATACCCTTAGTTCTTAATACTGTGTATTACTCCCTTAAGCATCAATGACAGCATGCAGTCTTTTGTAATAGTTGTCTATGAGGCCCCTAATTCTTGCAGGTGGTATGGCTGTCCATTCGTCTTGACAAAATACCTCTAGGCCATGCATCGTCTTGCATGAACCACACGTTGGAGATCTCCCTAGAGTGGCTTGATGATATTAAGGTCAGTAATGGCCACTCCAGAACCTTCACCTTTCTCTGCTGTAACCACTGGAAGGTCAACTTAGCATTTTGCTTAGGGTCATTTTCATGCTGGAAAGTCCGAGAGCGTCCCATGCGCAGCCTTTGTGCAGAAGAATGCAAATTGTCTGCCAGTATTTTCTGATAACATGCTGCATTCATCTTGCCATCAATTTTCACAATATTCCCCGTGCCTCTAGAGCTCACACACCCCCAAAACATCAGTGAGCCACCACCATGCTTCACAGTGGGGATGGTATTCTTTTCACCAAAGGCCTTGTTAAACATAGAAACATAGAAACATAGAAACATAGAATGTGACGGCAGATAAGAAGCATTCAGCCCATCTAGTCTGCCCAATATTCTAAATACTTTCATTAGTCGATAGCCTTATGCCTATCCCACGCATGCTTAAACTACTTTACTGTGTTAACCTCTACCACTGCAGCTGGAAGGCTATTACATGCATCCACTACCCTCTCAGTAATGTAATACTTCCTGATATTATTTTTAAACATTTGTCCCTCTAATTTAAGACTATGTCCTCTTGTTGTGGTAGTTTTTCTTCTTTTAAATATAGTCTCCTCCTTTACTGTGTTGATTCCCTTGATATATTTAAATGTTTCTATCATATCCCCCCTGTCATGTCTTTTCTCCAAGCTATACATGTTAAGATCCTTTAACCTTTCCTGGTAAGTTTTATCCCACAATCCATGAACCAGTTTAGTAGCCCTTCTCTGAACCCTCTCTAAGGTATCAATATCCTTCTGAAGTCTTGGCAAAATACCTCTAGGCCATGCATCGTCTTGCATGAACCACACGTTTGAGATCTCCCTAGAGTGGCTCGATGATATTAAGGTCAGTAATGGCCACTCCAGAACCTTCACCTTTCTCTGCTGTAACCACTGGAAGGTCAACTTAGCATTGTGCTTAGGGTCATTGTCATGATGGAAAGTCCTAGAGCGTCCCATGCGCAGCCTTTGTGCAGACCCCTTTGACCCCTCTCCAAATCTAGTACTTATAGTTGTGACCACAAAGCACTATTTTGGTCTTGTGAGGCGTGTCAAGGTGTTGTCTGGCATATTGTAACTGTGCTTTTTGTGACATTGGCACAGTAAAGGCATCTTTCTTGCAACTCGACCATGCAGCTCATTTTTGTTTAACTATCGTCATATTGTGTGGGTTTTTTTAGAGCAGCCTGTATTTTCCTGAGGTTACCTGTGAGTTTTTCTTTGTATCCCGAACAATTCTTCTGGCTGTTGTGACTTAAATCTTTTTGGTTCTCTCAAATTCTCTCAAATTTTACAGTTCTTAATAAGTGCTTGAACAGCACTGACTGGCATTTTCAAGGCTTTGGACATCTTTTTATAGCCTTTTCCATCTTTATAAAGTTCAATTACCTTGTTATGCAGATCTTTTGACAGTTTTTTTTATGCTCCTCTTGGCTCAGTATCTAGCCTGCTCAGTGCACCCATGTGAGAGCTAACAAACTCAATGACTATTTATACACATACACTAATTGCAATTTAAAAAGCCACAGGTGTGGGAAATTAACCTTTAATTGCCATTTTAACATGTGTGTCACCTTGTGTGTCTGTAACAAGGCGAAACATTCAAGGGTATGTAAACTTTTGATCAGGGCCATTTTGGTAATTTCTGTTGATATTATGATTTTAAAAAGGAGCTAAACAACTGTGTGATAATAAAAGGCTTCATGATCACTATCCTTCAATAAAATATTTTTTTTGCATGATCAGTCACATTTTCAAAATCAGTGCCATAATTTTGCAATTTCTGCCAGGGTATGCAAACTTTTGAACGCAACTTTGTGTCTGTACACTAACATATACTGGAGTCTATTTCAACTGCAGTTGTTTGTGTGTGTAAAATGTAAACTGTTCAACTGTCTGTAGTGGTTTAGGCTAGTAGTGGTCAGATAACAGGGGTTAGGTCAGCTAAGGGTTTGTCATGTGAGAGAATGTCCCTTAAAGGATCACTATAGTGTCAGGAAAACAAACTTGTTTTCCTGACACTATATCATCCTTGGGACCCCCACTATCAGGGTCCCCATCCAGTGCCAGGCTCCGTCGCGTGCATTCAAACAGTCCATAGGAAAGCATTGCTCAATGTTTTCCTATAGACGTTCTGCACGTGGGATGCAAATTTCGCATCCAGCGTAGCAGAAGCGCCTCTAGCGCCTTATAGGAAGACAGCCACTGGAGGCTGGATTTACCCTGCAATGTAAACAGAAATAGAAAAATAATAAAAACAAAAAATATTATAAATAAAAATAATAAAGCACCATAATAAAGTAAAAAAATAATATTAGTGCAAAATACATAAATAAATAAATTAAAAATTAAAAAATAATAAAAAGGAGGAATTCAAAAACAAGAAAGCCAAAAAAAACATAAAAACAAAAAAATTAAAATAAAAAGATAAGAATTGAAAAATGTGGAAAAAAAGAAAAAAGATAAAGAAAAATAAACTAAAAAAATTAAAATAAATAAAAATAATAAAACCTAAAGTGTATAATGTAAATCTCCCACCAGGGTACATATATAAAAATATAAAGTAAATACATAATCATTAATCAATAAAGTAAATACATAGTCATTAATCAATACAATACATACATAATCATTAATCAAAATATTATATCAATAGAGTAGACTTAGTTGGCATTCAATATAGTGTAAGAAAAAAATACTTTAAGTTATATCAAATACTTCCAAGAGTAAATTAAGGAATGACCAAATGAAAAAATAAAATAAGTATATATACTTATACTATGACTAACTTGATTTTTGTGTATATATATATATATATATATATATATACACACACACAAAAATCAAGTTAGTCATAGTCTATATACAAATATCCTCTAGCAAGTGTATCACCACTATGATGTAACATCTACCAGATAAAACACTAAGTGTACAATAAATATATCAATAGTAATGCAATTGTTAAAACAAAAGTGAGCATGTGAATAAAGTGCCACGTGCACAAGCACTATATAGACAAAGTGCATGTGATATGTGCAAAGTGTCACAACATGACTATTAGACAATATAATATACACTAATTAAACAAAGTGCATGTGCTAAGTTTCACAAGATGACTATTAAGTAAATAAGCGAAAAGAATATATAGTATGTAGTAGTTAAAAAAAGTGCATGTTCATGTATTAGGTGATACAACATGATAATTAAACAGTATAGTACATAATAATAGTAACACACAATTATTCTGCTAAGTGTCATAACATGACTATTTTTTTGTCAAGTTGTTTTTATTAAGACAAGAGTGGTTTAGATAACAATGAAACATCAGTGATACAACTCTACTAAGTCTACTCTATTAATATACTTTTTTGATTAATGATTATGTATGTATTGTATTGATACATGACTATGCATTTACTTTATTGATGAATGATTATGTATTTACTTTATATTGTTATATATGTGCCCTGGTGGGAGATACACACTGACACACACAGAATAAAGAACATATAACATAATCATACTGACACACATGCAGTTACACACCCACTGCACATACTGACAACATGCAGATACACACACACACACACACGCATTGATATGCAGACACACAAATACACAAACTGACCGACATACATGTTGGTCAAATTTAACACTGTAATAGCCATCATCCAGTTCCTACCTTAGGTGCAGAAATGTGGCTTCCCTTTGGCCCAGTGTGCAGGCTGAGGCTGTTGGGAGTTAGAATCTGGCTCACTTGATCTGCACCCGCTCATCTCTGTCCTCTCCTTCTCTCTCCTGCACAGTTCAATATCTCTATGGGAGCAAGTGACCGGCTCTTATGTTCTCCCAAACTGCCGATAATAAGGGAGACCAGTCACAATGTAAACGGGCAATAATGCTTAACTGGGCTCCTGCTGGTACATGCACGTCGTGCTTCCCTAAGTGCAATCGCCATCCGATTGAACCCCTTAGTATACGGGCCCCGATGAAGCCACATCGGCAGTCGTTCCACCACTGCTTATAGATAGCATATTTGTTTTGTAGGTGGAAACCTTTCCAGACCTAGTATTAAATCTTGGTTTTAGATATTTTATTGTAAAACATATATTTTATAAAGCAAGATGTGGCTAATATGCTCACATTTCAATTCATGTGTAGGTATTTTGCAATAAAAAGTACAAATAATACCATAAAGTATTTAATGACTCACCACTCTATCAATCTAAAAATATTCTGCACTTAGTACATTTGAGGTTGCTCTTTATAGATGGTATAGCAACTATAGCAGCTAAATACTATAACCACTACAACATGCTGTAAAATTGTAATGAAGAATTCTTGCTTTAAAAGTAGACACTGCATCTACAAGTTTAAGAACACCATTAGTAGATGGCTTCTCAAGCCATAATATTATGACTATATCCCTACTAATATATACATACTATATCCCTGTCATAATATTAACAGTAAACCTATGGTTATCAGGCTAGATATCAACAGAGGTGGCCAAGAAAAAAACAATGTGTGCCCATTAAAGGAGTCAAACTGGAAAAGGAAGTATTAAAAAAACCTGGACATAATGGGGCTCATAGTTAATGAATGTTCTAAGTCTGTAGATCTAATAGTATCCCTCCTATGAGGCAGGTTGTCAATGTCTTCCACCTTGATATGCGTAAATAAAGTGAGATTGGTGTGTTGCATTTACTTTGACTGGATTGAGATGCTCTAAAATATCTTTTTTAAAGGATGAAATATTTCAATAATATATAAGGCCAAATGTACATCAGAAAGAACATGACCCCTGCAGTATTACAATTAAAAGATTCACTCTAAATGTTTCTATATTGTCACTATTTGTAAATATTTTGATTTGTGATTGATAAACTTACAATGTCCCTTCCAGGTATGTTCCTTTCAGAGTAATTGATAGCCAAGTGGTTTACACTTTTGAAAATGGAATATAATTTTGAAAATGGCGTATATTTTATATTTGAGCCACTTTTTCTAGTTAATGATGCTCTAAGTGTCAAAGCCTACCAGCCTTGACTTAACACAGGACAGAACCTGTTCATTATTATCATTTTTTTAATATGATGACTGCCAGAATCAAAAGTCATGGTGTATCTAAAGAGATTGTCAAATTTCAGTCTCCTATTTTAAGTGAGTAGGTCAGTCCTTTCTAATAGGGATGTTTAAGTCAGCAGTTTGGGTAACCTTTTGTTTTAATTCGGAGCCTAAGGAATAAAACATGTTTGAAATCCTTCCACTGGTGAGCAATTGCTGTGTAACTGCAGGTATTGATCTGTTAGGTTTTCATTTTTAAGGAAAATTGAATGGTAATTTTGATATCTCATAAAAGTATTGGTGGCTGTCGACTTCAGATAAAGAGTTGTCCCCTAATTGCCATTCGTGAATCTAGTGATGATATGGTCTAAAATGTGAATGCTCTAACCTCAAATGTATGATGCAAATTCAAGTTTTTCTGGTCAGATTGCTTACAAATGCATTTAATAACTGGAATGTACCATTTTATACGAGGAACACATCATCAATATAACATTGCAAATCTAGGATATGTGTGGTACAGGAAGCCTATCACCCTAGATATGAATTGTCATAGGATGGAGCACAAGGTGCAACCACAGCAGTCCTGATCATTTTTTAATACCTGCCTTTCTATTTTGACTCATTTAATTGGCACACATTTTTTGCATAGCCTTGAGCCACTCTATTGATATCTGATATCAAGGCATTAGCATTGGGTTCACTGTTATTGTTATTATAACATTGTACTATGGCTGAAGGAGCTGTCTACAAATGACTCTGCATAAGGTATGGAGCCCTATACTTGTAGACATGGATTTCTACTTTGAACCCAGCTTTTAAGGAAAGTATTCTTTAAAATAATTGTCAGGGTTTAGTTGAGAAGAGGTGCTGACAATGACCGTAAACTCCATTAAGTACAAACCAAATGCAAAAAAAAACCCACAAAACGCAAGTCAAAATTGAAAAGCTTTGTATTAACTGCAATAAAACAGGGAAACTCAGAATGAAAGGTAGTAGGCAGGCCTTCGGGAGAAAGAGGCAGGCCTCTAATGGACACCATGTTGGAGATGGAGAGCAAGGCCTCTATGGGACAGCAAGCAGGATTCAGGAAGCATGGTATATAATCTTCAGGATACAGATGAAGGAAATTGACACTAAATCTGATGCAAACACAGAAGGTTTGCCAGCAAGAAGTAGCAAGACTAGGTTAAAAAGGTAAATAATAATTAACAGATTAGGGCATGCTGGAGACAAACAGCTCTCTTTGCTATGTTTCTATGTTTCTATGTTTCTATGTTTGGGCTGGGTGCAACAGCCTGTAATAACACCATTGTATGTTACTGACACGTTTACGGTGGTACTACACCAAACTAAGGAGATCAGAAAACGAGGAGTGTTCCCTGGAAACATGACAACAGTTCTGTTGCTGGATCTTATGAATGCCAATGGTTTTGTAGCTTTTACTGACTCTACCCACCCAATTACTTTCCAATGGGCTAGTTTGTAATTTTGCTGTGGTATTGGTTCCTAATATTTTCCCTTTCCTTTACAAGTAGTGGCACTATAGCTGTGCGAGGAGCATGCTAAGATGTGAATACTTTCACTTATTACCTTTTTATTTTATTTGCAATTTAGTTGTCAAGATGGGAGATAAAATTTGTAATACATAAAGCAGGTTCTACTGGATATGTAGACAATTGGGCAGATTGAGGTAATTTAGGCATTGTCTGTCTATTAGCTGTATGTTATAGGGGTTGGTCTGAGATGTGCCCTTATGTGTATTACCTATAGATCATGATGTTTGGTAGGCCCACCTATCATGAGGGAGCCAAGGATTTTATGAGATAAGGCTAGTGAAGATAATTGTAAAGGTTATCCCAGCGGTTCCCAACACACACTGGCCCCCATACACACACACACACACCGCCCCCATACATACAGACTGCCCCTCCATACACACAAACTGTACCCCTCACACACACACACTGCCCCCCCACACACACACTGTACCCCTCACACACACATACTGCATCCTTCAAATATACACTACATCTTTCACAAACACAATGCACCCCCATACACTCACTGCACCCCCACACACACACACACTGCACCCCTTACACACACACTCCACCACTAACACACATATTGCATCCCTCAGACACACTAGTGCCCCTGTTCCCTACTGCAGCCCCTATCCCGGCAGATCCCAGGTAAGTTGTCAAACTGTTCTTAAACAGTTTGACTACTTACTCTCAGGGGCACTATGGCACTACTGACACCATAACCACTACAAAGTGCTGTAGTGGTTATTGTGCCTGGATTGTTTCTTTAAATAATCTACCAGCACCCCTCCCAAGATTAGGTTCTGAATCTGTGCTTGAACGGCAAGCATTTCTGCTGAATATGGGCCCAGTATATGCCGCTGCGCTGTACATATATTCAACCTAGGAAATAGTTTTAACATGGGGTGCCTTGGAAGGGGGGGCACTCTAAGAGCTCATTGTGCCAGGAAAACGGGTTTGGGAATCACTGGGTTATTCTGTTAGACTCTGGGGATCTGATAAAGCCTTAGCAAAAATGGTTGGTTTTAGAAGGAAAAAGGCCTCAAATTGCCCTCATTTTTATGAGTATATGCTCCTTATTTGGTACTTTGTGTACTACTCTTTCATTGTGCAATCTGTCTTTACCAGTTTTCTTCTCCTGTTTTCCATATTGTATGTAGTAGGGCATCATTGCAAAAACAGTTATAACTTTTTTGTTTCTGTCTCCTTTTAAAATTATACATAGTATATAACTAGCTATTCTAAGCGCCAGTTTTCTAAATGCTTGTGTTGGAGCGACATCTAGTGGCTGATTTTCATAATTTCAGATGCTACATAACTTTCATTATTTCATTATCGACGGAGTAAGTGGTAACTGTAAAAAAGTTGCTTGAATTTGTTTTTCATTCCCATAAAAATATGGGAAAACCCACACAAAAGGGAATCCTCATCGATACAACATTCTTGGTTAAATCTTGCATGTACACACTGCCACACACATATACAAAGCACGTTCAGATACACAAAGACACACAGTTAGACAGAACCACACTGCAACACAAACACAGATGTATACTGTTATACACATTGTCATACACATATACAAACAGATATACAGACACACATATACATAGACAGATACACACTGTCACACAAACACACAGAAACATACTGCGTTACACACTGCCACACATATACACAGCACATACACACATACTGTGTTACACACTGCCACACAGATACACACATACACAAATACACAGACACACATGTACACTGAGACGCATATAAACAAACAGACAAATACTTCCATACACACTGCAACACATATATAAGAAAAGACACACATACATTGAGTTCTATTTTAGCCACAATCCACTTTGCCTATTTATGTGCTAGATGAGAATGGCTTTCCTGTGGACCCATTGGGTAGAAAGTGAGCGGTTTCAGGCTGTGCAGCGGGCCTCTCCATTCTCTCCCGTGTATCAGTCTTCTTGTGCCAAAAGACTGACATCACTACCTCCCAATGCTGTTGAGAAGGAAGGGAATAGTGTGCCCTGGTGGTCTCTGGACTGGCAGGTGGGTGCAAAGCCAAGCATGGAGGTCTGTTGATTTGATTGATGTTAAGACTAACCCCTAAACATACAGAGCTGGAGTACCAGGCCAAAACAGGGGACCATCAGGCCCCTTTTCTTATCCCGTCCCCATGTCACCTAGCCTAGCCCTAAGTGGCAATCTATGTCACCTTTTGGGTAACTCGGCTCTTGTAGAAACCATAATTTAGAGAAAAACTGAGTCTTTGTTGTACTAGTATGAATAGAATTCTTGTACACAAATTCTGCCATAGGTAACCGAGGTACTAGGTACAGTAGCATTTGAGGTATGTGTCAATGCATTGATTCATCCTGTCTGTTTGTCCATCTATTTGTGGGTGAAATTATGTGGAAGGTTGTATGATATTGAGTGGAATAACTGTTACGCCCAAATTTTGATGTTAATTGCTCAATCAGAGGTTTTTTCATTAAAAAATCCATGGAGTTTTATAATATTGGAAATAATAGTTTATGCTGTTTCTGCAGCATTAAGAAACTTTAACAAGGAAATAAAATGGGCCACACATTTTAGTGAGAAGTTCGACAACAACATAAAAAGTTGAAGTAATAATATTGGGAATTGATTGATCACTCCTGAGCAAACCTGATATTATTATAAGTAGATAGACAAGATGGTGCTAGCACATACAGGCAGTGTCCCAAGACACAGGCCTGGATGTCGCAGTTAATAATTCAGTATGAAAACACAGCATCAACATGACTCGACATCAAGGAAAAAAGTATAGTGCTAGGCGATAGATAAGAGATAAGCTAACCGCATAGACATGACATGGTGTCTTTGTTGGTCCTGAACAGCTCCCATCCAGCGCGCGTGACAGGTCTTTGCTGGACTGCACTGATAAGAAACTTGGTGGAAAAGTACAGGCTGCCCACTCTTCTGAAAAAGGTATAAGAGACGGTGAAACTTGGCATTCGCTTGGAGAACTACCCACCTTTATGGACAATAAAGTGTGATGTGAATTCTTCTATTCAACTTGGTCTCTGTGTAATTTCTCTTTCCTATTGTTCAAGACACTCATTCCGAACTGGGTTGTGTGCCCGCCAATATCGCTTTAAACCTTATTAAGTATAGATTATTACTTTTTTGAGGATATTGGTGCTTAATGAATTTAATGATTAGGCACAACATTTTGGCATAGTCGGGCAAGATGAGTGTTAATTGAGCAAGGAAACTTGAAATCAATAATTTAAAATAGTTAAAATTCGATTGAAAACTGTATATTGTGTTTTAAGTTAAGAAATAAGTTATGGCGCAGCTGCCGAGTAAAGTGTGAAAGTGAAACTAACACTATATGCTGTTGAAAACTGCTGAGTCATGAAGGAAAAATAAGTTTCCTTCTAGCTGTCAGGGTCCCGCGGGCGGCTGCGATGGGAGGCTGCAGTCCGCTCGCGGCACTCACCCTCCAGCCGTCCGCGGTCCCCCTTCAGCCGTGTGCTCGGCGGGCGGCACCCTCTCTCCCACGGGTGCCGTCCGCCTCTTCCTCTGTGTCTCCCAGCGGCAGCATGCATGACGCTGCACGCTGGGAGACCGCCCACTTTAACCAACGCCGGGGTCAGTCACCTGACCCGGCGTTAAAGGCACAGTGCCTCAATCACAGTGGGAGGTTTAGATATCTCCCACGTGTGATTGTTAATTCTGATTGGAAATTATCCAATCAGAATTAACCTTTGGATTTATATACTTACCTTTCCTGTTCCTCTTCGCCCTGTTGTGGTCTTTGCTTGTTAGTATTGATTCTGAACTTGTGCTTCTGGTTACGTACTCCCTGGCTTGTTATCCGACTTTGTGACTTTCTCCTACCCTTTGACCTCGGCTTGTCTATCGTTATTCTGTCTTCTGGTTCCCCTTACTCGGCTTGTTTCCTGACTATTCTTTGTGTGCTTAGCCCGGCCACTCTAAGGTCCGGTACGGCATTTTGTGTGTGTGTGTGTGTGTTGGCGTGTTTGGTTCCCCGAATCGTGACACTAGCTCACAGAAAATTGCGAGTGAATGTCTTTTTAAAGTAAATACTGTATTTTTGGGGTAAAGTCACTGTTTATAAATATTGTTCTGGCATTGTGCAAAACCAAAATTCTGATTGGGATGATTTTGACACATATGGGTGATTGTGCTTGGTCAATAACAGCGCACCTACGCGCCTTAACCAGTGCTGGAAAAAAAGTGCTGACTGGGGAAGTTCCTGAAAGTGTGAGATTGTTGAGCTCGATCATAGATGCACCTATACACTTCAAGTAGTTTGTAAAAAGCCAGTGTGGTCGGGGAGCACTAACCTGAAATTAGAATAGTTGCCTGGGCAGGCTTGTATGATAAAATTAAAGTAAGCCAAGTACCAGGTACTTGGATAAGCACCAAAGTATGAATAACTGTGGTAACCATAAGCCAGGGTAAATACCTGGATACGGAGTGACTGCTCAGTAAATAAATAAGCCAGACATTAGCTGTCTGGATAAGTACACACTCAAGTGAAAATAGTAAAAACACATAACACATCCATATATAAGTGTGTATGAGTCCCATGTGAGGGTATTCCACTTGCATAATGTTTAAAAAGAATAAGAAACAAGATGACAGTTAAGCCATTGTTCCCGTATGGGAAGATGAGCCATATGCATTAATTGAAAGTGAATGGGACCGTAGTACTGGAAAATTTGAAAATACTAACGAGAGCATGAAAGATGATATGCCTACTAACTTACTTGCTTGTCTAAAATAAATACCAGAAGACAAATGGCAGAAGAGAAGTTGGGTGATACTTACAGCCTATAGACAAGTGTGTCAAGATAAGTGGTTATTAAAAGAACAATGTGACCAGATAGAAAAACAGAGACATCTGTATGAATTATGTAAAAAAAATCAGTCATGATAGGGAATACAAAGAAACAAAAAATAAAGATTTGTAGATTATATTAAAAATTTGATCAAGCAAGCACTTAAGATAATTCATGCACAAACTGAAGGAAAATTATCCTTATTAGGATCACAATAATAAGAAGGAAATTAATTAAGAGACACAGAAAAAGTTATATTAAAGTTAAAGGAAGTTATAAAAACACAGAAAGGCACATATCTAGATAGGGAGGAAAAAACATTAAGGGTAAGGGAAAGAGTGATAAGTTTAAGGATAACACAAGTTTTGCACAATCGAAAAGTAGGAAATAGTGAGATAACACTTATATAACAATATTTGCAACAATATAATAAAAGTGTGAAGGGATTAGATTTATAAGATCTCCTTTATAATTTTTTACACCAGGAACTTTAGTTTGTTTTTGTTTTTTTTCTCTTTTCCTTATATTTTTTTTCTTTACTTTTACCTCTACTAGCAGTGCCTCTAGGTAGGCATATCTCAGATCGATTACCTTCAGTATACTTTTCGCACACGACACGTGGGACCTATCTCTGAGTAATGTGTTTTATTAGTCGAGATACTGTATGGCAGGGGTTATGCGCCATACATTACGCTTGTTTTTGATTGATGCCATTGTTTTGGATCAACCCGTCTTATTTTTGTGTAAATACCAATAAAGAAGGTTTTTTTTTTATGTTTTCCACATATATATGGTAACACTTGGAGAAAGAGAGTCCCAAAAACTGATAAGAAACTACAAATTAAGTTGATCTCAATAAATATTAAAGAAAGAAGAACTTCAGTCCCTAAGTTCATAAAGTTAGGGACAGAAGTGAGGAAATTCACGTAATTTCTCAAATTGATGATGGCTTGACAAAAGAACCAAGTAATAACTATTAATAAAAAAGCTCAGTGATGCTTGTGAAAGTGAGTAATTTCAAATAAAAAGTCCACTTAAAGAGCCCTATATAATTTTAGATAAATCCTTTATTCGGTTAGGGCTTACAAAAGAAGTGGGCTATTAACTAAATAGCTAATAGGGGAGAGAGGGAGAGGTAAAGATAGGAAAATACAAATAGTATTATGGTTGGTATGTTGCAAGGTAGGGGAGAAAACACCCTTATAATTGGTGATTGAGAGCTTATAAAGTTGCTACATTGAAACACCCAATTAGTTAGTGTATTAAGGTCTGCAGTGTGCTGAAAACCTACTAACTTTGAAATTCTGAGGGCTTTCTAATAACACAAGAAACACTATTAGTTATAAAGTATCTGTAAGGTTGGGCACTGTAGAGAACTAACTTAAGATAAAGGGAATGTATAACAGGGTAAATACAAAAATCCCTTATACACTTGGTAACATGTAGCTTGTGGAATTGCTACATTACAAGACCTGTTAATTGGTATATTGAAGTCTGCAGTATAACACCAACCAACATCAAAAACCTCTGGAACCTCCTAATAACTTTAGGAACACTATATTTAAATACTAAAAAATTCCTATAACCTCAAAGTCTAATCATCACTGAAAAACTAGGTAGCCAATCTCGACTTCTTACCACCTAGTACCTCAGGATAAAAGATCCCTACATTACCTTTTAAGAGGATAGTTCCCAATAAAAAAAATAGGTTTCATTACAATAGACTCACTCTATGTAGGACCCTGCATAGCCAAAACTTGCTAGTCTCCTATCAGTAATAAGTCCCCAAACCTTCTAACATCCCCAATGACCATGAGAAAAAAGGCTAATGATGAATCATAATATGAACTATAAGTTGAGCTAAAACAAGCATGACTGTTAAAAGTAAATGAAACGCCCTACGCACATTTCGGCACTAAAAATAATGCACCTTAATCTGGAGCTAGCGTTGAATGATGTCCCGCAGTCAAACTTATACAGGAAAAACGCTCAGCACATGGAGCATCATCAAAACACATTTAACCAATCAGGCACTATTGGTAATATCATAAGTGAGTGGGTGGGATTATATCATGATAGCCCGCTCATTCGTAGGATAGAGGCGTGCGTTTGAATCCTCCCACTCCATTACTATTGGTTAGTTTTAGGATGGGATGCATCACCCGAAAGTAACATAGAAAGAAGGAAAGATCTGTGGGCGGGGACCTTATTAAGGTGTCCGCGTCCGCTTACAGCGGCACAAGATATCATGTCTATTATCATCATATGACTACCTATATATAAATGGTCACTTGAGGAACTGGAATTAAATACTGAATCCATTTAGAATACATATACTGACCCTAGACAGTCACCGAGAGGGAGATTCGGGGTTAAACATTCACCTAAGGCTCTTTCACGCCCTTAATAGTCCACCAGCCAATGCTAGCGGTTTAGTATAATTTATGGGCGGAGACCAACTCAGAGTGCCGTACTGGGAGAAAATTGTACTAAATATTCAAGGTTATTCCCCTGAGATTATTATAGCGATATCTCTTAGAAGGTAAAGTAAGCTGTGTCATCTAGGTATATAAAACATAATATCCCTTGGTGTTAATCCCCACTTTTTTACACATGAACTAACTTATCATATTATCCATGAAATAAAGGGAATTTATCCATATGGTTTTTATTTTCCTATATTTTTACTGGGAAGTGGACAGCGCTACATTAACATCAAAACACATTGAAAAAAGGAAAGAAACTAATTATTATATACTTAGATTTGTCAAGTTCCATATTTACATGATAGGACTTATTATGAATAATGTAAGATGTTTTGGCAGGTTACTTAAAAAGTTTTGTTGAAAAGGAAGATAATGTTTCACAATATATATAGTTTCTCAGAATATAGTTACACAAGATAGGGAGTGTAAGTGAAGCCTTCGTTCAAACCTAGGGGTGCTTTCATTTGCAGTTCATATATCCGATAGCATTCCCTTGCTGCCTCTTTGGTTTAGTTTCACCTGTTCGATTCCTGTGAAACATAGGTCTTTTGAAGACCCTGAGTGACATTCTTACATATGTCTTGAAATCGGGGTATCATTCTTGTACTTGACAGATCCAATGTGTTCTTAAATATGTAGCTTGAACTGTCTAAACATCTTATCCACATAATTTTTTCCACATGAGCAGTTTAGTAGATACACCAGTCCACTTATTTTACAGTTAAAAAAATGTTTCACTGTGAATTTTTCATCAGGGGAGCTACCTTCAATGATTTTAGGTACTAGAATGTCCCTTTTTCCCCCTTCTTGCTGTTGACGCATATGGTGTAAGGGTGTCTTTAAGATGAACATCTTGTGTAAGGAGGGGCCAAAACCTATTAAGTATTCCCTTGGCTATGTCCCATCCTGTATAGTAATTTACCTATAAATCAAATGGGGGAAGGGTCTTTCATTTGTTGTGGAGTATTTGACAGCATTACTTCTCTGTCCATGTCTAAGGCCCTTTTATATGCTGCTTTTAGACAGCGATTTGGATACCCACGTTCCTTAAGTTGTAACCTCAACTCTTTTGCTTTAATTTTAAAATCCTCTAGGGTGGAACAGTTTCTACAGACTCTCAAATATTATCCGATTGGGATTCCCTTCCTAAGTGATTTAGGATGGTGGCTGTTCCAACCTAGGTTATTTGTGGCTGTCGGTTTCCTATACAAGGTAGTCTGAAGTCGATTGTTGTCATCCCTTGAAATAGTAAGATCAAGAAAAAAGGGTTTACCCACTTCTTTTGTGAGTTTTTAAATTGGGCTCCCCAAAAACAAGGACAGGCTAAAATATTTGGGTATCACTATAACCTCAGACCTAAAAGATTTAATAGAAGCCAATTTCCTACCCCTACTAAAACGAACTAATAAAAACTTAAGGGACTGGAAAGGCACAGGCTTTTCTTGGTCGGGTAGGATCAACATCCTAAAACCATATATTTTGCCAAAATGGCTGTACTTATGGAGAATGATTCCTATTAACTTCCCAGAAAACTGGCTGTCTTTACTACACTCCTCTTTTTTAAAATTCATATGAGAGGGCAGGAAACAAAGAGTTAAAATGAAAGTTTGGGCCAGATCAAGGTAGGACGGAGGTTTGGGGTGCCCAGAAATTTTGCAATGCTATCAGGCTAGCAGACTTTTTCATATAATGCTCACACAAAGCGATGCGGCAAGTCAATAAATATGGTACAAAATGGAAAAAGCTAAAACTGGGGTTGGAAATGTACCCTCACTATTTTGGGTTTTAGAGGTAAATAAAAAATGTATTAGAGAGGCACGAATTAAATCCCAGATACTCAAAGAGTTAACAAGACAGTGGGATAACTTTACAAACAACAAAGGATTCAGAAACAAAATAATAGATGCGCTCCCATTCTCAAGTATTTTAGATATGTTAGAAAATATAAAAACAGACATTTGGACGTCTGGGGAGATAAGGGAATTTAAAAATATAGTAGTGGAACACAATCTCAAACCCTTCAACCAATTTATGGAGGAATTTAACATTCCCCCCAGTGAAAAGTTCAATTATCTGTGAATTAAGAGTTTCTTAGCAGAACACCTCTATAAAAACAAGGGGGAGATTACCATAAACCTTATACATCTATTTGAACTAAAGAATTATAAAAATCTACTGGCAAAATGTGCTAAAGTTGTATATAGATGGAGACATGAAAAACCGATAGCACTGATTAATAAGTGGGTGCAAGTACATATAGAAAAAGAAGAATGGATATGCTCCTATAACAAACTAAAAAAATATATACACTGCTTAAACCTTACAGAAACCCGATTTAAACTATCAAATAGATGGTATCTAACACCGAAACGCTTAAAGAAAATCTTCCCAGAGTTATTAGATAGATGCTGGAAATGCAATATTAATGAAGGTAATTTGATCCACATTTGGTGGCAGTGCACAACCATAAACAAATTTTGGAAAGAAATAATTAAGATAATATACCAAATAAAGGAAATAAAATGACCTCTTAAGCCTGAAGTGGTCTTACTAAACATGAACTGTCCAGATAGGACAAAAAGAACATTAATGTTAATATTACACATAATCACAGCAGCTAAGATACTCTTAGCACGAAACTTGAAAATAGGGATAATTCCATGCACCAATGAACTAATAAAACAAGTTATATGGCAAGCAAGAATGGAAAGGGGTATTCTGGTGAATTTAGAAAACAGATACAAGCAAATAGAAGACTGGGACACATGGATAAACAAAATGGATAATATATCAGGCTTTCTCTGCTCTCTGTAGTGATTTTTCTTTTTTTTTCTTTTGTTTTTTATTTATACTTTCCTTCTTTCAGAATTTAGATTGCAATAACCAACAGAGATGGAGTGTATGTTCATTCACAGTGAAGGGAAGTATTAGACCAGAAAAGGGGAGAGGATACCAACCCCAAAATGGACAGACAATTAGAATAATAAAACATCAAAACTATACAGGATATAAGAGGTTCTCTCTTTCTCCAAGAACGAGGGCCGGCGCGTCCTATAGGCCTAGGCAGCTGCCTAGGGTGCTTCTTAAAGGGGGGTGCCGGCAGCAGCTTTACTGCTGACTTGGGACGCCCCCCTCTATGTGGGACACATTCTGTATTGCGTGCCGGAGGTCATGGCACCAAGCACTAACGCCATCAATCTCAGCACGCAAAGAGCACTGAGAGCCGCCCCTCCTTTATACACCTCTCATGCCGGCCGTGCATGGGCACAGCACGCGATCACTCCTGCCCCCTCCCCTGTACTTGGAGCTTGGGGTCAAGTGGGCAGGAGGATTGTGGGGGGGAGGAGCTAAGAAAGCATGAAGGCAGCCAGGCCTGGACTGGGATCCACAGAGAGCAAACATGAAATGAAGGCAAGTGGGGGGCTTCAAGGTGTGTGTGTGTGTCAGCCTGTTTCAGTTAGTATGTTTGTGTGTGCTTGGATCAGTGTGTATCTGCTTGAGTCAATGTGTGTGTGTGTGTGTGTCTGGATCAGTGTGTGTGTGTGTGTGTGTGTGTGTGTCTGGATCAGTGTGTGTCTGTCTGCCTTTCTGGATCAGTGTGTGTGTGTTTGTCTGGATCAGTGTGTGTGTGTGTGTGTGTGTGTCTGGTTTGGTCAGTGTGTGTGTGTCTGTGTGGGTCAGTGTGTGTATCTGCTTGGGTCTGTGTGTGTGTCTGGATCAGTGTGTGTGTGTTTGTGTCTACTTGGTCTGTGTGTGTCTGCTTTGGTCAGTGTGTGTGTGTCTGCTTTGGGCAGTGTATGTGTGTCTGTGTGGATCAGTGTGTGGATCTTCTTGGGTTTGTGTGTGTGTGTGTGTGTGTGTCTGCTTGGGTCTTTGTGTGCCTGAGTCAGTGTGTGTATCTGCTTGGGTCTGTGTGTGTGTGTGTGTGTGTGTGTCTGAATCAGTGTGTGTGTCTGCTTGGGTCTGTAAGTGCATGGGTCAGCATGTGTATCTGCTTGGGTCTGTGTGTGTATCTGCTTGGGTCTTTGTGTGTGTCTGGATCAGTATGTGTGTCTGCTTGAGTCTGGATCAGTGTGTGTGTGTGTGTGTGTGTGCCTGGATCAGTGTGTGTGTGTCTGCTTGGGTCAGTGTGAGTGTCTGCTTCAGGCTCTGTGTGTGCGTGTCTGCATGGGTCAGTGTGTGTGTGTGTGTGTGTTTGTTTCCTTGGGTCAGTGTGTGTGTGTAATAAAGGAATGATAGGTGGAGTAAAGTGCAGAAAGCAATGCAGACAAGCTACTCAATAAAGGGATAAATTAGCTTATATTGAAATATGCCAGAGCGCAGGTGACGTTCTCTTTGTTTTTACTATGTATTTTGAGCTGTTGGATACTAAGCTACTGCTGCTGTAAGCGCTGTGCTTTTTTTTGTGTTTGTATATGGTGTTTGTATCACACAGCTGTTACATTGCTGCCAGCCACCCCATGTTTGTCTTATTAAGAGTTTATGTTTCATTTGAGATGTTTACACTTTGATACCAGCAAAGTTTATTGTATGTGTAGAAGCCCTATAAAGGGTTAAATGTGAAAGGGTTTATAAAATACCCCTTCCTGTCTCATTGGGGATTCTTGGCTGAGATCAGCAAAACTAATGGCTAGAGTAGGATTCACCTTTTGGGGCTTGCCTTGACGGGGCAGGTGAGCTTATGTACAAATGGCCATTGGAATAAAAGGTGATTTTATACCTTTTAAAATCAAATCACTAAGCACAGGTATAAAATCACCTTTTTCCTTTTTTTAATCTAGTCCAGTCCGATATGCTTTTCATATGCATATCGGAACTTTTGTGTCCCAGGCAGGGCCGTCTATAATATGATTAGGACCCTGGGCAATGCATTTTCTTGGGCCCCATGGGCCCTGTCCCTGCCACTGCCTCACCGCCCAATTACGTCCAACCCGCAATCACACTGACAGACGTACTAGCACATACACACACAGACAGACATTAAAACATTCACAGATACATACTGACACACAAAGTCACTACACACAAATATATACTGTCAGACATACTGACACACACACAGACATACATACATACACAGACACATACATTAACAGATATACTGACACACACACAAACACATACACTGACAGATATACTCAAACACACAGACACATACACTGGCAGACACATTGACACACACACACAGGCATACTGACATACACACACACACACACAGGCATACTGACATATACACAGACAGACGTAATGGCTGATACAGACAGACATTAAAACATTCACAGATATATACTGACACACACATACACTGACATACAAATATATCCTAGCAGACATACTGACACACAGACATACATACACACAGACACATACACTGACAGACATACTGACTGACACACACAAACACACACAGACATACTTACATAC